>JAYESA010000011.1:181198281-181876167 GCA_036927795.1 Iris macrosiphon | reverse complement strand
GTAGGAGGTGGGTTTTTTTTTTCCTCCTCATAGGTCGTTTGAACTTTATTTCATATACAAATTTAGGAAGCGTATCGAGTCTTAGTTGCTTGATTATCTAAAGCCTTTTGATTTGGCTCTTCCTACAAATGTTCAAAACCATCCGTCATGAAAATGTTGTATGATAGAGCTGTTGTTATCATAGGCCAAGTTAAGCTACCATCTCACTCAAGTCCCGACTCCAAGTCTAGATGACCTATACATGAACGAAGGGCCCAAAATTTACAAAGGATTCTTAAATTGTACAAAGGCTATAAAATTTTACAAAGGCCCAAAATTTTACAAATGTCCCAAAAAATTTACATAAGAACCCCCATTTTAAGTATTGCGCTCAGGTTCCCATTTTTGCTAAGGCCGGTTCACTGTAAATGTCAGGTTGATGCTTATTTGAAAGTTTTAATCTATCCAACACAAAGAAAATTTCAAAACTTGTTTGTTGATCCACTTTGAATCATTCATCACATTATTAGTTTACTGGATTTGTGCACTAGCTAGCACTTTTTCCCCCTTTTTGTTCTTGATGCACTTTTGAATATATAACAAGGTTTTCAATATCAGTCCACACCTACATGCAGTATCGGCCACATTGTATCGTTTAAGGCTTATCCCGACCTAATACTAACCACTACAAATATTTGCAGACACAAAAATTGGGACTCATTACGTAATTAATTATAATGCGCATACGTTTCCATTGGCGTCTCACGACCTGATATAACTACTAACTAGCTACTAGTAGAGAGACTATTTTCTGCAATAAAAATTATCAAGACTTCATTACGCAACCGATTGGGAGATGAGATAATGAATGATTGTATGGTGATATATATTGAAGAAGACGTATTGGATGTTGTTGACAATGAAGATATCGTTCAATATTGTAAGTATATGCTGTCTCGAAGGATTTTATTGCCAAAGAAAATAATTATTTAGTGATTTTAATAGTTTATAACAATTAGTATTAATATATAATATTTTTAAATTATGAATATGTTTATTATAATTTATTTATTTTTAATAATAAGCGTCGCGTTCGTAGATGAAAATTTTGTCTACGCTAATGTTTATTTTATTACAAAGTGAGGGGATAACTGGGGATAACACCCCTTTTTATAGGGCTTTAGGACTTTTAGAAGAGTCTACGCTTTATTAAAAATGTGTAGGAACTATTGTAGACTCTTTTATCTCTACTAATATAAGGTAGCTGGCTTAGAAACAACTCAAAATTGAGTCGTCTAAAGCCGTTTGTAAATATTTCATTAATTATAAAAAAAAAAAATTAACTAATTATTTAAATATCTAATATGATTTAATTATAACTAAACAACTTTAACTCAAGTGATTAAGGTGGGAGATATTTTTCTTTGTTGCTTGAGTTCAATTTCTAGGAACGATAGTATTTATAATAAATTCACATTCAACTTTTTTCAATAATTTTTTTTACGTGCGTGCAATGCACATGCAAGTTAGTAGTTATCTTTAAACCATAGACAGTTTAATATTACATAAAGAGTTGTAAAGATACAACTTATTAGAAATTAGACTATGCTCCAAAAAGACCCAATGATAAAAACAAATATAATAGACATTGGACCAAATAAATTTGGGGGCTCAAAATTATGGAAACAAAATTTAATTTATTTTCAACAAAGTGTTCCCTAATAATCCAGAACCATTTTTCTGACAGGGCCATCATCAAAGTGATACAGGTCCTGAAAAACTACCAACTGAAACTGATGAACATATATTCTTTCCTTATTCAGAAAAGAGTACAACAAAGACAGACAACTGAACAAACCCAATTTGCCTAACATGAACATGAACTAATACATATAATTATATTCATTTGAGTCATCTATTTGTAGTGGGGTTGGCTTCATTATAAGAGACTTCTACTTGTTACCTGGGTGTTTTAGGAGGGGGTTATCTGGCATTTTTGGACAAGTAGGGTATGCTTCTATAGTTGACACACATGGAGTTGGTAGTTTAGTCCCACGTCGGATAGAAAGTGGGAGCATGATGTATAAATAAGTGGAATTGGTCAAGACCAGGAATTTCAATTTTAAGGCATATGAGCTCAATCTAATATTAAAGGAAAATATATGTGACCATATCTTTGAAGAAGATTGACTTTGATTTTTGACCATATCTTTGAAGAAGAACAAATCATTGACAAGGTGGAGATATGAAGAAAAATATATTTGACCATATCTTTTGAAAAAGATTGACTTTGACCTTTGACCAAATCTTTGACAAGAATAATATTAGATTCATAATCCTACATAATATTGGATTCCTATTCCTACATGTCATGACCCGCACCCGGAAATTCGGGCACGAGTGCGTGGGTACGTCCAGCCTACGCCGCAGAGTCGGCGGTAGTACGCTGTCTAGGGCATAATCACAGGTAATAAATCTAGCTCATTCACAATAATTAAATAGGCAAGGAAAATAGCAGGAAAAGAATGCTAAGATTTCATAAACTGAAAGTGACAACAGATCCAGAGTTTATTACAAAACCAGAAATTAAACCGGGGACAAACCCGATTACTAAGATGAAAGGAAAACAAATAGCTAAAAGCTAACTACTCTGCAGGGGTAGTCTCCTGGGTGGGAACCGGCTCTGCAACTGTATCACCTGCTGCCTCATAGGGGCCATAATAGGTGGGGGCAAGGTTCTCATCATCGCCTAAACAACAGATCCAGTCAGGAAAGGAGCAAAGTACACAGTGCACAACAAGATTAAACTAAATATTTTATGACAACTAAATATTGGATATCATGTTGAGAAACAGCATTAGCAGAACATTATTATCTCAGAGTTAGCTGTAAATAGGAATATGAGAAACAGAAATAAATGAAACATGAAGTGAAACTACAATAGCCAGCAAGAAATATAACATGACCAGAACTATCTGTGTGAACTTGTGTTTGTTTTTAGAATACATAGTTGGCATGTAGGGGTTTATAAGGCTAATCCGGCCGTCATAAACGGCTATTAGACAATTCAATCGAGATCCGGCTGATGGACAGTCGTGTACCAACAGCTATTAGTCAATCCAGGGGAAAGGGTAAACTACATGCCTCCTTAGTATTCTCCCACCCGACATAAAAAACAAGACAGGAACTACCAATATTCAAGACATGAAGTTCAACATTTCTAACACTACGTGTAATCAGCAAGAGTACTAGTAGAACAGGGAATTTAATTATCACAATATAAAGATTAACTTGAAGTGCAGGTACTTGCCTGTTGTTTGGATCTGGTTAAATTAGTTCTTGGGGGAAAATCCAGAGATGAGTCCAAAAGCTGAAATAGACATTACCATCACGCTCAGATGATGTCAAATAGCTAGAAATGCCTGTCCTTGGGTCCAATTTGGAGACAAGGGCAAAAACGGTAATTTCGGGTCAAAACGGGGTCCGCCGGTGGGCCCGCTTTGCACCGAAAAACGTGTCCGGGTCAAAGGTCTCCAAATTCACCAAACTTAGTGTCAACAGGTCAGGAACGCTGATACGAACCCAACGGAACTTCCAGATTTGGATTCCGATGAGCCGAACACAAAATCGTCCGTCGAGCGGGGCCTGTGGGGCCCACGACACGCGATTTCGTCAACGTTCTCAGAATCGAACCAAACTTGACCCACAGGACCAGCGTATCGCTACGAGTCCGATGGCGCAAGTTTCGTCTCGATCCGACGTGTGTGCACGAAATTAGGGTGAATTGCAGAAAAGTCGGATACGGGGCGATGTCCGCGGATACGCGTTGATTCCGGTGTGCACGCACACCCGAATCAGCTTCCGCGAAGTCTCACACGTCCGTATCGACGGTGCGTACGTATCTGTGAAGACCGCACGCGACCAAGTCGTCCCGTTTGGCGAGGCGGACTCAGTTCCGGGGGTGAAACAGGGTCTGGTTTTTCCTGTTTTTGGATCGCGGTGTGCGATCACCACAGGACGCGATGCCCCGAACAGTTTGTCCGGACACCGAGAGGGTCATACAGGCTTCACAACGCAATTTGCGGAATTGAAAACGGAGCTACGAGACGAAAGTTATACGTACCTGAAGGGGACCCGAAAACAGGGTCGAACCGTGTCCGACTCGTGTCGGACACGCGAAGGGAATTAGGGCTAAGGTTAGGGTTTCGTCGGATTTTCGGCGGCACACGGCGGAGGGCGGCCGGAGAGGCGTCGGCGAGGGCGGGGGACGGTTCGCCGAGGGGCGGCGCGGCTTCCACGGGGGCGGCGGCGGCTCAGGGCGGCCGGCACGGCGGCTGCGGCTGGCTGCTGTGCTGCTGCTGCTGTCGAGGGAGAAGAAGGCCGCTGGCGGGGGCTCCGGAGGGCGGAGACGGGAGGAGGAGGCGCTGACGGGTCGACGGCGAGGAGGGGACGGCGGCGGCGCTAGGCGGTGGTCGGAGGAGGAGGCTGGGGGTGTAGCCGCGAGGGGGGGTTTAAATAGGGTTTGCGGGCGGAGCCGTTGGGCGGAGGAGGCGGAGAAAGGGGGGCGTGGCCGCGGGGTGCGGGCGAGGGGGCCGGCGGAGGCGCCGCGTGGCCGGGCGGGTCGGCGGCTGACCGCGTCTCGCGGGGGCGGGGCTGGTCGTGGGTGACCGGGTCGGGGGTTGCGGGCGGGTCGGGTTGGCTGACCCGACCCGACCCGATAGGGCGGGGGACCGGGCTGGGCTGGGCTTCGGCCCACTGGGCCGGGCCGGCCCAGAAATGAAATAAAAAACAAAATAAAAATAAATAATAAATAATAATAATAATTAATAATAAATATAAATAGTTTAATTAATTAATTAATTAATAAAAAATAGTTTTGAGGTATTTAAAAATAGGTCTGAGGCCCAGAAAAATCCAGGAAAATTACTCTAAGTCCAGTTTTCTATTTTACACCCAAAAATATTATTTTCACAATATTTTAATATTGTTTAATATCAATTAAAAATTAGGTAATAATTCAAAGCCCTGATTTTAATTACAGAAAATTTCCAGAAAATTCTAGAAAATTGTGAAAAATTTCAATTTTAATATTTTTTGAAAAATCAGGGGCTTACAATCTACCCAACTTATAAAATTTCGTCCTCGAAATTTAAATTATGGCAGGGTTCTCTCTGTCCAAACTCACTTGATCGTTGTCTAACGGGTTTCTCTCAGGTGGACATTGCGGTCGCTACCCAACTTAGAATTCTACCCATATCCTCTAAGGCTGTACAACTAGTAAAGCTAGGTCTCAACTTAATAGATTTGGGTATTGAATCTTAAGTCTGCAACACAAAACACAGCACACATCACCTAGGGTATTGCCTTAGTCATAAAGGGTTATCATCTAGCACTATAAATCAAACTTATACCAAACACAGGATTCTGTCCTTCCGAAGTAAGGGAAGGTGAGGATCAATAATAAAGAGTTTAAGGGCGAGGTGGTAGAACAGAGGTATAGGGATCAAGGTGTTTTTCAGGAATTCTAATGGGAATTGTCAGGCGGTTAGGGATCGAGGTTCTATTCTGGTAATGCTGAAACGATGTGCTCGGACGTATTTAGGGGGCAAGTAGACTAGTCGACTATACCTCAATCCACATAAGTAGTCATGCGAAGTGCGAATCAAAATGCACTAAGGTTGATCAGACCGTAGTACACTGATTCTGAGTAGACACTTGTATTAGTGGGGTTGATCAGGCCTCAATAATACATGTGTCATGAACAAGCCCGATAAAGGGTAAGCTTGCAAAACTAGGCTATAAAATAGCAGCATAAGTCAAGTTTGGCAAAATTAAGTGCGCTAGATGATGACGAAAAGGAGGTGCAAATTATTGAAGTTCACAAAATAACACAAAATAAGCACAATAGAAAAAAAAAACCTCAAAAAAAAAAAAAAAAAAAACTCTACAGTTATCAAAATTAAAAAAAAAGCATACTAGGTTATTTAGCAAGTTCAAAAAATACTAGGTTGGGGCTGAGGTCACGAACCAATAGGCACGAGCTAATTAATACTAGAAAAATGATATCTACGAATCACTTACGCGCATTAATTGCTTCCAGAGTCTGCGCGTTCTCCACGGTCATTACGTAAGCTTGTCCGCGTCCTGGAGCAGTGGGGCAGTCCCTCACTTGATGTTCTGGTGATCCACAAAGTAGACAAACACCTAGCCTCTTTCTGCAAACTTGCCAAGTATGGCCTGGTCTATGACAATAGTTACAAGCAGCAGCTTGTTGGTTCTGTCCCTGGGCCTGGTGTTGGGGTGCTGGAGCTCGAGGGAGAGGACGCTGAGCTTGTTGCGGGGCCCTCTGCTGTTGTTGTTGTTGAAAAGGGCGTTTGTTGGGTCCCGCATTTCCGGTATCTCTTTCTCGCTTTAGCTTATGCCTCATGTCTCTCTCAACGCCTTGTGCCACGCTCAAGATTTCCTCGTAGGTGCGAGCTCGGCTGGTGGTGACAGCAAGGCGAATATCCGGAGATAGCTCCTTCTTGAATCTACGGGCTCTGTCCTCCGGGGTACGAACCATGTACTCTGCAAAATGGCTCAACCTGCTAAATTCAGCAGTGTACTCATCAACAGATAGGTTACCTTGTTCCAGTCTCTCGAATTGGCTTTCGAGAGCTTCCCGAGCCACTTCGGGGTAGAATTTCTCCTTGAATAGTCTCTTGAAGTCCTCCCAGGTGAGGTCGGGAGCAGATAGTTGAGGTTCGTCTCTAAACCAGGTCCGAGCTATATCGAACAGTTGCAGGCTTGCAGACTCTACTTTGAGATCATTAGGGACCCGAGCAGTCTTCAGGAGTCGCTCTACGTTCTCTATCCATTCATCGGCGTAGAGAATACCCTCAGTTTCGTAGAATTCCAGGGGTCTGAGGTTCTTGAAATCTTTGGCACTTCCTGGCCTCTTTTGTGGCGACTCCTGGGACCTAAGAGCTTCTGAGAGGCTGGTCCGCAGAAGTGCAGTCTGCTCTTTCTGGGATTCCACCAATCCCTGGAACACTCCAAGTAGCTGTGCTCCATCCAGAGTAACTGCCGGAACAGATGGAGGCGGCGGGAGTGCAAGGGTCTCGGGCACATTCTGCTCAGCTGGTTCTGATGTGCCTCCTACTGTGTTCCTGGTCTGGACCATTCTGTAAGATTAAGGGATAGGGAGTTCAGAATAGATTACTTGGAAATCAAGGGCGATAGGAAAAATTGATCAGAAGTGATATTAAGAATTGAAATCGGGACCCTATACTGTGAATGAGCTTTTCCTAGATTCCTCAATCTTATTTGCAGGCCTGTTCGGTCCCTAAGTTGAAACCGAACAATTTAGTCGTTTGACCTGCATGGGCCACCATAAAAACGTGTCACGACCCGCACCCGGAAATTCGGGCACGAGTGCGTGGGTACGTCCAGCCTACGCCGCAGAGTCGGCGGTAGTACGCTGTCTAGGGCATAATCACAGGTAATAAATCTAGCTCATTCACAATAATTAAATAGGCAAGGAAAATAGCAGGAAAAGAATGCTAAGATTTCATAAACTGAAAGTGACAACAGATCCAGAGTTTATTACAAAACCAAAAATTAAACCGGGGACAAACCCGATTACTAAGATGAAAGGAAAACAAATAGCTAAAAGCTAACTACTCTGCAGGGGTAGTCTCCTGGGTGGGAACCGGCTCTGCAACTGTATCACCTGCTGCCTCATAGGGGCCATAATAGGTGGGGGCAAGGTTCTCATCATCGCCTAAACAACAGATCCAGTCAGGAAAGGAGCAAAGTACACAGTGCACAACAAGATTAAACTAAATATTTTATGACAACTAAATATTGGATATCATGTTGAGAAACAGCATTAGCAGAACATTATTATCTCAGAGTTAGCTGTAAACAGGAATATGAGAAACAGAAATAAATGAAACAGGAAGTGAAACTACAATAGCCAGCAAGAAATATAACATGACCAGAACTATCTGTGTGAACTTGTGTTTGTTTTTAGAATACATAGTTGGCATGTAGGGGTTTATAAGGCTAATCCGGCCGTCATAAACGGCTATTAGACAATTCAATCGAGATCCGGCTGATGGACAGTCGTGTACCAACAGCTATTAGTCAATCCAGGGGAAAGGGTAAACTACATGCCTCCTTAGTATTCTCCCACCCGACATGAAAAACAAGACAGGAACTACCAATATTCAAGACATGAAGTTCAACATTTCTAACACTACGTGTAATCAGCAAGAGTACTAGTAGAGCAGGGAATTTAATTATCACAATATAAAGATTAACTTGAAGTGCAGGTACTTGCCTGTTGTTTGGATCTGGTTAAATTAGTTCTTGGGGGAAAATCCAGAGATGAGTCCAAAAGCTGAAATAGACATTACCATCACGCTCAGATGATGTCAAATAGCTAGAAATGCCTGTCCTTGGGTCCAATTTGGAGACAAGGGCAAAAACGGTAATTTCGGGTCAAAACGGGGTCCGCCGGTGGGCCCGCTTTGCACCGAAAAACGTGTCCGAGTCAAAGGTCTCCAAATTCACCAAACTTAGTGTCAACAGGTCAGAAACGCTGATACGAACCCAACGGAACTTCCAGATTTGGATTCCGATGAGCCGAACACAAAATCGCCCGTCGAGGGGGGCCTGTGGGGCCCACGACACGCGATTTCGTCAACGTTTTCAGAATCGAACCAAACTTGACCCACAGGACCAGCGTATCGCTACGAGTCCGATGGCGCAAGTTTCGTCTCGATCCGACGTGTGTGCACGAAATTAGGGTGAATTGCAGAAAAGCCGGATACGGGGCGATGTCCGCGGATACGCGTTGATTCCGGTGTGCACGCACACCCGAATCAGCTTCCGCGAAGTCTCACACGTCCGTATCGACGGTGCGTACGTATCTGTGAAGACCGCACGCGACCAAGTCGTCCCGTTTGGCGGGGCGGACTCAGTTCCGGGGGTGAAACATGGTCTGGTTTTTCCTGTTTTTGGATCGCGGTGTGCGATCACCACAGGACGCGATGCCCCGAACAGTTTGTCCGGACACCGAGAGGGTCATACAGGCTTCACAACGCAATTTGCGGAATTGAAAACGGAGCTACGAAGCGAAAGTTACACGTACCTGAAGGGGACCCGAAAACAGGGTCGAACCGTGTCCGACTCGTGTCGGACACGCGAAGGGAATTAGGGCTAGGGTTAGGGTTTCGTCGGATTTCCGGCGGGACACGGCGGAGGGCGGCCGGAGAGGCGTCGGCGAGGGCGGGGGACGGTTCGCCGAGGGGCGGCGCTGCTTCCACGGGGGCGGCGGCGGCTCAGGGCGGCCGGCACGGCGGCTGCGGCTGGCTGCTGTGCTGCTGCTGCTGTCGAGGGAGAAGAAGGCCGCTGGCGGGGGCTCCGGAGGGCGGAGACGGGAGGAGGAGGCGCTGACGGGTCGACGGCGAGGAGGGGACGGCGGCGGCGCTAGGCGGTGGTCGGAGGAGGAGGCTGGGGGTGTAGCCGCGAGGGGGGGGTTTAAATAGGGTTTGCGGGCGGAGCCGTTGGGCGGAGGAGGCGGAGAAAGGGGGGGCGTGGCCGCGGGGTGAGGGCGAGGGGGCCGGCGGAGGCGCCGCGTGGCCGGGCGGGTCGGCGGCTGACCGCGTCTCGCGCGGGCGGGGCTGGTCGTGGGTGACCGGGTCGGGGGTTGCGGGCGGGTCGGGTTGGCTGACCCGACCCGACCCGATAGGGCGGGGGACCGGGCTGGGCTGGGCTTCGGCCCACTGGGCCGGGCCGGCCCAGAAACGAAATAAAAAACAAAATAAAAATAAATAATAAATAATAATAATAATTAATAATAAATATAAATAGTTTAATTAATTAATTAATTAATAAAAAATGGTTTTGAGGTATTTAAAAATAGGTCTGAGGTCCAGAAAAATCCAGAAAAATTACCCTAAGTCCAGTTTTCTATTTTACACCCAAAAATATTATTTTTACAATATTTTAATATTGTTTAATATCAATTAAAAATTAGGTAATAATTCAAAGCCCTGATTTTAATTACAGACAATTCGCAGAAAATTCTAGAAAATTGTGAAAAATCCCAATTTTAATATTTTTTGAAAAATCAGGGGCTTACACTACCTAATGTTGGATTTCTATGTATAGACATATGACATACTATATAAATGAGCCAAAGGTTTCTCCAAAGAGGATCTCAAGAGTGTTCATATAAGTTGTTGAATAAGTTCAACACAAGAGTATATCTCAAATTGTGCTCAATGATTGTTGAATAAGTTCGACATAAGAGAGCAAAAATTATTGAATAAGTTTAACACAAAAGTTTTGAGAGAGTTTTTTGTAGAGCGTTCTTGAGAGCAAGGAGAGAAGTGTTGAGAGCAATTGTAATTTTTTTTTTCATAGTGGAATTGAATCACCCTCGTTCGTGTAAGTAGGCATCTTGGCCGAACCACGTAAATCCTTGTCTTTGTGGTTGTGAACTTTCTCTGAGGTGTTTATCTGATTTTTCTGGGTCTATTTTCGCTGTGCGCCCAACAATTGGTATCCGAGCTTTGGAGTTCTCAGAGAAAGCTGTGGAAACACTATCTGTACGGAGAGCGTGTGGAAATCTTCACAGACCACAAGAGACAGAGAAGGTGGTTAGAGTTGATGAAAGACTTTGATATCTCATTACAGTACCATCCAGGAAAGGATAACGTAGTCGCCGATGCCTTGAGTAGGTATCCGATGGCTATGTGCTTGACTTCAGATAGACATTTATTAGCTGATCTTGAGAGCTTGGGAATTGAAGTACTAGTTCCAGGAGTTGAGATTCAGATGTGGGGATTGCAGATACAATCGGAGCTAATGGACAAAATTAGAGCTGCTCAGTATGATGATGAGACACTAAGGAATATTAGGGCACAAGTTCGGACAAGATTGATAGATGACTTCACTATTGCGGATGATGGATCTTTACGACATGGCACTAGGATGTGTGTGCCGAGTGGAGAGCTGTGCGAAGAGATTTTGCAGGAGGCACATCGCTCTCAGTACTCGATGCATCCCGGAGCCAACAATATGTATCGAGATTTAAGGGAGCATGTACGGTGGTATGGTATGAAGCGCGAAGTAGTACGCTTTGTATCCCGATGTTTAGTGTGCCAGCAGGTAAAAGCAGATCGACAGGGGCCAGGAGGATTGCTTCAACCTTTACCCATTCCAGAATGGAAGTGGGAGCACGTGACTATGGATTTTGTTTCAGGACTTCCTCGTTCTCCAGGAGGAAATAACGCGATTTGTGTCATCGTAGATAGGTTGACCAAATCAGCCCACTTTTTACCATTCAAAGTGGGTACTTCGACAGAGAAGTTAGCAGAGATGTACGTACAGCAGATTGTCAGATTACATGGAGTTCCTGTGAGTATTGTCTCAGATCGGGATAGTCATTTCGCTTTCCATTTCTGGAGGAGTCTGCAGGCTAGCTTGGGCACTCAGCTCAAGTTTAGTGCCGCGTATCACCTCCAGACAGACGGACAGTCTGAAAGGACTATTCAGACTCTTGAAGATATGCTACGCACTTGCTTTTTGGATCTCGGAGGTTCTTGGGAAGATCATCTACACCTAGTAGAGTTTGCTTACAACAACAGCTACCAGGCCAGCATTGAGATGTCACCATTCGAGGCTTTATATGGACGAAGGTGTCGTACACCGTTATCTTGGGATGATGTTGGAGAGAGCTTTGTTAGGACGAGAAATGATCGTGGATGCAGCAGAGAAGGTGAAACTTATTAGAGATAGACTGCGAGTGGCGCAGGACAAACAACGGCATTGGGCCGACAGCCACCGTAGACCCCTAGAGTTTCAGGTATAGGCTTTGTTTATTTGGGTTGTGATTGTTTTGTTTTAGATTGCGTGTTAAGATTGTTTGTTCTAGGTTGGAGATTTGGTGTTCCTACGGATTTCTCCGACACAGGGCACAATTCATTTTGGCAGAGGCGAAAAGCTTAGTCCACGATACATCGGGCCCTTCAGTATTCTTGCAAGGGTCGGTGCAGTGGCCTATAGACTTGACTTGCCGCCTGCTCTAGATGGAGTGCATGACGTGTTCCACGTGTTGCAGCTGAGACGGTACGTGGCAGATCCTAGTCACGTACTAGATCACTCGGAGATCGAGGTTGGACCGACACTCAGCTATCCTGAACAACCCGTTGAGATCTTGGATCGTAGAGAGAAGGCATTGCGGAACCAGACTATTCCCTTGGTTCGTGTTGCATGGAGACATCACTCTCCAGGCGAGTCAACTTGGGAGAGAGAGGACGAAATGCGTGAGCAGTTTCCGTATCTCTTCGAGACTTAAGGTATATTTGTAATCCCCCTGATTTTCATAATTTTGAATTTGGAATTTCTCACCATTTTTTGAAATTTTCTGTAAATTTTCTGTAATTTTTAGCAATTAAACTTAAGTGTTTTAATTATTCAATGATTTTTAAATAATAATAAATAATATTAAAATGTGAGGAAAATTATATTTTCTAATGTAAAATTTAAAACCGGACATAGGGTAATTTTTCGGGAATTTATTGGGCCCGGACCTATTTTTAAAATACCTAAAAGTAATTATTTAATTAAATTTAATTGTTTAATTGTTTAGTTATTTATTTTAGTAATTAATCCCTATATTCCGGCCCGGCCCAACTCCGGCCCAAGCCCGCACTGTTAGCGGGTCGGATCGGGTTCGGTCGACCAACCCGACCCGCACACCCCTGAGACCCGACCCGCTACCACTTCACCTTCCCCGACCGTTCTGCCGACGAATCCCCTCCCGCCGCTGCCGTTACGCTGCCGGCCGACTGTTCAGCCCCGCCGCCGGAACGGTCGCCGCCGCCACCAGCGACTCTGGCCCTTCCCCTCCCCGTACCCGCCGGCCGTCCCTCTCCCCATCTCTCCTATAAATTCCCCCGCCGGCCACCCATTTTCCCCTCTCCGCCTCACCGACGAACCCGCTGCCAACCACCGCCCTAGCCACCGGACTCGCCGCCTGACCCCGGACCCGCCCGCTGCACCTCCTACTTCCCCGGCCACCGTCTCCCTCCTCCCGCTCGAACCCCGCAGCACCCCGAGCTCCCAACCACCTCGCTCGCCTCCAGCTCCTTCCCCTCCTCCGCCGAGAGCCCGCCTGAGCAGCCACCAGTGAGCCGACGACCGACCTAGCCAGCACTGCCCCCAGCTCCTCCGGCAGGCTGCCTCCGCCGCAGAGCCGCCCATCTCCGGCCAAAACCCTAACCCTAGGGTTGGGTTGGACACAGGACACTTCGCGTCGTGTCGGACACAGTTTTCACCCGGTTTTCAACCCCAGTTCAGGTACTCCTATCTCTCTGCTCGAAGCTCTGTTTTCAATTCCGTCTTTTGCGTTGCGAAGCCTGTATGACCCCCTCGGTGCCCATGCAAACCGCTCGGGGCATCGCGTTCTGAGGTGATCGCGAACCGCGATCCAAAAACAGGAAAAAACCAGACCCTGTTTCACCCCGGAATCGAGTACGCCCCGCCAAACGGGACGACTTGGTCACGTGCGGTCTTTACCTATATGTTAGCGTCGTTGATACGGACGTGCGGGTTTTCGCAGAAGCTGATTCGGATGTGCGTGCACACCGGAATCAGTGCGTATCCGCGGACAACGCCCCGTATCCGACTTTTCTGAAACTTGCTGTAACTTAGTGTACACACGTCGGATCGAGACGAAACTTGCGCCATCGGACTCGTAGCAATACGCTGGTCCTGTGGGTCAAGTTTGGTTCGATTCTGAGAACGTTGGAAAAAAACGCGTGTCGTGGGCCCCATAGGCTCCACTCGACGGGCGATTTTGAGAAGGGCTCATCGGAATCCAATTCTGGAAGTTCCGTTGGGTTCGTATCATCGTTCCTGACCTGTTGACACTAAGTTGGACTATTTTGGAGACCTTTGACCCTGACGCGTTTTTCGGTGCAAGACGGCCCACATTTGGACCCCGCCTTGACCCGAAAATGACGTTTTTGCCCTTGTCTCCAAACTGGACTCAAGGACAGGCGTTTCTAGCTGATTGACATTTTCTGAATTAGATGGTGATGTTTGTTTCAGCAGCTGGAGTAGTCCCTGCAAATCCAGCTATTGTCAGAGCTACAATTGGAGCTGAAAACACAGGCAAGTGTACCTTGCCAAACTTGCAGTCTTTGTTATTTATTCCTTTGAATATATAAATTATAATTATTGTGCATGCTCAAACCTAGGGCCGTGTGACGTGCTTAGCGTCCGATCATAGTCGGGTGCCAACACCGTACGCGGGGTTGTGTAACGTCACTTAGAGCTGGTTATCGTGACATTTATATTCTCGTACTTGCCCTATCAAGTACATTATACCCAGGACACTTGACACAGATCATGAGACAGAATCCTCCTGACTATTCAAGGTGATTCTGTATAGGATGTAGAATTGACATAGACATTATATTTATAGAGATTAGATGACTTACTGCATTAATTTTGATCCTGCGTGTCATGGACATGAGACGTGAGATTACATTGGGTGGGGAGAGACACACAGACTACAGGCTGATTTATATATATATATATTTTTATTACGGTGAGGCCTCAGACTCTATATTAGAGCTAGGCACTATACTAGTGTTATATTTATTGTGAGGTCTCAGACTCTATATTAGAGCTAGACACTCTACTAGTGATATTACCGCTACCAGCTCCCAGACAGAGAGTTTGTAGTGGCTCAGCCTAAGTTCTAGTGTTGCTCTCAACTTGCATTTTCACTTAGCATGGTTATATAGTTGTCCCTATTGTTTCATTATTTTGCTTTACTGCATTATATTTGGCTTGTTTTATCTGTACCTTGCTATGTCCCCTGAGGACCTGGATCCGGATTATGTCCCCAGGATTTACAGACGAGGTTTATCCAGAGGTATACGGAACAGGTGCATTTCTCGGAGCAGTACCAGTACCTGAAGACGAGGTGATCGCTGAGGACTTCTCATGAACAAATGCTTCGCCTTGCTCAGTCTTATGGCAGATAGAATTTATTTCCAGTTTTATTGAACTCTTTATTTCCTGTTTTGAGAACTTGTGTAAACAGACTTAATATCGGATTGTTCTCCGATTTAATTACTTTGACTGTTGTTGTTTAATATTTCTTAAGCTGATGTTGCTATCTTATATCTGTGGATGAGAATAGTAAAACCCTGACTGATGTTATACAGCTTAAGTATGCCCGATGGATCCATTAAATTGGGATTGTCCATCGGTGCATGCTGCTGGCCATTGCCACGTGTCTAGTCCCTCGATATTTTGGGACTGGGGCGTGACATGGTTTTTGTGGTGGCCCATGCAGGTCAACGACTAAATTGTTCGGTTTCAACTTAGGGACCGAACAGGCCTGCAATAAAGATAGGATAAGTTTTTAGGATCTCATCCACTTGCTTGAAACGTTCTTGACATCTATATCGGATTCGAACAAATTCCTTGACTTGCATCCTGCCTTGATTCCTGTGCGCCTTTTATTGGTTATTTTGGATGCAGAGAAATGGATACCACAAGCAGCACTCTTCCAGCAGACTCAACAGCCGCCGAGGAATCATCTGCAAGAACGCGGACAAGCACCAGTGATGACTTTGGAAGACGCGCAAAACCATGGAGTAGCTAATGCGAGTAAGTCTTTATAGTTATTTCGTTTCTAGCATTCTTGTAGTTCGTGCCTGCTGGTTCGTGACCCCAGACTGTAACCTGATAACCTTAACCTGATAATTTTAACTTGCTAACAATTGATAATCTAGTTTTAAACTTGATAATAACCTAGACTGTTTTATAAATGTTAACCTGATAAGTTTGGAAAAGATAACCTGGTTTTATAAAAACTGTAATCTTCTAGATTTCCCACAATTGGGAAATCATATAACTTTTAATGCTTAGGGAAATAATTTTTCTAAGGCGTCACTCTCAACCTTGATTGTCTTATTCAAATAAGTTTTGCAACCGTGTCATCTCTGTTGACTGGTTATTCTTTGATTGCGAGGACGCAATCCTCTTAAGGGGGGTAGATTGTAATTCCCCTGATTTTCATAATTTTGAATTTGGAATTTCTCACCATTTTCTGAAATTTTCTGTGAATTTTCTGTAATTTTTAGCAATTAAACTTAAGTGTTTTAATTATTCAATAATTTTTAAATAATAATAAATAATATTAAAATGTGATGAAAATTATATTTTCTAATGTAAAATTTAAAATCGGACATAGGGTAATTTTCCTGGAATTTATTGGGCCCCGGGCCTATTTTTAAAATACCTAAAAGTAATTATTTAATTAAATTTAATTGTTTAATTGTTTAGTTATTTATTTTAGTAATTAATCCCTATATTCCGGCCCGGCCCAACTCCGGCCCAAGCCCGCACTGTTAGCGGGTCGGATCGGGTTCGGTCGACCAACCCGACCCGCACACCCCTGAGACCCGACCCGCTACCACTTCACCTTCCCCGACCGTTCTGCCGACGAATCCCCTCCCGCCGCTGCCGTTATGCTGCCGGCCGACTGTTCAGCCCCGCCGCCGGAACGGTCGCCGCCGCCACCAGCGACTCTGGCCCTTCCCCTCCTCGTACCCGCCGGCCGTCCCTCTCCCCATCTCTCCTATAAATTCCCCAGCCGGCCACCCATTTTCCCCTCTCCGCCTCACCGACGAACCCGCTGCCAACCACCGCCCTAGCCACCGGACTCGCCGCCTGACCCCGGACCCGCCCGCTGCACCTCCTACTTCCCCGGCCACCGTCTCCCTCCTCCCGCTCGAACCCCGCAGCACCCCGAGCTCCCAACCACCTCGCTCGCCTCCAGCTCCTTCCCCTCCTCCGCCGAGAGCCCGCCTGAGCCGCCACCAGTGAGCCGACGACCGCCCTAGCCAGCACTGCCCCCAGCTCCTCCGGCAGGCTGCCTCCGCCGCAGAGCCGCCCATCTCCGGCCAAAACCCTAACCCTAGGGTTGGGTTGGACACAGGACACTTCGCGTCGTGTCGGACACAGTTTTCACCCGGTTTTCAACCCCAGTTCAGGTACTCCTATCTCTCTGCTCGAAGCTCTGTTTTCAATTCCGTCTTTTGCGTTGCGAAGCCTGTATGACCCCCTCGGTGCCCGTGCAAACCGCTCGGGGCATCGCGTCCTGAGGTGATCGCGAACCGCGATCCAAAAACAGGAAAAAATCAGACCCTGTTTCACCCCGGAATCGAGTACGCCCCGCCAAACGGGACGACTTGGTCACGTGCGGTCTTTACCTATATGTTAGCGTCGTTGATACGGACGTGCGGGTTTTCGCAGAAGCTGATTCGGATGTGCGTGCACACCGAAATCAGTGCGTATCCGCGGACAACGCCCCGTATCCGACTTTTCTGAAACTTACTGTAACTTAGTGTACACACGTCGGATCGAGACGAAACTTGCGCCATCGGACTCGTAGCAATACGCTGGTCCTGTGGGTCAAGTTTGGTTCGATTCTGAGAACGTTGGAAAAAAAACGCGTGTCGTGGGCCCCAAAGGCTCCACTCGACGGGCGATTTTGAGAACGGCTCATCGGAATCCAATTCTGGAAGTTCCGTTGGGTTCGTATCATCGTTCCTGACCTGTTGACACTAAGTTGGACTATTTTGGAGATATTTGACCCTGACGCGTTTTTCGGTGCAAGACGGCCCACATTTGGACCCCGCCTTGACCCGAAAATGACGTTTTTGCCCTTGTCTCCAAACTGGACTCAAGGACAGGCGTTTCTAGCCGATTGACATTTTCTGAATTAGATGGTGATGTTTGTTTCAGCAGCTGGAGTAGTCCCTGCAAATCCAGCTATTGCCAGAGCTACAATTGGAGCTGAAAACACAGGCAAGTGTACCTTGCCAAACTTGCAGTCTTTGTTATTTATTCCTTTGAATATATAAATTATAATTATTGTGCATGCTCAAACCTAGGGCCGTGTGACGTGCTTAGCGTCCGATCATAGTCGGGTGCCAACACCGTACGCGGGGTTGTGTAACGTCACTTAGAGCTGGTTATCGTGACATTTATATTCTCGTACTTGCCCTATCAAGTACATTATACCCAGGACACTTGACACAGATCATGAGACAGAATCCTCCTGACTATTCAAGGTGATTCTGTATAGGATGTAGAATTGACATAGACATTATATTTATAGAGATTAGATGACTTACTGCATTAGTTTTGATCCTGCGTGTCATGGACATAAGGCGTGAGATTACATTGGGTGGGGAGAGACACACAGACTACAGGCTGATTTATATATATATATATTTTTATTACGGTGAGGCCTCAGACTCTATATTAGAGCTAGGCACTATACTAGTGTTATATTTATTGTGAGGTCTCAGACTCTATATTAGAGCTAGACACTCTACTAGTGATATTACCGCTACCAGCTCCTAGACAGAGAGTTTGTAGTGGCTCAGCCTAAGTTCTAGTGTTGCTCTCAACTTGCATTTTCACTTAGCATGGTTATATAGTTGTCCCTATTGTTTCATTATTTTGCTTTACTGTATTATATTTGGCTTGTTTTATCTGTACCTTGCTATGTCCCCTGAGGACCTGGATCCGGATTATGTCCCCAGGATTTGCAGACGAGGTTTATCCAGAGGTATACGGAACAGGTGCATTTCTCGGAGCAGTACCAGTACCTGAAGACGAGGTGATCGCTGAGGACTTCTCATGAACAAATGCTTCGCCTTGCTCAGTCTTATGGCAGATAGAATTTATTTCCAGTTTTATTGAACTCTTTATTTCCTGTTTTGAGAACTTTTGTAAACAGACTTACTATCGGATTGTTCTCCGATTTAATTACTTTGACTGTTGTTGTTTAATATTTCTTAAGCTGATGTTGCTATCTTATATCTGTGGATGAGAATAGTAAAACCCTGACTGATGTTATACAGCTTAAGTATGCCCAATGGATCCATTAAATTGGGATTGTCCATCGGTGCATGCTGCTGGCCATTGCCACGTGTCTAGTCCCTCGATATTTTGGGACTGGGGCGTGACAATATTTCATTGTTTGATTTTGTTCTTGTGCTAGTTTATTTTAATTTCGAGGACGAAATTCTTTTAAGGAGGGTAGACTTGTCACCCCCACATTTCAGATTAAGGGTATTTTCATCTTTTCATAATTAATATGTAAATGATTGCATGATAATTAATTATATTTAAATTGTTGTGATTCTATTTAATTGTTGCACTTTACCGTTGCTTCGATAATCAGAACACTATACTAGCCATGGTCTCCCAACAGATTTCACACCCTTGTCCTAGACGTGCCAGACTGTTCTCCTGATCCTTATGTAACTCATAATTATGTCTTATTGTGTTTCATCTTAGTCGCACAACATTCGTCGCAACCGACTACATTTAATTCTATATAAATTTAACTTTGTATCCTTGTGTGTTCCAATCGAAATTGGAGACACAATCTCGATCCATTTTGAGCAACCCAAATTAGGGTAATATTCTATGCTGAGTCTACTTCATTTATGACACTTGTGTCCCATTTAAATTCAGTCCTTGTGCTTCTAATTAATTTTAGAACACATATTGCATTTATTTAATCAATTAAAACCATAAACCTAACTTCGTGTAATTTTTCAACTGTTGGGCACTTTTGTGCACAAGGCATTAAGGTGTCCATCCCATTGGACACGACGCGTAAATAAACCCATTTTCCTCTTCATATGTATTTTTTTATAATTTTCGGGAGTGTGCAATTGCAATATCAACCTCCTTGAACCATGGTCCTAAAACCTTGAACCAATGAAATCCTAGCAATTTTAATTGAATTTATTTAAAATCCTAGCCTTGAAAATATCCATGGAAAGCCCAATCCCAAGAGGACTTTGACCAAGCCTAATTCTAGGTCAACCAAAAACTCTATACCTATATAAATAGTAATACTTTACTTCTTCTTTTTCAACCTAACACCTAACCTACACCAGCCGACCAAATCCCCATCTCCTTCCTTCCACCATCACCTGAACCCGACCGAAACCCTGACCCCGCCGCCAGCACGCCGGAGACGACCCCGACCTGTTGAACTTTATCCTCGACATTCCTCATGACCCACCGGACCCCGCAGGACGCCTACTCCTTCGACTCGACAGCAGCCAGACATCCCCCGGCGATCACCGCAGCCATCTCCTCTGCACAGTCTCCCATCACCATCGACACCACGACATTCTTCCCCTTGCGTACACGTATATGTACGTGCATACGCATATTCTTCGTAATGCCTACGTATTTAGCTGTGGTATATTGGTAGATGATTAGTATATACGTATTGGCATACGTATTAGTATATGGCTATGATATATAAGTATATATACATATATATAAGTATAATATAATTCTCATTTAAGTATATACACCTATGTATATGTATTGTATGGGTATTCCCTAGTATACGTGTAATATGTATAAAATTGATTGGTATATATATATAGTGTAGATTCTCTTAGTATATATATACATATATATAGACATATTGTATATATACCTCCCTAAAGTATTAATTATATTTAAAAGTATATATATATATACATATATCTATTATAATTGTAACCAATGGATATTATGTATATGTTAGTTCATATTATGTACTATGTATTATATGTACTAGACGACTAGAATGTGACCACGGATACCCCGTAATTACATTGACCTGTGACCATGTAGCATGATAGCAAGACTGCTATATGTACACCGACGTACTGGCAAGACCGTAGCATTGATTGTCTGTTATGCACAACAACTACAAACGTGACACCCCCTAGCGTAGTCTCTGAGATCATTGTGTTGATTGTGTGTTAGAGTAATGTCTGATGCAGTATTGTGTTATATGATATGTCTATAGGACTGTTGGATCATTCAGACGATATTTTGGAACCAGGATATTGCTATTGCCAACTAAGGACTACAGCGAGTACATTCTCTGACAGTTTCCATTATGTTGATTATCTCTATAATTCTTGTTGTATAGCATACATGACTCTGACACCGTTATTTACACGAGTTGGCATCATCGAGACCTGTCACGAGGAGTCATGATTTGGAATCCATCGTGCTAGCTAGGGAAACGGGGAATATTAGTAGCTTATGTGATCATACCCAAAATTTACATGCATCATAGCTCACCCACACCTCACGTCGGTGCAGCCTGACCATTACATGCCTCATAGCCTGTTATGTGTGACTATCCTGACTATTGCTCGCATCATAGCTATCCGGATGGTTAGCCTGACCTTACATGAATCATAGCTAGTCATACATAGCGAGCCTGATCAGTCCCAAGCCGATCACATGATATGCTGATGTTTCACACACTTAGCTAGATGTTCTTGACATGTATCTCTAGTATATTGATCTAGCATTCCTTATGTTCTAGTCATGATTCTAGTATTCACATATATACCAGTTCATTGTTCTAGCGTGTACTTGTATTTCTATATTCATTGCTAGATGTACATTGATGATGACATATGCTCTAGTATTTTATTTATTCCAGCATTCTTTTATTTTCAGTATTTATTATTTCAGTATTTCTTATTGCCAGTTTTCATATCTATCTTGTATTTCTTTACACTGTGTTATAGTTTTTGTCAATATATGTGGAACTGTTGTTAGTGCTTGTACTTCGTTCCAATCCTGATTGGATATATTTTTTCAGAGGATCTTGAGGATTTATGTACTACACACTATGGACCGGGTATAGATGCAGACTACACACCAGAGATCGTAGAGGAGACTATTCCTTTAGAGGAGACATTGCATGCAGCTATCTAGATAGTATTTATATTATGCACCTGAGACTTATTGAGGTTTATTTCAGTTTATATTTAGACTTATGTTAAGTTTAATTTGAGACTTGTGGAGACTTTATCTTGGACAGCTAGACTGTGATTTATCTATATTTGAGATATGGTGTTTAACTATGTCATTCTTCTTATCTCTTATCGTGCCTTATACTTTTATAGTTGTTGTGATTGAGTTTACATTATGAGATATTGTGAGATGTATACTGTCCTCCTTATGGAGATTGATATCATTGACAGGTATTTAGTTATATAGTATTATTGTGACCTAGACAGCGTTCTACCGTCGATACTGCGGCGTAGGCTGGACGTACCAGCGTACTCGTGCCCCTATACCGGGTGCGGGTTGTGAAAGAAAATGATGTCACATTTCTTGTTCTACTTTTTTGTCTGTCATGTAGGGTCTAATCGACCTCATCTTATCACTATATGTGCTAAAAAACAATGAAGCAACCGCCGATTAGTAGCATAATATTAGCTTATACTATTACATTGAGATGACATAAACGTGGATGTATTAATTACTTACCCTTCAAGCTTCTCCACTTCATCCTCGTCGCAATTGAGTAATATATACAACTGAGTAGCCCTTAGCTCGTCGTCATTCAAATATCTCTTCTTTATTTTTTCCTAAGACTTTTCGGACCCATTGAATACTTTCAGTATTACATCATTAGATTCCTGATATCTGTCGTCGTTTCTCGGAGCTCTCATTCTATTAGTAGCAACATGAGGTTTAAAATACATCGAGCAAAAGTTTATAATATCCTCGAGAACATAAGCTTCACAAATAGAACCCTCAACACGTGCCTTATTTTTTACCTTGCCTTATTTTGTACCTTTCTCTTTAGGTGATTTAGCTGCCGCTCGAATGGACACATCCATCGATAACCGACAGGTCCACCAACACGTACCTCATAGAAAAGATGAATTGGTAAATTCTCCATGGAGTCGAAGAATCCAGGAGGAAATACCTTCTCGAGCTTGCACAGTGTTACCGCAATGTCCTTCTTTTGCTTTTCTAGACGATCAACGAGCAACTTAGTAGAACAAAGGTCTCTGAAGAATATGCTGAGCTCTGTCAATGGAACCCAGACGACCTACGGTAAGAATTTTCGAAAAACAATCGGAATTAACCTCTCCATGAATACGTGACAATCGTGGCTCTTCATACCCGTCACTTTGTTCTCCTTGAGGTCGACGCATCTTTTCAAGATTGACACGTACCCGTCTGAAAATTTTAGGCCCTGAATCCACCTACAAAGTCTCCCTTTATCCTTATTCTCCAGTGAAAAAATTGCCTTAGGCTGCTTTAACTTTCCATTCCCCTGCTCTATGATCAAATGCAACGCAAGATGTCTACATATTTCTTCCAAGTCCAACCTGGCCTTCAAATTATCTTTCGTTTTTTCCTTTACGTCCATTATAGTATTGTTACGCCCCAATCCCAAAATCCCGAGGGACTAGCCACGTGGCAATGGCCAGCAACACACTCCAATGGGCAAACCCAATTTAATGGACCCGTTAGAGTGTACTTAAGCTGTAAAATAATTATAATGGTCTACTATACATATCACAGTCTAATTCTAATCTCATCCACAGAAAGTAAACACAATTCAAATGTCAGACTAATCAAAAAGATATATAATCCAACATCAAGTCTCAATAAAAAATAATTTCGGAGAACAACCTGATAATGAGCTTAGTACAGTAATACAAGAGACATAAAATAGAGTATCTAAAAACAGATATAACTGAGTATATAACAAATACTCAAGAGAAATCCTCTGGCACCATCTCGTCCTCTGGTGCTGATACTGCTCCAGTGTCTGCTCCTATCCCATATACCTCGGGGTATATCTCCTCTGCTATACCTGGGGACATAATCCGGATCCAGGTCCTCATGGGACATAGCAAGGTACAAGAATAACTCAAGCCAAATAAAATACAGTAAATAAAATATATATATCAACAGGACAAACTATGTAACCAACCAGCTATGTGAAATGCAAATGAGAGCATTAATCATACTCAGGCTGAACTACTATAGGCTCTGTGTCGGAGAAACCCATAGCAGCATGTATTATCTCGAAGGGCCAGTACGTGTGCCAAAGCTCTGGTCATAGTCTAAGGCACTCCCAAAATATCTATATATATAACATAATCAGCCTTTAGTATGGTAAGACTCTTCCTGTCCAATGTAACCTCACGTCGCATGTCCATAACACGCAAGATCATGACCTCTAACTATTACAGCGAGTCATAATGATATCTCTATATATGCAATATCTATGTCACGAATCCTGTAAACCTATACAGAATCACCATGAATAGCTCAGGAAATATTCTGTCATATGAATAGTGTCAGGTGTCCTATGGTATAACGTACTTAGTAAAGCAAGCACGTAAAGTATAGGATCGAGATAACAACTCTCTCAGTGACGTTACATGACTCCGCGTACGGCGTCGACATCTGAATATTATTCGGACTTTAAGCAATATCTCACGGTCCTAGGTTGAACAGATATATCACAGAAATAAATCAAAAAAAAATATGAAAGCAAGTACTGCAAGTTTGGCAAGGTACACTTGCCTGGGGTTTGAGCTCCAACAGTTGCTCCGGTGTATGTGGAATCTTCAGGTACGCTTTCGGATGCTGAAATAAACATTACCATTACTCCCAGAAGACATAAAATAGCTAAAATTGACTACCCATAAGTCTGATTTGAACACAGGGACAGAATTGACAGTTTCTGGTCAAAGCGAGGTCCACATGTGGCCCACTTCGCACCAAAAAATCTGCCAGAGACAAAGTTCTCCAAATTTGTCAACTTAGTGTCTACGATTCCAGAACGATAATATGAATCCAACAGAATATCCAGAACTGAATTCCGATGAGCCGGTCACAAAATCGTCCGTTAAGTGGAGTCGTGGGGCTCACGATACGAGATTTCGTCATCGTTCTCAGAATCGAATCAAGCTTGGGTCACAGGACCAGCATAACGCTACGAATTCGACGGCACAAGTTTCGTTACGAAACGACAAGCACACACGCAATTATGACGAGTTTCAGAACAGGCCCGATACGAGACTTTTCGACGGATACGCATTAATTTCGGTGTGCACGCACATCCAAATTAACTTTTACAAAATTTTACACATCCGTATTGACGATATGCGCCTTTCGATGCAATTCACACACGACAAAGTCGCCTCGTTTAGCGGAATGCACCAAGTTTAAGAAAAATTCGGATTTTCAAAACCAAGTTTTTTGTCAACTTTACCCGCGAATAAAACTCAACTTATAGCAAATTAAAATAAACTAATTACAGGGTTAAAAACTCGGTTATGCTATCTAATTTACTGTTCAAGTGAATTTTGAAAATATTAAATAGGTTGGACGTAAAACGGCAATGAACTTGGGGTTTCGGGACAGTTTCTAAACTCCAAAATTGGATTATTTTTTCTGTTTTTGCATCCCGGTTTACGACCGACACAGGGCACGATACCCCAATCTAATTGTACAGGGTTCGAGAGGGTCACACAGCAAACACATCCTAATAAGCCGTTCAAAAATCGACACAACGAGGAGGAAGAAAAACTCACCGGAACAGGGGTCGGCCGCGGTGTGCTACACGTGAACGGGGCGACGGCGCACGATCGATCGTCGGTGGCGGTGGCAGGTTGCTGCGTTGGTCGTCGTGGTCGTGGTGGTCGTCGGCGCCGGGGTAGCAGCTTCTGGCTCGGGGTGCCGGAGTTGTCTGGCCGGAGGTGGAGAAGCGGTGGTGTTTGTGGTTGTGTTGCTGATGGTGGTGGTCGAGTTTTATAGGGGGTGGCCGGCGGTTACGGGGAGGTGGACGGTCGGCCGGTGGCGGGGAGTGGAACCGAGGGCTCGTCGGCGGGTCGCGGTGGCGGGGAGGCGAACGGTCGGCGGTCGGAGTCGCGACGGCTGCAACGGTCGAGGGTTTAATTTCCAGTTACTATAGCTTAGCGGGTCGGGTTGTGGGTACGGGTCGGGTTCAGGTCGGGTTGTGGGTTCGGCTATGGATCCAAATCCATTAGGGTTGATTCGGTTCAGTTTGGTTTAATTTGGTTTGGTTTGGTTCGGTTCAAGTTGGTTCGGTCTGGTTTAGTCTGGTTTATTTAAAAACGATATTTTTAGCTATTTAAAAATAGTTTTTGAGCCCAATAAATTCCAGAAAAATTACACAATATACAATTATTTATTTTACACTCAAAGATACAATTTTTATAATATTTTAATATTTAATTTAATTCACAAAAGTATTAATTCCTAAAGAATATTTATTTTTAAATAATTAAAAATTGCATAAAAATTCTAAAAAATTATAATTAAAATTTAAAATTTTGGGTATTTACAAGTATTAATTGTGTTGTCAAACATATTCTTCTTGATATGCATGACATCAAGGTTATGTCTGATCAGATTGGTGCTCCAATATGTCAGATCCCAGAATATACTTTTTTTCGTCCAGTTATGAGTGCGGCCAAATCCGTCACACTTGTACCCCTTAGCAGACTCTTCGATAACACTTGGTAAATCTTTTATCTCTTTCCATATCGTGTATCCGGGCCACCTTGGCGGTGATTGGCCTTATTCACAACTTCGGTATGAAAAAGCATTTATATTGCTCCAGCGGATGATCCTTCAGCAGAAATTATCGATGACAATCGAAGAAGAATGGTTTGTCTCCGTGTTTCAAACGAAAAGCCTTAGTGCGTTCTATGCAATACGGACATGATAGATAGCTATGGGTGCTCCATCCCGATAATATTTTATAGGCCAGAAAGTCGTTGATGGTCCATATAAGTTCTGCCCTCATCTGAAAATTTTGCTTTCTAGAAATATAGTACGTGTTGGCACCTACTTCCCACAGCTGATTCAAGTTATCTATCAACGGCTGTAAATACACATGTATGTTCCTCTTCGGATTGTTTGGACCTGGGATAATAATGGTTAGGAATATATACGGAGTCTTCATGCAGATTCAAGGTGGTAGATTGCTGTAAGCCCCCTGATTTTTTAGAATTTTTTAGAATAAATTTTCATAATTTTTTAGGAATTTTTTGGGATTTTTAACTAATTAAAATCTAGGTATTTTGGAATTAAATAAAATTAAATATTTAAAACAATATTAAAATATTATAAAAATAATATTTTTGGATGTAAAATAAAATATTGGACATAGGGTATTTTTTGGAAATTATTGGACCCTAGAACAATTTTTAAAGACCTAAAAATCCTATTTTAATTAAAACCAAGTCAAACCGGGTTGAACCGGGCTCAAACCGGGTTGAACCGGGCTGAACCCGGTCCAACCAAACCGGACCGACCTGAACCGCCCCTAGACCCTAATGGGTCGGGTCCTACCCAACCCGACCCGACCCGACACGGATCCGACCCGCTCCCCCTTACCGCACGATCCCCCGCTCCCTGCGATTTCCGACCGCCCAGCACCTCGCCCGGCCACGTCTCTGCCCCGCCCGCGTCGCCCGGCCCACGATCCCCTCCACTCCGCCTCTCTCGGCCACGCCCCCGGCTCCCTCTCCCTCCGCTGCCCTATTTAAACACCGCCTCCAGCCACCGGTACCGCCTCGCTGCCACCGCGTCTCCTCGACCCCGAGCTCTCCCCGCCACTGTCGATCCCCTCCGCCTCCGCCAGCACGCCGCCCTCTCCCCTCGAAGAACCCTTACGCTGCCCCGCCTCCCCATAGCTCCGCCACGCCTCCCCGCAGCCTCCGCCTTCCTCCTCTGCCCAGCCCGACAGCAGCAGCAGCGGCTAACTCCGCCTAAGCCGCCACCAGCGTAGCCCGGCCACCTTGACCCAGCACCGCCTCCGACGAGCGCAACCGTTTACCAGCTCCGGCCGCCTCCAGTGTCGAAACCCTAACCCTAGACACAGTACTGTGCCATGTCGTGTCGCGTCGCCTCGCGGACACGAGAAATCTCAATTTCTGCGGAGCCCTGTTCAGGTAGTCTTTTCTCTCTCCTTGCTGTCCCATTTCTCGTTCCGTATGTTGTGACGCGAACCCTGCGTGACCCTCTCGATGCCCGTGCAACCCGCTCGGTGTGTCTCGTCCTGTGGCGATTGCGAACTGCGATCCAAAATCAGAAAAATATTCACTCCATTTTCCCCGGAACTTAGTATGTCCCGCCAAACGTGTCACGCCCCAGTCCCAAAATACCGAGGGACTGGACACGTGGCAATGGCCAGCAGCATGTACCGATGGACAAACCCAATTTAATGGATCCATCGGACATACTTAAGCTGTATAACATCAGTCAGGGTTTACTAATCTCATCCACAGATATAAGATAGCAACATCATCAAATGAAATATCTAAACAACAACCAGGCAAAGTAAATAAATCGGAGAACAATCCGATATTAAGTCTGTTACACAAGTTCTTAAAGACAGGAATTTAAAGAGATCAATTAAACAGGAATAAAGTTTATTGGCCATAAGACTGAGCAGGGCGAAGCATTTGTTCAGGAGAAGTCCTCAGCAATCACCTCGTCTTCAGGATCAGGTACTGCTCCGAGTAGTGCTCCTGTTCCGTACACCTCTGGGTAGATCTCGTCTGCTAAATCTGGGGACATAATCCAAATCCAGGTCCTCAGGGGACATAGCAAGGTACAGATAAACAAGCCAAATATAATGCAGTGCAGGAAATAAAGAAATAACAGGGTAATTAACTAACCAGCTAAGTGATCATGCAAGTGAGAGTTATTAATCATACTCAGGCTGAGACTACTACAGGATCAGTGACAAGAAACCATAGCAGTGTTTTTCTCGAAGGGCCAGTACAGGTGCCAAAGCTCTGTGTCAGAGACTATGACACTTCCAGATAACAGTATATAATATATATTCAGCCTTGATATGGTAATACTCTCCCCACCCAATGAAATCTCACGTCACAGTTCTCAATGTTCATGTTACGCAAGATTAAACTAATGCAGTCAGTCTTGTTCTAAGAAAATAAAGCTAAGTCATGAAATCTATAACCTATACAAAACTCCCTTGAATAATCAGGAAGATTCTGTATCATGCTTTGTGTCAGGTGTCCTGGGTAATAAGTACTTGATAGAGCAAGTACAACAGTCACAAAAATTAAAGCAAGAGAATTAAAATGAATCAAATACTGCATTTTATGGCAAGGTACACTTGCCTGGATTTCCTGTTCCAATTATAGCTCTGGCAATTGCTGGATTTGCAAAGACTGCTCCTGTTGCTGAAACAAACATCACCATCAGATCCAGAACACTTCAATCAGCTAGGAACGCCTGTCCTTGGGTCCAATTTGGAGACAAGGGCAAAAACGTTAATTTCGGGTCAAGGCGGGGTACAAATGTGGGCCGCTTTGCACCGAAAAATGCGTCAGGGTCAAAGGTCTCAAAAACAGTCCAACTTAGTGTCAACAGGTCAGGAACGATGATACGAACCCAACGGAACTTTCAGAATTGGATTCCGATGAGCCGTTCTCAAAATCGCCCGTCGGGTGGAGCCTGTGGGGCCCACGACACACGATTTTGTCAACGTTCTCAGAATCGAACCAAACTTGACCCACAGGACTAGCGTATCACTACGAGTCTGATGGCGCAAGTTTCGTCTCGATCTGACGTGTACACACTAAGTTACAGCGAGAATCAGAAAGTACGGATACGGGGCGTTGTCCGCGGATACGCACTGATTCCGGTGTGCACGCACATCCGAATCAGCTTCTGCGAAATCCCGCACGTCCGTATCAACGACGCTGACGTATCGGTAAAGACCGCACGCGACCAAGTCGTCCCGTTTGGCGAGGCGTACTCGATTCCAGGGTGAAACAGGGTCTAGTTTTCCTGTTTTTGGATCGGGGTGTGCGATCACCACAGGACGCGATGCCCCGAGCGGTTTGTCCGGGCACCGAGAGGGTCGAACAGGCTACGCGATACAATTTACGGAATCGAATTCCGAGCTACGAGTCAAAAGATATGAATACCTGAACTGGGTTTCAAAAACCGAATTCCTCGTGTCTCGAGTTGTGTCCGACACGAGTCCAAAACTAGGGTTTACTGTTCTGGCTGTGTCCTGTCTCCCCTGCTGTGTCCGACACAGAAATTAGGTTTAGGGTTCCTGTGTCGAACTCTCTGTGTCCGTGTCCTCTGTGTCGAGTCTGAACTCACCGGAGTTGGCAGGGCGGCGGAGGCGGACCAGGGACAGCTCGCGGAGGCGGCTCGGCTTCCGGCGAAGCGGGAGGCGGCGCTCAGGGACTCGAGCTGCTGCTACTGCTTGTTCGTCGGCCGGAGGCGGGGGCAGCGCTGGAGGTGGGCGAGGTGGCTGGGTGCTCGTCCAGGCGGCGCGAGGGGGAGAGCTGGGAGGCGGAGATCCGGCAGAGGGCAGCGGGGCTAGGGGAGTGAACCGGGGCCGGAGCTAGGGCACGGTGCGGCGGAGCTGAGGGAGGAGGGAAGAGGAGTAGGGGTTTTATATAGAAGAGATGGGGAGAGGAGGCGGCGGCCGGTGAGGAAGTGGAGGCGACGGGAGGCGAGCGGGCGGCGGGCGTTGCAGGGAGGCGAGCAGGCGGCGGCGGGTGCGTAACGGCCGGCGAGGATCTGAAACGGTCGGGTCGGGGGAGAAGAGGACACTGTAGCAGCGGGTTTCGGGCGGCCGGGTCGGGTCGGGTCGGGTCAGGCGGATCCGACCCGATCCGCTAGGATAGGGCACGGGTCGGGTTCGGGTTATTGGGTCGGGTCTGGATTGAACCCGGATCCGACCCAATAAGGAATTTGGTTTAAAAAAATAAACCCGGTCCGGTTCAGTTTGGTTTGGTTTGGTTCAGTTAAATAAACCCGGTTTATTTGGGTTTTAAATTGGTTTAATAATTTAATTAGTATTTAGGACTTTTAAAATCCATCCGGGGTCCAATAAATTCTCGGAAAATTACCATAATTCTAGTTTTTCATTTTACACCATAAAATATTATTTTCATAATATTTTAATACTATTTAATATCAATTAAAAATCCTTTAATAATTAAAACACTGGTATTTAATTACAGAAAAATCCTGGAAAATTCCAAAAAATCCCAGAAAATTCAGAAAAAATCTAAATTTTAAATTTATGAAAATCAGGGGGATTACAATATACCCCCCTTAAGAGGATTGCGTCCTCGCAATCAAAGAATATCCGGTCAACAGAGATGACACGGTTACCAATTTTATTTGAATCACAATACAATAAAGAAAATCAAAGTTCAGGGCTTGAACTCATAGGAAAAATCATTTCCCTATGCAATAGAAGTTATACAATTTTCCAAATGTGGGAAATCTTAGAAAATTACTGTTTTAGAAAACCAGGTTATATTTCAAAACTTATCAGGTTATTTATAAAACATTCTGAAATATTGGCAAATTCAAAATTACTAGTTTAACACTAAGTTATCAATTATTAGCAAGTTAAAGTTATCAGGTTAAGGTTATCAGGTCAAGTCTGGGGTCACGAACCAGCAGGCACAAACTATAACAATGCTAGAAACGGAACAACTACAAAGACTTACTCGCATTAGCAACTCCTTGGTTCTGCGCGTCTCCCACAGTCATTGCGAAAACTTGGCCGCGTCCTTGAGGTGGTGCTCTCTGATGTTGCTGGGCTTGCTGGTAGGGTGCTGCTCGATGTGCCAAGGGTGGCCTTGATTGTTGTCCTCCTGGTGCTGGTAGAGCTTGTTGGTTCGCCCTTGGTGCTTCCCTACGATCAGGGCAGTCCTTCACTGCATGCTGTCTGGATCCGCAACCTAAGCACAGTCCGTGCTTACGTCTACAATCCTTCTCAACATGACCTATCTTGCCGCAGTAATAACAAGTAGGAAGAGTCAGGGCTTTGGATGCAGATCCCTGTGGTGCTTGGTACAGATGAGGTTTCTTGGCAGCTTCTCCATTGTTTGCTCTGGCTGGTACTGATGTGGAAGGCCTCTTCAGACTGGTTTCTCTCCTGGTGATGCGCTCCATGCGTCGAGCTGCAGCAAGGACGTCCGTGTACGAAGTTGGTGCGACAGATCCAATCAGTTTCTGTAGTTCGATGTTGAGTCCGTCGAAAAACTTCTCGGCCTTCTCTACTTCTGTCGGGATCAAGGTAGGAGCAAAGCGACTCAGACGAATGAACTCGGCGTTGTACTCTTCCACCGTCATAGCATCCTGAGTGAGGCGATTGAACTTGTCCCTCAGTTCTGATCGAGCGATAGTAGGTATGTACATCTCCTGGAAGAGTCTGGAGAACTCTTCCCAAGTAACTCGGTCTGGTCCGAGCCTGGTCTCTTCGGATAGCCACCAGTGATGAGCATTGTCCGTCAATTGCATTCTGACGGCAGTCATCCAACGATCTTGGGGAAGCTCAGCTGCTTCTAATTGATGCCGAATGTTGGTGAGCCATTCATGCACTTCTGTTAGTCCCTCCTTGCCAGAGAAAGTACGGGGCTTCAGCTGGCGGAAGTCTGTGATAGAGCCCGTCGGTTGCCGTCTAGCTGGTAAGTTGGCCTGCTCCAGTGCATTTACCTCAAGTACTCAGCCTCGCGACGTTGGGCCTCAGTTTGGACTTGTTGCTGAGCTTGCATCATTGCGAAGAACATCTGGAACATCTGCTGTCCGTCCATTGCTTGGCCTGGTGGAAAGACAGGCATCTGAGGAGTGAACTGGGGCGGAGGTGGAATATCATCACGCCGAAATCTAGAAGATTGCGGATCTGCTTGTCTGCTTCGGTGAGTAGAGGGATCTCCACTCAATAGCGTCACTTCATCTTCTCCGTAGGTGGCTTCAGCACCTATTGGTGTCCTTGCTGGTGTTCCGTCATTTGTTTGTGAATCCATTTCTCTGCATCAAAATAAACTATAAGAGGCGCACAGGAATCAAGGCAAGATGCAAATTCAAAAATGAATACGATACAGATATCAAGAACGTTTGCAAGCAAGTGGATGAGATCCTAAAAACTTATCTTATTCTTATTGCAGGCCTGTTCGGTCCCTAAGTTAAAACCGAACAATTTAGTCGTTGACCTGCATGGGCCACCACAAAAACCATGTCACGCCCCAGTCCCAAAATACCGAGGGACTGGACACGTGGCAATGGCCAGCAGCATGTACCGATGGACAAACCCAATTTAATGGATCCATCGGACATACTTAAGCTGTATAACATCAGTCAGGGTTTACTAATCTCATCCACAGATATAAGATAGCAACATCATCAAATGAAATATCTAAACAATAACCAGGCAAAGTAAATAAATCGGAGAACAATCCGATATTAAGTCTGTTACACAAGTTCTCAAAGACAGGAATTTAAAGAGATCAATTAAACAGGAATAAAGTTTATTGGCCATAAGACTGAGCAGGGCGAAGCATTTGTTCAGGAGAAGTCCTCAGCAATCACCTCATCTTCAGGATCAGGTACTGCTCCGAGTAGTGCTCCTGTTCCGTACACCTCTGGGTAGATCTCGTCTGCTAAATCTGGGGACATAATCCAAATCCAGGTCCTCAGGGGACATAGCAAGGTACAGATAAACAAGCCAAATATAATGCAATGCAGGAAATAAAGAAATAACAGGGTAATTAACTAACCAGCTAAGTGATCATGCAAGTGAGAGTTATTAATCATACTCAGGCTGAGACTACTACAGGATCAGTGACAAGAAACCATAGCAGTATTTTTCTCGAAGGGCCAGTACAGGTGCCAAAGCTCTGTGTCAGAGACTAGGACACTTCCAGATAACAGTATATAATATATATTCAGCCTTGATATGGTAATACTCTCCCCACCCAATGAAATCTCACGTCACAGTTCTCAATGTTCATGTTACGCAAGATTAAACTAATGCAGTCAGTCTTGTTCTAAGAAAATAAAGCTAAGTCATGAAATCTATAACCTATACAAAACTCCCTTGAATAATCAGGAAGATTCTGTATCATGCTTTGTGTCAGGTGTCCTGGGTAATAAGTACTTGATAGAGCAAGTACAACAGTCACAAAAATTAAAGCAAGAGAATTAAAATGAATCAAATACTGCATTTTATGGCAAGGTACACTTGCCTGGATTTCCTGTTCCAATTATAGCTCTGGCAATTGCTGGATTTGCAAAGACTGCTCCTGTTGCTGAAACAAATATCACCATCAGATCCAGAACACTTCAATCAGCTAAGAACGCCTGTCCTTGGGTCCAATTTGGAGACAAGGGCAAAAACGTCAATTTTGGGTCAAGGCGGGGTACAAATGTGGGCCGCTTTGCACCGAAAAATGTGCCAGGGTCAAAGGTCTCAAAAATAGTCCAACTTAGTGTCAACAGGTCAGGAACGATGATACGAACCCAACGGAACTTTCAGAATTGGATTCCGATGAGCCGTTCTCAAAATCGCCCGTCGGGTGGAGCCTGTGGGGCCCACGACACACGATTTTGTCAACGTTCTCAGAATCGAACCAAACTTGACCCACAGGACCAGCGTATCACTACGAGTCCGATGGCGAAAGTTTTGTCTCGATCTGACGTGTACACACTAAGTTACAGCGAGAATCAGAAAGTACGGATACGGGGCGTTGTTCGCGGATACGCACTGATTTCGGTGTGCACGCACATCCGAATCAGCTTCTGCGAAATCCCGCACGTCCGTATCAACGACGCTGACGTATCGGTAAAGACCGCACGCGACCAAGTCGTCCCGTTTGGCGGGGCATACTCGATTCCAGGGTGAAACAGGGTCTAGTTTTCCTGTTTTTGGATCGGGGTGTGCGATCACCACAGGACGCGATGCCCCGAGCGGTTTGTCCGGGCACCGAGAGGGTCGAACAGGCTACGCGATACAATTTACGGAATCAAATTCCGAGCTACGAGTCAAAAGATATGAATACCTGAACTGGGTTTCAAAAACCGAATTCCTCGTGTCTCGAGTTGTGTCCGACACGAGTCCAAAACTAGGGTTTACTGTTCTGGCTGTGTCCTGTCTCCCCTGCTGTGTCCGACACAGAAATTAGGTTTAGGTTTCCTGTGTCGAACTCTCTGTGTCCGTGTCCTCTGTGTCGAGTCTGAACTCACCGGAGTTGGCAGGGCGGCGGAGGCGGACCAGGGACAGCTCGCGGAGGCGGCTCGGCTTCCGGCGAAGCGGGAGGCGGCGCTCAGGGACTCGAGCTGCTGCTACTGCTTGTTCGTCGGCCGGAGGCGGGGGGCAGCGCTGGAGGTGGGCGAGGTGGCTGGGTGCTCGTCCAGGCGGCGCGAGGGGGAGAGCTGGGAGGCGGAGATCCGGTAGAGGGCAGCGGGGCTAGGGGAGTGAACCGGGGCCGGAGCTAGGGCACGGTGCGGCGGAGCTGAGGGAGGAGGGAAGAGGAGTAGGGGTTTTATATAGAAGAGATGGGGAGAGGAGGCAGCGGCCGGTGAGGAAGTGGAGGCGACGGGAGGCGAGCGGGCGGCGGGCGTTGCAGGGAGGCGAGCAGGCGGCGGCGGGTGCGTAACGGCCGGCGAGGATCTGAAACGGTCGGGTCGGGGGAGAAGAGGACACTGTAGCAGCGGGTTTCGGGCGGCCGGGTCGGGTCGGGTCGGGTCAGGCGGATCCGACCCGATCCGCTAGGATAGGGCACGGGTCGGGTTCGGGTTATTGGGTCGGGTCTGGATTGAACCCGGATCCGACCCAATAAGAAATTTGGTTTAAAAAAATAAACCCGGTCCGGTTCAGTTTGGTTTGGTTTGGTTCAGTTAAATAAACCCAATTTATTTGGGTTTTAAATTGGTTTAATAATTTAATTAGTATTTAGGGCTTTTAAAATCCATCCGGGGTCCAATAAATTCCCGGAAAATTACCATAATTCTAGTTTTTCATTTTACACCATAAAATATTATTTTCATAATATTTTAATACTATTTAATATCAATTAAAAATCCTTTAATAATTAAAACACTGGTATTTAATTACAGAAAAATCCTGGAAAATTCCAAAAAATCCCAGAAAATTCAGAAAAAATCCAAAATTTAAATTTATGAAAATCATGGGGATCACAAAACGGGACGACTTGGTCGCGTGCGGACTTCACCGAAAGGTGTGCGCCGTTAATACGGACGTGTGAGATTTCGCGGAAGTTGATTTGGATGTGCGTGCTCCCCGGAATCAACGCGTAGCCGTCGACAACGCCCCGTATCGGTCCCATTCTGGAACTCGTTGTAACTTCGTGTACAGACGTCGGATCGAAACGAAACTTGCGCCATCGGACTCGTAGCAATACGCTGGTCCTGTGACCCAAGTTTGGTTCGATTCTGAGAACTTTGACAAAATCGCGTATCGTGGGCCCCGCGGCTCCACTTGACGGGCGATTTTGTGATCGGCTCATCGGAATCCAGTTCTGGATGTTCTGTTGGGTTTGTATCGTCGTTCTGGACTTGTTGACACTAAGTTTGACGAATTTGGAAAATATTATCTCTGACACATTTTTCGGTGCAAAACGGGCCACATGTGGACCCCGCTTTGACCAAAAACTGTCATTTTTACCCTTGTATCCAAATTGGACTCAAGGACAGGCAATTCTAGCTATTTGATATCTTCTGAACATGATGGTAATGTTTGTTTCAGCATCCGAAGACGTTCCTGGAGATTTTACGAATACCAGAGCCACAGTTGGAAACCAAACTGTCACGCCCCAGTCCCAAAATACGTAGGACTAGGAATACGTAACACGCCAGCCGTATGTATACGAACTCCAATATATGGAAACCATATACACACGTACGTTGTACATGAATATCCAATCCACAGTGGTAATATATGTCACAACAAGTCACACGCAGTTCTATATCTCATCCACAGCACAAATAATAGAATAATGGAAATCAATAACTGAATATCAAAGAAGCAGTCTCAAATAGTAATCTCAAAGTCTGATAGTCGGGTGGAAACAAATCCACTTCAAATCGACTATAATAAACTACTAAAGAGAGAAGAGAATAAACTCTAATATAAGAATAAATGTCTCAAAAAGAATAGCAACTAAAATCTCTAAACAGCTGCAATGAATCACATATAATCAGAAGGTAAGATCGTCTCAGACTGATAGGTAGCGTCAGGTCCAGGTCCATACTCCTGCGGGTACTCCTGCTCATCTATATCTGGAAAGAGACCAGGTCCTCAGAGGGACGTAACAAGATACATAATAACATGCCAATAAAGTACTGAAAATAAACATCCATTGGGGTCGCCTAACCGTCTAAGTGAATGCAGTTAAGAACAACTTTCCCCACAAGTGAGCTATCTGGCTGAAAACCTGGGATTTGGCATGGTTCTCTATTGGAGATCCAGGGGCCTACAAAGGCACGACGACTTTCGAACGTCGGAGGCCCGCCTGATAATAATATAATATATAGTGGTCATCACCGCCCGTATCTCCAGCGGAGAATCCGGCCGCACAATAGAAAAAAGTGCAAAGGAGCTCAAATGCGGTACTTGTTGTTCTCCCCACCCAATGCTCTAAGCATGTCATATCCATGACACGATAAACCTCTAATAACCGCCAGGTCTACTAGCATGCAAAGTTTCTATTGGCAGTTATCCCTATCCGTCGCACGACCTATACGTACCAGTGGCCAGCCGAGTACGCAAGTCCATGTCCTACATGTGACTCACACTCATGTAAGAATAGTGTCATGGCCAATGAAACATAAATGCCTCATGAAAATGGGGTAGTCTCATAAGTAGGTCCAATGCATATACATAAATAAAAATATAGTACGACGACACCGTCGTTGCACCCAAGTTTCCTTGGACGCACAATTTATATAGCAGTTAAAATAAATGAACTAAATAAACAGAAAATAAACATGCATGCCTCATATGAAATGTAAATACAGTACAATGGCAAGATATACTTGCCTGGCAAGAAATCTGTAAAGTGTACGCGCCCAAATATCAAGGACACGGAACCTGGAACTAAGAACTCCGAACAAACGTCTCCGGATGCTGAAATATACATCACCAACATTTCCGGAATGAGCAAAATAGCTAAAAAGTACATCCCTTTCATCCAATTTGGACACAGGGGCAAAACGATAATTTAGGACAAAAGTGGGATCCATGTGTGGCCCACTTTGCACCGAAAAGCGTGCCGAGGGTAACAGTCTCTAAGTGGGACAAACTATAGGTCAAATAACTCTAAATGTCAATACGAACCCAACGGTATGTTCAACTGTGGATTCCGATGAGCCGAACACAATTTTGTCCAAAAAGTCAACTGTGGGACCCGCCAATTGGCGATTTGGTCAACCGTCTCAGAATTGCGTGAAAATTGGGTCACAGGACCAGCGCGTTACCACGAGTCCAGTGGCGCAAGTTTCGTCGCAATCTGACAAGCGTGCACAAAATACGCGTGAGTTCCACAAAAGTTGTGACACGGGGTGTGTCCGCGGATACGGCCTGATTCCGGCGCGCACACGCGTCCGAATCAGTCGCCACGAATTTTTACGTGTCCGGTTACGCTGCGTGCACCATTCGGTACACTTGGTACACGGCGGGGCGGTCCTGTTTGGCGGGGCGCGCTCCGTTATTCAACTTTTGGAAATCTGGAAAAAGTGGGTGCGCGTAGTTTTGTGACGAATTTAATTATGTCCACAGCAACTAATAATATAGGGTTATTTAACAGAAAATAAACTAGGTCAAGTATTCTACATGTATCAAAAAGAATCACCGAATTCGGATCTCTGTGGTGGGAGATACGAACTCGGCAATATGGGTGGTCACCGCAGTTTTCTGCGATTCCAGAATTGGGTCTGCTCGTGCCCACTTTGGACGCTATTTTTCGCCTAGGGGTACACGTTTTTTGAGGTTGGCTATAATACAACTATGGAAGAGGGTTAAGGGATGAGCATACCGGTGAAGACGGAACGGCGTTTGGTTGAGCGAGTCGACGGGAAACAATTCCGGAGCGAAGGTGCCTCTTGTGGGAATCCGCAGTGCGCGAGGTCGGAGTCGTCGGGATGGTTTGGATGGCTTGGCGGGGCTTCTCTGGCTGCGGTGACGGCTCTAGATGAGAAGAGGAGGTCTGGAGATTTAGTTTAGAATTTTTGAAAGATATATATATATATATATATATATATATATATATATATATATATATATATATATATATATATATATATATTTAATAGGGAGAGAGAATAGGAGTTGGTTTGGAATGGTTGCGGCCAAAAGGGGGGTCGGGTCCCTGGGAGTTAATACGAATGGCTGAAGGGTTGAAGTGCGGGTCTTAGCAAATACTAAGACTGAAGTGGGCGGTCACAGCAAGTTTGCTGAAGCATGTACTCTTAGAAATTTGCTAAGGAAAGGAAATAAGCATTGTTATTATTATTATTATATTTATTAGTTAATCTTATTTAATTATTCCTTTACTTTCTTTTCTTTTTAAATATATATATATATATATATATATTCACACATAAGAAAATTTATAGATTAGGATAATGCACACCGTTAGGCTAGCAACTGCTCAAGGGGGTCTCCTACATGGAATAAATTCCGAAAAATTTCTGATGGTCCCATAAATCATCTAAGTGCCCGAACACCTAAAATAAAAATTATTAAAAATCTATTTCTCCTATTTAGCCCCTAATTACTATAATTTAATTAATAATTAATAAATAAATGGTATATACGATTTTCTAGGAAGGGGGTTTTACACAAACACCAAGCAAGTGTACCTTGCCAAAACTTGTAGTACCAGCTTCATATTATTGTCTTGATTTATTCATATGTTGTACATGCTTAACCTAGGACCGTGTGACATTACTTAGCGTCCGAATAATAATCGGGTGTCAACACTGTACGCAGAGTTGTGTAATGTCACCTAGACATGGATATCGAGACCCTATACATTCTCGTGCTTTCATTATCAAGTACGTTATACCTCAGGACACCTGACACTATTCATGAGACACAATCTTCCTGAGATATTCATGGTGATTCTGTATAGGTTACAGGTTTCATGACATATTCTTTTGCTTAGATATTATATGACTTGCTGCATTAGTTATGATCTTGCGTGACATGGACATGAGACGTTGTGGACATGAAACATATGATTACATTGGGTGGGGAGAGACACACAGGCTACAGGTTGATTATATTATGACGACGTCGTAGTCTCTCTCCGAGCTAGACAACTGTATGATATCTCTGCTACCGGCTCTCCGACACCGAGCTTGTAGTAGTCTCAGCCTGAGTTCTAGTGATGCACTCATCTTGCATATCACTTAGCTGGTTATATAGTTTACCCTTTTGATTCATTATTGCTGCACTGCATTATTTATGGCTTGAGTTATTTTGTACCTTGCTATGTCCCCTGAGGACCTGGATCTGGATTATGTCCCCAGGTATAGCAGACGAGATCTATCCCGAGGTATACGGAACAGGAGCATTAGCAGAAGCAAGCACTGGAGCAGTACCAGATCCAGTAGACGAGTGATCACCGTAGATATCTTCTGAGTATATGCTTTATGCATACTCAGTATTTGCTGTTGTTATCTTTAGTTTTGTATCTTGACTATTGTATTAGACTCATTATCGGTTTATTTTTCGAGTTTATGTTTTATTGAGATTGATCTTGCTTTATGATTCTGTTATTGTTGTATTCATTTCTGTGGATGAGATTAGTATATTTAGACCCTTATTGTTGTACTACAGCTTAAGTACACCCTGGTGGGTCCATTAAATTGGATTTGCCCATCGGTGTGTGCTGTTGGCCATTGCCACGGGTCTAGTCCCTCGATATTTTGGGACTGGAGCGTGACATAATTTTTGTGGTGGCCCATACAGGTCAACGACTAAATTGCTTCGGTTTCAACTTAGGGACCGAGCAAGCCTGCAATAAGGATAGGATAAGTTTTTAGAATCTCATCCACTTGCTTGAATCATTCTTGACATCTATATCGGATTCAAATTTATTTCTTGACTTGCATCCTGCCTTGATTCATGTACGCCTCTTATTATTTATTTTGGATGCAGAGTTATGGATCCATGAGCCAACGACGAGACTCCTGCAAGATCACCACGAGATACTGTGGTAACCAACGAAGATGAAGTAACATTGTTTGATAATAAACGAAAGAAATTGAAACTAGCTTTATATGAAATCCTTTCTTTGTTTACAAACAAGAAAAAGAAGTACAATTAATCCTATACGAGGATGTTAAGTACAAAAAATTGATTCTGGGGAAATATTGCTATAGGAGTCTGATCTGCGGTCGATCACTTTGTCCCTTGGACCACACGATGACGAAGAAGTGCTGTAGAAGAAGAAAAAGAAGCTTCAAAGACTGTAGGAAAAGGTGAACTCTCGTTGCCAAAGCCCTCTATAGGTACTTTCTTGACCTTGACCTCTTTCTGTGACTCCTGAATTCTCTCTACCTTGGATCCGACCTCTGTTATTCTCCGTCTCTTGGACCTCCATGGCCGGAGGTCTCTATTTATAGAGTTCAGCTACAGTCGGCGTAGAAACCGAACAGCGGAAAGAGCTGCACCTTTTACGTGGCAGTTATAATAACTGCTACCCACGTATGAATGATCTCCTAAATTGGCGTGTGACGCATGTCCCATTATGAGGTGATGCGTATAATTGCTCATCGAAGATCACGGCATGCAAGCCACGTAAGTAACTGCCCCTCGCGTAGAGAAGGTTGGCATGAAAGCCAAATAACTGTCACGTTGGCGTAAAAACCAAATAGTTATCTTGTTGGCGTAGAAACCCAAATAACTGTCTTATTGGCGTAGAAGCCAAATAGCTTTCATGTTGACGTAGAAGCCAAATTCTGCGTAAAGCTTGATGCTGCATGGATAGGTAACTAGCATAAAGATAGCCAATTATCCTTCTTTGACTGAGGTCTTGAGCGTATTCAGGGCCAAATAGCCTTATTGCGTACCTTGCAAATATAGCCTGAATTGGCGTATTTCGAGGAGATAGCATACGGCGTACTCCTATAGTTAAAAATAGCCTGGTTGGCGTATTTCGAGGAGATAGCGTACAGCGTGCTCCTATAGTTAAAAATAGCCTGGTTGGCGTAATATGCAGAGATAGTGACGTGAGCATATTAGCCCTAATTTTAGCTCTTCCAGTCATTAAAAGTAGAACCAAATCTCGTGCATTAAATGCAGAGATCTGCCCCCATCTCGCGCATTAACTGCAGAGACGTGCCTCGAGTTTTGTACAAAGAACAACTTTTGACGTGGCGGTTGGTTTTGTCTCATCCTGAGCGTAAAGCTCATCTCTGTCTGTGTAGAATAGGCAGTGTATTCCTTGAATGCGTAAACAAAGTCTTATATCAAGGGTTATGTCACTAGACGACAGTCTGGAGTTTTGTGCAGAGTCATCATTACAGCCGTCCTCTCGATCGTCGTGTAGTACTCTTTGTCAGGAGTCAAGTTCACTGCTTCGTCTGACAGGTTCATTCGAGGAATAAGAAGAGTTTCTCGTACAACTTCCCGCTGCATTAAAAGCAGACAAATTTTTACGCCGAAGTGGCGATGTAGCAACCTTTTCACGCCGAAGCAGTCTGGAAATACTGCATTACGCGGGTTATTCTGGAGCTTTATTTTACGCTGAACAGCGTTGAAGCTCTGTTGTATGCCAATGGCTCTGTAGTCATATTTTACGCCACACAGTGCTGGAGCTCTGTTTTACGCGGGCTTCCTGCATGTTGAGGGTTTTTTACGCGTATGATTCTCCAGCGTATTTTTCATGCTTCTACAAGAAGGTTCATTCAAGGAATACAAAGAGTTCCTCGTACAACTTTTCGCTGCATTAAAAGCAGACAGGTTTTTACGCCGAAGTGGTGATGTAGCAACATTTTTACGCCGAAGCAGTCTGGAAATACTGCATTACGCGGGTTGTTCTGGAGCTTTGTTTTACGCTGAACAACGTTGAAGCTCTGTTGTACGCCAATGGCTCTGAAGTCATATTTTATGCCACACAGTGTTGGAGCTCTGTTTTACGCGGGCTTCCTGCATGTTGAGGGTTTTTTACGCGTATGATTCTCCAGGGTATTTTTCATGCTTCTACAAACACTAGTGGATGGAGGTCAATCAGCTCAACAACATGCCTCGAGAGTCCAGTAAGATGACCTCCCACCTCCGCCGTAGTTTACTCCACCAATGCCCGTAATCCCACAAGGGCAAGCTATGGATGGGAAGCAGATGTTTCAAATGATCTACGTAATAATGCAAGCTCAACAAGAGGCTTTGAGTCACAGCCTAGCAATCGCACTGGAGCAGGCGAATCTACCAGCACGACGGCCAACGACGGGCTCTATCACCGACTTTCGCCAGCTGAAACCCCGCACCTTTTCAGGCAAGGAGGAGCCCACTGAAGTTCATGAGTGGCTCACCAACACTCAATATCAATTAGAAGCAGCTGAGCTTCCAAGAGAGCGTTGGAAGACTGCCGTCAGAATTCAATTAACAGACAATGCCCATCACTGGTGGCTATCTGAGGAGACACGGCTCGGATCAGACCGAGTGTAAACTCCCTCGACTAGATTTCAGTAATTTAGGATTTATTTTAGCTAATTAGAATTATTGCAACTTTTTTAAATTTATTTTGCTTACATATCCTATTGTTTGTGCACCTGCCCATTACACAATTAGATAGAGCATTACACTAGCTGTTAACCCCAAACAAGTTCACATACCTGTCCTAGACATGTTAGACTATTTTTCTGAATTTTGTACAACTCCCAGATACTTTATTTTGAGCCTCGTTTGAGACGCACAAATATCGTTACAAACGTCCGTATTTATTTTCTATTTAATTTCCTGCTCTATACCCATCTCTGTACCCCTAGAGATTTGAGGCCCAACATGCACCTGTTTTGCCCAAACAAAAATACGTAAATATTCTACTTTAAATATACTACAATTAGTATATTGACACCATATTAAAATTATGATCCTACCTGCCCCTAAATAATTAGAGAACACCGTGCGCAGTATTTATTAATTAATAAATACGGTGACCCGTATCACCCAAAGAACCAGGCCCTGCCCCTGCCCAAGCTCACCCCCACACCCCCAAGGCACTTCCCCACATTTTCCCCTCGTTTCTGTGCAATTCAGTATTTTTAGGAATCAGTGTTTTTAATCAGACAATTTACGTAATTACGCAAATTCCTAATTTTAGGACCTATATGCAATTTATGAAATTACAGGGGTTTTTCTACAAATTTCCAGTGTGAGGTGTCACCTTCCTATTGGCCGGTGAACGTACACCGTCCATGTGGCAGTGGGACCCACCAAAAGATCCTAAAAATATCAGCCAAGATATTTTAAATATCAAATACCCTAAATATCCCTAAAGTTCTAACTAATTACAGCCCATGCCATCCCCCTAAACCCTATAAAACCCGACCCCCCCATTCCCAAACTCCACACCGCCCAACTCCGGCCACCACCTCCGACCAAACTTCGCCGAGTGGTTCGCCTTCCCCCTGCCCTCCTCCCCGACCACCGGAGCCCCGCCCTGGCCGACTGCTCTGCCGCGGGCAGCCGCTGCAAACCCAAACCCCCACCCTGCACACAGCAGCCTCCTCCCTCCCGAACCACCCTAACCACCGCCCACCGCCGTCGTGGACCTCCGCCACCATCCCCGATCGCTCCGCCCTGACCTCCTCCGCCGAACCAATCAACCACCACCGCCCCACGACGCCCACCCCGGCCGCCAGTTCCCCCGCAGCACCTCCACCCTCACCAACCCTAACAGTCACCTCCCCCATCCCGACCGCCTCCAGCCACCACCACCGCCACCCCTGACCTCCGCCACCACAACCAGACTGTTCGTCGACGTCCCCTCCGCCGACCCAACCTCCTGCACCGCCACCCCCGCCACCGCTCCGGCCGCTGCAGCCGCTGTAAGCTGTCGCTGCTACTGTCACTGCTGGCAGTAGCTACTGCTGTGCTCGTCCCTCCGGCCAGCCACCGCCTCCTCCGCCGCCGTCCTCCAGCCGGCGACTAGCTGTGGGTCCCCCCCTTGCTGACCTGTCAGGTATAGCACAGTATACATACGTAAATACGTATTTATTTGTATATGTATGTATATATAGTTATATATATCAATATATATGTATATTTTTATATATATTAATATATATATTAATATATATATTATTATATGTATTTATATATTAATATTAATATTAATATTATAAATACAGTATATATGTATGTATTTATATTTCTGTATTTTTCATTTTTATTATTATTTATGTATATGTATATATGTAAATATATATATCTATGTATATATATATGTAATTATATATTTATATATATATTACTATATATATAATATATACTTAAATACAGTATTTATATACAGTATAATATATATTATTGTATTAATATATGCATCTTTTATTTTCTGTTTTTATATATATATGTATTATATATATATATATATATATATATATATATATATATATATATATATATATATATATATATATATATATATATATATATATATATATATATATATATATATATATATATATATGTATATATATTTATATATATGTATGTATTATTATATGTAATTATATATATATTATATATATATATTTTATTATTATTATTATTATTATTATTAATATAGTATATATATATATATATACAGTGTATATATATATTATTATGTAATATAAGATGTATATATATATATGTATTTTTGCTTTTTTTCTTTATATATATATATATATATATATATATATATATATATATATATATATATATATATATATATATATATATATATATATATATATATTTATTTATTTATTTATTTATTTATTTATTTATTTATGTATTATACATATATAATTATATATCATATAAGTATATTATAATATATAAATATATATGTATGCCTTTCATTTTTTATTTATATATATGTATATATATATATTTTCCATATATATGTATGTATATATATTTTCCATATATATGTATGTATATATTATAATATATTCTATATATGCATTTCATTTATATATATATGTATATATATATATACATACTTATACTATTACATATATATTATATATGTCTTTCATTTTTATTATTTATATATATATGCATATATATACATATTCATATTATTACTTATATATGTATATATATTATATATACTATAAGTATATGTATACTTATATTTATGCATTTATTTTTCTCTTATTATGCTTATGCAATTTATATATATGTCTATGTACTTATATTTATATGATTATATTTATATTAAGTATATAAATACTATATTTATATACTTATATGTATATATATTATCTATGTATAAATATATATATAATGTCTTTATTTATACATAAGTATATATATATATCCTATACTATTTAATACGCATCATTCTTATATTTACAAGTCCTGTAATGTCCTAAACAGAATACATCTTCAGCGCAGTCAGTGACCCCCTGTCACAAGACCCCTCAGACTTGACTGTGAGATCGGGTTTTCAACACACTCAGGAAGTAGGCAAGTATACCTTGCCAAGTTTACTGTTTAAATACAAATGTTATATGCTATTTCTCCTGAACTTCATATGACTATGTGTATCTGAGATTGCCGCGGGTACCGTCAACAAGTACGTTGACACGTAGTATAATTAACTTAGTCTTTACAGACTTACCAACAATTGTGAGGGTATCCTAATATCCTCCTAGACCCTGTCACGGGAACACGCAACAAGGTTGCAATACATATTGGGATGCGAGCTGCGTATTTGATTAGCTACCAGTACGTGTGACATGCATCACGGCTTAGCATAAAATCAGGAAAACTCAGGAATAGTTACGACTTGGCATTAGTTACATTGGGCGGGAAAGATAGCTAGTAGACGTATGGGACACCCCCTCCTTGAGTTTTTTTTATACCTTCGTACCATGCTCCTCGGAGATGGTCGATTGCAGAGTGCCCTTGAGTCAGGGGGCATATGACACATATACTAGCCAGTTACCACGATTGGTGAATTAAGTCAGCATATGTCTAGCCTACACTTTCCTATGCGTACTACAAGGTCTTTACTTGCATTCACTTAGATGGTTAGTACCCTATATTTATTTATTCAGTATTTACATATATGGCATATTTTTATGTATCTTGTTATGTCCCACTGAGGACCTGGTTCCCTTCCAGATTTAGATGAGGCCTTCTACCCTACGGTATATGGGCCTGGACAGGAGACCAGACATGCTACTGAGGAAGAGTTAGAGGAGACACCATCAGAGTCTGCCTGATCCTAGAAGCTTGTTCACCTGGAGATGGAGCTGTTTTCCTAGATAGACGATACTTTAGTCTATCTTATTTTCTGCACTATTATTATCTTTTGTAGTGGGTTTGTTCCCACCAGTTGTGTACTATGACATTTTCAGACTCAGCATTATATATATTCAGCACTTATTTCCTGATATTTTTGTGGATGAGATAGATTTACCTGTATTAGACTTGTAGTATTTTAGGACAGCGTAGCACGTTCCTTTGGGTCCAATAAATTGGATTAAAATCCTTTGTGACGTGTCAGCTGGCCAATGCCACGTGGCCTAGTTCCTTACATTTTGGGACTGGGGCGTGACACCGAGTCACTTGGAAAGAGTTTTTCAGACTCTTCCAGGAGATGTACATTCCATCTACTGCTCGATCGGAACTTCGGGACAAGTTCAATCGCCTCATTCAAGACAAGATGACAGTGGAAGAGTACAACGCGGATCCAGTCAGCATTTAGTGAGGGAATGCCTTGAGCGTCGAGAAGGAGCACCAATGGTTAACCAACAAGCGTTACCAGTACCGAGGCCAGCCTATCCAGCAATGGGAGCACCGCAAACGGGAGTTGAAGGAGTCATACCACCACCTCCAGGAGGGTATAAGCCGAGGCCACCTTTGATACCCTAGGCACTACTCTTCCAGCAGGCTCAGCAGCAGCAGAGAAATCGACTGCAAGGACGCGGACAAGCTCTGGCGATGACCTTGGAGAACGCGCAGACCCGTGGAGTAGATAATGCGCTTAAGTTATTCGTAGTTATTCTAGTCTTGTTTTAGTTCGTGCCTGTTGGTTCGTGACCTTAGCCTTAACCTGGTAATTTTAATCTTGCTAATAACCTAGTATGTTTTATAAAGTGATAACCTAGTTTTTTCTAAAACTGTAGTTTTTTAGATTTTCTTTCCTATGGAAATTGCATAACTTCCATTTCTTAGGGAATTGATTCCCTATGTGTTTTTCTTAAACCCTCATCCTTGATCGTGATGTGCTTCGAACAATACTTGCAACCGTGTCATCTCTGTTGACCGGTTATTCTTTGATTGAGAGGACACAATCCTCTTAAGGGGAGTAGATTGTAAGCCCCTTGATTTTTCAGGATTTTTTAGAATAAATTTTCACAATTTTTCTAAAATTTTCTGGTATTTTTTAACTAATTAAAATCTAGGTATTTTAGAATTAAATAAAATTAAATATTTTTAAACAATATTAAAATATTATGAAAATAATATTTTTGGATGTAAAATAAAATATTGGACATAGGATATTTTTCCTAGAATTTATTGGACCCCGGAACAATTTTTAAAGACCTAAAAATCCTATTTTAATTAAAACCAAGTCAAACCGGGTTGAACCAGGCTCAAACCGGGTTGAACCGGGCTGAACCCGGTCCAACCAAACTGGACCGGCCTGAACCGCCCCTAAACACTAATGGGTCGGGTCCTACCCAACCCGACCCGACCCGAGCAGCTCCCCCTCACCGCACGAACCCCCGCTCCCCGCGATTTCCGGCCGCCCCGCACCTCTCCAGGCCACTTCTCCGCCCCGCCCGCGTCGACCGTCCCACGATCCCCTCCGCTCCGCCTCTCTCGGTCACGCCCCCGGCTCCCTCTCCCTCCGCTGCCCTATTTAAACACCGCCTCCAGCTACCAGCCAAGCCACCACCGCCAGCGCCTCGCTGCCACCGCGGCTCCCCGACCCCGAGCTCTCCCCGCTACTGTCGATCCCCTCCGCCTCCGCCTCCGCCAGCACGCCGCCCTCTCCCCTCGACGAACCCCTGCGCCACCCCGCCTCCCCAGAGCTCCACCACGCCTCCCCGCAGCCTCCGCCTTCCTCCTCTGCCCAGCCCGACAGCAGCAGCAGCGGCCAGCTCCGCCTAAGCCGCCACCAACGCAGCCCGACCGCCTCGACCCAGCACCGCCTCCGACGAGCGCAGCCGTGCCCTAGCTCCAGCCAGCTCCGGCCGCCTCCAGCGTCAAAACCCTAAGCCTAGACACAGTACTGTGCTGTGTCGTGTCGCGTCGCCTCGCGGACACGAGAAATCTCGGTTTCTGCGGAGCCCTGTTCAGGTAGTCTTTTCTCTCTCCTCGCTGCCCCGTTTCTCGTTCCGTCTGTTGTGACATGAACCCTGCGTGACCCTCTCGATACCCGTGCAACCCGCTCGGTGTGTATCGTCCTGTGGCGATCGCGAACTGCGAATCAAAATCAGGAAAATATTTACCCTATTTTCCCCGGAACTGAGTGCGCCCCGCCAAACGGGACAACTTGGTAGCGTGCGGACTTCACCGAAAGGTGCGCACCGTTAATACGGACGTGTGGGATTTCACGGAAGTTGATTTGGATGTGCGTGCACCCCGGAATCAACGCGTAGCCGTCGACAACGCCCAATATCGGCCCCGTTCTGGAACTCATTGTAACTTCGTGTACACACGTCGGATTGAAACAAAACTTACGCCATCGAACTCGTAGAAATACGCTGGTCCTGTGTGTAGCGCCCTGTTCCCCCGGTGCGGGGAGCGCGGCTAAGAAACACAAGACGGTATCGTTCGATCGGGATAGATTAAATTAAGAACTCGTCCTCGTTATGGATTTGTTTCTTCGGAATCGATTCCCATATTCAGTGGACTGCGCCCCCGGGATCGGCTTAGCGGCAGAGTCAGGAGGGACCTCTCCGCTGCTATCTTTTATTTCCTCGGTTTTCGATGTCGCTTGTTGCTTTCGTACTTTGAGTTGGTTTTGGGATTTGCTTGTTTTCTTTGAACGGTTTCGATGGTTTTCATTGTTTTCGTTCATCGACTTGCACTTCTATTCCGAGATTGGAAAGAGATGAAGAAGTATTAATCGAGCTGTTCGTGTGCAGGTGAACGAGCAGTAGGCGGCTTGCGAGCGGAGTCGTGAAGCGCCTCTTTCCTTCTCCCATCCAAAAATCTAAGTGAGTGGCTACCAACCCGATTAGCTAGCCCTGCTTCCAAGCTTCTCACCCTAAAAGCTTGAACTCTTCTTTGCCCCGATCAAACGATACCAAGTGATAATAAAAGAAACCAAGATAAAAGAGAATAGACTTGGTTATATGCTTGTCACGAACGAATACTTAAATTCATGCTTGTTCGCTTGGAAATAATCATAAACTGTTGCTTGTCTTGTGCAAATACATATTTCATGCTCGTGTTGCCTCGAAGGCTTAAACTTACTCGTGTTGCCTCGAAGGCGTAAACTTGCTCGTGTTGCCTCGAAGGCATAAACTGATTGTTTAAGTTAACGTATTGTTCGATCATGGACAACTTGTGCACAAGGGTAAGTTCTGCGGACGGTCGCTGGGGCACTGGCACCGTTCCGGTCCGGGCGGAACATCGTGTGTAGTCATCGTGTGCTGGAGGGGATAGCTTGCAACGCATCGTGTGCTTGTCGTGTGCTTGTCGTGTTCTTGTTGCATGCTATCCCTGTCCTTGACTATGTCCGTTATGGCACCACGCCAGTGATCATCGTGTATATTTAAACCTGTTGCAAACTAACTTGTGTCTTCGTGACAGGGAAGGCAAGGTAAGTATTGTACAGGTAGTTCAGACGGGCAGGTAAAACCCACCGAACGGTGGCACGTTCATTTCAATAAATTCTATATGCTGCTTACTTGTAAATGAACTAAGGCAAGATAGAAACCCACAATTATGCATGCTTCATTAAAACACAGTGTTGATTGGTATAGTCAGGCTAGCTCGCCTTCACCAGCATGTTTCGATATGCTGACCCTCGTTGAAACAGGTTCTCCGCACCAAGGCGAACCGAGCGAGGAGCCGAAGTCGTCTTTCCGATCCAGTCCAGCTGTTGGCGCATCTTCACCGCGCCCCTGAAGCATTTTGGAGTCAGGAGCCTGCAACTCTTCATACACAAATGCAACTCCGTGGCAAAGCTGTCCTCCAGCCCGGAGGTCTTTATCATTTTGAGTTTATAAAAGGATGTAATGTTCAGGACTGCTATCTCATTTTGAGTCAACACTTTTGTAAGCCGTTCGGCATATTAGCTGACTCGTTCAGGAGTTTGTAATAGATGTTCATTATCAATAAAGAGAACTTTTCCATGTTTCAAATCTGTGTTTTAATTTATCTGCGTACTCTGAATATGTGCTTGCTATGCAAATCATTAAAGCCTTGTGCGGGCGCAACCCCAGGCCCGCACGGCGGTCACGACTCGAGGGACGCCTCGGGGCGTGACATAGTGGTATCAGAGCACAGATTCAAGTTCCTTAGACTCGTGCTGGAAAAGTTCTTTTAACGATCAAATTCCTGTGCGAACTCTTGAACTCGCTAGGCCAAAATGAGATACGTTCATGCAATAAGTCCATAATACATTATGATCCTAATGTAATTTACCTTCTTTTGAAGGAATGGTACCAGCGCAATCTGCAGCGCAACCACCGAACGAAACACAAGAGAGTAGTTCGGGCACTTCGGGAAGCTCTCGGAGCCAGCGAGGCATATCTCAAGTCGACCCGCTTGAGCGGATAATAAAAATGCTAGAAGAGCAACGACAAAGAGATGATGCTCGCCAAGCCAAGTTCGAGAGCAATCTAGAGAACCGATTCTCAGTCCAATAGAAGCAGGTAGATACCCTGCAACAAATTGTTCAGACTTTGGCTGCCAACCATTCCGCCGCAACAGCAACGACTCCGGCGGAACAGCCCGTGCTTGAAGTGGAGACGCCTCAAATCCCAAGGCCGAGGGACGTGACTGCCTTCAACTTGGGCCATTTCAAGAAAGTCTGCAACACTCCGTTCAACGGGACTGAGGACTCAGTGGTAGCTCTAGATTGGCTAGCCGAGCTTGAAGATCACTTCGCTCTGCTAGAGGTCCCCGAAGAGAAGCGCGTCGCCTGCGCACAACTACAGCTCCGCCTCAACGCGCACGATTGGTGGGACGTGCATCGTCGATCTCTCCAATTTGATCACGGAGAGGAGGCGATCTCGTGGACAACCTTTCGTGCCGCGTTCGAAGAGGAGTTTATACCGCCTCCAGTACAACGTAAAATGGAAAATGACTTCGTGCAGCTGAGGCAGGGCAGTATGACAGTTAAGCAATACTCCGCCGAGTTCAACCGACTATCCAAATTCGCTAGGGCCTATTTACCTGATGCAGCGAGTCGAGCCAGAAGGTTTGAAGGTGGATTACGCCCTGCCATCCATTCGCACGTAGCCAATAATCAGTATGGAATAATGCGTGAAGTAATGAATCACGCCCTATCTCTGGAACCACAATATCCTCATGTTGCTGCCGGCGCTGTGCATACATCCAGTCACAAACGCCAAAGCAACGATGGAGGAAATACCGCTACAAAGCGCCCAAATAATGCTGGTCAACAGGACGGGGATTCAAGCAAGCTTTGTCACTTCTGTAAACGACGTGGGCACATTAAGAAGTATTACCGCAAAAGACTTGGGTTATGCCTTGCTTGTGGCGATCCAGGCCATGCTATTAGTTCCTGTCCGAACCTTCATGGTCGTCGTCCCCAACAAAATAATCCCTGACGGTGAGTCCTATTCTTAAGTTTCGGGACGAAACTTCCAATTGGTTGGGTAGGATGTAGCGCCATGTTCCCCCGGTGCGGGGAGCGCGGCTAAGAAACACAAGACGGTATCGTTCGATCGGGATAGATTGAATTAAGAACTCGTCCTCGTTATGGATTTGTTTCTTCAGAATCGATTCCCATATTCAGTGGACTGCGCCCCCGGGATCGGCTTAGCGGCAGAGTCAGGAGGGACCTCTCCGCTGCTATCTTTTATTTCCTCGGTTTTCGATGTCGCTTGTTGCTTTCGTGCTTTGAGTTGGTTTTGGGATTTGCTTGTTTTCTTTGAACGGTTTCGATGGTTTTCATTGTTTTCGTTCATCGACTTGCACTTCTATTCCGAGATTGGAAAGAGAGGAAGAAGTATTAATCGAGCTGTTCGTGTGCAGGTGAACGAGCAGTAGGCGGCTTGCGAGCGGAGTCGTGAAGCGCCTCTTTCCTTCTCCCATCCAAAAATCTAAGTGAGTGGCTACCAACCCGATTAGCTAGCCCTGCTTCCAAGCTTCTCACCCTAAAAGCTTGAACTCTTCTTTGCCCCGATCAAACGATACCAAGTGATAATAAAAGAAACCAAGATAAAAGAGAATAGACTTGGTTATATGCTTGTCACGAACGAATACTTAAATTCATGCTTGTTCGCTTGGAAATAATCATAAACTGTTGCTTGTCTTGTGCAAATACATATTTCATGCTCGTGTTGCCTCGAAGGCTTAAACTTACTCGTGTTGCCTCGAAGGCGTAAACTTGCTCGTGTTGCCTCGAAGGCATAAACTGATTGTTTAAGTTAACGTATTGTTCGATCATGGACAACTTGTGCACAAGGGTAAGTTCTGCGGACGGTCGCTGGGGCACTGGCACCGTTCCGGTCTGGGCGGAACATCGTGTGTAGTCATCGTGTGCTGGAGGGGATAGCTTGCAACACATCGTGTGCTTGTCGTGTGCTTGTCGTGTTCTTGTTGCATGCTATCCCTGTCCTTGACTATGTCCGTTATGGCACCACGCCAGTGATCATCGTGTATATTTAAACCTGTTGCAAACTAACTTGTGTCTTCGTGACAGGGAAGACAAGGTAAGTATTGTACAGGTAGTTCAGACGGGCAGGTAAAACCCACCGAACGGTGGCACGTTCATTTCAGTAAATTCTATATGCTGCTTACTTGTAAATGAACTAAGGCAAGATAGAAATCCACAATTATGCATGCTTCATTAAAACACAGTGTTGATTGGTATAGTCAGGCTAGCTCGCCTTCACCAGCATGTTTCGATATGCTGACCCTCATTGAAACAGGTTCTCCGCACCAAGGCGAACCGAGCGAGGAGCCGAAGTCGTCTTCCCGATCCAGTCCAGCTGTTGGCGCATCTTCACCGCGCCCCTGAAGCATTTTGGAGTCAGGAGCCTGCAACTCTTCATACACAAATGCAGCTCCGTGGCAAAGCTGTCCTCCAGCCCGGAGGTCTTTATCATTTTGAGTTTATAAAAGGATGTAATGTTCAGGACTGCTATCTCATTTTGAGTCAATACTTTTGTAAGCCGTTCGGCATATTAGCTGACTCGTTCAGGAGTTTGTAATAGATGTTCATTATCAATAAAGAGAACTTTTCCATGTTTCAAATCTGTGTTTCAATTTATCTGCGTACTCTGAATATGTGCTTGCTATGCAAATCATTAAAGCCTTGTGCGGGCGCAACCCCAGGCCCGCACGGCGGTCACGACTCGGGGGACGCCTCGGGGCGTGACACTGTGACCCAAGTTTGGTTCAATTCTGAGAAAGTTGACAAAATCGCGTATCGTGGGCCCCGCGACTCCACTTGAGGGACGATTTTGTGATCGGCTCATCGGAATCCAGTTCTGGACGTTCCGTTGGGTTCGTATCACCGTTCTGGACTTGTTGACATTAAGTTTGACGAATTTGGAGAACATTGTCTTTGACACATTTTTCGGTGCGAAGCGGACCACATGTGGACCCCGCTTTGACCAGAAACTGTCACTTTTGCCCTTGTGTCCAAATTGGACTCAAGGACAGGCAATTCTAGCTATTTGATATCTTCTGAGCATGATGGTAATGTTTGTTTCAGCATTCGGAGACATTCCTGGAGATTTCACGAATACTAGAGCCACAGTTGGAAACCAAACACCAGGCAAGTGTACCTTGCCAAAACTTGCAGTACCTGCTTCATATTGTTGTCTTAATTTATTCATATATTGTACATGCTTAACCTAGGACCGTGTGACATTACTTAGCATCCGAATAATATTCGGGTGTCAACACTGTACGCAGAGTTGTGTAATGTCACCTAGACATGGATATCGAGACCCTATACATTCTCGTGCTTGCATTATCAAGTACGTTATGCCTCAGGACACCTGATACTATTCATGAGACAGAATCTTCCTGAGATATTCATGGTGATTCTGTATAGGTTACAGGTTTCATGACATATTCTTTTGCTTACATATTATATGACTTGCTGCATTAGTTATGATCTTGCGTGACATGGACATGAGACGTTGTGGACATGAGACGTATGATTACATTGGGTGGGGAGAGACACACAGGCTACAGGTTAATTATATTATGATGGCGTCGTAGTCTCTCTCCGAGCTAGACAACTGTATGATATCTCTGCTACCGGCTCCCCGACACCGAGCTTGTAGTGGTCTCAGCCTGAGTTCTAGTGATGCTCTCATCTTGCATATCACTTAGCTGGTTATATAGTTTACCCTTTTGATTCATTATTGCTGCACTGCATTATTTATGGCTTGAGTTATTTTGTACCTTGCTATGTCCCCTGAGGACCTGGATCTGGATTATGTCCCCAGGTATAGCAGACGAGATCTACCCTGAGGTATACGGAACGGGAGCATTAGCAGAAGCAGGCACTGGAGCAGTACCAGATCCAGTAGACGAGTGATCTCCGAGGATATCTTCTGAGTATATGCTTTATCTATACTCAGTATTTGTTGTTGTTATCTTTAGTTCTGTATCTTGACTATTGTATCAGACTCATTATCGAGTTATTTTTCGAGTTTATGTTTTATTGAGATTGATCTTGCTTTATGATTCTGTTATTGTTGTATTCATTTCTGTTGATGAGATTAGTATATTTAGACCCTTATATTAGTATATTTAGACCCTTATTGTTGTACTACAGCTTAAGTACACCCTGGTGGGTCCATTAAATTGGGTTTGCCCATCGGTGTGTGCTGCTGGCCATTGTCACGTGTCTAGTCCCTCGATATTTTGGGACTGGGACGTGATAATTGTATGGAATGACGATCACAGGACAACATGAATACTGAGAGCCCGAAAGTCCGAATGGGGTAAAACCGTCGGAGGAGAGCCCCAATCTGACATTACACAGATTAGAAGCAAAATTTGGATACTCTCGATCAAAATACTTTTATACTTCTCCATCGGATGGATGATCCAACATTCCTTCGATCTGTTTTTGCCTGTGCCAACTCATATTTTTTGTAATCTCCTTCAATATAAACAACCTCTGCAACCGTGACGTCAAAGGCAAGTAGTACATCGAATCGGTAGGCTTCCTTGCATCGACAGACCTTCCTCTACGAGTAGTCTTGTAGCGATCAGCACCACAAAATCTGCACTTGTCTTCATCCTTGTCGTCTTTGTAGTACAGCATGCACCCGTTGCGACATGCATCAATTTTCTCGTATCCCATCCAGAGCGATCTCACTACCCTCTTAGATCGGTAGAAGTCTTTAGGCAACTTAGCACCCTCCGACAAGATCTCTATAATCAACTCCATCAGTCGGTTGTAGTATTCTTGCGACATGTTAAATCGGACTTGATGCTCAACAATCTTGTGACCACCTCCAACGGTGAATGATTCTCACAACCAGGATATAATGGAGTCCTTGCATTCTCTAGTAACTCCATGAACTTTGCAGCATCGATATTCGGTGCCTCCTCAGCTGCATCATGATTATCCGGATTGAAACTAGGTCCACCAGCGTCAAAAACTATGTTCACGCACTCGTCGTCGTAATCAACGTGATCATGGACATCCATATACGGCTCCACATAAGGCTCTGGCTCTGATGCTAAAGACACAAGTTTTCATTGTGAGGTTCACTGATAGTAATTCGTCATAAAATCCCTCGAGTACAAATGATATGTCACATCCACCTTTGAGTGATATTTTAAGTTGTGATATCTCACACACGGACACTTAATTTTGGTGTCGCCCATGTACTGAAGGAACGCCTTGGCGAACTGTAGAAACTATTTTACCCCTGTATGAATTAATCTCGTACACTGTACATGTCATCAGGATGACGGTTGTACATCCACGAACGATGACGCAGGTGGTAATTCAGATCAATTTCTAGATAATTCTGCAAAGATGAATAGACATCGTTCAATTATATTATCCAAATGGATGCAAAGATGGATATACATGTTCATCAAAGTAACAAATTTGATTGATGCGTGAGTATTCGAGTTGTGATGCGTGAGTATCCATATCGTGATTCGTGACTAGACATCAAAGTAACAACTATGTTCATCAAATAGATATAGCATTTATATCTACTTCTATAACTATATATTTCTATACCATGGTACACAATATCACATTGATACTCTCTTGTATCTTGACACTAGAATACAGTTCAAATACCCATGACACTAACTATACTTGACACTTGGTATCTTGGTACCAACATACACTCTAGGTCACTCTCTCTTGACACTCAATACATATTTATACCTACTTCTATAACTGTATATTTCTATACCCTTATATATGTATCTATCTATATATATTATTAATCCTCACTAGCTCACTCATCCATCACTCAAACATATACACATACACACCTCTCACTTGGACACTCTCATACAATTGACACACACACACACACACACACACACACACACACACACACACACACACACACACGTGGACTCTCATACACTTAACACACACACACGCACACACAAAAGGTACTACACATACCCAAACACAATATCTTGACTAAAACACATACCCAAATTTATATCAATATAAGTTGTTCTGTGTTGGAGTATTGAAGTTGGAATATTAAACTTAATTATAAACTATAAAGAGAACACTTGACACTTGACACAAACACACAAGGTGCTACCCATACCCAAACACAATAAGTACAAGCAAGAGTTTCCAACTCAAAAATCCATGTAAGAGATTTTTTAACAAACATGTTATACACATATATATAAAATCAAGGCTTGCCTTAGACGTGCGCGCGCGCGCACACACACACACACACACATAACGTGTGTGTCGTGTTAGTGTGACTGTGTGTGTCTGACTGTGTCATATCGGCAATAGGGGGTTAGGGTTACCTGACCGAGGGGGTCAGGGTCGGATAGGTCACGGGGGAAGCACGGTCGGAACCCTAACCCTCAGACGGTCGGTGCCGGAGGGGGTCGCGATCGCGGAGAGGGAGAGAGAGAGGGGGGGTTAGGGTTTATCGACAGAGCAGGAGGGGTCCCGGGAGGAGTACCGTCGGAGCTGGAGGGGGTCGAGGGGAAAGAACGGTCGACGCCGGAGGGGTCATGTGGGGAAGGAGGGGAAAAATCAGGTTTGAAATTTTTTGGAATGGGGAGAAATAAAATCGGTCTGTAAACCTATATGAAAATATTTTAGCGACATATGGAATATGACGTCGCTAAACGTCACAGATTTCATTATATTTAGCAACGTATGGAAGATAACGTCGCTATAATAAAAATAATAGTAACGTTTTACAACATCTGGTGACATCTGATTTCGTAATTTTTTTTTTTAGTCTCTAAGGGTCGCGGACAGTCGCTAACAGCGACGTTCTGCAATGCTACTTTCTAGCATCGCTAAATTCATAAATATATATATATATATATATATATATATATATATATATATATATATATATATATATATATATATATATATATATATATAATTAAATTAATATTGTACTCTTAAGCATATATATTGAAATAAAATGTTGGCTATGCATATCGATCCGTGTGCATTCCTTTCGATCTTAACTTTGTTATACAATACATAGCTACTTCAAGAAGTTGATTAATCTCTAGATTTGTTCAATTAGATTGTCGTGAAAAAAAAAAATTAATAATAATGTTAACCTTTTTTTTTCTTTTTGTTTTCTTTTTTTAGTTGTAGATATCAACAGTCTGGCGGCGTTATTTACAATATGAAACGCGTAAAGTTCTATAATTATTAACTCATCATATTTTTGTGTTGTTTCTACAGTTGGTATTTCTTTTTGGCTATTATTTGTATCACTTAATTTATTTGTTTGGTTTAAGTACTTAATATAATTAAATATTTGCGATAGATAAGTATTCTTTTTTTACATTCTTTCTATGCTATTACATCCTTATTAATTGGTCTTTTTTGTTTAATTTTTTTGTCGAATTGATCAAAAAAGAGACCTCTAATGTGTTGGAATGGGTGGAATTTTCAACCTATGTAAAAAAAATACTCTGGAGTAGGATTGAGTATTTCTACATATAATAGGAATACCTCAATTATTTGGATTGGATATTCCTAAATATAATAGGAATATCTCAATGGATTTGGATTGAATATTCCTACATATAATAGGAATATGTCAATGAATTTGGATTTGAATTGGATATTCCTATCTATAATAGGAATGTTAGTTGTGAGTTTAAGGCTATATAGGTGTTTCCTGGCCCTAAAATATCTCTCTCTAAAAAAAAACATAACAACAAGAAGTGAAAAGGAGGTTGCAACATTGGAGAGGAGAAAAAATGATTGAAAAAGAAGGAGATTAGTTTCGGATATTTCTGGTTGTCTTTCTTTTTCGTGGTTATAATCTATTTTTTGTTCCAAAAGAGTTGTTGTGATCCATTTGGATCGGTGAGAAGTTTGTAAGGAGTCGGTGTATTTGTTATTCCATTAGTGGATGCTTTTCAGGGTTTGACTCCGATCGTCCCGTAGTTTTTTCCGCAATGATTTTTTACGTCAGAAATTTCTGTGTCTGCGATTTGTGTTTGGCGCTTTTGGTTTGTACATTTTATTCGGTTCTCTCGCACGTACTTTTTGATTTGAAAAATAATTTTTGCACTTTCGTTCCAACACAATGTTGTATCGCTTAGTATCGAATATCAGATCGGAAGTTGAATGATCCCAACAGGTTCTAGACGGAAGCAAGGAATCAAATCAATATCTCTAATCTATTCATAATGCGAGCAGCCTACAAATTAAAGGATGGTTCATGGTTTATGTTTAGTACTTGTCTTGTGAAAGCATACATTATTTATTATTATTATTATTATTATTATTATTATTATTATTATATTAATATTTTATTATTATTATTTATTTACGTTGAGACTAGGACTGATGCAGATGTCTCCAACAATTCACACCAGTTTTAACTTTAGACTATTTGTTTATAAAGTTTGCTGAAACTACATTGAGATTGAAATTAGATTCCCCACAACTAATTAAACAGAAGAATGTGTGAAAACTTTCCAATATATTATTCAAGTTTAGGGAGTGAGTGAGAGAGTGAGCAGAGAGAGAAGAGAGAGAGATGGAGAGAGTGAGAGAGAGAAGAGAGAGAGAGTGTTAGAGAGCGGATGAGTGAGAGATTTTAGGGGAAAACAAATTAATAATACACAGAAAACGCTCTTTGGAAGTACGTTTCAAAGGACGTTTTCTGTATATTATTAAAAAAAAAATTCTAAACCGAGACAACGGCTGACAAAAGAAAATTTTTAGAAAATCATAAAACGTCCTTCCGATGGACGTTATGATGCTTTCTTTGAAAATTTTAAAATTTTTATGCTCTCAGTAAAATTTGGTTTAATTTGGTTGCTCTGAATAAAATTTTCCGAAACTAATATAACATTGCTAACACAAGGTACGAAAAGAGACCTGCTTCTCATCCATGTGAACGGGAGAGAAGGTATGCCATTAATTTTGGGGAGATCAAACTCACAGACGAAGCAAGTTAAAATTAACACTCACTCACTGGTCACTAACGTTGGGATTCACCATTTTTTTTTCCTAATTCAATAATTACATTTTGGCCACCAAGAATAATCAAGTTTACATAAACTATGCGAAAAATTAGCTCCCACAACAACAAAGGATGGGATAAAGGAAATTCCAATTAAATTTCATTCATAGTAGGTCAATAAATTCATCTCTACTAATATAAGCGGCTTGAAAATGGTTTAAAATTGAACCGTCTAGATCGTATGTATATCATCAATAAATCATTTTAAAAAAATTAATATTACGTAAAATTGTTGAAAAAAAAAATTATAATTAACACTTCATGGATTCGAACCTAACTAATCAAGCAGAATACCTCCCACGTTAACCACATGAGTTATAAGAGATGTTTGCTTATAATTAGATTATATTAAGTAGTTAAACAATTTTTAAATTTATTTATTTTTTAATTTTAAATTACGTGAGGATATACACTTAGACGACTAATCATTTTCAAGACTTTTTATAAAAAATAAAAATATATCCATAATAAATTATAATTAATATATAACAAATTCTAATTAAAATATAAAAATATATATAATAAATCTTAATTTAAATATATTAGAATATTAAAATAATTTTATATTAATATTAAAATAAAATATTATTTTACGTACGTTGCAAGTAAATTTACTGGTCAATATAAAAACAACAAAAAAAAAAGTGGCGACCGGCCAAAATAGACAATCGAGTGTAGTTAGTTAGATGCATTTTTTTTTTAATAATAAGTTAGATGCATATGTAGAAGCATGATATTATATAAGAATTCGGATCCACAAAGATTATTTGATTTCTTTCACTCCAAACACACCCAAAAAAAAAAAAAAATCATAATAAAATAAAATAAACAACATCATAGCATAATCACCAACAAGGAAGGAACCCCTTAATACACCATGACCATAGGTCTTGTGATATTAATGAAAGTGCTCAGCTTCTCCTGTAGAATTCTGATAAAGTTGTTAACCCAATGATTTATTTTGGTATTTTTATAATGGTTAACTGATTAAAATTTATGTTATAAAATTATACAATAACTATATTGTTAGTACTTAAAGTTGGCATAGGCTTAGTATAATTAAATTTTATCATCTTTGCTACTATGTATATTGTTTTGTTCGACTAACATTTATTTTGTAGAAAAAAAAAAAAGTAAGACTAAATATGAACTTATGCAAATAAAAAAAATTATTACGGACCAAAGACGCATTAGCTCAATGATTTCTCTGAACGACCCATGATATCTCTGGCCCACGAATAGGATTTCGAGGGTCCCAATGACCAGTCAGCAGGAAGGGTTTCGGGGGCAACATCCCTGTGGGGATTCAAGGACGAAGCCTCCGAAAGCTAATCTGTTTCGCTTCGAACTATACAAAGCCAAAGTTCTAACAAATATGAACAACTTGAAGAAGTCAAACTATTAAGGCCTCGACTCTAGTATAATCTCTAGCTAGGTTATGGCAAACGAAAGCTCCAAAACTTTAGCAATTTAAATTATATTTTTAACTTAGCAGTATACCAGCGGTATAACGGTAACCAATATACCGCCAGTATATTGTTAGACCAGTTTTTGGCCTAATTAAATCAACTTCCAGAAAGTTTTTGTCTAACATATAGCATACCGTCATGATCTACCAGTATATTGCAGGTAAAACGACGACATACAGCCAGTATACAGACGATATATTATTACACCCAAATTTGTTCTCCAAAATAGTGACAGTCCTAGTATATACTAGGACTGTCACTATTTTGACAGTCCTAGTATATACTAGGACTGTCAAAATTGTGACAGTCCTAAAGTTTACCCACTGTCAATTAGCAGTTATATGTAACTTTAGGACTGTCACAATTTTGACAGTCCTAGTATATACTAGGACTGTCACTATTTTGACAGTCCTAGTATATACTAGGACTGACAAAATTGTAACAGTCCTAAAGTTGACTGTCAAAATTGTGACAGTCCTAAAGTTACATATAAGTGTGATATAAGACAGTGGGTAAACTTTAGGACTGTCACAATTTTGACAGTCCTAGTATATACTAGGACTGTCAAAATAGTGTCAGTCCTAAAGTTACATATACAGTGGGTAAACTTTAGGACTGCCACAATAGTGACAGTCCTATTATATACTAGGACTGTCAAAATTGTGACAGTCCTAGTATCCTGGCAGTTTTACATATTGACAGTCCTAGGTTATTAGTAGCAATGCACAACATACAGTCAAAATCTATTAGTATCAATTAAATAACTCCTTTCATTACACAACATACACACAACATACAACATATAGTTCAATATACATGGATCAACACAAAATACATTTTCAATATACAGTATCAATCGATTAGAATATCAAAGTAGTCGTCCGGCATGATTTTTGGATCCTCCATCTTCATCATCTTCTTATAGGCAGCCATTGCATCCTTGTAGGGTGTCGTCCATGCGATCGCTTCCTCTGGTGCGTGTTTATACCAAAGCGTAGAAGGTGGCAGAATAGGAGAATGAGCGATCAACCTTGGGATGACGAAGTGTTGTCCGACAAGCCCTATGCAACATAGATTGGATACTCGGTGTTCGGCCGGGGGGGGCACACATTGGAAAGAAAGTATTGTTAATACCTTGTGAGATAATTACAATAGGTAACTTATACCTATTAGAGAATACGTAAGCAGCAGGCGGGACATCCATGTAATAGTTTGGTCCGGTAACTGTTTTCGTACAAGGTATGCCTGCCAACAAATCTCCAACAATTTCTTCGCCAAGTATCTGGCTATAGAAGGCTAGTCGCGACTCCAACTCCTCGTACAGCTCTGTCCTAACCTGTCTCCATCCTGCTTCAACTGAATAGCCTAGTTGTCTTGCTAGTGCATGGTATCCACAATGGCCATCCGCAGGAACATCAACAATAGACCAAATGAAATTCCGTATCTCAGGTAGGAAATTTTCAATGTATAGACTATAAAAAACAGAAAAGTTTTCAACACCCTCCGTCGTGCCTGCATCTATCATTTTCTGTTTCTTCCCCCTTCGAATAGTTAGCTTACTCTTTTTGGCGGAAATACCCCCCCATCCATTACGGACTTTGCCTCCAAACTGCGTTCGATATGTTCAAATAAGGATGGATCTCTTTTAGTTGACTCATCTTCCTTCTTTTTTGCTCTACTCTTTCTTGACTGTGGTCTTCCCTTAGGATTTTGAACAACGGATGGCTCTTGCAAGCGAGTTGTTGCCGGGACTGCAATCTCTTGGATTTTAAACTCAATGGATCTTCTCTCCGGTTCCGATGTGCCACACCACCTTGCGTGAAGTAGTTTCACTTGGGGCAACGCAAAGAAATCATCTTGCACTTCCACCGTCGGCATTATCGACAGTTGTCACCAACGTTGATCAACACCATCTATTGGAATAGGTATAGATTCACGACGATATTCGTTGATCTCATGTGCACACGGAAGTCCGAGTGAATGTCGATATGAACAACCGCAAACCTCGGGATCATAACCCACCGACTTCGACCTACGAATCTTCTCAAACAATAACCCCAAGGCCTTGTGAGATACCACATGGGTTAAACCATCCAAGAGGTGTTCTTGCTTGTATTCATGCTTTGCAATATTGAGGCTCATCTCAAATGATGCTACAATATCGTTCACCGTGGCAATAGTCATCAAATGAATCGATTGCCAAACAGAGACAAAATTACCGACCGATGACTGTAGATATCTTTTTAAACATGAGTGTGCTCCTTCGACCCGGTTCGTAGTGATCGTGCCATAATGCTTCACCATGTTGGTCCATGCTAAGACGAATTGCTCTTTATGTGGTTCTAGCCAAGTATCTTTGATATAAGATATGCATGTCGGGTTACTCGTCTCCCACTTTTGTTGGAACATGTACCATGCTGCGTCGTAATTGTATGTAGTACTTGCTCGCCATACAAGACTCCAATCACTGTAGAATTCTTCGAAGCGAAGCATGTCAATTTTACCGTCCATATTTTCAAATTTTCTCTTGCATTGAGCTTGGATATTTCTATTTACATGCCAAGTGCATAGTAGTCTATGCGCATGAGGAAATACAATATCTATAGCATTTATCAACGCATATTCTCTGTCAGTAACAAAAACAGACGGCTCTTTGTAACCTGTGTAAAGGGATTGTAGTTTCCTCAACGCCCATGTGTAATCCTCTACTGTCTCACTCTTCATAAAACAAAAAGCGACTGTAAATGTTTTTCCCATAGACGTAAACCCGACAACGTAAAAAAGAGACATCTTGAACTTGTTGGTCTTATATGTACAATCAAGGACCAACACGTCTGCGAAGGACCGAGCCAAGTGTGTGCAATCAGGATGAGCCCAAAATAATGAAAGGAGTTCATCAGTTTGTGGATGTCTTCTATGGTACTCCACGTGTAACACCCCGTTCCGTTCTAGCGGACTGCCGACTCAATCGGCAAAAGTGCAACTGTCCCGACCCGCTTTGCCTCAAACAAGAAGCAAAGGATATCCAGACTTGTCCCTACAGGAATCCGGCTTGGACTTTCAGAGGCTCGCTTGACGTATCGCTCTACCGAGGCGAATCATCGCTAAGGTGGGTGGCTACGGTGAACTTGTCTTTGCTTAGCCAGCACACATAAAATCTGGAATATTCATGCTAGTCGCTAGGTGATTCACCCCCTGCATACTAATAAATCCAACGCACCTAGCTAAGAGAATAATCCCAACTTGTATTGCTTATGCTAGAACATGAAAATTGAAATACTGCTTGTATTCAGACCCTCGCATGCTAAGTCCCCTAACGATTTCGTCTCTCGGCTTACCTTCGGGTCCGAGCAACCGTGTCTGCTTATGTTCCTTAGAACGCATGCTTGCCTGCTTTCGAATATTTAATGTGATTGTATGTGCATACATTCTTGTTAGCCAGGAGACTATCAAATAGTCCTTCTGTGCATTTGAACCTGCAAGTATCCGGGACCGTTAGGTCACCCAAGGCAAATCCCCGAACCAGGGGATTGCATCAAGCAAGAATGGATATGGAATATGAATTATACTTGAATGATAATCATGGCAAGTGTGCATCTGAACGAGGATCGTGTTTGTACTGATTAAATCCCAGCTCGTGGAGCAATGTGCTCGTTCAGAATAAGTTTGTTTGTGTTCCATGATTATCATGTCAAGATTTGGATTTGGATAGACCCTGACCTGCATGTCGCGGACAACCTGTGCACAAGGATTTTTGGCTTCCGCGGACGGTCACCGGGGCACTGGGACCGATCCGATCCGGGCGAAAGAGTTTGTATGGCCGTTAGTCATGGACGGAGTATTATATAGCGAGGCTCGCCACCTGCGTTGCATATCATTCTAAGTCCTGAGACCATAACCCGTCCATAATGGCTACGCCAGCGACTTATGTTCATATAGATAAGTCATCCTCGCTTAGCGGCTATCCGCGTGCGAGTCATTGCATCGCATCAAGAATAACTGAACACCTGAACGATCATGTTAAAACGACCAGCATGTTTGCATATGCTATGCCTCCTGAATGCTTATACTTGCCGTGCTTGAATTAACCATGTTGCTTCAATGTTTGCCTTGGACAGGGAAGGAGATGGTAAGTTGGTAAGTCTCGCCGTGTTTTCTCAAACATCGCACGGCGCACTGCCCGACACGTTAGGCTATTCAATGTTTGCATGAAACTGATCCTAAGGCAACTAGAAAGACAACTTAATAGTTGTGCACGGAACCTGTATTACGTGTTTGGATTTGTCGAGCGGGCGAGTAGCTTCCCCACCAGTGCATTCAATGTACTGATAATCCACCAGTTTGTGTGCAGGGTGAGGGAGAACCTTGTTCGGTACGGATGCCTCCAACGTGCGTGCTTAGGCGTGAAGATCACTCCGAAGCAACGGTGCGTCCGGAACTGAAGCACATATACAAGACATAATATTGTGAACATAGCCTGAACTCGCCTGAACATCGCCTGAACAATCATTCCACAGTTGTAGCCACTTGGCACGCTTTTACTGTTTCAGAGAGAGAGGCTTGAGCGACTTGTAATCTCGGCTATACGCCGCCTGTAACACTTGTTTATATCAATAAAGAGCTTGCTTTACTTCAACATGTGTTTCAATGCTTCCGTTATATTGGTCGACTCAGTGAACCTGTTACCGATCGCCTATGCGTTCAAGACTCCGTTGCACTCGGACAATCTGTGCAACATAATTTAGGGTGGATACTATAGGTCATCAGGTAACTGGGTGATCTACTATGATTGGCTATCTTAGGTACTATCTATTTCTGAATGGGTAACCTGGTGGTCTAAAGATGACGCTTCTCTTTCCGTAGTCTAGTATAGCATTTGTACTGGCTTTAATTAGTCCATGCCTAAGACAACGTCGAAGTTTGGTATTGGAAGTATCAAGAATTGCGTCCTTATTATTCTACTATACATGACTACTAGCATGCTTTAGTAATGTTGGTAACTGGAACAAGGCATTCTCATATAAAAGTGGCTATTTGCATGGCTACGAAACTACTAGATGTGATGACAGTGTAGTGCTAGAATCAAATAATGCGGTTTACAGGTATTATTGCAATTATAAGGGTACCTGAAATGGTTTTACCTTCCGGTTCTTCTACAACTGCAGCTAGTGCAAAGGCCTGCTCGTGCCTTTGTCTTTTGGTTTGTTGTCTGTCTAGGTAGTACTGCGTTCCTTGAGTGGCCAAGGGTGGTCCCCTCTGAAATCTTCCAGCTGCTAGGAGATGCTGACCTCTAGTAGGAGGTTGCATTCCCTGGGCTGGTGCTGCTGGTCCTTGCCCATTCTGGAGTGCTGCTTCTCTGTGTTGTGGGCAGTCTCTGGCCTTATGTTGATTGTCTCCACATATCAGGCATAGTCTATACTTTCTTCGGCAGTTTTTGGCATAGTGTCCTTTCCTGCCACAATAGTGACAAGTCGGAAGTTCCTTGTATTGATATGGCCCCGTCTTGTGTTGTGCCTGATTTCCCGGGTGACAGATTGGTCTTCCTGCTCCGGTCTGGTCTCTGGTTGATATGGTTGGATTTGAGCATCGTGCTTCTCGGCCAATGGCTTCTTGTATCCTTGCCTCTGAAAGAACTTCCTCGTAGAAAATCCTAGACTGTGCCGTAGTATATCCTTGGAGCTCGAGGGTAAGGCCGTTATGGAATTTCAGGGCCTTCTCCAGCTTGTTTGGTATCAGGATGGCACCGAATTGACTTAGTCGACTGAATTTTGTGTCGTAGGCGTCGACGGTCATATTTCCTTGTTCCAAATGCAGGAACTGGGAGTACAGATCATCTCTGACCGTGGCTGGAAAGTATTTTGCATTGAAGTATTCCAGAAATTGTTTCGAAGTATGGTTTCTGCCGATACTGCGCTCGATGGAGTTCCACCAGTGATAGGCGTTGCCTTTTAGTTGGGCCCTCACTGCAGTCATCCATAGGTCGGGGTGAAGCTGTGAACCTTCTAGCAGCATTTCCGTGTTGGAGATCCAGTCTGAGATCTCTTCCGGAGTTTCGCTGCCCTTAAAGGTTCTTGGGTTCATCCGGCGAAAGCCTTGGACAGTGCCAGCTGGTTGGGCAGGTGCTGGTGCTGGGGTAGCTGTCCTCTCTAGAGCTGTCATCAAGCTCTGTCTCAGGGCTTCTGTTTGTTGCCACTGAGCCTGTCTCAGGGCTTCAGTTTGTTGTAACATGGCTTGAAGAAACTGAAACATTTGAGGCTGTCCCTCAAATTGTGGCATCAGGGCTGCAAGGGCTGGAGGTAAAGGCAAAGGTGTCTCCGCCTGCGGTGTTGGTGTTGTCTCCGAGCTAGTGTTCTGGTGATTGTACGGGGTTCCTTGGACACTTGGCGAAGGGTCTGTTGCTTGGTCAGCCCCATTATTCGCAGGTTTCCCGGGTATGTCCATATTTCTGAAGAAAATAGAATAATTTAGAAAAGTACGAAGGAAATAATAAATGATAATCAAGCAGGATGCAAAAATTTATGGATGAAGTTAGTGTGGATGAGACCTAGTATTCCTATCCTATAGCAGGTTTGCTAAACATGATATCATGCTTCTAGCAATTAACTGGACCTGCATGGGCCACCACTAAAACCGTGTCACGCCCCAGTCCCAAAAATATACGGAACTAGGCCACGTGACATTGGCCAGCTGACATGTCACTAAGGGTTTATCCAATTTAATGGACCCAAAGTAACATGCTACGCTGTCCTAAAATACTACAAGTCTAATACAGGTAAATCTAATCTCATCCACAGAAATATCAGAAAATATGTGCTGAATATATAGATGCTGAGTCTGAAATGTCATACACAAATCAGATAAAGTCAGGTGGGAACAAACCCACTACAAAAGATAAGCAAAAGTGAAGTAGGATAAACTAGCACATCGTCCTCTAAATATATATAGCTCCAACTCCAGATGTACTCAGGCAGACTCTGATGGCATCTCCTCTAACTCTTTCTCAGGGCATATCCAGTCTGCTGTCCAGGTCCAGGTACTGTGGGGTAGAGTGTCTCAGCTAAACCTGGCAGGGAACCAGGTCCTCAGAGGGACGTAACAAGATACAGAAAAAAAATATGCCATGTATGTAAATACTGAATAAATAAATACAGGGTGCTAACCAGCTAAGTGAATGCAATTTGAGACAACCTAGTACGTATGGGAAATGTGTGGCTAGACATATGCTGACGTAATTCACCAATCCGTTGTGACTGGCTAGTATATGCCACATAATACAATTTTCCATCTACGATGAGTATGGTCACATGAATATATATATAACAACCGTATCACTCCGTCGAGTGCGGCCATATGATAAAGAGGTGGGTGTCCCATACGTCTTTTAGTCGTTCTCCCCGCCCAATGTAACTAATGCCAAGTCGTGACCTTCCTAATTTTGTTCTAAGCCGTGATGCACGTCGTACGTACTGGTAGCTAATCAACTACGCAAACTTGCATCCCAAAATGAAGTGCAACCTTGTTGCGTGTACCCGTGATAGGGTCTAAGAAGATATTAGGATACCCTCACAATTATTGGTGAGTCTGTAAGACTAAGTTAATTAAATTAAATGTCAACGTATCAGTTGACTGTACCCGAGGCAGTCTCAGGTACTCATAGTTATATGAAATTCAGAAACAAGAGCATATAACAATATTTGTAATTAAACAGTAAACTTGGCAAGATATACTTGCCTACTCCCTGATTGTGTTGAAAACTTGATTTCACAGTCAAGTTTGAGGTTGCTTGTGACAGGGGGTCGCTGGCTATGCTGGAGTTGGGTTCTGTTAAAACATACAGGGTTTGTGAATATCATGGTATAATATAATATACTTATAATATATAGGATATACATATAGATTATATATATATACATATATAGTATATATATATAGTAGTATATATAGTAGTATATATAGTAGTATATATATTTATATAGCATATACAATAAAGAAAGAAAAATGCAGGTAATGTAAATATATATATATATATATATATATAGGCTGTATTATCCAGCAATATAATAGTAGTAGGGTATATATAACCACTGATATATATATATAGTAATATAATATTAGCAGGGTGTAACCCCTGATATTTATAATAATATAATATTTAGCAGGGTATATCCACTGATATATATAGTAAATAAATGAAAAAGACAGTGTAGAAAGTAAATAAATATATATATATGTACTGTATTATTCAGTACTATATTTATAGTATATATTATATGTAGGTAATATACATATATAGATATAGATATATATATATATACATATATATATATATATATATATATATATATATATATATATATATATATATATGTATATATATATAATAAAGAAAAAGATAGTGCAGGAATTGGAAATACGTATATAAATACTGTATATTCAGTATTATATAATATATATAATTATATAATATATATATAATTATATAGAGTATTATATATATATAGATATATATAAGTATATATCTACATATATTTATATACATAATATATATTTATATAGGTAATTCATATATACATATATATATATATATATATATATATATATATATATATATATATATTATCACGCCCCAGTCCCAAAATACGTAGGACTAGGTCACGTAACCATGCCAGCTGGCCCGTATATATGGCAACTCCAATATATGGAAACCATATATACGTGCGTACGCTGTATAATGAACAATAGTTCACCAGTGGTATAATTAATCACCAGTCACAGGGTAATATCTAAATCTCATCCACAGAAATCACATAAATATATGAATAACCAATAACCATGAAACTAGATCTCAATACAGATATCTAAGAATGACAGTCAGATAAAATTAAATCTACTGTCGAAATAAAATATAAAAGGAACCAGAATACACACCATATAAGAACAACATCTGACAATCACGAGGCTCGAAGAGAAGACCTCCTCGGAAAATAAATAGCCTGTCCGGATCTGTGCTCCTGCGAGTACTCAAGAACATATACACCTGGCAGGGAACCAGGTCCTCAGAGGGACATAGCAAGATACAGAAAAATGACATGCCATAATGTAAATACTGAATAAATAAATGGGGTGTGCTAACCATCTAAGTGAATGCAATTTAAAGACCTTGCAGTACGCATGGGAATGTGTGGGCTAGACATATGCTGGCGTAATTCACCAATCGTCATGACTGGCTAGTATATGTATCATATGCCCCCGATCACACGGGTAACTCTGCAATCGTCCATCCCTGCAGAGTATGGAACGAAGGATAATACCCCATCCTCCTCGGAGCACGGTAATGGGAATAAGAAAACCAATACCCCATCTCCGAGCAGCATGGTAACTCTCTATATATACCGTAATCCCCATCTCCGAAGAGCATGGTAACTTGAGTATATATCAGGGTGGGGGGTGTCCCATACGCCTACTAGATGTCTTTTCCGCCCAATATAGATGTACAAGTCGTGAAAACGACGTGGACACCTCCTACTATGATGCAAGTCTCTATGAAATAAACAACTGAGCTACATACCGCTGCACGTGTTGCTCACACTGATGGCCAGTCGCGCATGAGGCACGCGTTCCTACATGTACTCACTCTGTGACGTGTAATGATACGTGTCAAGGCCTGGAAAGTTATATCAATAACTTCACAACTTTAGGTGGGTCTACTAGACACTAGGTCAGATACAAGTTCTAATGTCAACGCCATCGTTGACTGCACCCGAGTCTGCTCGGACGCGCACATTTATATAAAAATAAATAAACATGTAACTAGCAAGAACTAAATTTAAACAGTACAACAAGGCAAGGTATACTTGCCTGGCAAGAGAGCTGCAAAATATAACGTCCAGATGTCAAGTGCCAATAAGTCAGAAACTATGGCCTCAGAATAAATGTCTCCGGATACTGAAATAAACATCACTAACAGTCTCAGAAAATATCAAATAGCTAGAAATGCCTGTCCTTAAGTCCAATTTGGACTCAGGGGCGAAAAGACAGTTTCTGGTCAAAGCGGGGTCCACATGTGGGCCGCTTTGCACCGGAAAACGTGTCAGGGTAAAAGGTCTCCAAATTCGCCAAACTTAGTGTCAACAAGTCAGGAATGATGATACGAACCCAACGGAACTTCCAGAATTGGATTCCGGTGAGCCGATCACAAAATCGCCCGTTAAGTGGAGCCGGTGGGGCCCACAGTACGCGATTTTGTCAACGTTCTCAGAATCGAACCAAACTTGGCTCACAGGACCAGCGTATTGCTACGAGTCCGATGGCGCAAGTTTCGTCTCGATCCGACGTGTGTACACAAAGTTGCAGCGTGTTCCAGAACTGACGGATACGGGGCGGTGTCGGCGGATACGCGTTGATTCCGGTGTGCACGCACATCCAAATCAACTTCTCCGAATTCCTACACGTCCGTATCAACGTCGCGCACATTTTGGTAAAGACCGTGTGCGACCAAGTCGTCCCGTTTGGCGGGGCGTACCCAGTTCCGGGGTGAATCGGGTCGTTGTTTTTCCTGTATTTGGATCGCGGTGTGCGGTCACCACAGGACGCGATGCTCCGAGCGGGTTGCACGGGCACCGAGGTGGTTACACAGTCTACACGACACAACTGACGGAATTGAAAACAGGGTTACGAGGAGATAGATATCGTTACCTGAACAGGGCTCCGTGAAGGCTGATTTTCACGTGTCCGAGACGTGTCCGTGAGTCGTTGACACGAGCCGTGTCCTTGTGTCCGCTGTGTCCGACACGAACTGTGTCTAGAGCTTGCTGGAGACTCGTCGGAGGGGTGATCTCGGCCATGGGGGGTCGGCCTGGGCTCGGGGACGAAGTCGAGCTCGAGGGGAGAAGTGGCTGTGCACAGAGGGTGGCGGTGGTGGCGGAGTTGTGGGGGTCCGGCGAGGCGAGCTCAGGGAGGAGAGGAACAGGGAAGGAGGAGGAGGAGGAGCTGGGAGGAGAGGGTGGTGGAGATCAGGGAAGGGGAAGTCGAGGTGGAGGAGTTGGCCGCTGGAGATGGTGGTGATGACGATGATGGTGGTGGTGGCGGTCGTCTGGAAGGGCTGGGAGGGGAGAGGGGGCTACTGTCGAGGCCGGCGATCGGGGCTGGATCCGGTGGGGGATGGAGGAGTGGCTGGGGAGAGAGGAGAGGTGGTGCTGGTGATGATGATGGTGGTGGCGGCGGCTGTGATGGGGGCGACGGTGGAGATGGGAGCTGGAGGAGGAAAGGGGGGGTCGGGGAAGGAGCTCGGGGAGGGAGGAGGAGGAGAGGAGTGGTGATGGAGATGGTGGTGTTGGCGGTGGTGGTTGTCGGTGATGGGGATGGCGGTGGTGGCGGAGTCGACAGGCGGAGGAAGGAGAGGAGGTGAGCAGGGAGGGGCTTGGTCGAGGAGGAGAGAGAGGGTGGAGGCGGTGGAGCTCGAGGTGACGGGGTGGCAGCGGACGGAGGAGTGGGCGGAGCTGCACAGGGGGTCGGGGGTCGACTGCGGGCGGGGAGTGGCTCGCCGTGGCTCGCCGCTCCGGCAAGGTCGGGGTCGGGAAGGGGTCGGGGTGGAGAACGAGAAGGGGAGGAGAAGATCAGGAAGGAGAAGAGGGGGAGAGGAGAGAGGGTGGAGGCGGTGGAGCTTCAGCGGCGGGGGGGGTGCTCGCCGCGGGGTGGGGAGAGTCGGCGGAGTTCCGGCGAGGGAGCTCGCCGCCGGGGGGGGTGGCTGCGGCCTGGGCTGGGTAGGGTTAGGGTTAAGTTTTTCTTTTCTTTTCTTTTTATAGAAAATTATATTATTTAAATAAGAAAATATCTAGAGATATTTTTGGGATATTTTGGGATATTTCCGAGATATTTTCGGGATTCTTTTTCGGGTGGGTCCCGTCTCCAAATGGACGGCGCAGGCTCACCGGCCAGTGAGGGGGTGACACCTCGCACTAAAATTTACAAGAAAGTCCCTATAATTTCAATAATTGCGTAAAGTCCTAGTTTTGGGAAATTGCGCAATTACGAAATTGTCTGGGAAAACACCCGATTCCTGAAAATTCTAAAATTCACAGAATTGAAGGAAAAAGCTGGGTGAGGGTCCCGAGGGGGTGGGGGTGAGTCTGGGCAGGGACTGGGCCTGGTTTTGGGGTGATACGGGCCATCATATTTATTTAATTAATAAATACTGCGCACGGTGTTCTCTAATTATTTAGAGGCGGGTAGGGCCATAATTTTTCTACGGTGTCAATACACTAAATGTAGTATACTCAGTGTAGAAAAATAACGTATTTTTGTTTGGGCAAAACGGGTGCATGTTGGGCCTCTAATCTCTATTGGAACAGGGTTGGGTACAGATCTGGGTATTAAAATAGGAATTAAATACGGGCGTTTGCAACGAGATTTGTGCGTCTCATACGAGGCTCAAAACTAAGTATCTGGGAGTTGCACAATGTGCAGGATAGTAGACTGGCACGTCTAGGAGAGGTATGTGAACTTTGTTCGGGGATAACAGTCAGGGTAAGGCTCCAATAATTAGGTGATGGACATGTGCACAAGTTAATAGGATATGTAAGCAAAATAAATTAAAATTTTGCAACAAATCCTAAATTATGAAAAATATTCCTAAAATACTGGAATCTGGTCGAGGGGGTTTACAATCTACCCAACTTATAAAAATTTCGTCCTCGAAATTAAAACTAAGCCATGGTAGAAGTCAAGGACGGCATAAGATATAATTTAACAAAGTAATTTATATCTTGGGTTACGAATAGGTTCGAAAATGTTTATGCATGTCGTACTCGCGCTTCCAAGTAGATTCTTCTGGCGCGCTATGCTTCCATGCTACGTGGACCAAGGGGATAGACTGGTTCTTCAATACTTTTTCTCGATGGTCAAGGGTTCCCGCGGGTTGCTCTTGATATGACAGGTCTCGGCCTAATGGTGATAACCTCAAGAAGACATGATCGTCCTCTTTGAATTCCAAGGGACGATGACGACGGTCTGCCCACTGCTCCTGTCTGTCTTGCACTGCTCGCCAGTGTCCTTGTATATACTTAATTGTCTCTTCGGTTGATCATCAATTCTGGTTACGTGAATCGTTGTCTGGTACAATGCTGACTGGTATGCCGTGCCATCTTACGATCTGCCTCAAATAAGTTAGCTAAAGCTTCAGCAGACTGGTCAACTCTATAGGTAAGAATTGTGCTGATTTGGAGAGTCGGTCCATAGGAATCTTGATCCTTACAAGTCAACTAGTCATAGGTGCTGCTATCCATTCAGGAGTCAATCATTTATTTATCCAGGTGAAATCCTTTTTGACTCCTGTCAGCAAAATGATACATCCTTTTTCGTAATACTTGAGTTCTGAATCTTGCTCCAAGTTACGAGGCAAAAATAAAAATTTTGCTGTCATAGGGATGTACGTATCAGGAAAGTAATTAAATGTAGGTAGGTAGGTAGGTAGTGAAGGGTCATCTAAGGGTAGCACAATTTAAAACTGCAAACAAATCTAATAATAAAGTTTGGTAATTACCCAAGAAACAATCATAAATGGCTACAGAAACAGCACACTCTCGTATTTAGATTAAGCACGAGGTTTCATCTTTCCGAAATAAGGGAAGACGGAAAAACAGTAATCAAGAGTTCAAGGGAGAGGTAATAGATTAGTAGTGTGAGGGTCAAGGCGTTTAAAGAATTCAGCGGGAATTGTCAAAGCAGTTGTGGATTTGAGATGCTATTTTGGTAATCCCTATTCACATATTCGGATCAGCACAGTTATGCTGCTGATACGATATGCTCAGGCATATCTAACGGGCAAGTACATCTATCTACTAATCATTATATATCTCAATCCACGTAAAGTAGTTATGCGAAGGTCGAACCAAGTGCACTATGGTTGATCAGACCGTAATACACTGATTCTGAAATATATTAGTATAGTACTCCAATAATACATCTCTCAAGAACAAGCTTGATAAAGAATGAGCTTGCAAAACTAGGCTATAATAGCGGCATAAGTTAAGGTAGTACGGTAAATATAAGTACGCTAGATTATGATGTGAGAAATTATAAACAATTCACAATCACAAAAAAAATAAGACTCTACAATCTCTACAGTTAACATTCTAACTTCTTCCTAAGTCGCTAGTTGACCCAAAAGAGGTATGGCCTTCTAAGTTCTATAATCTTAATATACATAATAGGTTGTCTGTCTAAAACAGAGATTCCAAGAAAGTCCGCATAAAGTAGGGGTTCGAGGTTGTCTGCGTAAAACAGGGATAAAATAATTTGGCGTAATCAGGGATTCAAACTATCGGCGTAAAAAAAATAGGTTTCAGAGTTATCCGCGTAAAACAGTGAAGCGTAAGGTAGAGCTTCAGAGCTGTCTGCGTAAAAAGTCTGAGCGTGAGAGATTTCTATTCTTCCTGCGTAAGGTCTGCGTAGAAATCTGTGCGTAAAATTAGCGTGCGTAAAGTTGTACGAGAAACTTATGAGTTTGTCAGTCAAAATTAGTGAATCCTGATATCTGACAAAAGTACTTGGACAACGATCGAGAAGACGGTTTGTGATGATGGTTTTTGCACGGAGATCTAGGTTTGTCGTTTAGTGACTTATTGGATACCAGTCATCTACGCTTGAGATGAGACAAAAACAGATGTCCTGTCAAAAGCTGTTTCTTTTTGCACAGGGCTCGAGGCATATTTCTGCGCAGGATTTGGTCAACTGGGGAAAGCTAAGGCCGTAATAATTACTCTCACATTCTATCATTATATTTTACGCCTAATCAGGTTACTTTATGCTGGTTATCTATAAATCATCAGGTTTGCGCAGGGCAGTTACCTACGTGGCTGACATGATGCGTCATACGCAGGATAAGGAAGACTAAGGGCGGCGTAAAGGGGACAAGCTTCTATATAATTTGGCTTTTACGCCAACTAGGCAGGGGTTTGGCTCTTATGCTAGCAACGGTCAAATAGGTTTTACGCCAACAAGGGTAAAGAGTCTCTGGCGTAAAACTCTGGTTATCCAAGCATAGGATGAGGGTTTCTGTCCTAGTATCCAACCTTGAATTTCTATTAGTTTCTTAAGACTAAGGTCAATACTATGGTCAATCTCTAACTAATCCTAGTAGTGTTTATACTATACTCAAGTCATACATAAATATGTCAAGGGATAAGGGTAAGTTAATCTATAGGTAGGTGGTGCTAGGGTTCATTAGGTAATACGGAAGACTAGGGTTCATTAAGTAGTCTGAACTTAAAGATATGACAAAGCCCTAGTGGTGATCTTAATAGGAATACTACCCTAATCATCATCCTATCAACAGGGATTTCTATATTCTAGCATGGGCTATACTAAAAGAATTATCAGGGAAGTACATGAATCAAGCAGGATGCAATTATGTAAGTAGGACAGCCTGGAAGGAAGATAAGTCATAGTCAATTTGGATGAGATTCTATATTCTAATCCTAGGTGCAGGCTTGCTCGGTACAGTGACGTAACCGAGACAATATGCTCTGAGACGCAGGCTTGCTCGGTACAGTAACGTAACCGAGACAATATGCTCTCGACCTGCATGGGCCACCACTAAAAACATGTCATGCCCCAGTCCCAAAATACGTAGGACTAGGTCACGTAACCATGCCAGCTGGCCCGTATATATGGAAACCATATATACGTGCGTACGCTGTATAATGAACAATAGTTCACCAGTGGTATAATTAATCACCAGTCACAGGGTAATATCTAAATCTCATCCACAGAAATCACATAAACATATGAATAACCAATAACCATGAAACTAGATCTCAATACAGATATCTAAGAATGACAGTCAGATGAAATCAAATCTACTGTCGAAATAAAATATAAAAGGAACCAGAATACACACCATATAAGAACAACATCTGACAATCACGAGGCTCGAAGAGAAGACCTCCTCGGAAAATAAATAGCTTGTCCGGATCTGTGCTCCTGCGAGTACTCAAGAACATATACACCTGGCAGGGAACCAGGTCCTCAGAGGGACATAGCAAGATACAGAAAAATGACATGCCATAATGTAAATACTGAATAAATAAATGGGGTGTGCTAACCATCTAAGTGAATGCAATTTAAAGACCTTGCAGTACGCATGGGAATGTGTGGGCTAGACATATGCTGGCGTAATTCACCAATCGTCATGACTGGCTAGTATATATATCATATGCCCCCGATCACACGGGTAACTCTGCAATCGTCCATCCCTGCAGAGTATGGAACGAAGGATAATACCCCATCCTCCTCGGAGCACGGTAATGGGAATAAGAAAACCAATACCCCATCTCCGAGCAGCATGGTAACTCTCTATATATACCGTAATCCCCATCTCCGAAGAGCATGGTAACTTGAGTATATATCAGGGTGGGGGGTGTCCCATACGCCTACTAGATGTCTTTCCCGCCCAATATAGATGTACAAGTCGTGAAAACGACGTGGACACCTCCTACTATGATGCAAGTCTCTATGAAATAAACAACTGAGCTACATACCGCTACACGTGTTGCTCACACTGATGGCCAGTCGCGCATGAGGCACGCATTCCTACATGTACTCACTCTGTGACGTGTAATGATACGTGTCAAGGCCTGGGAAGTTATATCAATAACTTCACAACTTTAGGTGGGTCTACTAGACACTAGGTCAGATACAAGTCCTAATGTCAACGCCATCGTTGACTGCACCCGAGTCTGCTCGGACGCGCACATTTATATAAAAATAAATAAACATGTAACTAGCAAGAACTGAATTTAAACAGTACAACAAGACAAGGTATACTTGCCTGGCAAGAGAGCTGCAAAATATAACGTCCAGATGTCAAGTGCCAATAAGTCAGAAACTATGGCCTCAGAATAAATGTCTCCGGATACTGAAATAAACATCACTAACAGTCTCAGAAAATATCAAATAGCTAGAAACGCCTGTCCTTAAGTCCAATTTGGACTCTGGGGCAAAAAGACAGTTTCTGGTCAAAGCGGGGTCCACATGTGGGCCGCTTTGCACCAGAAAACGTGTCAGGGTAAAAGGTCTCCAAATTCGCCAAACTTAGTGTCAACAAGTCAGGAACGATGATACGAACCCAACAGAACTTCCAGAATTGGATTCCGGTGAGCCGATCACAAAATCGCCCGTTAAGTAGAGCCGGTGGGGCCCACGGTACGCGATTTTGTCAACGTTCTCAGAATCGAACCAAACTTGGCTCACAGGACCAGCGTATTGCTACGAGTCCGATGGCGCAAGTTTTGTCTCGATCCGACGTGTGTACACAAAGTTGCAACATGTTTCAGAACTGACGGATACGGGGCGGTGTCGGCAGATACGCGTTGATTCCGGTGTGCACGCACATCCAAATCTACTTCTCCGAATTCCTACACGTCCGTATCAACGTCGCGCACGTTTTGGTAAAGACCGCGTGCGACCAAGTCGTCCCGTTTGGCGGGGCATACCCAGTTCCGGGGTAAATCGGGTCATTTTTTTTCCTGTATTTGGATCGCGGTGTGCGGTCACCACAGGACGCGATGCTCCGAGCGGGTTGCACGGGCACCGAGGTGGTTATACAGTCTACACGACACAACTGACGGAATTGAAAACAGGGTTACGAGGAGATAGATATCGTTACCTGAACAGGGCTCCGTGAAGGCTGATTTTCACGTGTCCGAGACGTGTCCGTGAGTCGTTGACACGAGCCGTGTCCTTGTGTCCTCTGTGTCCGACACGAACTGTGTCTAGAGCTTGCTGGAGACTCGTCGGAGGGGTGATCTCGGCCATGGGGGGTCGGCCTGGGCTCGGGGACCAAGTCGAGCTCGAGGGGAGAAGTGGTTGTGCACAGAGGGTGGCGGTGGTGGCGGAGTTGTGGGGGTCCGGCGAGGCAAGCTCAGGGAGGAGAGGAACAGGGAAGGAGGAGGAGGAGGAGCTGGGAGGAGATGGTGGTGGAGATCAGGGAAGGGGAAGTCGAGGTGGAGGAGTTGGCCGCTGGAGATGGTGGTGATGACGATGATGGTGGTGGTGGCGGTCGTCTGGAAGGGCTGGGAGGGGAAAGGGGGCTACTGTCGAGGCCGGCGGTCGGGGCTGGATCCGGTGGGGGATGGGGGAGTGGCTGGGGAGAGAGGAGAGGTGGTGCTGGTGATGATGATGGTGGTGGCGGCGGCTGTGATGGGGGCGACGGTGGAGATGGGAGCTGGAGGAGGAAAGGGGGGGTCGGGGAAGGAGCTCGGGGAGGGAGGAGGAGGAGAGGAGTGGTGATGGAGATGGTGGTGTTGGCGGTGGTGGTTGTCGGTGATGGGGATGGCGGTGGTGGCGGAGTCGACAGGCGGAGGAAGGAGAGGAGGTGAGCAGGGAGGGGCTTGGTCGAGGAGGAGAGAGAGGGTGGAGGCGGTGGAGCTCGAGGTGACGGGGTGGCAGCGGACGGAGGAGTGGGCGGAGCTGCACAGGGGGTCGGGGGTCGACTGCGGGCGGGGAGTGGCTCGCCGTGGCTCGCCGCTCCGGCGAGGTCGGGGTCGGGAAGGGGTCGGGGTGGAGAACGAGAAGGGGAGGAGAAGATCAGGAAGGAGAAGAGGGGGAGAGGAGAGAGGGTGGAGGCGGTGGAGCTTCAGCGGCGGGGGGGTGCTCGCCGCGGGGTGGGGAGAGTCGGCGGAGCTCCGGCGAGGGAGCTCGCCGCCGGGGGGGGTGGCTGCGGCCTGGGCTGGGTAGGGTTAGGGTTAAGTTTTTCTTTTCTTTTCTTTTTATAGAAAATTATATTATTTAAATAAGAAAATATCTAGAGATATTTTTGGGATATTTTGGGATATTTCCGAGATATTTTCGGGATTCTTTTTCGGGTGGGTCCCGTCTCCAAATGGACGGCGCAGGCTCACCGGCCAGTGAGGGGGTGACACCTCGCACTAAAATTTACAAGAAAGTCCCTATAATTTCAATAATTGCGTAAAGTCCTAGTTTTGGGAAATTGCGCAATTACGAAATTGTTTGAGAAAACACCCAATTCCTGAAAATTCTAAAATTCACAGAATTGAAGGAAAAAGCTGGGTGAGGGTCCCGAGGGGGTGGGGGTGAGTCTGGGCAGGGACTGGGCCTGGTTTTGGGGTGATACGGGCCATCGTATTTATTTAATTAATAAATACTGCGCACGGTGTTCTCTAATTATTTAGAGGCGGGTAGGGCCATAATTTTTCTACGGTGTCAATACACTAAATGTAGTATACTCAGTGTAGAAAAATAACGTATTTTTGTTTGGGCAAAACGGGTGCATGTTGGGCCTCTAATCTCTATTGGAACAGGGTTGGGTACAGATCTGGGTATTAAAATAGGAATTAAATACGGGCGTTTGCAACGAGATTTGTGCGTCTCATACGAGGCTCAAAACTAAGTATCTGGGAGTTGCACAAAGTGCAGGATAGTAGACTGGCACGTCTAGGAGAGGTACGTGAACTTTGTTCGGGGATAACAGTCAGGGTAAGGCTCCAATAATTAGGTGATGGACATGTGCACAAGTTAATAGGATATGTAAGCAAAATAAATTAAAATATTGCAACAAATCCTAAATTGTGAAAAATATTCCTAAAATACTGGAATCTGGTCGAGGGGGTTTACATATATATATATATATATATATATATATATATATATATATATATATATATATATATATATATATATATATATATATATATATATATATAATAAAGAAAAATGCAGGAATGAATTAAAAGAATGAAAAGAATACATATGTATATATACATATATAATATATATGCATAAAATTATACAACACATAATATATATATATATATATAGATATATATATATATATAAGAAAAAGAAAATACATATGTATATTTACATATATATATATATACACATATATATATTTATATATATATAATAATGAACAAAATATACAAATATATATATACTGTATTTATTATATATAGTAATATTAATAATAATATATATATATATATATATATATATATATATATATATATATATATATATATATATATATATATATATGATAACATATATATATTGAATACATATATATACATATATATATATATATACATACATATATATATATATATACATAGATATATATATATAATAATAATAATAATAACAATAATACATATATATACTGTATTTATACAGTAATATATATTATATATTATAAATACATATATATGTTAATATATATATATATACATATATATATATACATACATATACCTATACGTATTTAAATACGTAGAGAGAGAGAGAGATGAGTCACCTGCCACGTCAGGGGGGGCGCGTCGTCGCCGGTGGAGCTCCGGCGAGGCTACGGCGGCGGCAGCAGCAGCAGCAGCAGCTGCACAGTCAGCAGCAGCAGCAGCTGCAGGGGCTACTGCGGCCAGCGGGGTGGCGGAGGGGGCGGTGCAGGCGGATGGGTGGACGAAGGGGAGGGAGGCGAAGGCCCTGGTGGTGGTGGCGGAGGTTGGGAGTGACCGGAGTGGCGGTGGGGGACGGTCGGAGTGGCTCGGGAGAGATCGGCAGAGTGAGGCGGTGGAGGGTTGCGGGGGAGCTGCCGGTGGCGGAGGGTGTCGTGGGGGGGTGTGGCAGTGGTTGTTCGATAGAGGGGAGGGTGGCGGAGTAGATGGGGGTGGTGGCGGTGGACTACGGCGGCGGGTGGTGGCGGTCGAGGCGTTCGGGTGGTGGGGTGGTGATGCTGCTGTTGTTGGTGATGGTGGTGTAGCCGAAGCTGGCGGCGGGTGGCGGAGGCTAGGGCGGTGGTCCGGTGGCTGGAGAGGAGGCCAGAGGGTGGCGACGCGTCCGGCGGAGGTCCGGCGGAGGGCGGTGGCCTGAGGGAGGGTTGTGGGGAGTTCTGGTGAAGGGGGAGGGGAGTATATATAGGAATTTAGGGTTGGGTAGTTTTGTAAATAGTTCAAATGTTTAAGGGTAATTAGGTAATTTCGATTTTTGGGATATTTTGAGCTGATTTTTCTGGATATTTAGGTGGGTCCCATGCCACCTATTGTCTAGCCAATGAGGTTATGCCACCTCACATGCATTTTTACATAAAAACCCTTGACTTTTCACAATTTGCATAAAGGTCCAAAAATTAGGAAATTGCACAATTATGCAATTTGTCTGGAAAATCACCTGGTTCTAAAAATTACTAAAATTTACAGAATTGAGGGGAAAAGTTGGGGAACTGTCCTGGGGCTGTGGGGGTGAGCCTGGGCAGGGGCAGGGTCTGATTCTTTTAGGTAATACGGGTCACCGTATTTATTATTTAATAAATACTGCGCACGATGTTCACTAATTATTTAGAGGCAGTTAGGGTCATAATTTTTCTACGGTATCAATACACTAATTGTAGTATATTCAGTGTAGAATATTATCGTATTTTCGTTTGGGCAAAACAGGTGCCTACTGGTCCTCAAATCCCTAGGGGTACAGAGATGGGTAAAGAGCAGAAAATTAAATAGGAATTAAATATGTACGTCTGTAACGATATTTGTGCGACTAAAACGAGGCACAAAACGAAGTATCTGGGAGTTGCACAAAATATAGAAAATATAGTCTAACATGTCTAGGGCAGGTATATGGACTTTGTTTAGGGTTAACAGCTAGTGTAATGCCCTAATTAATGAACAAATGCACAATCAATAGAATATATAATAAATAAATTTTTAAAAAGTTGCAATAATTCTATAAAAAATAATTTTAAAATACTGAAATCTGGTCGAGTGAGTTTACAATCTACCCTCCTTAGAATATTTCGTCCTCGAAATAAAAACAAACATATAATGAGAATGAAAGATTGATTTAGGACATAAAATAATTATTGAAGATTGAATTTGAAATATTTGGACATACCCTGGTCTGGAAATAGATGGGGGAAACATTATCGAATATCCTCTTCCCGTTCCCAGGTTGATTTGCCTGGTGCATGCTGTTTTTATGCAATATGAACTAGAGGAATAGTCTGGCCTCGCAACATCGTCTCGCTACGATCTAGGATTTCTACGGTGCCTTAAAAGGTCCAGCACATGACTTGGATCCGGAGAGTATATCCGTAGCTGGGATACATAGAAGACGTCATGTACTTTCCAATGTCTGAGGTACTTGTTAATTTGTATGCAACTTCTCTGATGAGTTCCAACACATCGAAGGGTCCGATGTACCTCGAGCTTAGTTTTTCTCTTCTTCCAAGTCTGATAGCTCCTCGGATAGGTGAGAACACATGTCCTCTTATTTACCTTATGTGTACCCTTTATCCAAATTTTTATGGGTATCACCAGGTTTAACAGGTCGTATAATATTGGCAGTTCATGATATTTTTCACAAGGCTAACATCTGCCTACCCTTTCTCTTTCAATCTAATTGCTCTATTCCCAATAGTAGTTATAACTAATCTATTTATCGATGGTGAACACATGAGACTAGAAGTTACTGACTACCCAAATAAGTTAAATCTAATTTGGAAACTACCTGCAGTACTCAGCTACTACTACCTTCATATGATTGAGCCTAGCAAGTAATGTCTAGCAATCTACCTATCTGTTTTTGCTTAGTCCTGATCATTATCTAAGGGTGGAACATAATTTAGGTTGGATACTATAGGTCATCAGGTAACTGGGGTGATCTACTATGATTGGCTATCTTAGGTACTATCTATTTCTGAATGGGTAACCTGGTGGTCTAAAGATGACGCTTCTCTTCCCGTAGTCTAGTATAGCATTTGTACTGGCTTTAATTAGTCCATGCCTAAGACAACGTCGAAGTTTGGTATTGGAAGTATCAAGAATTGCGTCCTTATTATTCTACTATACATGACTACTAGCATGCTTTAGTAATGTTGGTAACTGGAACAAGGCCTTCTCATGTAAAAGTGGCTATTTGCATGGCTACGAAACTACTAGATGTGATGACAGTGTAGTGCTAGAATCAAATAATGCGATTTACAGGTATTATTGCAATTATAAGGGTACCTGAAATGGTTTTACCTTCCGGTTCTTCTGCAACTGCAGCTAGTGCAAAGGCCTGCTCGTGCCTTTGTCTTTTGGTTTATTGTCTGGCTAGGTAGTACTGCGTTCCTTGAGTGGCCAAGGGTGGTCCCCTCTGAAATCTTCCAGCTGCTAGGAGATGCTGACCTCTAGTAGGAGGTTGCATTCCCTGGGCTGGTGCTGCTGGTCCTTGCCCATTCTGGAGTGCTGCTTCTCTGTGTTGTGGGCAGTCTCTGGCCTTATGTTGATTGTCTCCACATATCAGACATAGTCTATACTTTCTTCGGCAGTTTTTGGCATAGTGTCCTTTCCTGCCACAATAGTGACAAGTCGAAAGTTTCTTGTATTGATATGGCCCCGTCTTGTGTTGTGCCTGATTTCCCGGGTGACAGATTGGTCTTCCTGCTCTGGTCTGGTCTCTGGTTGATATGGTTGGATTTGAGCATCGTGCTTCTCGGCCAATGGCTTCTTGTATCCTTGCCTCTGAAAGAACTTCCTCGTAGGAAATCCTAGACTGTGCCGTAGTATATCCTTGGAGCTCGAGGGTAAGGCCGTTATGGAATTTTAGGGCCTTCTCCAGCTTGTTTGGTATCAGGATGGCACCGAATTGACTTAGTCGACTGAATTCCGCGTCGTAGGCGTCGACGGTCATATTTTCTTGTTCCAAATGCAGGAACTGGGAGTACAGATCATCTCTGACCGTGGCTGGAAAGTATTTTGCATTGAAGTATTCCAGAAATTGTTCCCAAGTATGGTTTCTGCCGATGCTGCGCTCGATGGAGTTCCACCAGTGATGGGCATTGCCTTTTAGTTGGGCCCTCACTGCAGTCATCCATAGGTCGGGGTGAAGCTGTGAACCTTCTAGCAGCATTTCCGTGTTGGAGATCCAGTCTGAGATCTCTTCTGGAGTTTCGCTGCCCTTAAAGGTTCTTGGGTTCATCCGACGAAAGCATTGGACAGTGCCAGCTGGTTGGGCAGGTGCTGGTGCTGGGGTAGCTGTCCTCTCCAGAGCTGTCATCAAGCTTTGTCTCAGGGCTTCTGTTGGTTGCCACTGAGCCTGTCTCAGGGCTTCAGTTTGTTGTAACATGGCTTGAAGAAACTGAAACATTTGAGGCTGTCCCTCAAATTGTGGCATCAGGGCTGCAAGGGCTGGAGGTAAAGGCAAAGGTGTCTCCGCCTGCGGTGTTGGTGTTGTCTCCTGGCTAGTGTTATGGTGATTGTACGGGGTTCCTTGGACACTTGGCGAAGGATCTGTTGCTTGGTCAGCCCCATTATTCGCAGGTTTCCCGGGTATGTCCATATTTCTGAAGAAAATAGAATAATTTAGAATAGTAAGAAGGAAATAATAAATGATAATCAAGCAAGATGCAAAAATTTATAGATGAAGTTAGTGTGGATGAGACCTAGTATTCCTATCCTATAGCAGGTTTGCTAAACATGATATCATGCTTCTAACAATTAACTGGACCTGCATGGGCCACCACTAAAACCGTGTCACGCCCCAGTCCAAAAAATATACGGAACTAGGCCACGTGGCATTGGCCAGCTGACATGTCACTAAGGGTTTACCCAATTTAATGGACCCAAAGTAACATGCTACGCTGTCCTAAAATACTACAAGTCTAATACAGGTAAATCTAATCTCATCCACAGAAATATCAGGAAATATGTGCTGAATATATAGATGCTGAGTCTGAAATGTCATACACAAATCAGATAAAGTCAGGTGGGAACAAACCCACTACAAAAGATAAGCAAAAGTGAAGTAGGATAAACTAGCACATCGTCCTCTAAATATATATAGCTCCAACTCCAGATGTACTCAGGCAGACTCTGATGGCATCTCCTCTAACTCCTTCTCAGGGCATATCCAGTCTGTTGTCCAGGTCCAGGTACTGTGGTGTAGAGTGTCTCAGCTAAACCTGGCAGGGAACCAGGTCCTCAGAGGGACGTAACAAGATACAGAAAAATAACATACCATGTATGTAAATACTGAATAAATAAATACAGGGTGCTAACCAGCTAAGTGAATGCAATTTGAGATAACCTAGTACGTATGGGAAATGTGTGGCTAGACATATGCTGACGTAATTCACCAATCCGTAGTGACTGGCTAGTATATGCCACATATGCCCCCGTTCAAGGGCACTATACAATTTTTCATCTACGATGAGTATGGTCACATGAATATATATATAACAACCATATTACTCCGTTGAGTGCGGCCACATGATAAAGAGGTGGGTGTCCCATACGTCTTTTAGTCGTTCTCCCCGCCCAATGTAACTAATGCCAAGTCGTGACCTTCCTAATTTTGTTCTAAGCCGTGATGCACGTCGTACGTACTGGTAGCTAATCAACTACGCAAACTTGCATCCCAAAATAAAGTGCAACCTTGTTGCGTGTACCCGTGATAGGGTCTAAGAAGATATTAGGATACCCTCACAATTGTTGGTGAGTCTGTAAGACTAAGTTAATTAAATTAAATGTCAACGTATCAGTTGACTGTACCCGAGGCAGTCTCAGGTACTCATAGTTATATGAAATTCAGAAACAAGAGCATATAACAATATTTGCAATTAAACAGTAAACTTGGCAATGTATACTTGCCTACTCCCTGATTGTGTTGAAAACTTGATTTCACAGTCAAGTTTGAGGTTGCTTGTGACAGGGGGTCGCTGGCTATGCTGGAGTTGGGTTCTGTTAAAACATACAGGATTTGTGAATATCATGGTATAATATAATATACTTATAATATATAGGATATACATATAGATTATATATATATACATATATAGTATATATATATAGTAGTATATATAGTAGTATATATATTTATATAGCATATACAATAAAGAAAGAAAAATGCAGGTAATGTAAATATATATATATATATATAGGCTGTATTATCCAGCAATATAATAGTAGCAGGGTATATATAACCACTGATATATATATAGTAATATAATATTAGCAGGGTGTAACCCCTGATATTTATAATAATATAATATTTAGCAGGGTATATCCACTGATATATATAGTAAATAAATGAAAAAGACAGTGCAGAAAGTAAATAAATATATATATATATGTACTGTATTATTCAGTACTATATTTATAGTATATATTATATGTAGGTAATATACATATATATATATATATATATATATATATATATATATATATATATATATATATATATATATATATATATATATATATATATACATATATATATATACATATATATATATATACATATATATATATATATAATAAAGAAAAAGATAGTGCAGGAATTGGAAATACGTATATAAATACTGTATATTCAGTATTATATAATATATATAATTATATAATATATATATAATTATATAGAGTATTATATATATATAGATATATATAAGTATATATCTACATATATTTATATACAAAATATATATTTATATAGGTAATTCATATATACATAGATATATATATATATATATATATATATATATATATATATATATATATATATATATATATATATATATATATATATATATAATAAAGAAAAATGCAGGAATGAATTAAAAGAATGAAAAGCTTACATATGTATATATACATATATAATATATATGCATAAAATTATACCACACATAATATATATATATATATATATATATATATATAGATATATGTATATATATATATAAGAAAAAGAAAATACATATGTATATTTACATATATATATATATACACATATATATATTTATATATATATAATAATGAACAAAATATACAAATATATATATACTGTATTTATTATATATAGTAATATTAATAATAATAATAATAATATATATATATATATATATGATAACATATATATATTGAATACATATATATACATATATATATATATATATATATATATATATATATATATATATATATATATATATATATATATATATATATATATATATATATATATATATATATATACATACATATATATACATAGATATATACATATAATAATAATAATAATAACAATAATACATATATATACTGTATTTATACAGTAATATATATTATATATTATAAATACATATATATGTTAATATATATATATATATATATATATATATACATACATATACCTATACGTATTTAAATACGTAGAGAGAGAGAGAGATGAGTCACCTGCCACGTTAGGGGGGGGCCCGCGTCGTCGCCGGTGGAGCTCCGGCGAGGCTACGGCGGCGGCTGCAGCAGCAGCAGCAGCTGCGGGGGCTACTGCGGCCAGCGGGGTGGCGGAGGGGGCGGTGCAGGCGGATGGGTGGACGGAGGGGAGGGAGGCGAAGGCCCTGGTGGTAGTGGCGGAGGTTGGGAGTGACCGGAGTAGCGGTGGGGGACGGTCGAAGTGGCTCGGGAGAGATGGGCAGAGTGAGGCGGTGGAGGGTTGCGGGGGAGCTGCCGGTGGCGGAGGGTGTCGTGGGGGGGGGGGTGTGGCGGTGGTTGTTCGATAGAGGGGAGGGTGGCGAAGTAGATGGGGGTGGTGGCGGTGGACTACGGCGGCGGGTGGTGGCGGTCGAGGCGTTCGGGTGGTGGGGTGGTGATGCTGCTGTTGTTGGTGATGGTGGTGTAGCCGAAGCTGGCGGCGGGTGGCGGAGGCTAGGGCGGTGGTCCGGTGGCTGGAGAGGAGGCCAGAGGGTGGCGACGCGTCCGGCGGTGGTCCGGCGGAGGGCGGTGGCCTGAGGGAGGGTTGTAGGGAGTTCGGGTGAAGGGAAGGGGAGTATATATAGGAATTTAGGGTTGGGTAGTTTTGTAAATAGTTCAAATGTTTAAGGGTAATTAGGTAATTTTGATTTTTGGGATATTTTGAGCTGATTTTTCTGGATATTTAGGTGGGTCCCATGCCACCTATTGTCTAGCCAATGAGGTTATGCCACCTCACATGCATTTTTGCATAAAAACCCTTGACTTTTCATAATTTGCATAAAGGTCCAAAAATTGGGAAATTGCACAATTATGCAATTTGTCTGGAAAATCACCTGGTTCTAAAAATTACTAAAATTCACAGAATTGAGGAGAAAAGTTGGGGAACTGTCCTGGGGCTGTGGGGGTGAGCCTGGGCAGGGGCAGGGTCTGATTCATTTAGGTAATACGGGTCACCGTATTTATTATTTAATAAATACTGCGCACGGTGTTCACTAATTATTTAGAGGCAGTTAGGGTCATAATTTTTTTACGGTGTCAATACACTAATTGTAGTATATTCAGTGTAGAATATTATCGTATTTTCGTTTGGGCAAAACAGGTTCCTACTGGTCCTCAAATCCCTAGGGGTACAGAGATGGGTAAAGAGCAGAAAATTAAATAGGAATTAAATATGTACGTCTGTAACGATATTTGTGCGACTAAAACGAGGCACGAAACAAAGTATCTGGGAGTTGCACAAAATACAGAAAATATAGTCTAACATGTCTAGGGCAGGTATATGGACTTTGTTTAGGGTTAACAGCTAGTGTAATGCCCTAATTAATGAACAAATGCACAATCAATAGAATATATAATAAATAATTTTTTAAAAAGTTGCAATAATTCTATAAAAAATAATTTTAAAATACTGAAATCTGGTCGAGGAAGTTTACAGGATGCCTCCAACGTGCGTGCTTAGGCGTGAAGATCACTCCGAAGCAACGGTGCGTCCGGAACTGAAGCACATATACAAGACATAATGTTGTGAACATAGCCCGAACTCGCTTGAACATCGCCTGAACAATCATTCCACAGTTGTAGCCACTTGGCACGCTTTTACTGTTTCAGAGAGAGAGGCTTGAGCGACTTGTAATCTCGGCTATACGCCGCCTGTAACACTTGTTTATATCAATAAAGAGCTTGCTTGACTTCAACTTGTGTTTCAATGCTTCCGTTATATTTGTCGACTCAGTGAACCTGTTACCGATCGCCTATGCGTTCAAGACTCCGTTGCACTCGGACAATCTGTGCGACTCTGTGGCTTAGAACTCTTACCACCAGCCAATGAATCATGGCCTTGCACGGGCGCAGTTCACGCTCGTGCGGCATCACGCCCGGATGGGTCAAGCGATCGTTCCGCGGGAGCGCTGGCGAGGGTGATTCCCGCCTAGCGGGAACGGCCGATTAGCCTGCGGAAGATCGGGGCATGACATGTTGGTATCAAAGCCTGGCTTCTACCCCTTTGGACTTCGATTCGATATCTCTGTTTCGAAAGCTCGTTCGTGGGTTATGTGCACGCTCTCTCTCAATGCCTCGATAAGATGTTCCAACAATAAGTCTAAATACTTTCAAAATACGTTTTGAATGATATGCTTGCTTGTATGCTGTTGTGCTGCGAGTGGCCTTTGTGCCAACCTGTGCGAACCCTTAAGAGTATCGCTAGTAGCTTGTCCAATTTTCACTAACTCTAAGTTTGGTTGAATGCATCTATTCGAGGGACGCCTTGAACTAGTACACCATCCAAGACTTAAGAAAAGGTGAAACTCGAGTGCTGAGACTTCGCTATCACTAAGCTGGTTGACGTGTTCACGCTAGAGGGGCCCTTCGAAAGTGCGCACGATCCAGTCTAAGCGATATGCTGATTTCGACGCTTGTGCAAGTGAATATCCAAATGAACAAGTACAACGACTTGTCTAGGATTGCCTCAACCCTAGATACTGCTTGTCCTCAGTAAGTCTCGAGGACGAGACTTTTTCTGAGTTGGGTAGGATGTAACACCCCGTTCCGTTCTAGCGGACTGCCGACTCAATCGGCAAAAGTACAACTGTTCCGACCCGCTTTGCCTCAAACAAGAAGCAAAGGATATCCAGACTTGTCCCTACAGGAATCCGGCTTGGACTTTCAGAGGCTCGCTTGACGTATCGCTCTACCGAGGCGAATCATCGCTAAGGTGGGTGGCTACGGTGAACTTGTCTTTGCTTAGCCAGCACACATAAATCTGGAATATTCATGCTAGTCGCTAGGTGATTCATCCCCTGCATACTAATAAATCCAACGCACCTAGCTAAGGGAATAATCCCAACTTGTATTGCTTATGCTAGAACATGGAAATTGAAATACTGCTTGTATTCAGACCCTCGCATGCTAAGTCCCCTAACGGTTTCGTCTCTCAGCTTACCTTCGGGTCCGAGCAACCGTGTCTGCTTATGTTCCTTAGAACGCGTGCTTGCCTGCTTTCGAATGTTTAATGTGATTGTATGTGCATTCATTCTTGTTAGCCAGGAGACTATCAAATAGTCCTTCTGTGCATTTGAACCTGCAAGTATCCGGGACCGTTAGGTCACCCAAGGCAAATCCCCGAACCAGGGAATTGCATCAAGCAAGAATGGATATGGAATGTGAATTATACTTGAATGATAATCATGGCAAGTGTGCATCTGAACGAGGATCGTGTTTGTACTGATTAAATCCCAGCTCGTGGAGCAATGTGCTCGTTCAGAATAAGTTTATTTGTGTTCCATGATTATCATGTCAAGCTTTGGATTTGGATAGACCCTGACCTGCATGTCGCAGACAACCTGTGCACAAGGATTTTTGGCTTCCGCGGACGGTCACCGGGGCACTGGGACCGATCCGATCCGGGCGGAAGAGTTTGTATGGTCGTTAGTCACGGACGGAGTGTTATGTGGCGAGGCTCGCCACCTGCGTTGCATATCATTCTTAGTCCCGAGACCATAACCCGTCCATAATGGCTACGCCAGCGACTTATGTTCATATAGATAAGTCATCCTCGCTTAGCGGCTATCCGCGTGCGAGTCATTGCATCGCATCAAGAACAACTGAACACCTGAACGATCATGTTAAAATGACCCGCATGTTTGCATATGCTATGCCTCCTGAATGCTTATACTTGCCGTGCTTGAATTAACCATGTTGCCTCAATGTTTGCCTTGGACAGGGAAGGAGATGGTAAGTTGGTAAGTCTCGCCGTGTTTCCTCAAACATCGCACGGCGCACTGCCCGACACGTTAGGCTATTCAATGTTTGCATGAAACTGATCCTAAGGCAACTAGAAAGATAACTTAATAGTTGTGCACGGAACCTGTATTACGTGTTTGGATTTGTCGAGCGGGCGAGTAGCTTCCCCACTAGTGCATTCAATGTACTGATAATCCACCAGTTTGTGTGCAGGGTGCGGGAGAACCTCGTTCGGTGCGGATGCCTCCAACGTGCGTGCTTAGGCGTAAAGATCACTCTGAAGCAACGGTGCGTCCGGAACTGAAGCACATATACAAGACATAATGTTGTGAACATAGCCTGAACTCGCCTGAACATCGCCTGAACAATCATTCCACAGTTGTAGCCACTTGGCACGCTTTTACTGTTTCAGAGAGAGAGGCTTGAGCGACTTGTAATCTCGGCTATACGCCGCCTGTAACACTTGTTTATATCAATAAAGAGCTTGCTTTACTTCAACTTGTGTTTCAATGCTTCCGTTATATTTGTCGACTCAGTGAACCTGTTACCGATCGCCTATGCGTTCAAGACTCCGCTGCACTCGGACAATCTGTGCGACTCTGTGGCTTAGAACTCTTACCGCCAGCCAATGAATCACGGCCTTGTACGGGCGCGGTTCACGCTCGTGCGGTATCACGCCCGGATGGGTCAAGCGATCGTTCCGCGGGAGCGCTGGCGAGGGTGATTCCCGCCTAGCGGGAACGGCCGATTAGCCTGCGGGAGATCGGGGCGTGACACCACGTAGTGATGCTCCCCAAGCAACTTCAATACTTGCTGTATCGTCATTCTTTCTTTCATACTATTGTATTTCGCTCTGGCCAAACTATTATAGATCGTCCTCATGGTAGACTTGTTCCCATTTTGTTTTTGTCGCACAGCAGAATAAATTTGTTTCGGTGCAACTCCTGAAAGGAATAATTCTTCAACCAACTTTTTCTCATCCTCCTTCAACCGTGCCACGTAGGCATGACCCGTAAGTGTCTCTGGAATAGGATGATTGTGTCTTGTAGGCATGACCCGTAAGTGTCTCTGGAATAGGATGATTGTGTCTTCCATTCTTAACTTCGATTATCCACTTCACATCTTCAACTTTTACAATCAACACCTTCAATGGACAACCATATTTTCTCGTCCCAACATTTTTCTTAGGGATTTCTTTTTCAACAACACCCTTTTTTTTATGATGCTCCCTAAACACACCTCCTCTTTCGCATCCCAGCTCAAGATATTTTTGGCCCGGCCGAGATCGGATGGATCTTGCAATGACAATAACTACGTTATGTCGTCTCCCAACTTCTCTGCACCACTCTAATGCTTCTTCATGGCTTACAAATTTAATATCCGTTGAGAAAATATCATCCACATCAACACCAACATCAGAATGTACCACAATATCTGAACAAGGTTGGTCCTATAACCAATATAAAATAATATAAAAATTAATAACTTCATATAATTATCCAGGACTGTCACTATTTTTACAGTCATATTTTTAAATAGGACTGTCCACATTATGACAGTCCTACTTTTATATAGGACTGTCGAATTTATGACAGTCCTCTATTAATTTAGGACTGTAGATTATTTGACAGTCCTATATTTATATAGGACTGTCTAATTTTTACAGTCCTAACTCGTGACTGTCGAATTAGGGTTATCGTTTTACATACCGTACGTGCTTCGGAACAACCAACTTATTCTTCGGAACGTCCGGAGTGCATATTTAATGAATTGGACGATCCGACTTTGTAAACTCCCTCACCCAAAATAGGTATTTGTGTATATTTTATATTATTATATTTATTATAGATGTTGAATTTATTTAGAGTATTCTCTTAGTTAATTAGAAAATAATTTTTTCTTTAGTATATTTACTTATATAAATATTCATTTAGAATTATTTTAGGTTATTTTAATTTTTGGAGATTTTTCTAGAATTTTTGGTAATTAAAACTTAGAAAACATAAATTTCTAGGACTTCTATGATTTACTATACGACCATACTTGCATGTCGTTCCTACCAAATATTTATTTTAGTTTAAAATATTTAATTATATTTTTTTTTGTAATTTATTTAGAATTTTAAGAAATTTATTTAGATTTTAAAATTATTTAGGATTTATTTGGATATATATAGTCTTAATATTAGATAGATGCTAATTTAGTGTTAATAGATATTAATAAGATTTTATAAATTATTTGTATTATCTTTAATTATATTTAAGATTATAAATTATTGAGATAAATTCAAACTCTATTTTAAATTAATTTAAATCCTGAACCTACTAGGAAATCAACTTATGCATATCCTATCCTTATTTAAATTCATCATAATCCTATCCAAATTAACCAATCCTAGTCCTATTTAATTAAGTAGTGTCCACCATTATAAATACCTCATCCTTCATATTTTTCTTCCCCAAATTTCTCTCTTTTTTGTCCAAAAAATAGTCAAAATTCGTCATAAATTCAGCCTCATTTTCTACTAGTTATGACGAATTAAAAAGACGATATCTCCTAGCTCCGGACTCCAAACGCGTTCCAGTTTTTTTTGTTAGAATGATAATGAGGTTAGCTTTCTGATTATGTAAATTGTTTTTCTAAATTATTAGTATTAAATTCTGGAAAAATTCGTAGAGCATAGCATGTCCGAAAATAGACGTGTTTCGATGTTTTCGTGATTCCGGGAGAACCAGGAGTCAGAATCATGAACCGTTTAAAGTTTCGGAAAGCTAATGTCGAGATCATCGACATAAATTTTTCCCAGAATTTAATTCGAATTATTTACATACTGTTAATTCTGTAGAACTTCTAGGTTAGAATTTGACCATCGGTGCACAATACAAAATTTGTATGTGCCATAATTCCCAAACGAATTTGAATTCGGACGAGCCGTAAATTCTGGCATATTTTTGACGCTGAAATCTACAGAAAATCATGCATGAAAGTTGAGTTTGTGTCGGTTGACTTTTTGGTCAACAGATCGCCTCGATTTGCGTGTCATGAGACTCGAGTTGATAAAATTCAGTTTCTTTGGACAAAATTTAGGAATTAACATAAAAATAAGAATAATAAGATTAAAATAGGATTTTAGAGTAATTATTCCAGAATTAAATAAATTAAAATAAATTATCTTTTGACGTGATAAATTTGTAATACATAGGCTATTTGGACTGTGACTTGGACTCTGATTCATACCAGCAGCAGGACCCCAGGCAAGATACCTTGCCAAATTATTTACAGTATTTTGCATGCTTAGTATATTTCTGTATATTTATTGTATTTCTGTATAGTTCTTACATGTGTAGTTTTCCTTCAGTCATTACTATGTATTAGATATGTTGACACACACATGGCACCTAGTATCATGAGAGGACAATCATTAGGCGTATGGGCTTTTAACCACTCTGGTAAACCGTAGTATATAGTTCGCACTACGGGCGTGTGTCGCGCTGGTCGTTACCCCCGCGGTATGTCGATTTCTGGAGTCTCGCTGGTCGCTACCCCCGCGGTATGTCAATTTCTGATGTCCATTGACGTGTGTGTGAGTTGTGAGGTAGATCGAGTAGCCTACCCTTGCCCATACGTCAAAAAGTTGTCCTCATTTGCATTCATATAGATTGTCTTGTACAGCGTACTTATTTATTTTCAAACCATATGCATGTTTACTGTATTCAAATTGGCTCGTATTTTCTGTATCTTGTTACGTCCCTCTGAGGACCTGGTCCACTGCCAGGTGTATCTTTTCTTGAGTATTTGCAGGAGCGCAGATTTGGATGGTTACATGTGATCCGAGGATGTCTTCTCTTCGAGCTGTGATGGATAGCTGGTATTCTTATATTGTGTTGTGGTGTTGTACTCATATTGTATTTGCTCTTATATTCGAGTTGGTAGTGGATTTGTTTCCATCCAACTATCATCCTAGATACTTCTTATTGAGATCTGGTTTCATAGATACTGGTTATTTATTTCTATATGATTTTGGTGGATGAGATTTAGATTTTACCCTGTGACTTGTATTACATTTTATACCACTTGTGGATTTTATATTCATATTACAGCGTACGTATGGATTTGGTTTCCATATATTGGAGTTGCCATATCCATGCGGCTGGCATGCTTACGTGTCCTAGTCCTACGTATTTTTGGGACTGGGGCGTGACAGACTTCGTCATCGAACATTTTTTCATGCATTGTTCCTACAATAGTCAAAATAAACTAAATCTTTTTCGTACAATTGTAAAACTTATTCATCGTAGGTTGTCGAAGACATACCGGAAGAATATTCCTTGGAGTATCACCAAAGTAAATTCCTCCTTCAACCACAACTAGCAATTTTCAAATTTAGGTTTGGGCTTGGTGGAATGAGGGTTTCTTCAAGTCTAGGTGGAATGCCAAAAATAGAAAGCCATTTCACTTTTATACTTTGGTGTAGGCTAGCCCCAAGTAACTATGAGAGTGGCAAACTGGTAATTTTGGGAAATGGGACTGTCAAAATTATGACAGTCCTAACTATTTGTAGGACTGTCAAAATTTTGACAGTCCTTCCAAGTGGTAGGACTGTCAAAATTTTGACAGTCCTGATTATAACAGTCCCGAGTTTGGGCTAGCCCCAAGTAAGTTTTATTATGGCAAACTTGTAATTTTTTGTAAATTTCCAATGGGCTAGCCCCGAGTAAAATGTGTAGTGCCCTTATAATTTGCCCATAATTATCATCGGCACAGTATCTATTGGATTAGATTTTAAAAATGGCTCAGATTGAATCTCTACAGAATAAGATAGAGTAACAAAGAATCGAAACCAAAAAAATCATATCTTATTCGGTAGAGATTTAATTTGATCCATTTTTTCTTAAAATCTAATCCAACGAATGCGGTGTGTGTGTATATATATATATATATATATATATATATATATATATATATATATATATATATATATATATATATATAAGCTGTTAAGAAAAATAATAATATAGACAAAATGAAAATAACTTTCTAAAATTGTTAGTAATAATAATAAAGATGAAACAAAAATGGCTATTGTTAGGGAAAATAATAACAAAGATAAAATGAAAATAGCTTTAAGGCATATATGTATGCCGACACTTTCTTTATAAAGTTATTCACCCCCACTCGAAAAGAGATTGTTGTCGGGTTCAGGGGTATACTTATCCATGATACAACAAAGCCTTGACCAAAAGATGCAGACATCAAACCTGAATATTTTCTTCTTGTGGAGTAGTCGTAACTTGTGTTATGCTTGTGAATATGATTTATGATTTTGGTATGCTTCTTTTGGTGCGTTTGAGACTAGGGTATACTTGAGTTTATATAGAAACTCTCATACATTTTCATGAATATGTATGCCTCTTCCAACAGTCAGAACGAATATGAAAGTGAACAAATCATGAACGAAGAGTCACAACCAAAATCCAAAAGTCACGACTAAAATCCAACGAATATTAGAATTCATTCGACCTAATGAATTTGGAGATTCGTTCAAACTCAAGAATCTGAATATTCGTTCAAACACAATGAATCCAAATATTTGTTCAAACTCAACGAATCTGAACATAAAATTTTGTCGTGTACAATCAAACTAAAATCCTCAACATAAGCTAAGCTAATCTAATCACCTTTAGCACATCAGGGAGGCATCCTCCATTGGTCATGGATTTAAGCCACGAAGGAAGCACATCTAATTTCTTTGTGGAAAAAATTAATAAGGGAGCAATATGAGTGGGTGCGATGCAGGTACTGGACCTTCGGACTGGGATATGACCTTAGGGTCGGGAGAGTGACCTTCGGGTCAAGTTTGTAAGACTTTCGGACCGAGAATCTACACTAACCTTATTCGAAATTGAGAATAGTTTTGATAACGCCTCTTAAAAAAAATCCTTGGACATTATAAAAAAAAATTGACAATTAAAATTCCCATAACCTAATGTTATTTGGTCAAATGCCTTAATAACAAAGTTGTGGATCATGACCAACACATGCCCATGCATACCATTTATAGAAAATTCCAATTTCTAGGTGACCAGTCGTCGAACTCGAGTGAGTGGTTATCGAAGAGAGACATACGATCCTAACTGGATGACAAAAGATCAGTAGATCGAACCACGAAAATGTATTATTTCTTTCATTTGTAAATAATAGAAGTTGAAGATAGTGAACCCAAAACTTTTGCATACAAAAAGTTCAAAATATTACGTCGGACATTTAAAAGAAAAAAAAAAGTTGACTAACTAGGATTGGTTCATGACTTGCTTCGACAGTACACCATCAGATTTGGAAATAGCTGAGAGTTGCAATGTTGATTCCTCGAAAATTTAGAACAAGTTCCCAAAAACCAACAAGAGTTTAATATGGATGAATTATTTCAGACTAGGCTACTACATAACGTGTTTACAGACCCTTCCAACTTTCTTCATGGCGACCAAATTTTGTCTTATAAAGAGAAACTATGTACACGATTTTGACAGGTTCTAACTAACTTTGAGTTGCCACCAAGTTGCCACCAGCAGCCCTATTGGCTAATTTAGATTTTTTTTTTTTTTTTACTTTCCGGCGTAACGTACGAAATTCGACGTAATGTTCAAAAAAATTTATACACTGTATTGCATATCTGTGGGCTCATTATTTTTTAACTCCCACCATTTATAAATAGAAAAAAATAATACATTATCGTGACTCGATCTACTAATATTCTACATCCAGTCGAAATCTTATACCTTTCTTCGGTGACCACAAGAGTCACTCGAGCTCGATGGCTAATGTAGGAAGTTGATCAGGACACTTGTAAGTTGTTTACAAATTAGTCCTCCATTAATTAAAATATGATTTACTAATTGACTTCATTCTTTGGAAAGCAAGTCAAAATTTGCTTCAACACAAAGAATTTGCACAATTTATGAGTCAAAACACATGCTTTATCATAAGGACTTACATTGAAATGTTGTTATTTCCTTTTACTTTCTTTTGTCCAACGCAGAAATTCATACGGGAATTTAATGGTAGGAAATTAACCTCCTCCGTAAGATCGAACCTATTTCGTCATGAAACTTAATGCATTCTCTTCTACCACTTGAGCCAAAAAAAAAAAAAAAAAAAAATAATTACATAAATAATTACATAAATAACACGTACAAATCCGTGCAGTTGCAATTTCATCTTTCTTTTCTTTTCTTTTTTAATTTGTTCCACTATCATTTTGTCTCTATTGGTTTGTTTTGTCCTTCTTATACTACTAATTTTTTTTCTTTTTTTTTAGATATCCGGCTATATGCACGAAACTTTATGCATGCTGTGTTGTATGTCATTTGGGCCTACTGTTCTCACAACTCTTCCGCGGTTTGATCCTGAGACCCCTGTCCAACCAGGAAGGTTTTATGTTATATGTTATAAGGAATATAAAACTTGTCATTGGTGTGTGAGTATAAAGGTCTTGACTTTGGGATATTTTTTTACCGGCCGTTTATGAAAATTACTGCTTGTTAATTTTTTTGAAGCACTATTTTTGGTTGACTCAAAAATCTTTCAAATTCGATGTAATATATTTTTGGGATATTTTTATAAATACTCTAAATCTGTAGGTTTTGAGAGATTTTATTATTTTATTTCATTTACATTCTCACAAAATAATAATAATTATAACTACTAATATTGTATCCTATTTTTTTTTTCTCATATGTATTTTTTTTCTATTTCTTTCAAGCTATGGCTACTTTTTCGGATAGTTTTTAAAATCTTTCTCTCCTACTATATCATCCAAACGTTTCTATTATTTTATATATTTTTATTATTTTGATCAAATATGGACTTCTACCTTCTAATCAAGATGTGGACTGGATGACAGTTTCCTGTGCTCCGAGTCAGTTTTTTCCCTTAAAACCGTTTTGTTTATATATGGATATATAAATAATTTTAAGTGTGTAAAAAATGTTCATAATCGCTCGTTAATGAATTACCAAAAAATAATTTGACTGGTTTAAAAACTGTTATTTAAAATTATTCAAAATTGAATCTTCATAACCGTTCATAATAGGTACTCTAAAAATATTTCATAACCGCTACTTCTACCATTTCCAAGCAGACCCTAACTTACCATTCTTCTCCCAAGGTCTCCTATACTCCTCCGCGTTGAACCTATATAGCATATTCCAACATAGCACCAAAACAAGAGAAGACAGATATTGATTCATAACCATGTATCCAGGGGCGGAGCCAGAATTTTGGAATAGGGTGGGCTAGCTAATAGTTACTATAAGATTCTAAAAATTTATGCCAAAAATTCGACATACTTTTCTTTGTAAATTCGATGATTCGACAGAATTTTTTTGTAAATTTATGCCTAAATTTTTGTAATGTTTACTAATTGATAATTTTTCACCAAATATAATTGCTTCCATCTATTCCAAAGATATACTATGCATATCAAAAAATAATACTATTTTTCGGAAATAAATGACATACAAAAGAATACTATTTTCCAGAAATAAATTGATAATTTTTTACCAAATATAATTGCTTCCATCTATTCCAAAGATATACTATGCATTCCAAAGATTTACTAATTGATATAGGTAAAATGATTCAATTCATTACCGGAATCATATTCATATTTACAATTTTAAGACTCTAAGACAGTAAAAATAAATGACATACAAATATATAGGTAAAATGATTTAATTCATTACCGGAATCATATTCATATTTACAATTTTAAGACTCTAAGACAGTAAAAATAAATGACATACAAATATAATAAAAAAATAGAATTAACAACAGTTAAATTTTGAACAAGTTTTCAAATTCTAATAAATACATGGATTGTTCCTGCATACAGCCTCCTTCAAAATCTGAAGTTGTAACTAACAATCCAAACTATATTTCTTTTGTATGTCAATTAAATATAACTACTAAAGATAAGCACATTGAGTAAAATTTGATAAATCTTCCATAGCTTTCACGAAATATCTATGAGTAGATTTGGGTCCTCCTATGTGTGTCAAAAACGTACATCGAGTCCTCTCATTACCGGAGATAGGGAGCACCCGGAACGTCTCGGTCGTGGTCGCGGCCTCGCGGGTCTCCGGTCATCGGTCGCGGGTCATTGTGTAATAAACCCTAGACTATGAGACAGAGAGTGAGAGAATCGGAGTCTGAGGTCTCTGGACTCAAATTATTTACTCTTTACATCTGTTGATTGGTATAATGGATAAACTTTATGGAGTATTGGGTGGACTATAAACCTATACTAGCATATATATAATAATAAAATTACTATTTTTTTTTTGCACTGAACTGTATCTATATTAACATATATATAATAAAAAAAATTACAATTTTTTTTTTGCACTGGGCTACAGCCCAGTGCACCCTCCATTTGCCTCCGCCCCTGCATGTATCCAATAGAGAGTCGCTACGACCAAAACTATTACATGCATCAAAAAAAAAAAAAAAATATATATATATATATATATATATATATATATATATATATATATATATATATATATATATATAGCATAAATAGGTATATTCACTTTCCAAGGAATATAAGCTTCATAAACAAAATGGAACACATAAACAAAACTCTCTGGTTTTAAATAACTAATAAAAAAACATTTATCCAAGAGGTGAACGTTCGGTTTATTCGGTTTCAACCGAATCGAAATAGTCAAAACCGAATAAACCAAAATTTTAAAAACCCAAAATCAAAATCAAAATCAAAATCAAAATAGGACTGAATTTAGTCCTAACAAAAACCAAACCGATATAGACGATTTGGTTTATTCGGTTGACTATTTGTATTATTTAACAAGTCGGACTCAAAATTTAAATTTTGGTTAAACTATATTAAAAGTATAAATATTTTATATCGGAAAATTTCAATGAGAGCATTATAATATGAAAATTTTCCAAAAAAGCGTTAAAATTTTTAAAATTTACAAGCAGAGCATCAAAATGCTCTTTCTAAGGACGTTTTATGCTTTTCGTTAACTCTCCGTTAACGGAGGAAAAAAAAAATTATATAAAGGAAAACGCCCTTTGGAAGGACGTTTTTCCTAGGAAAAACGTCCTTCCAAAGAGCGTTTTCCCTCTCTCTCTCCTCCTCTCCGACGTCTCCGCTCCTCTCCTCTCTCCTCCTCTCCCGCTCCCCTCTCTCTCTCTCTTCTCCTCTCTTTCCCGCTCCCCTCCTCTCCTCTCCTCTCCTCTCCTCTCTCTCTCTCTCTCTCCCCTCCCTTCTCTTCTCTCCTAGGCAAAGTAATATATATATATATATATATATATATATATATATATATATATATATATATATATATATATATATATAATTTCAATTAGTTTCTTTTTTTTTCTGTTAATTTATTTTGTTAATTTTATGTTTTATTTAAGAAAATATATTTTAACGAAATAAAATTAACAGAAATTTTACTGTATCGAAATTTCAAAATTAACAAAAAAATAAAATAAATTAACTCAGTTGTCGATATGTATCAAAATTCTAAAATATCCCAAATTTTTATCCTTAAAATTTGTTAAAGTATTCTGTTATTTAAAATATCCCAAGATTTTATTAACAATAAATTTATTATTGGTACAGTAAATATTTTGTAAAAAAAAAAATACCAAAATTAAAATTTGGAGGTCGAAACATCGTTTTTTTGCGATTCTAAAAATTTGGAAAGTCCGTCAAACGGTGAAACAGTTTATCCCGAAGTACTTTTCTATACGATCATTTTGGCACAAACTGGACCTTATTTCAATCTCCCAATCAAAAGTTATGATACTTTAAAATTTTATATTTTATATTTTTGTCTGTAATATGTACGTCTTACTTCGGATGAAAATTCTCTCTACACGAATTGTGTTACTCTCGTCGAAAACATAAAAATCGACCTATTGTGTGACGAAAAAGGATTTGAAAACAAATATTTATGGCCGTTCGAAATCTGATCGACGACAGACGTAATATCGTACGGTAGTTTTTTTTTTTTTTTTTGTTCAATGATAACATATTTTATTTTGGATGTTAAACTCGTTTCACAAAAAAATAAAAAAACCAGAGTATATATATATATATATATATATATATATATTACTTTGCCTAGAGGAGAGCAGAGGAGAGAGAGAGAGAGAGAGAGAGAGGGGAGGAGAGGGGAGGGGATGGGAGAGCAGAGAAGAGAGTGAGAGAGGGGGGGGGGGGGGGGAGAGGAGAGGAGAGAGAGGGAGAAAACGTCCCTAGGAAGAACGTTTTTCTTGTATAATAATTTTTTTTTTCTCCCTTAACGGAGAGTTAACTTTTTACTAACGAAAAGTATAAAACGTTCTTGGAAAGGGCATTTTGATGCTCTGTTTGTAAATTTTAAAAATTTAATGCTTTTTTATTTTATTTTATATTATAATGCTCTTATTGAAATTTTCTGTTTTTATATACACGTTTGTTGTATCTCAAATTTGAGTTCAAAGTTGAACTAGTTGTTAAATTATCAAAATTTGATATCAAAATAAATATACATAAATTTACTGTTTTCAAAATATACACATTTTTAATCATTAAATATAACAAATTAAAAATATTTACATAATTTTATAAGTTTTATTCGATTTTTGTTTTGGGTCAAAACCACAACCTAAAATCAAAATCGAAACCGAATAAATTTTTTTCGTATTTTCGAAAAAAAAACCAAAATCAAACCATAAAATTTTCAAACCGAACCAAATCTTTTATTGATTCACTTTAATTTTCAGTCCAAAACCTTATATTTCTCACCCCTAATCCACATCTCACTACGCACTATGTTCCTATATCCTCACCATACCAAACTACTAAACTTTTGAAAGCTTAGTTGAACCCCATGAGAACTCACACCTACCCATTCTCCCGAATATGCCCCTAAGAAATTTGCACTTTTATAGGATTCTCAAGGGGCAATTTGGTAATGAAATTTGCACCTTGAGGACCACATGGAGAAGAGTGGAGATGAAATGTGAGGGACCATCATGTTGAAGGTATTGGTTGTCACACAATAAATATGAGACCTTTGTAAAATGGTGATGCATTTAATTATTTCATTATTACACTTTGTGGATTAGAATAAGTATTGTTCATTGCAAATAGGTGTCTTGTTTGACCATCAACAAGTCCATACTCATTTTCTTTTAAAAACTATTAATTTAATTTAATTTAATTTAACATGAGTACTAGCTATTAGAAAACTAAAATAATAGTTAACTTTTGTCAATATTTGTGTTATGATTAATCAATATCGTAAATGTTATATATTCTAAATAACTCAAAATAAACCACTGGTGATAGTACTAAGCTATCAGAAACATTAGCTATTTCTAAAATAAAAAAAAAGGTTAATTAGCCTTTAAATCCTAGATTTTACATCAGTTTAGAGTTTAGCTACTAACATGTCCAACTAAAAATTTTATATCCTGAATTTTTATTTTTACTTTCAATTTTTTAATTATAACCTCATTTTCAACATGAATTAGTTTTACATTTATACTCATATTGAGGGTAAAACATAAAAAAATGATAAAAAAAATAAAAATGTATGATCTAAACTTTTCAATTGAATATGTTAGGACTTAAACTCTAAATTAATATAAAATTTATAGTTTAAACGTAAATTAGCTCAATAAAAAATGTAACATGAGTGGAAGATAAATACAAACAAAATAAGTCATATCCCTCGCAATGACATAGCAATTTGTTCAACTTTGCACTAATTTAAAAATGTGTTATATATGCGTATGGGTCTTAATTTATTTTCCATCTCCATCCACTAATTTTTAAAAGTTGCAAAGTAGTTAGTATGACATAGCATTCTATATTCAAGCGAACTTCCATGATTGACTCAACCAACCATTCTAAATAGTTTGTAAAAAACAATAAAATAAATTATTTCACATCTACATACACGTAATCGACTTTACCAAAGTGGTGAGATCATATTTCTAGAATAATAGATGTTTGACTTGCTTATTATCCATTACATATAATTAAAATTTTATACCAAACTCAACTGATTTTTGTGGTAAGTGAGAAGAGATATAATTTTTTTGACTAGACGAACGGTCTCAAAATCAAACCGCTAGAAAAAAAAAGAAAGATGAGGGAGTAAGTGTGGGACAGTAGACCCAAATAACATGTACATACAATATGTACAAAGTTTGGTACGTCGAGTATCTCAAAAAAAAGTTATTTAAGACTTTATAAAATTGCCAACTTGAGCAAAGAATTTGAGACAGATGGTTATATGTATTTTATAGAGAATATATCTAGTGATTCTAGATTCAAAACTTTGATAAAGCACATTCATCCTTTTCTTCAAAAAAAAGAAAAAATATATAATAAGAAAACTATTTTTTGACTAATCTTGTGTTTGATTTTATAGGGGGGTGTGTGAGGGATGTGTGGTGGGGATGTTCCCATTTAAATTGGATGGGTAGGATTTAACATGAAGACTTGGTTTCTTCATGCAAAGGAAGGGGGGGTTGGGGTGGGGGGGGGGGGGGGTGGGGGGGGGGAATGTTGACTACGGTCAACAATTGATAACCTCTCCATTTGGTCTTGGCCAATGGGGTGAGGACACCTAAAATTAATAAATTACAACTAAGCCCCTTAAATTCGAAAAATTGTACGAACACATAAAATGATGCAAAAATTGTGGAAAAAATTGTGTTTGGTGATTTGCATGGTGAGAAGGTGTTGTGTGTGTGGCATGGGTTTAATTAAATGGGCATTGAGATTAATTGGGGATTAAAATATGATTAGACAAAATTGGTATCCCCGATTTAAATAGAATTAAAGTGTCCTGCGCTTTTAAATTAAATGGGGGCACTTGGGGTCAAAATTCGGAAATGACACAAAGGTCAAAAATAGTGGGGGCTTGGAGTCAGTCTTGGACCCTTTAGTTGGTCCGGCTCAACGACTTAAGTTGGTATCTCAGAATTGAGGATAACGACACAGGTGTCCGACACGGAATTAAATATGGGATTATGATACGGGAAATTGTGCGATTAATTTAAGGCACAACAGATTGATTTTTGTGTGACGGAAAAGTCCAGTGCCTAAATTGGCGAGTCAAGTCAGAAGTACAATAGTCCGATAGAATTTATGGGCTGATATTGGGCTCCGAATAATTTAACAATGGTAGGGGTTTAATTAAATAAAATAACAGACAACTCAACTCTAAACCTCAACATCTGCTGAAAAATTCAAAATTTTCCAAATCCAAACCTGACTATCTATAGAATTAATCAAGGGGGTTTACATTCTTCCCAACTTAGAAAAATTTTGTCCCCGAAATTAAAAGTAAAGCACGATAATAGCTAAGAGAATTTAAAAACAACTAGTAATCAAATGCCGTACGTAAATTCGTACCTTGCTCCTCAAATAAGTACGGGAACCGCTGCTGAATAGAATCATCGCGCTCCCATGTAGACTCGCCTGGTGAATGGTGCTTCCATGCAACTCTGACCAGCCGAATAGTCTGCCCTCTCAAAGTCTTCTCGCTGTGATCGAGGATCTCAACTGGCTGCTCTACGTAAGATAGGCTGGGCCCGACTGTAATCTCCGAATGATCAAGCACGTGGCTAGGGTCTGCGACATATCTCCTCAGCTGTGATACGTGAAATACGTCATGCACTCCCTCTAATGATGGAGGCAATGCAAGACGGTAAGCCACTTCGCCAACTCGTTCCAAGATGTCAAAAGGCCCGATGTACCTCGGACTCAGCTTGCCTCTGCCTCCGAATCTGATGGTACCCCGAGTAGGCGATATTCTCAAAAATATGGCCACCTTCCTTGAACTTCAATGGTCTGCGATGCGCATTTGCTCAATGTTTCTGTCTGTCCTGTGCTGCACGCAGGTGGCTTTGAATCTGCTTGACCTTCTCCACTGTCTGTGACACTAGCTCTGGTCCAATTATCTGATGCTCTCCCACGTCACTCCAACATACTGGTGACCTATATTTTCTGTCGTATAGTGCCTCATAAGGTGCCATCTGTATACTAGCCTGGTAGCTGTTATTGTAGAAGAATTCCACCAAGTGTAGATGGTCCTCCCAAGATCCTCCAAAATCAATCATGCACGCTCTCAACATATCCTCTAATATCTGTATCGTGCGCTCTGACTGACCATCAGTCTGTGGATGATATGCAATGCTGAACTTGAGATGAGTTCCTAGGCTCTCCTGCATACTCCGCCAAAAATGCGACGTGAATCTGGAATCACGATCCGATACGATGCTGACAGGCACTCCACGTAATCGTACTATCTGCCTCATACATGTTTGATAATAAACGAAAGAAATAAAACTAGGTTTATATAAAACCCTTTCTTAGGTTTACAAACAAGAAGTACTATTAATCCTATACGAGGATGTTAAGTACAAATTTTAATCTGGGTAAATATTGCTATAGGAGTCTGATCTGCAGTCGATCACTTTGTCCCTTGGACCACACGATGATAAAGAAGTACCGTAGAAGAAGGAGATGCTTCAAAGATTGCAAGAGGGAGTGGATGCTTGATGCCAAAATCGTCGATCACTACTCTCTGTCTGAGCTCTTCTCTCTCTGTTCTTCGATTTCTTTTAACTTTTTTTGACCCTTGTTCGACCTTTCTTTTCGACCTTTTCCCCCTTCCTTTCGACCTTTTGACCTCTTTTTCTCCCAGACCTCTGTCAATAGAGGTCTCTATTTATAGGGTTTTAGTGACAGTAACCGTCCAGTCGGCATAGAAGCCGGATAGTGGAGAGTATGGCACTTTTTACGCGACGGTTATAATAACTGCCACCCACGTATAGATGATCTTCTGAATAAGCGTGTGACGCGTATCCCATTAAGAGATAATGCGTATAACTGCTGCGAAGATCACAGCATGCGAGCCACGTAGGTAACTGCCCCTTGCGTAAATAAGGTTGGCGTAGAAGCCAATAACTGTCACCATGGCGTAGAAGCCAAATAGTTGTCAGGTTGGCGTAGAAGCCAAATAGGCATAGAAGCCTTTGAGGCGTAGAAGCCTGATGCTGCGTGGATATGTAGCTAGCATAAAAGATAACTGATCCTCTTTCTTTGGCTGAGGCCTTGAGCGTATTCTGGACCAAATAGCCTTCTCACGCACAAATGCAAATATAGCCTGAGTTGGCATATTTCAAGGAGATAGCGTACAGTGTGCTCCTTATAGCTAAAAATAGCCCGGTGGCGTATTCTAAGGAGATAGCGTACAGCGTGCTCCTATAGCTGAAAATAGCCTGATGGCGTAATGTGCAGGGGTGATGATGTAGACGTATTAGCCGTAATTATGGCTTGCCCAGTCTTTGGAGATATAATCAAATCTCGTGCATTAAATGTAGAGATCTGCCACCATTCTGTGCATTAAATGCAGAGACATGCCTCGAGCTCTGTACGAAGATCTGCCACCATTCTGAGCATTAAATGTAGAGACGTGCCTCGAGCTTTGTACGAAGAGCAGCTTTTGACGTAGCAGTTCGTTTTGTCTTCTGCTGAGCGTAAAAGCTCACATCTGCCTGTGTAAAACTAGGCAGCGTATTCCCTTGTATGCGTAAAAGCACTTTGTATCTGGGAAGCGTCACTAAACGACAGTTTGGGTCTCTGTGCCGAACCATCATTACAGCCGTCGTCTGGATAGTCGTGCAGTACTCTTTGTCAGGAGTCAGATTCACTGCATGGTCTGACAGGTTCATTCGAGGAATACGAAGCGTTCCTCGTACACTTCCATGCTGTATTAAAAGTGGATGAGTTTTACGCCATAAAGGCGGTATAATACCCTTTTTACGCTGAAGCAGCCTAGAAATACTCTATTAGGCGGATTGTCTTTGAGCTTATATTTTATGCTGTACTAGCGACAAAGCTCTGTTGTACGCCGATGGCTCTGAAGTCATATTTTACGCCATACAGCACTAAAATACTGCGTATAACTCTGCAGCATATTTTTTATGCTTCTACAAGACCCCCTTCAAAGTTTTCAAATTTTTCGTAATTTGAAACACTTTGAATGAAGCATGAAACTGTCAAGTCTGACTCGTTCCTCGAGGCTGATTTCTTGGCGGATTTTTGGGAATTTGTTGGGATTCAGTGTGTTCTCTTTTGCCTATATGAAGGCTGAGGAGTTAACCTGTTCTTCCCACATTTTCTTTACCACACAGAGATGATCGTTGGAGTTCGTCAGGTCGACTTGAGGAAGAAGAAGATCATATTCTTCCAGCATATAAGGAGCCAAAAAAGAAGGCATCTTCGAGCAAATGTCCTCTGCAATGATGGATCATGGAAGGATATCATAACTTCATTTGCTCGGGATAATCAGCAACTTCATATGACGATTCGTCCAGGAGAGATGAAGGGTCACATTCGACCACACAGCTTGCAAGCTGTATTTTCTACCGTTATTCGTGGACGAGGGCAGACAAACTAGCCCTGTCTTCTAGTACTGAGTTGGGTCTAAAACCTTAACTTAATCTGTCATGGCGTATGGAAGATGGGCTCTTGAATAATTTATACAGGCCCAGTTGTATCCTCCCACCATTAATCATTTTCTTGTTCATCGACTGTGGAAGTCGATGAACTGCTGTAGAAGACGGATAAAGATCTCCCCCAATGCTAGAACCTGACAGAACAGATTCTGGACATGATCTTTAAATGAGGATGAGAAACCCTTTGTAGACGAGATTTCCCTCATATGTAATCATGAAGATAAAAAAATCCTTTGTAGACTGGATTTCCCTTATATGTAATTATGATTTAATAAAATCGTCTTCTTTTGCGTATCTGATGATTTGCTATATTTTTATTTTTTTTGCTGTGATGAAGTCTGAATATGTGTAGCTTCAACACGTCTGAATAACTTTACGCCGACTCTGATAAAAAGAGTATCTAATCTCGTCCTGTCTTTTACGCGTAACTGAGGACGCACAGAAAATTGCTTAGCATTTAGGTCGCATATTCGAACTATCCTGCTGTTTTGAACGAGGAATTGCATAGAATTTTGAACTGTCACTTCTCTGATAAGAAGAATTCTTGTTCAGACCATCATCTTCAAGAATGATTTCCCGAAAATCTCTTAAAAAATAGTGCAAGAAATGACTGTCAAAACTGAGTCGTCATCTTGAACTGTGGAGAAAATATTCAGACTGGATTTTGATGAACTTCCAATCGCCCCAAGAAGAAGAGTCATTTTCAATGCTAAACTCTATATGCTTTGGGTACTTGGGATATTTTGAGACCGAGAAGGAGCATCTTCTGCGTGAACCCTTGTGATTGGCCGCTTTGAAAATTATTCAGATATACGCGTATTCTGGCCTGCGTATTTTAAGATGTGCGAAAAGTCATTGATCCGTAGTGTAGATGAGCGTAAAATCGCAAGTTTGTAGCCTCTCGAGCGTAAAAACTGCCGAGCATAAAAGCATCCGGGCGTAAAACTGTAGATTTATAGCCTCTGAAAAGAAAGCTTCCAAGCGTGAAGTCGTAGATTTGTTGCCTCTGAGCGTAAAAAGCTTCCGAGCGTGAAATCATAGATTTGTAGCCTCTGAGCGTGAAGTCGTAGGTTTGTAGCCTCTCGAGCGTAAAAGCTACCGAGCGTAAAAGCATCCGAGCGTAAAATTATAGACTTATAGCCTCTGAGCGTAAAACCGTAGATTTGTAGCTTCCCGAGCGTAAAAAGCTCCTTGGCGTAAAATCAAGAATCTGCTCTGCACGATTTTTTTTTGAATTCGCTGACTGTCCGCCTTCCTTGAGTAATAGGCTGACGTAGTTCCCAATCATAACCGAATATTAAATATCGGATTTGGTTAGGGATTCGAGGAGTCCATCTGAACTCTATATATATCCCAAGGCTTTCAGAGAGAAGACTCTTCACTTGTCTTTTGCAAAAGAAAACCTTCGTCTCTTTGAGTATTCTCCTTCGTTTCTTCTCTGAGCATTCTGAGTTTTTAGCAATGGCACCAAAACCAATCTGTCACGCCCCAGTCCCAAAATACCGAGGGACCGGATGCGTGATAATGGCCAGCAGTACGCACCGATGGACAACCCAAATTAATGGATCCATCAAGGCATACTTAAGCTGTAATATAACAATAAGCAGGTCCAATAATGATTGTCACAGTCTATACTAATCTCATCCACAACAGGTAATCACAGATCAAATGCCAGAATAAAACAAGTAAATATAATCTAGCATATCTCAACAAAGAGTCTCGGAGAACAATCCGAGAACACAAGTCTAATACAAAAATGCAATAGACTGGAAGTAAAGTAAATAGGAACAGAAGTAAATGAGTATCTCAAACCAATACCCAGGAGAAGTCCTCTGGTACGATCTCGTCCTCGGATCCTGGTACTGCTCCAATGTAGGCACCTGCTCCTGCTTCTGCTCCTGATAATGCTCCTGTACTGTATATCTCTAGGTGGATCTCCTCTGCTAGTCCTGGGGACAAAGTCCGGATCCAGGTCCTCAGGGGACAGCAAGGTACAGAAAATACAAGCCAAAATAAATGCAGTGCAGCAAAATGCAATAAATAGGGTAAGCTATATAACCATCTATGTGGAAATGCAAGTGAGAGCATCACTAGTCTCAGGCTGAAGCCACTACAAGCTCTGTGTCGGGGAGCCGGTAGCAGTGATATCATGTAGTTGTCTAGCTCACGATGGGAGACTAAGACGCCGGCAGTCGTCTAGCTCACGATGGGAGACTAAGACGCTGTCATGATGTATATAATCAACCTGTATCCTGTGTGACTCTCCCCACCCAATGTAATCACGCATACCATGACCATAACGTCTCTTGTCCATGTCAAGCGCGATCATAGCTAAATGCAACAAGTCATAAAGTAGCTAAGAATATAGTATCTCTGTCAAGTCCTGTATCCTATACAGAATCACCACGAATATCTCGGGAAGATCCTATCTCATGAATAGTGTCCAGTGACCTGGGTCATATGGTACTTGATAAGACAAGTACGAGCATATATAGTGTCACGAATGTCCATCTCTAGATGACCGTACCCAACACCGCGTACAGTGTTGGCACCCGACTAATAATCGGACGCTAAGTACGTCACACGGCCCTAGGTTAAGCATGCACAGCAATATACTGAAGCAAGGAAAATATGTAACAATACTGCAAAGTTTGGCAAGGTACACTTGCCTGGGGTCCTGGATCCAACTGTAGCTCTGGTCTCAGTGTGATCTGCAGATACTACTCCGGTTGCTGAAATAAACATTACCATTAGATTCAGAAGATATCAAATAGCTAAAAACGCCTGTACTTGAGTCCAATTTGGACACAGGGGCAAAAAGGTCATTTTCGGGCCAAAGCGGGGTCCACATGTGGGCCACTTTGCACCGAAAAGCGTGTCAGGGTCAAAGGTCTCCAAATCACTCAAACTCAGTGTCTACAAGTCAGGAACGATGATACGAACCCAACGGAACTTCCAGAATTGGATTCCGATGAGCCGATCACAAAATCGCCCGTCGAGTGGGGCCGGTGGGGCCCACGATACACGATTCTGTCAACGTTCTCGGAATCGAACCAAACTTGGGTCACAGGACCAGCGTATCGCTACGAGTCCGACGGCACAAGTTTCGTGTCGATCCGACGTGTGTACACAAAGTTACAGCGTGTTCCAGAATCGACGGATACGGGGCGGTGTCGGCGGATACGCGTTGATTCCGGTGTGCACGCACATCCGAATCGACTTCTGCGAAATCCCACACGTCCGTATCAACGACGCGCACGTATCTGTGAAGACCGCGTGCGACCAAGTCGTCCCGTTTGGCGGGGCGTACTCGGTTCCGGGGTGAAACAGGGTCTGGTTTTTCCTGTTTTTGGATCGCGGTGTGCGATCACCACAGGACGCGATGCCCCGAGCGGTTTGTCCGGGCACCGAGAGGGTCACGCAGGGTTCGCAACGCAACAGACAGAATTGAAATCAGAGCTACGAGCAAGAAATTACGGGTACCTGAACAGGGTCTGGAAAACCCGAGAATCTCGTGTCCGCGTGTCGAGTCAACACCGATCCGTGTCCTGTGTTCGGCTGAGTTGTGTCCAGGCTAGGGTTTTCGTCGGCGTGGAAGGTGGAGGAGGAAGAGAGGCAACAGCGAGGTGGTCACGGCGGTGGACGGCGGAACTGGCCGACGTTGGGGCTCGGGTCGGCTGTAGGTGAGGGAAGTTCTGGAAGTGGATAGGGCGGCCGGAGGCGGGCTTCTCGGCGGCAAGTCGGGCGGAGAAGGAGGAAGAGGTGAGGGAGACGGCGTCGCTGCTGGTCGGAGGAGGCAGGGGCGACGGAGCTCAGGGAGTCGTCGGGGTCTGTGAGCGCGGCGGCCTGGGGAGCTGGGGTCGTCCGCGGAGGGCGGTGCAGGCGGAGGAAGCAGGTGGTTAGGGCGGAGGCGGGTTCGAGGAAGGGAGGCGGCGGATCTGGGGAAGGAGCCGGAGGCCAGGGCGTCTAGGGCAGCGAGGCGGAGGAGGACTAGTCGGCGGCGAGGTCTAGGGGGCGGAGCTCCGGCTGCTAGGGTTTAGGTGTATTGGGGAAGAAGATGGCGGCTGTGGAGTTAGGAATCGACGGCGAGGTGCAGCGGGGAGGTCGTGGTGCCGGGAGGAGCGGAGGAGGGGCCGACGTGGCCGCGGGGCGGACGTCGCGGTGGAGGAAGGTCGGCTGCTCCGGCGGTGGGGTAGCCGACGGCTAGGTTAGGGTTAGGGTTAGGGTTATTAGGATTTGGGATTTGGGGAAATTTGGGATTCTTTTTATTTTCTTTTTATTTTCTTTTGTGGAGAAAAACCTAGGGAATCATGTATTTGTACATTACAGGAATTGGACTAGGGTTAGCCCTAGGATTCGGGCTGGGTCAACGGGTCAACGCTCCTTGGGCTGGGCTTCGGCTCTCATGGGGATGTCGGGCGTTGGCACGGATTTAATTCGGTTTAAATCCTCATGGGTCTTCAGGGCTTTAAACGGGTTTCCGGAGTCCAATAAATTCACCGAAAATTACCACATGTCCGGTTTTCCGTTTTACACCCTAAAATATTATTTCCATAATATTTTAATATGAATTAACCGTAATTAAAAATTCTTAAATCAACAAGGCCTAGGGCACGATTCTCGAAAATTTCAGATAAATTGGGGAAAATCCAAATTTAAAATTCTGAAAATCAGGGGGCTTACAATCTACCCAACTTATAAAAATTTCGTCCTCGAAATTAAATTAGGGTAGGGTCTAAAGAATTCCTTTTAAGTGAATATTGCGGTCTCTACCCAACTTAGATTTTACCCATCTATCATCTAAAGCTATACATCTAATAAAGCTATGCCCAACTTATTTGAATCATGTTATTGAATCCTCAAGTCTTTAACACCAAACATATCACCTATGATAATCCCTTAATCATATATAAAAGGGTCATCAATACTGTGGCCGGCCGGTGGGGTGTATCTAGTACTATCTATAAATCAAACCTATACCCAAGCACGAGGTTTCGTCTTTCCGGAATAAGGGAAGACGAAGATCAATGATAAAGAGTTCAAGGGTGAGTTAGTAGAACAGAAGTATCAGGATCAAGGCGTTTAATGAATTCCAATGGGAATTGTCAAGTTGTTGTGGATTGAAATCCTATTGGTAAATTCCTATTCGTATGCTCGTATTAGTACAGTTATGTAACTGATACGATATGCTCAGACATATCTAGAGGGCAAGTATACTAGTCAACTATATATCCCAATCCACGTAAAGTAGCCGTGCGAAGAGGCGAACCAAAATGCACTAAGGTTGATCAGACCGTAATACACTGATTCTGAATAGACAACTATATTAGTGTACGCGTCCAATAATACAGATGTCATGATCAAGCTCGATAAAAGGATAAGCTTGCAAAACTAGGCTATATTAGCAGCATAAGTCAAGGTAGTACAACAATTAGAAGTACGCTAGATGATGATGAAAGAAGGTACCAATTAATTTAAGTTCACAAAACAATCACAAGATAAGCACAATAGCAAAAGACCCTATAATCTCTACTGTTTATCAATTATAAGCAGGTTCAAAATTACATATGTTAAGTCTGAGGTCACGAACCAATAGGCACGAGATAAAACAAATCTATAAACAGATACTACGAAAAAATTTCGCGCATTAGCTACTCCATGAGTCTGCGCGTCCTCTAAAGTCATCGCTGGAGCTTATTCACGTCCTTGCAGTTGATTCCTCTGCTGCTGTTGAGCCTGCTGGAAGAGTGTTGCTTGTGGTGCCAAGGGTGGCCTCGGCTGATTCCCTCCTGGGGCTGGTGGTCTGGTTCCTTCAACGCTCGTTTGCGGTGCTTCCAATGCTGGAGAGGCTGGCCTCGGTACTGGTACTTCTTGTTGGTTAACCCTTGGTGATCTGTCTCGACGCTCAGGGCATTCCTTTAATAAATGCTGACTGGATCCGCAAACTATGCATAATCTCTTCTTTCGTCTGCACTCGTCCTCTGTATGGCCTCGTCTGCGACAATATGGACAGACATGTATTGCCGGTGGAGATGCTTCTGGTGGCTGGTGCATGTGAGGTCTTTTTGCAACTTCTTCTTGTGGTGCTCCGGCTGGTGCTGATGTGGATGGCCGCTTCAGACTGGCCTCTCTCCTGATGATGCGCTCCATGCGTCGTGCTGCAGCAAGGATGTCCGAATACGAAGTAGGTGCAACGGATCCAATTAGTTTCTGTAGCTCAATGTTTAGTCCGTCGAAGAATTTCTCGGCCTTCTCTTCTTCTGTCGGGATCAATGTTGGGGCGAAGCGACTTAGACGAATGAACTCCGCGTTGTACTCTTCCACCGTCTTAGCATCCTGAGTGAGGTGATTGAACTTGTCCCGAAGTTCTGATCGAGCGATAGCTGGAATGTACATCTCCTGAAAGAGTCTAGAGAACTCTTCCCAAGTGACTCGGTCTGGTCCGAGCCGTGTTTCCTCAGATAGCCACCAGTGATGTGCATTGTCCGTCAACTGCATTCTGACGGCAGTCATCCAACGTTCCTTTGGAAGCTCAGCTGCTTCTAATTGATGTTGAGTGTTTGTGAGCCACTCGTGAACTTCAGTGGGCTCCTCCTTGCCTGAAAATGTGCGAGGCTTCAGCTGTCGGAAATCAGAAATAGAGCCCGCCGTTGGCCGTCGTGCTGGTAGATCTGCCTGCGCTAGTGCGATTGCTAGGCTGCGACTCAAAGCCTCTTGTTGAGCTTGCATTATTGCGTAGATCATTTGAAACATCTGCTGCCCGTCCATGGCCTGCCCTGGTAGAATTACGGGCAATTGCGTCGATGGTGAAATGTCATCTTGCTGATTCGCTTGACTGTGCTGTTGAGCGGATTGGCCTTCTTCTACTGGTGTTACTTCCTCTTCATTGGTTACCAAAGCATCTCGTGGTGATATTGCAGGTGTCTCGTCGTTTGCTTGTGAATCCATAACTCTGCAACCAAAATAAACGATAAGAGGCGCACAGAAATCAAGGCAGGATGTAAGTCAAGAATTAAATTCGAATCTGATATAGATATCAAGAACGTTTCAAGCAAGTGGATGAGATCCTAAAAACTTATCCTATTCTTTATTGCAGGCTTGCTCGGTCCCTAAGTTGAAACCGAACAATTTAGTCGTTGACCTGCATGGGCCACCACAAAAACCATGTCACGCCCCAGTCCCAAAATACCGAGGGACCGGATGCGTGATAATGGCCAGCAGTACGCACCGATGGACAACCCAAATTAATGGATCCATCAAGGCATACTTAAGCTGTAATATAACAATAAGCAGGTCCAATAATGATTGTCACAGTCTATACTAATCTCATCCACAACAGGTAATCACAGATCAAATGCCAGAATAAAACAAGTAAATATAATCTAGCATATCTCAACAAAGAGTCTCGGAGAACAATCCGAGAACACAAGTCTAATACAAAAATGCAATAGACTGGAAGTAAAGTAAATAGGAACAGAAGTAAATGAGTATCTCAAACCAATACCCAGGAGAAGTCCTCTGGTACGATCTCGTCCTCGGATCCTGGTACTGCTCCAATGTAGGCACCTGCTCCTGCTTCTGCTCCTGATAATGCTCCTGTACTGTATATCTCTAGGTGGATCTCCTCTGCTAGTCCTGGGGACAAAGTCCGGATCCAGGTCCTCAGGGGACAGCAAGGTACAGAAAATACAAGCCAAAATAAATGCAGTGCAGCAAAATGCAATAAATAGGGTAAGCTATATAACCATCTATGTGGAAATGCAAGTGAGAGCATCACTAGTCTCAGGCTGAAGCCACTACAAGCTCTGTGTCGGGGAGCCGGTAGCAGTGATATCATGTAGTTGTCTAGCTCACGATGGGAGACTAAGACGCCGGCAGTCGTCTAGCTCACGATGGGAGACTAAGACGCTGTCATGATGTATATAATCAACCTGTATCCTGTGTGACTCTCCCCACCCAATGTAATCACGCATACCATGACCATAACGTCTCTTGTCCATGTCAAGCGCGATCATAGCTAAATGCAACAAGTCATAAAGTAGCTAAGAATATAGTATCTCTGTCAAGTCCTGTATCCTATACAGAATCACCACGAATATCTCGGGAAGATCCTATCTCATGAATAGTGTCCAGTGACCTGGGTCATATGGTACTTGATAAGACAAGTACGAGCATATATAGTGTCACGAATGTCCATCTCTAGATGACCGTACCCAACACCGCGTACAGTGTTGGCACCCGACTAATAATCGGACGCTAAGTACGTCACACGGCCCTAGGTTAAGCATGCACAGCAATATACTGAAGCAAGGAAAATATGTAACAATACTGCAAAGTTTGGCAAGGTACACTTGCCTGGGGTCCTGGATCCAACTGTAGCTCTGGTCTCAGTGTGATCTGCAGATACTACTCCGGTTGCTGAAATAAACATTACCATTAGATTCAGAAGATATCAAATAGCTAAAAACGCCTGTACTTGAGTCCAATTTGGACACAGGGGCAAAAAGGTCATTTTCGGGCCAAAGCGGGGTCCACATGTGGGCCACTTTGCACCGAAAAGCGTGTCAGGGTCAAAGGTCTCCAAATCACTCAAACTCAGTGTCTACAAGTCAGGAACGATGATACGAACCCAACGGAACTTCCAGAATTGGATTCCGATGAGCCGATCACAAAATCGCCCGTCGAGTGGGGCCGGTGGGGCCCACGATACACGATTCTGTCAACGTTCTCGGAATCGAACCAAACTTGGGTCACAGGACCAGCGTATCGCTACGAGTCCGATGGCGCAAGTTTCGTGTCGATCCGACGTGTGTACACAAAGTTACAGCGTGTTCCAGAATCGACGGATACGGGGCGGTGTCGGCGGATACGCGTTGATTCCGGTGTGCACGCACATCCAAATCGACTTCTGCGAAATCCCACACGTCCGTATCAACGACGCGCACGTATCTGTGAAGACCGCGTGCGACCAAGTCGTCCCGTTTGGCGGGGCGTACTCGGTTCCGGGGTGAAACAGGGTCTGGTTTTTCCTGTTTTTGGATCGCGGTGTGCGATCACCACAGGACGCGATGCCCCGAGCGGTTTGTCCGGGCACCGAGAGGGTCACGCAGGGTTCGCAACGCAACAGACAGAATTGAAATCAGAGCTACGAGCAAGAAATTACGGGTACCTGAACAGGGTCTGGAAAACCCGAGAATCTCGTGTCCGCGTGTCGAGTCAACACCGATCCGTGTCCTGTGTTCGGCTGAGTTGTGTCCAGGCTAGGGTTTTCGTCGGCGTGGAAGGTGGAGGAGGAAGAGAGGCAACAGCGAGGTGGTCACGGCGGTGGACGGCGGAACTGGCCGACGTTGGGGCTCGGGTCGGCTGTAGGTGAGGGAAGTTCTGGAAGTGGATAGGGCGGCCGGAGGCGGGCTTCTCGGCGGCAAGTCGGGCGGAGAAGGAGGAAGAGGTGAGGGAGACGGCGTCGCTGCTGGTCGGAGGAGGCAGGGGCGACGGAGCTCAGGGAGTCGTCGGGGTCTGTGAGCGCGGCGGCCTGGGGAGCTGGGGTCGTCCGCGGAGGGCGGTGCAGGCGGAGGAAGCAGGTGGTTAGGGCGGAGGCGGGTTCGAGGAAGGGAGGCGGCGGATCTGGGGAAGGAGCCGGAGGCCAGGGCGTCTAGGGCAGCGAGGCGGAGGAGGACTAGTCGGCGGCGAGGTCTAGGGGGCGGAGCTCCGGCTGCTAGGGTTTAGGTGTATTGGGGAAGAAGATGGCGGCTGTGGAGTTAGGAATCGACGGCGAGGTGCAGCGGGGAGGTCGTGGTGCCGGGAGGAGCGGAGGAGGGGCCGACGTGGCCGCGGGGCGGACGTCGCGGTGGAGGGAGGTCGGCTGCTCCGGCGGTGGGGTAGCCGACGGCTAGGTTAGGGTTAGGGTTAGGGTTATTAGGATTTGGGATTTGGGGAAATTTGGGATTCTTTTTATTTTCTTTTTATTTTCTTTTGTGGAGAAAAACCTAGGGAATCATGTATTTGTACATTACAGGAATTGGACTAGGGTTAGCCCTAGGATTCGGGCTGGGTCAACGGGTCAACGCTCCTTGGGCTGGGCTTCGGCTCTCATGGGGATGTCGGGCGTTGGCACGGATTTAATTCGGTTTAAATCCTCATGGGTCTTCAGGGCTTTAAACGGGTTTCCGGAGTCCAATAAATTCACCGAAAATTACCACATGTCCGGTTTTCCGTTTTACACCCTAAAATATTATTTCCATAATATTTTAATATGAATTAACCGTAATTAAAAATTCTTAAATCAACAAGGCCTAGGGCACGATTCCCGAAAATTTCAGATAAATTGGGGAAAATCCAAATTTAAAATTCTGAAAATCAGGGGGCTTACACAATCTCCTCCTCTAAGGGAAAGAAGGCTGCCTCCTCTTCTCGCTCCTCTGCCCAAGCAAGAGTGACTCCCGTCGGGCAGGGCGAACCTCGCTCTGAACGAAGTGTCCCATCGACGAGCTGTGTACCGGGCGTTATAGGTAAAGCTTTTGGGATGACAAGAACGAAGAAAACCCTTCGCACACGTTGTAAGTGAACGTGCTAGGTCATCTTCTGTGCTGATAGCCTCTTCGAGAAAGATGATGCACAGAGATGTTTTATCTTTTACGCCCACATTTCTATTGTGTTAGCGTAAAAACTCTATATTTTCGCAGTCTGGCGTAAAAAGCTTTGACTGTCCAAAATTGGTGTATACTACAAACTTTGAGTGTTACGCTCTGGATGAGAATTCCGGCATAATAACTCAAACTTTGGCAGTCTGGCGTAAAACACAGACTGTCAGATTTTTGTGTATACTGCCAATCTTGAATTTTACGCCTTGGAATAAGATTCCAGCGTAAAAAATCAAGTTTTTACAGTCTTGGCGTAAAAGCACAGACTGTTGCTCTTTGGCATAAGCTGCAAGATTATGAGGTATAGTATAGAAACTGACGTATTTTTCGTGCACTTTCTAGTTAACTTGCATGTATCTCCGTTGGCTGAGGTGATGGGTTCTGCTGCTGGGATGCTGCACTCCAATTACCTGAAGGATTTGTCCCATATGATATTTCCTATTTCTGGATCCCAATATCCTGAAGGAAGGGGAATCCTGATATCGTCTCAAGGAGAGCGAATGCTGTTGAGCATGATCAACGGAGAGCCCCTGGCGTATATAGACGGGGCACAATATATAAAACCGGCTTTTCTCTTCAGGGATATGATTGACAAACAATCCCAAACGAAGCCCAAGAAAGAAAACTGGGTTTTTCCTGCCGGGGGCCTGGTTCTGTATCTGCACAAGATGCTGAAAGATTATCCTATCTCGGCATTCTTTCATGCCACGCATCCCAGGAGGATGTCGTGGACCCTGACTCCTAATCTTCACGGCCAGTCGGGGAAGATATTTTACCAGAAGGATCCGACCAAGGGTCATTTGTAAGCCGCCCTTCCGGCTCGGTTATGCCGTTCAGGGGATTGTATCCGGGCAGTGTCCCGAGTGAAGATACTTCACTACTCCAACCAGTCCGATTACCAACTTTCTGTAATGACTTCATGGAGCATGGAGGAGTATAGCCCAAGGTTAATCCTCGGACCAATGGGTGGGTTACCCCTACAAATCTTCGATGGGCTCGTTTAGCTGACTCGGCCCTGAAGCATTTTCAGACTGAGCTGGAGAGCATTGGTCTGTACGCGGCTGTGAGTGCTACCAGTGTTGGGTTACCTCTCAACCCCAACTTGTTTCTGGCTCTGATGGAGCGATATATCTCGCTCACCGGGACTTTCGCTACTCCACTAGGGGAGTTAGGATTGGCCCTTCACGAAATGGCAGAGATTTCAAGACTGCCAATGGGGGATACTCCTTATGAAGAGTATGTTCCCACAAACCGGGAGCTGGGGGATACAGACCCTCTGGTAGTGGCAGTGTACCAAGAGCTGATGTGTCACTATTTAGCGTGCACCGCCTTCTATAATGAGCCCTCTGATTTGGCTCATACCAACAAATGGGCGTCCTACCTCTTCTTCCATCAGGCCAGGACTGCTAAGCCAGACAAAGTCTTGGATAGCAGGGATAGGCCTTTGAGCTTTCTGAGTGTGCTTAGTGCTCAGGTAGTCGATGACCTTATTGAAGACTCTGGGGCTTCAGATCAAATTCTCGACGAAGGGATAGGAAAATATCCTACGGGCACTAAAGCCTACAGTTATTTGAGGCATTACCGCAGGCCTCTGTCATGAGAAGCTCAACTTGCTGGCTTCCTCTCTGTATGGCTGCGTCGATTGGTAGTACCAGGCATTGCATCTTCGGATCGCATTCACCGTAATACCTTATGGCCTGCAGTGCGTCTGGTGTTCGGGGCAAGACTGGGCTTGCTCCCTGCCATGGTATGCCGCATACAAGCTGGCCTGAGGGCCATTACTGATGGGCTGCTTGCCGATGAAATACGACGTGACAGCTTTTCCAGGGTAGAATTACCGTTCCTGTATTTGATGGGATGGTTAATTCTCCATAATCCTAGGGTGATATCTCTCGGCCTTGGCAGTAGTTCGGAGAGTAATTTCTTGTTGAATTACAAGAATTCTACCTGGAATGTGACCACAGTTTTAGACTGTCGGCGGACACTAAATTTTGCTCACAGCTGGAAGCTCTTCTGCACCGTCCCCTCTGTACATCTCAATTAACAGGGGAGCAGGCTTCAGGACTCAGGTGAAGGGAAGACCATTCTTTCTCCTGAAGCTTTTAATTAGTTGGTCTGTATTAGGCCTTCCCATTTATTGTACAGAAGTGAAGACCAATGCTTCTTGGAGCCCTACCTGCCTAGTCGGTTCGCCATGCAGTTTGGGTATGACCAATTTCACGTGGGCAATGCCTTCACCAGTTTCAAGTCCAGGGGTGGACTCATTGATGGAGCGAGAGGATGGCGGTACTTTATAATGGGTTATACTGGAGCAGCTTTTACTGTGCCCGCGACTTCACTCTCCATGGAGTTGCGCATCCTCCATTCGTATGCCCAGTTTTATATCGAAACCAATACCTTCCTTCGCGATTTTGATATGCGTGAAAGTTTTATGATGCCCTCTTCTAAGTCAGCGGGAAGAGACGAAGTCCCATCAGTTTCCTCTGATAAGGGTGAAGATTCTGTCAATCCAGATAAGCCTTTGTTGGCAGTACCGAGAGGCAAAATACCTCCACCTGCTGGGCCTCTGGTTATCTCTGGTAAGTGAAGGGCTCCTGTTCTGAAGAAGACTTCCCCTCACAAGAAAAAGAAGACTGTTGGTGGTCGTGACAGAACTTCCAGTCATGAGGCTCCTAGAAGTGAGTCTGTTATTTCCCCTGTTGGGGACGATCCTTTGATTAGAGGTTCCTCGCCTTTTAGAGAGGAAACCTCCACAGTTTCGGCTGGCAGTGCCGAAGAATCTTTGCTCGAGGCTGCTGTCGCTGCTACCGCTTCAGGTAGTGGTACAAGATCGCCTTCGAGGCCGAGCCAAATAAGGATATCTTTATCCAGATCAGCAACGGGAGAAACCCCTACCGCGTTTGTAAGTATACCCAGCGAGATTCCACCCAATGAGCCTCGAGTGGATCTTGGTGAAGACCTGGAAGAATACCTGCCAGTGTCAGTTGGCGCACCCCCTTCTCCAGGTATGATGCTCGCTTAGCATCATTAAGAAATGATTTAGCTGTACTGGCTGCAGACGCGACATATACACCATCGACCATGGGTAAATGTCATTTTTATGCCTCTTTTTAGAAAAAATTAACATCAGGTTGATATTAATTTTCTCTTGCCTTCTTTTTAGGGGAGGATATCTACGGGGAGGACAACGTCAACGCAACTTTTGGCTTTGTTTCCGCTTCTGTCTATGACACGGAGATGCCTGATTTTGAAGAGGAAACATTTTTGGGTGCCGGCTCGCCCGAAATGGTTTCGATATCTCGAGAGGAGGATAAGCATGTCATTACGACAATGCCTCCTTTGAGTACGCCGGTCACTTCGTTCGTTGTTGGCGCTTCTTCTTTTGTCGCACCATCTGTTGAGGCGACGACTGTGGCAACATCGTCTGCAGTCATTCCTGGAGGGAGATTCGCCGATATTATTGTCACTCCCAGCGTCCATTCGGATCTAGCCATGCTGACTGAGCAGTATACTAGTATTTTCTATACCACCTTAAAAATGCTGATATCAATGGTGCTGGAGAAGAATCTAGGCTTCGAGGCTCTGAGGAGATCCTCCCAGTTTGTGATAGTGCCGATCAGAGACTTCAACGACGCTGAGAGAGCTGATACACTGGAGCAGATAGTTAATGGTTTGGAATAACTCATTAACGATTATTTGCAGCTATCTCGAGGCAGCATTGACGGTCTCGTTCAAGCTAGGTATGACTCCTTAACTGCAGAGCTTGCTGGACAAATAGAATCTCTGAACAAATCCGTCCAGGAACAGTAGCAGGAGATGGATCATGAGCGTGCCGAATTGGAGTATGTCATTCCCCAGCTGACTCAGTGCGAAGTCAAATATGAGGAAGAGACAGCGAGGGTCCGTAAATTGAAAGATGAGCTCGCTCAAGAAGAGGAGAAGGCTTTCTCTTTGTCGGCAACCCGAGATATGCTGAAGGATCGAATGGAGATTGCTCAACAGGACCTGACACATGTGGGGGTCATCCACGCAGGTTTTGTACATGGTCGGTCCGAGCTATCTGCTTTGAACAATGATGCGTCAAGGTTGGAGCGGGCTCGTGCCGACGTTTTGAACTCCAGGGATGAGAGAATGGCTACTCTGGCGCAGCAGATTCGCGACTTAACTGCTCCTCCAAATGATGTACCTTCCTTGTTTCTCCTGTAATTTCTCGAAGATAAATAAAGACACATTTTTTGACTTTGTGGGTCCATCATTTTAGAATGTGATAGACTAGGGTGAAAGTGATATCAGAGGTATCATTAACATGACATACTTTCGTTAAGATTTTGCTGAATGTAAATATATTCAGAGTTAACATGAACATGAAAGAATACAATCCAACTAAATTTGTATACTAAACACTATCAGAGGTATCATTAACATGACAGGCTTACAAATTAGTTAAGGATATCTATTCGGAGGTCACATGAACCTGATAGAATATGATCCAGCTAACCTTTGTGCATGTATCGTCAGAATAAGATCTTCGTCATACTCCGTTAAACGGAGGAGATCAAATTACTTCTTCGGGAATTTGCAGTTGGTAGTAGCCATTGCCAAATTTCTATTAGTCTTGGCTAATCTGTAAGTGCCATTTGCAATCATATAAGGATCCTCCCATTTCTTTATGATTGTTTGTACGAATTTTAGACATTGTACTAGAGGTAATATGGACGTAGTACGATACCGTATTTGTTGAGGATATCCCACTGGGGGATTTTTAGTAGACCCATTAATTTTTGCGCACATTAGTGCAAGTAATAGGTTTGAGACAAATCCTGACAGAGGTAATAAAATACGACTCTGTAGGGATGAATAGAGACTGACTCTTTCTTAGCTAGGAAAATGAGGATAGTTCAGAGGTAATATGGACATGAACATTTTATTTTCCATTGCGGGCATTCCACAGGGGAAATTTTTTGTGGACCTATTACTTTTTGCGCACGAGAGTGCAAGTAATAAGTTCTAGGACAAGCCCTGCCAGAGGTAATATGGACATGACAGTTTTTGTGGACCTAACACCACTGGTGTACTTAGAGTTAAGTACGGGTGTTAAGGTGAGATGACAACCGATATCAGAGGTAATATGGACATAATAATCGATAGCCAAAAATTTGAAAAGTTTGTTCAGAGGTAATATGAACATGACAAACTTTTGGATTATAACTCCATTAGGGATGGAGGTACATATCTGCTCAGAGGTAATATGAACATGACAATTTTTGTGGACCTAACACCACTGGTGTACTTAGAGTTAAGTATGGGTGTTAAGGTGAGATGACAACCGATATTAGAGGTAATATGGACATAATAATCGATAGCCAAAAACTCAAAAAGTTTGTTCAGAGGTAATATGAACATGACAAACTTTTGGATTGTAACTCCATTAGGGATGGAGGTACATATCTTCTCAGAGGTAATATGAACATGGCAGTTTTATGGACCTAACACCACTGGTGTACTTAGAGTTAAGTACGGGTGTTAAGTTAAGATGACAACCAATATCAGAGGTAATATGGACATGATAATCTATAGTCAGACCATGATGGTTTGTTCAGAGGTAATATGAACATGACAAACTCATCTGGGGAGATAACGAAATGTTTAGACAATAGTTCAGAGGTAATATGAATATGAACTCATGTCCGAAAAATTTACTGCAGATTGATTTTCTTGAATGGGGATAGACCTGAAGAATCAACTGGGAAAACTTTAGGGACTCATCATCCGGTACTTTCTTGAGGGAGCAAATTGTCACGTTAAAAGTGAAATTAATTTGCAGTAATCGTTCCCTCATTTACAGATGCAGAGTGATGACCTTGGCATCGATCAACTCCTGGATCATCTTTTTCAATACATAGCAGGCCCTTGTAGGGTGATAAATATACCGATGGAAGAGACAATAATCTGGGTCATCGACTTTGCCAGCCCTCTCAGGGTATCTGATGTTGGGTAGCCGAAGTTTGTGTTCCTTCATCAACATATTGAAGATTTTAATGATATCATCTTTATTGAAGAAGAAAGTCCATTTCGGCCTTCGGGCTCCTGATGGTTGAGTTTTACGGTCTTCCGGGAAGATTGTCATCATTGCATCATCTTCAGATTAAGAGGGAATTCTACCCCTAGCTTTGGATGCTGCCCTATTTTGTCGAGGTAGACTACCCCCAGACATATCGTGGCATTTGACCCCTGAAGTTGATTTAGAAGGAGCTGCCTCTGGTTGTGCATGATTAGCCTCTAGAGGTTTGGAGTTTGCAAGGGATGCAGTGTACCCCAACCCAAAATGAGTTTGTTGACAGTAAGGATTACTATACAATGGTGTTCGTCTGCCTTTTCCATAGTTGAGGCCTTGTTTCAACTTCAAATCATAACCCATGCTTTGTATAATCTTTAAAGCTTGTGGGCTATATCTGTGGGTTTGTATTTTGCCACTCTCAGACTCGCAAAATTCTTCTTGTACAATACGTCTTCTCCGCATACGACCGAAGACTATTGGATGCTGGTCGTCGTGAGTTGGAGGAACAATAAAGACAGAATCTTCATGTGACCCATATGTCATGACGACATTAGATGTTGACGCATCTTCCCACATGATCTCTCCCTGTTTGACAGTTAAGGGAACTGGAGCCTGTTTATGACTCATGTCTTTGCGTTTCTGGATCAGGAATTCTCGCAAGTCAGGAGTATTAACGGAAGAAGAATAGAAAGAAGGCCTGTTCCTCCTGTTTCTATCATTTGGAATGTGGATATTAGGTACCACAACCCTTTTTCTGCCGTAGGAATACAGCAGTTCAGCCATATGAGCAGCACATGATCCCTGAGAAGTATTTCTATCCACAAACTGAACCTTCTTTACACCGAGGGGCTTAACCTGGCGTAATTTGGAGCTCTGCTCAGGCTGGCGTAAAACCGAAGAATCCTTCAATCGGCCATCCGCTTCTCGCGTAATCTGGAGAGCGGGCAAAATTTTCTCTTGCTGGCGTAAAGGTCGAGAAGTTGAGTAGTCCGCCACTTGTTTTTCCTTACGTAAATTGCAGGAACCATCTACTTTTCTGCGAAGGGCAGATGCATTCTTACGCACAGAGCGCGATTGGAATTTCTGATTTGGCGCTGAGGCATTATCAGAAATCCTGTCCGCCACGTCACAGATGGGAGACTAAATTTTACCCGCAGAGCGCGGAGTAGACTTCTGGACTAGCACTGAGGCATTGTCAGAAGTTTTGTCTGCCACGTCACAGATGGGAGACAGAGTTTTACGCGCGGGGCACGGAGTAGACTTCTGGACTAGCACTGAGGCATTGTCAAAAGTTTTGTCTTCCATGTCATAGACGGGAGACAGAGCTTTACGCGCAGAGCACGAAGGTTGCGCAGCTACAACCTGGTTGGTCGGAGAAACCGGAGAGTCGACAGGAATGGTAGGGGATGTCCTGGGCATCCAGACCTTACGTAGTTTCTTGTTATCTTGGACAGAGAGAGAGTAAGAGCTACCCCCTACTCGAAGCATATCTTCGTAGGCGGATTGGTCGAACTGGACGACCAAGGTCTTCTTCCTTGATCCTACTGATACTGTATCGTATTGAGCAATTGCTTTCTCGTCAGATGAGAAAGAGGTCCCCAGCAGAGTCGCCATCTTGTGTTTGATAATAAACAGAAGAAATAAAACTAGGTTTATACAAAACCCTTTCTTAGGTTTACAAACAAGAAGTACTATTAATCCTATACGAGAATGTTAAGTACAAATTTTAATCTGGGTAAATATTGCTATAGGAGTCTGATCTGCAGTCGATCACTTTATCCCTTGGACCACACGATGATGAAGAAGTACCGTAGAAGAAGGAGATGCTTCAAAGATTGCAAGAGGGAGTGGATGCTTGATGCCAAAATCGTCGATCACTACTCTCTGTCTGAGCTCTTCTCTCTCTGTTCTTCGATTTCTTTTAACTTTTTACGACCCTTGTTCAACCTTTCTTTTTGACCTTTTCCCCCTTCCTTTCGACCTTTTGACCTCTTTTTCTCTCGGACCTCTGTCAATAGAGGTCTCTATTTATAGGATTTTAGTGACAGTAACCGTCCAGTCGGCATAGAAGCCGGATAAGGGAGAGTATGGTGCTTTTTATACGGCGGTTATAATAACTGCCACCCACGTATAGATGATCTTCTAAATAAGCGTGTGACGCGTATCCCATTAAGAGATAATGCATATAACTGCTGCGAAGATTACGGCATACGAGCAACGTAGGTAACTGCCCCTTGCATAAATAAGGTTGGCGTAGAAGCCAATAACTGTCACCATGGCATAGAAGCCAAATAGTTGTCAGGTTGGCGTAGAAGCCAAATAGGCATAGAAGCCTTGTAGGCGTAGAAGCCTGATGCTGCATGGATAGGTAGCTAGCGTAAAAGATAACTGATCCTCTTTCTTTGACTGAGGCCTTGAGCGTATTCTGGACCAAATAGCCTTCTCACGCACAAATGCAAATATAGCCTGAGTTGGCATATTTCAAGGAGATAGCGTATAGCGTGCTCCTTATAACTGAAAATAGCCCGATGGCGTATTCCAAGGAGATAGCATACAACGTGCTTCTATAGCTGAAAATAGCCTGATGGCGTAATGTGCAGGGATGATGATGTAGACGTATTAGCCGTAATTATGGCTTGCCCAGTCTTTGGAGATATAATCAAATCTTGTGCATTAAATGTAGAGATCTTCCACCATTCTGAGCATTAAATGCAGATACGTGCCTCGAGCTCTGTACGAAGATCTGCCACCATTCTGAGCATTAAATGCAGAGACGTGCCTCGAGCTTTGTACCAAGAGCAGCTTTTGATGTGGAGTTCATTTTGTCTTCTGCTGAGCGTAAAAGCTCACATCTGCCTGTGTAAAACTAGGCAGCGTATTTGTCACGCCCCGGTCCCGCCCGGGCCGCCGCTCCGCCCTGCCCCGCCCCGTGCGGCCGGGAATTAACGAACCGGGGCACGAATCACCGTGTCTCGGCGCGCCGGACGCGAATCACCGCGCCCGTCCCGCGGGTACGAGGGAGGAAGGAGAGCTAATCGAATGGCCCGAGTCGAGCTTTCGGGGGACGTGATGCCGCACGGGCCTGGGGTTGCGCCCGTGCAAGGCCAATCGTTTAAGTTGATAGTTGGCTATCATCGCATCAATCGAGTAAGCAGCGGAAAGGGACTTGTTGCAATGCAATGCATTTAGCCAACTGAGCGTTCGGGACAATCGAGGCAACTTGGGTTTCCTTTAGCAAAGGCACACGTTCGTTCCATACATTATGCCCCCTTATACGATAGCATTCTCGGGGCAACAATCGAAACCAGGATTCCGGGTCTTCGGGACTGTGGCACGCCTATCGCTCCCTCTGACGATCCAGTACCTGCGAACAAGTAAACTGTTGGTGGGTCAGCACTTTATACAAGTACTGGTGAGATAAAATAACTGAACAGAAATATGCATTCACTCAAACCAACACTAAGTAATCATGTTATAAAATATTACATTACTAGTGATCTTTCTAGTTTTACCTAGGTTCGTTTCATGCAGTTCTAGCATAGTCATATTACATTGCTTTGGAAACATGTTTGGAAACAGAGTTTCATATTGAATATGCAAGCAAGCAAGCCGTTCATGTTTCAGGGTGTGCGCATCGTGTCTCGTGCGACTCCAGGGTCAGATGCAAAGCTAGACACACAATGCACGATCTTAGGGGCAGTCACTATCCAAGCCAACACAATGACTTAGCTATATGCAGGGCGGTCCCCGAGTATCTCAGGATCGGCAGCGGTTAGTCCAGCATACCAATGACTCATTTCTCTGATGCTAATGGCAGCTGTGACCCATGGTGGCTTGAACGCATGCAGTTCAGCTCTCCACCAAAAGCCATTGTCCGACCGCGTGCGAATGCATGAAACACTATCAAATAAACTCTAGTATGCAGACGAGACGAACCATCAGAATACAATCTTGTTGCGGGGCAATCCGACTTATCAGTTGAACACGTTCAGGCACAGTATGGTTCTCTCGAAGCATAGACGATAGTGAACATGTTCATGCACTCTAAGCAGGCGATACAGGATTCTCGTTTAGCAGACATTGATTCAAAGACAAGCTAGGTGAGTTCGTTCATTAACATGCAAGGCAGGTTCTATCATTCTCTTATGAAAACATTGCAAGCAAAAACTCAGGTTATTATTAAGGCGTGCAAGAATCAGAGAACGAAGTTCTGCCCACTCACCTTGATATATAACGCCGGCGCGGAGTGGGGCGTTACATACTTACCAACCAACAAAAAGTTTCATCCTCGAAACTTCAAGGATAAACTTCTCGATATCCTGAGTAGCGATAGTGCCGTCCCTCGCCGTACTCTATCGAAACAGTCAAGCAATTCAAGTTCAGGAAATAATTTGCACTTTGAGAATATCTATGAACTTATTGTATGGAACGCTCTTTGCAAAACCATATCGATAATATCTCAGAGTCATAGCAACGGTTTGGGCCAGAGAATCGATTCTGCTCTGATACCATTCTGTCACGCCCCGGTCCCGCCCGGGCTGCCGCTCCGCCCTGCCCCGCCCCGTACGGCCGGGAATTAACGAACCGGGGCACGAATCACCGTGCCTCGGCACGCCGGACGCGAATCACCGCGCCCGTCCCGCGGGTACGAGGGAGGAAGGGGAGCTAATCGAATGGCCCGAGTCGAGCTTTCGGGGGACGTGATACCGCACGGGCCTGGGTTTGCGCCCGTGCAAGGCCAATCGTTTAAGTTGATAGTTGGCTATCATCGCATCAATCGAGTAAGCAGCGGAAAGGGACTTGTTGTAAAATCCCCTCCCTAGAAAATCGTATATACCTTTTTATTTGTTAATTATTAATTAAATTATAATAATTAGGTCTAAATAGGAGAAATAGATTTTTAATAATTTTTATGTTAGGTGTTCGGGCACTTTGAGGACTTGTGGGACCATCAGGAATTTTTTGGAATTTATTCCATGTAGGAGACCCCTTGAGTAGTTGCTAGCCTAACGATGTGCAATACCCTAATCTATAATTTTTCTTATGTGTGAATATATATATATATATATATGTATATATACAAATATATATGTATATATATATATTTAAAGAAAGAAAGGAAAAAAAAAGAAAAAAATTAAATAATACTAAGTATAGTAATAATAATATTAACTATAACAATCAAATAACCTTATGCTTTAGCAACTTGCTTTTCCTTCAGCATACTTGCTTGCGGCTGTAGCATTACTTGCTGTGAACCTTCCCTTTACCAATTAACTTGCGTGAACCCGCCCCACTCCAGCGGCTTCACCCGCGGAGTCCAATCCATCTCTCTCTCTCTCTTAATATATATTATATATATATATCTATAGTTAGCTCTAAAACCCTAACCTAGAAACTCCAGACCTCCTCTTCCCATCTAGAGCCGTCATCGCAGCCAGAGAAGCCCCGTCAAGCCATCCAACCACCCCGTCGACTCCGACATCGCGCCTGCAGAATCCTACTAGAGGCACCTTCGCTCCGGCGTGATTTTCCGTCGACTCGCTCGACCAAACGCTGTTCCATTTTCATAGGTATGATCATCCCTTAACCCTCTCCAATATCTGTTTTATAGCCAATCTCGGAAAACGTGTGCCCCTAGGTGCAAAACAGCGCCCAAGTTGGCCCGGACTTACCCAATTTTGAAATCGCAGAAACTTGCGATGACCACCCATATTGTCGAGTTCGTATCTCCCACCACAGAGATCTAAATTCGATGATTCTTTTTTATACCTGTAGATTACATTACCTAGTTTATTTTCTGTATAATAATCTTATGCTATTAGTTGCTGTGGACATAATTATATTCGTCACAAAACTGCGCGCACCCACTTTTTCCAGATTTCCAAAAGTTGGAGAACGGAGCGCGCCCCGCCAAACGGGACCACCCCGCCGTGTGCCAAGTATACCGAATGGTACACACAGCGTAATCGGACACATGAAAATTTGTGGAGACTGATTCGGACGCGTGAGCGCGCCGGAATCAGGCCGTATCCGCGGACACATTTCGTGTCGCCACTTTTGTGGAACTCGCGCGTATTTTGTGCACGCTTGTCAGATTGCGACGAAACCTGCGCCACTGGACTCGTGGTAACGCGCTGGTCCTGTGACCCAATTTTCACGCATTTTTGAGACGGTTGACCAGATCGCCAATTGGCGGGCCCCACAGTTAACTTTTTGGACCAAATTTTGTTCGGCTCATCGGAATCCACATTTAGACATACCGTTGGGTTCGTATGGACATCTAGAGTTGTTTGACCTATAGTTTGCCCCATTTAGAGACTGTTACCCTCGGCATGCTTTTCGGTGCAAAGTGGGCCACACGTGGACCCCACTTTTGCCCGAAATTACCGTTTTGCCCCTGTGTCCAAATTGGACGAAAGGGATGTGCTTTTTAGCTATTTTGCTCATTCCGAAAATATTGGTGATATTTATTTCAGCATCCGGAGACATTTGTTCTGTGGCCATAGCTTCTGGTCCTGTGTATTGGACATTTGGGCGCGTACATTTTGCAGCTTCTTGCCAGGCAAGTATACCTTGCCATTGTACTGTTATTTATATTCCATATGTTGCATGTATCTTTATTTTCTGTCCTTAGTTCATATATTTTAATTGTTATATAAAATGCTCGCGACGGTGACGTCGCGATTTGTTTTATTTATGTATTTGCATTGACCTTATTTATGAGACTACCCCATTATCATGTAGCATCATCAGGTTCATTTGACTGTGACACATATTTTTACACGAGTTGTGAGTCTCATATAGATCACGGACGTACGTATTGACTGATCATCGGTACGTGTGGGCCGTGCGTTAGGAATAACTGCTGTTAGAAACTTTGTATGCTAGTAGACTTGGCAGTTATTAGAGGTCCAGGGACATAGCTTATTGTAGTACGGTGGCCCCATCCTTGTCCTTGTTTGGTTGCAGGATTTGGGCTAGGGTACTAAGAATAGGCTATGGACCAAATCGTGTCATGGATGTGACATGCTTAGAGCATGGGGTGGGGAGAACAACAAGTACCGCATTTGAGCTCCTTTGCACTTTCTCCTGTACGCCCGGATTCTTCGCTGGAGATACGGGTCATGATGACCACTATATATTATGTACTATCAGGCGGGCCACCGGCGTTCAAAAGACGACATGCCTTTGAGGCCCCTGGTTCTCCGAGAGAGTCATGCCAATCCCAGTTCTCAGCCAGATAGCTCACTTGTTAGAAAGTTGTTCTTAAACTGCATTCACTTTAGACGGTTAGGCAACCCATTGGATATTTATTTTAGTACTTTTTTGGCATGTGTTTAAGTATACTTGTTATGTCCCTCTGAGGACCTGGTCCGCTGCCAGGTGTACCTGTTCTTGAGTATTGCAGGAGCACAAATTTGGAAGGATATAGATGCTTCGTGGATATCTTCTCTTCGACCCGTGATTGGCAGCCGGTACTTATATTGTTTGTGACAGGTTTATATATTGTTTGTGTGGTTGCCCTCCTTTTGGAGAGGTCATGTCCGATTTTTGTGTGAGATTATTATTTAGTTAGTTGACCTAGACAGCGTTCTACCGCCGATGCTGCGGCGTAGGCTGGACGTACCCACGACTCATGCCCGATTTTTCGGGTGCGGGTCGTGACAGTTTGAGTGAGTTGTACTTATATTGTATTTACTTTTCCCTTTGAGTTGGTAGTGGATTTGTTTCCACCCAACTATCATCCTTAGATACTTCTTGTTGAGATCTAGTTTCATAGATACTGGTTATTTATTTCTATATGATTTTGGTGGATGAGATTTAGATTTTACCCTGTGACTTGTATTACATTTTTACCACTTATGGATTTGATATTCATAATACAGCGTACGTATAGATTTGGTTTTCATATATTGGAGTTTCCATATCCATGCGGCTGGCATGCTTACGTGTCCTAGTCCTACGTATTTTTGGGACTGGGGCGTGACATGTTTTTGTGGTGGCCCATGCAGGTCAAGAGCATATTGTCCCGGTTACGTTACTGTACCGAACAAGCCTGCACCTAGGACTAGAATATAGGATCTCATCCACAATTGACTATGATTTATCTTCCTCCTCTCTGTTCTATTTTGAACAAATGCATCCTGCTTGATTCTTGTGCTTCCCTATTAGTTCTTTAAGTATAGCCTTCTCCTAGAATATAGAAGTTCATGTTGTTAGATGATAATTAGAGTAGCACACCTATTTAGAATACAACGAGATTATAGATACACCACTAAGTTTAGAATATCTAGCGAACCCTAGAATCCCTTATCCCTATAATTGGTTTACCATTACCCGGATGTATTATGAGGACTTGAGAGTAGTATAGACACTACTAGAGTTAGTTAGAAGGTTACCATAATGTTGCCCCTAGCATTGAGGAACCCATAGAAAACCAAAACTTAATATTTGGACTGAACCTAACCTTCATAGTTAGATAATATTGGAACTATAAACTTAGATCATTGTCTTATTATTAATAGACAGCACCCTAGGAAGCCTAGAGGAATGTAATCAACACTTCTCCCTTGATCATACCCCGAACATAGCAACTAAACACCCCACTCCCCTTAGAGAACCATGATGCTATCTAGAGCCCTCTATCTTTATTTTATATTGTTTCCCTGCGACCATAGCGCTCGCTATTTTGCGACGGCTAATTACGTTTCTTCTCTTCATCTTTCAACTAGTGCCATCTGACACTTCGGATAGTAGGCCAAGTAATTTTATTCTTTGTTAAGGGCTCATAGTTTGCTAGAATTATAGTTGTAGCCTTGAATGTGAAATTTTTATGCTTGGTAGTTAGAACTTGATAAGTTTAAGTTGCTTTGTAGATTGTGACCGATGATTAACCCTTAGTTTTTAAATCGTGTAATTTTTACCCTCACCTCGATACAAGTTAGACCCCTTTCCCCCTTAACGGCCAGTAACTCTTCTATCTTTACCATCGACACTTGCTTATAAGTGCTATGACTAAGACTTAGGATGACCATTACCTACATAAAAAGGATACCCTAATCAATACCAAGATTTTTCCTCATATATCCTAATAAGAGTTTCTGCTCTATTTACATGTGCAAGATTATTGTGTAGGATCCTCTTAAGACTGTCACCGTATTAGTTTAATTCTTATCAGTTGGGTAGTATACCTCACCACCTAGTATCATATAGCCCTTGTGATCCATTGATGAAGTATAACTGAATGACATTAATTGTATGTTAACATAAGATGATAGTATTTATTCAGACTATAGAACTTAGAGGCTCATACCCCTACTTTGTCGACTATCGACTTAGATAAGGAAGTAATATGATAACTGTAGAGATTGTAGAGCCTTTTGTTATTGTTGCTTATGTTGTTTTGTTTTTGCAACTTGAATTATTTGTAACTTCTCTCATCATAATCCAGCGTTATATTTTCTGTGCTACCTTGAATTATGCTGCTATTATAGCCTAGTTTTTGCAAGCTTATTCCTTATCGAGCTTGTTCATGACATATGTATTATTGGGGAGGCCCACAATAATACATTTTAGAATCGGTGTATGAAGGTCTAGCTAACCTTAGTGCGCTCGATTCACCCTTCGTAACGCTACTTTACGTGGATTGAGATATATAGTAATTAGTAGACGAATATACTTGCCCTAGACATATCTGACATATCGTATCGGTTACATGACTGTACTAATACGAGCATATGAATAGGAACTACCAAAATAGGATTTTAATCCACAACTGCTTTGACAATTCCCAATTGAATTCTTTAAACGCCTTGATCCCAATACTTCTATCCTATTACGCTGCCTTGAACTCTTTATTATTGATCTTCGTCTTCCCTTATTTCGGAAAGACGAAACCTCGTGCTGGGTATAAAGTTGGATACACAGAGAGTACTAGATATACCCCATAGGCCGATCACATACTTGAGGATTATTCTTTCGTAATTAAGGACATATCATATGTGATATGATCGGCGTTGAAGTTTCGAGGATTGAACGGCATGAGTAAATAAATTAAGGGATATTTTCTTAAGGTATATAGCCTTAGGTGATAGGTGGATAAATTTTTATAAGTTGGGTAGTAGTGCATTGTCAACTCGGGAGAAATTTCTTTTAGATTATGATCGAGTAAGATTAGATTGAGAGAGGTTCAAGCCATTGTAATTTGGAGAAATTTAGAAGGATGACTAAGATGATGGGGATCAATGAATTGATATTGAGGACCCAATATTTATACCTTAAGTGCATGAGTTAAATTTTTGAACAATGAAGGTAGAATCACCAATTTGAATTTAGAGGATAAATATAGAATTTCAGACTTGAATATTGGTGGACTGCATTTAAATTATTTTTCAATTTGGTGAATTGAATTAAGAAATAAAAGTTTTTGGGTTGGATGACCTATTTGAAATAATGAGGATGTGAATGGAATTTAAAGAGTTGAGGCATACAAAATTTTATAAGTGAAAATGGGAATATATTGGACTCAAACCACTTCTAAAGGAGATTATGATAGTTAGAGATCGTGAGGTAAAGTTATAGGCGTATGTAAATCTTGGAGATGTTATGTAGATATGGATAATTTGAAACAAGGGGAGAAGAGATAACCACAGGTTAAATTTTGATTGGAGCAGTGGTCATCTTAACCTAGAAGTGATTGTAATAGATATTATTAGGATTCTAGTTATCGCAAGAAGATTGCGACTGACTTGCCTTATTGTACATAAAGGATTAACCGATTCTGCCTTATTTCAATTTTGATGACGACATTGTCTTAAGTTGGCTGAATTGTGAAACCCCCTCACCTAAGAATTTGACCTACTCGGCTTAGATAGTGAGACTGAGGCTAGCTCGAATCCACTTAGAAATAGAACACGGTATTTTATTTAGTTTTACAACATGATATCACTTGACACGCCTTACCGTGCTCCGATAATTGGAGCACTACACTAGCCACTGCCTTCCTACAAATTCTACACCCTTATCCTAGACATGCCCATCATCCAATTCTCATCTTTGTGCAATTTTCCAATTGTGGGACGCTTTTATTCAAAAGAGCATTTATGTGTCCACACCATTGGACATGACACATGAAGAAACCTATTTTTTGCTCATATGGATTTTTCCATGATTTTTTTTTGGGATGTACAACGTGCAACATCGCCCACCCCTTTAAACCTAGCCTTGCATTTTAAACAATATAAATATTATACCATCATTGCATTCTATCGTGGCTTAATTTTAATTTCGAGGACGAAATTTTTATAAGTTGGGTAGAATGTAAAACCCCCTCCCTAGAAAATCGTATATACCTTTTTATTTGTTAATTATTAATTAAATTGTAGTAATTAGGTCTAAATAGAAGAAATAGATTTTTAATAATTTTTATGTTAGGTGTTCGGGCACTTAGAGGACTTGTGGGACCATCAAGAATTTTTCAGAATTTATTCCATGTAGGAGACCCCTTGAGCAGTTGCAAGCCTAACGATGTGCAATACCCTAATCTATAATTTTTCTTATGTGTGAATATATATATATATGTATATATACAAATATATATGTATATATATATATTTAAAGAAAGAAAGGAAAAAAAAAGAAAAAAAATAAATAATACTAAGTATAGTAATAATAATATTAACTATAACAATCAAATAACCTTATGCTTTAGCAACTTGCTTTTCCTTCAGCATACTTGCTTGCGGCTGTAGCATTACTTGCTGTGAACCTTCCCTTTACCAATTAACTTGCGTGAACCCGCCCCACTCCAGCGGCTTCACCCGCGGAGTCCAATCCATCTCTCTCTCTCTTAATATATATTATATATATATATATCTATAGTTAGCTCTAAAACCCTAACCTAGAAACTCCAGACCTCCTCTTCCCATCTAGAGCCGTCATCGCAGCCAGAGAAGCCCCGTCAAGCCATCCAACCACCCCGTCGACTCCGACATCGCGCCTGCAGAATCCCACTCGAGACACCTTCGTTCCGGTGTAATTTTCCGTCGACTCGCTCGACCAAACGCTGTTCCATTTTCATAGGTATGATCATCCCTTAACCCTCTCCAATATCTGTTTTATAGCCAACCTCGGAAAACGTGTGTCCCTAGGTGCAAAACAGCGCCCAAGTTGGCCCGGACTTACCCAATTCTGAAATCGCAGAAACTTGCGATGACCACCCATATTGTCGAGTTCGTATCTCCCACCACAGAGATCCGAATTCGATGATTCTTTTTGATACCTGTAGATTACATGACCTAGTTTATTTTCTGTATAATAACCTTGTGCTATTAGTTGCTGTGGACATAATTATATTCGTCACAAAACTGCGCGCACCCACTTTTTCCAGATTTCCAAAAGTTGGAGATCGGAGCGCGCCCCGCCAAACGGGACCGCACCGCCGTGTGCCAAGTGTACCGAACGGTACACACAGCGTAATCGGACACATGAAAATTCGTGGAGACTGATTCGGACGCGTGAGCGCGCCGAAATCAGGCCGTATCCGCGGACACATTTCGTGTCGTCACTTTTGTGGAACTCGCGCGTATTTTGTGCACGCTTGTCAGATTGTGACAAAACCTGCGCCACTGGACTCGTGGTAACGCGCTGGTCCTGTGACCCAATTTTTACGCATTTCTGAGACGGTTGACCAGATCGCCAATTGGCGGGCCATATAGTTGACTTTTTGGACCAAATTTTGTTCGGCTCATCGGAATCCACATTTGGACATACCGTTGGGTTCGTATGGACATCTAGAGTTGTTTGACCTATAGTTTGTCTCATTTAGAGACTGTTACCCTCGGCACGCTTTTCGATGCAAAGTGGGCCACACGTGGACCCCACTTTTGCCCGAAATTACCGTTTTGCCCCTGTGTCCAAATTGGACGAAAGGGATGTGCTTTTTAGCTATTTTGCTCATTCTGGAAATATTGGTGATATTTATTTCAGCATCCGGAGACATTTGTTCTGTGGCCATAGCTTCTGGTCCTGTGTATTGGACATTTGGGCGCGTACATTTTGTAGCTTCTTGCCAGGCAAGTATACCTTGCCATTGTACTGTTATTTATATTCCATATGTTGCATGCATCTTTATTTTTTGTCCTTAGTTCATATATTTTAATTTTTATATAAAATGCTCGCGACGGTGACGTCGCAAAATATTTTATTTATGTATTTGCATTGACCTTGTTTATGAGACTACCCCATTATCATGTAGCATCATCAGGTTCATTTGACTGTGACACATATTTTTACAGGAGTTATGAGTCTCATATAGATCACGGACGTACGTATTGACTGATCATCGGTACGTGTGGGCCGTGCGTTAGGAATAACTGCTGTTAGAAACTTTGTATGCTAGTAGACTTGGCAGTTATTAGAGGTCCAGGGACATAGCTTATTGTAGTACGGTGGCCCCATCCTTGTCCTTGTTTGGTTGCAGGATTTGGGCTAGGGTACTAAGAATAGGCTATGGACCAAATCGTGTCATGGATGTGACATGCTTAGAGCATGGGGTGGGGAGAACAACAAGTACCGCATTTGAGCTCCTTTGCACTTTCTCCTGTACGCCCGGATTCTCCGCTGGAGATACGGGTCATGATGACCACTATATATTATGTACTATCAGGCGGGCCACCGGCGTTCAAAAGACGACATGCCTTTGAGGCCCCTGGTTCTCCGAGAGAGTCATGCCAATCCCAGTTCTCAGCCAGATAGCTCACTTGTTAGAAAGTTGTTCTTAAATTGCATTCACTTTAGACGGTTAGGCAACCCATTGGATATTTATTTCAGTACTTTATTGGCATGTATTTAAGTATACTTGTTATGTCCCTCTGAGGACCTGGCCCGCTGCCAGGTGTACCTGTTCTTGAGTATTGCAGGAGCATAGATTTGAAAGGATATAGATGCTTCGTGGATGTCTTCTCTTCGAGCCATGATTGGCAGCTGGTACTTATATTGTTTGAGTGAGTTGTACTTATATTGTATTTACTTTTCCCTTTGAGTTGGTAGTGGATTTGTTTCCACCCAACTATCATCCTTAGATACTTCTTGTTGAGATCTAGTTTCATAGATACTGGTTATTTATTTCTATATGATTTTGGTGGATGAGATTTAGATTTTACCCTGTGACTTGTATTACATTTTTACCACTTGTGGATTTGATATTCATAATACAGCGTACGTATAGATTTGGTTTCCATATATTGGAGTTTCCATATCCATGCGGCTGGCATGCTTACGTGTCCTAGTCCTACGTATTTTTGGAACTAGGGCGTGACACTTGTTGCAATGCAATGCATTTAGCCAACTGAGCGTTCGGGACAATCGAGGCAACTTGGGTTTCCTTTAGCAAAGGCACACGTTCGTTCCATACATTATGCCCCCTTATACGATAGCATTCTCGGGGCAACAATCGAAACCAGGATTCTGGGTCTTCGGGACTGTGGCACGCCTATCGCTCCCTCTGACGATCCAGTACCTGCGAACAAGTAAACTGTTGGTGGGTCAGCACTTTATACAAGTACTGGTGAGATAAAACAACTGAACAGAAATATGCATTCACTCAAACCAACACTAAGTAATCATGTTATAAAATATTACATTACTAGTGATCTTTCTAGTTTTACCTAGGTTCGTTTCATGCAGTTCTAGCAGAGTCATATTACATTGCTTTGGAAACATGTTTGGAAACAGAGTTTCATATTGAATATGCAAGCAAGCAAGCCGTTCATGTTTCAGGGTGTGCGCATCGTGTCTCGTGCGACTCCAGGGTCAGATGCAAAGCTAGACACACAATGCACGATCTTAGGGGCAGTCACTATCCAAGCCAACACAATGACTTAGCTATATGCAGGGCGGTCCGCGAGTATCTCAGGATCGACAGCGGTTAGTCCAGCATACCAATGACTCATTTCTCTGATGCTAATGGCAGCTGTGACCTATGGTGGCTTGAACGCATGCAGTTCAGCTCTCCACCAAAAGCCATTGTCCGACCGCGTGCGAATGCATGGAACACTATCAAATAAACTCTAGTATGCAGACGAGACGAACCATCAGAATAAAATCTTGTTGCGGGGCAATCCGACTTATCACTTGAACACGTTCAGGCACAGTATGGTTCTCTCGAAGCATAGACGATAGTGAACATGTTCATGCACTCTAAGCAGGCGATACAGGATTCTCGTTTAGCAGACATTGATTCAAAGATAAGCTAGGTGAGTTCGTTCATTAACATGCAAGGCAGGTTCTATCATTCTCTTATGAAAATATTACAAGCAAAAACTCAGGTTATTATTAAGGCGTGCAAGAATCAGAGAACGAAGTTCTGCCCACTCACCTTGATATATAACGTCGGCGCGGAGCGGGGCGTTACATACTTACGCTTGGGCTAGATTCGAAATTCGATAGTATGGCTTGCCCTCAGGAAATCTCGAGGACGAGACTTTTTCTGAGTGGTGGATAATGTAATACCCCGTTCCGCTCAAGCGGACTGCCGATTCAAACGGCAAAGTACAAACGTCCCGACCTGCCTCCCTCAGCGAGGCAACTCGTTTGAGGCAAGGATATCCAGACTTGGTCCCTACAGGAGTTCGGCTTAGGCTCTCAGAGGCTCGCTCGCAGTATCACTCGACCGAGGCGGATCATCGCTAAGGTGGGTGGCTACGGTGAACTTGTCTTTGCTTAGCCAGCACACATAAAATACGAAATGATACATGCTAGTCGCTAGGTGAATCACCCCCTGCATGCTAATAAGAATACAACGCACCTAGCTAAGGGAATAATACCAACTTGTATTGCTTATGCTAGAACATGGAAATGAAATATTGATATATATTCAGACCCTCGCATGTTACCTTTGCCTCGTGCAACTGGACCCGCTATGCCTCGAGTAGAATGACACAAACGTATATTCAGTAGTGCACTGTTCACTCCCTAACACTGCACAACCCTAGATAACTTCTCTCGGAAAGGCCCCGTACGGTTTCGCTCGGTTATCTTCGGGCCCGAGCGAACTTGAATGCTTAAGTTATACAAGTGCATGCTTGCCTGCTTTTATGTATTGCTTAGTTTCAATGCTTGCTGCATAACTATGCCCCGACCGTGAAATACTCTGCTTGTCATGCATTCATTTAGGTTCTCCTCGGAAGACTACCTGATAGTCGTTCCGTGCATGAATAAACCTGAATATACCTGGGACCGTTAGGTCGCTAAGGCAATTCCCGAACCAGGGAACTTGCACCAATCCTGTGATCCAAGAATCCCTGCTCGTGGAGCAATACTGTCCTGTACTGAATCAAATGGCTCGTGGAGCCGATACTCAATATTTAGAGTAATCCTGACCCTGCCTCAACAAGTTACAAATATATATATATATCCTGACTTGAACTTGTTCCATGAAGCTTGTTCTATATATATATATCCTGTCCTGAACTTGTTCCTGTACCTGACCTGACCTTGAAGATTAGAGACTTGCATGGTCACAGGACAACTTGGAAAACAAGGTTTTAGTTCCGCAGACGGTCGCTGGGGCACTGGCACCGATCTGATCCGGACGGAACTCCTGATAGTCGCCTGCTATAGGACAGAATGCCCTGGGACGTCCTGCTCTATGCGTCGCACGATATTTCGTACTGAGACTAGACCGTCCAATATGGCGCCGTGCCAGTGACCTCATGTACATATAGATAAGTTATTCTCGCTTAGCGGTTACCCGCGTGCGAGTTATTGCATCGCATCGAGAATAACTGAACACCTGAACGATCTTGTTATAACAACACGCATGCATAAAGAGCACTTGATCATAATATGCAACATGCCTGATATTTCCTGTAACCCGTACGCCCAGAACGGGATCTCGCACTGAAACGCTTGTGTTTGCATATGTTTTGCCCTGAATGCTTATATATGTTTCTGCTTGATTTAACTTGGTTTGCCTTGGACAGGGAAGGACAAATGGTAAGTTGGTAAGTCTCGCCGTGTTTCCTCCCATGTCGCACGGCGCACTGCCACACGGATTAGGCTATTCAGATCTTGCATGAAACTGATCCTAAGGCAACTAGAAAGACAACTTAATAGTGGATGCACGGAACCTTTATTACGTGTTTGGATTTGTCGAGCGGGCGAGTAGCCTCCCCACCAGTGCATTCATGTACTGATAATCCACCAGATTGCTTGCAGGGTGCGGGAGAACCTCGTTCGGTGCGGATGCCTCCTTCGTGCGTGCTAAGGCGAAGAGTTCAACTCAGAAGCCTTGGAACGCCGTGTTCGGAACTGAAGCACATATACAAGACATAATGTTGGAACATCGCCTCGCCCGAACATCGTTCGAACATCGCCTGGACATCGCCTCGCCCGAGCGTCGTCGGAACATTTCCGTATATCATCCATAAATGTAGCCACTTGGCACGCTTTTATGTTTTAGAGAGAGTGCTCGAGCGACTTGTAATCTCGGCTATATGCCGCCTGTAACACTTTTTTCAATATGAATAAAATAGATTGCTTTACTCCAACTTGTGTTTCCATGCTTCCGCTATACTGTCGACTCAGTGAACCTGTTACCGATCGCCTATGCGTTCATGATTCTGCTGTATTCGGGCAAACTGTGCGACTCTGTGGCTTAGAACTCTTACCGCCAGCCAACGAACCACGGCCTTGCACGGGCGCAACCCCAGGCCCGTGCGGTATCACGTCCCCCGAAAGCTCGACTCGGGCCATTCGATTAGCTCCCCTTCCTTCCTCGTACCCGCGGGACGGGCGCGATGATTCGCGTCCGGCACGCCGAGGCACGGTGATTCGTGCCCCGGTTCGTTAATTCCCGGCCGCACGGGGCGGGGCAGGGCGGAGCGGCGGCCCGGGCGGGACCGGGGCGTGACAGAATGGTATCAGAGCGGAATCGATTCTCTGGCCCAAACCGTTGCTATGACTCTGAGATATTATCGATATGGTTTTGCAAAGAGCGTTCCATACAATAAGTCCATAGATATTCTCAAAGTGCAAAATGTTTCCTGAACTTGAATTGCTTGACTGTTTCGATAGAGTACGGCGAGGGACGGCACTATCGCTACTCGGGATATCGAGAAGTTTATCCTTGAAGTTTCGAGGATGAAACTTTTTGTTGGTTGGTAAGTATGTAACTCCCCGCTCCGCGCCGGTGTTATATATCAAGGTGAGTGGGCAGAACTTCGTTCTCTGATTCTTGCACGCCTTAATAATAACCTGAGTTTTTGCTTGCAATATTTTCATAAGAGAATGATAGAACCTGCCTTGCATGTTAATGAACGAACTCACCTAGCTTGTCTTTGAATCAATGTCTGCTAAACGAGAATCCTGTATCGCCTGCTTAGAGTGCATGAACATGTTCACTATCGTCTATGCTTCGAGAGAACCATACTGTGCCTGAACGTGTTCAAGTGATAAGTCGGATTGCCCCGCAACAAGATTGTATTCTGATGGTTCGTCTCGTCTGCATACTAGAGTTTATTTGATAGTGTTCCATGCATTCGCACGCGGTCGGACAATAGCTTTTGGTGGAGAGCTGAACTGCATGCGTTCAAGCCACCATGGGTCACAGCTGCCATTAGCATAAGAGAAATGAGTCATTGGTATGCTGGACTAACCGCTGCCGATCCTGAGATACTCGGGGACCGCCCTGCATATAGCTAAGTCATTGTGTTGGCTTGGATAGTGACTGCCCCTAAGATCGTGCATTGTGTGTCTAGCTTTGCATCTGACCCTGGAGTCTCACGAGACACGATGCGCACACCCTGAAACATGAACGGCTTGCTTGCTTGCATATTCAATATGAAACTCTGTTTCCAAACATGTTTCCAAAGCAATATAATATGACTCTGCTAGAACTGCATGAAACGAACCTAGGTAAAACTAGAAAGATCACTAGTAATGTAATATTTTATAACATGATTACTTAGTGTTGGTTTGAGTGAATGCATGTTTCTGTTCAGTTGTTTTATCTCACCAGTACTTGTATAAAGTGCTGACCCACCAACAGTTTACTTGTTCGCAGGTACTGGATCGTTCAAGGGAGCGATAGGCGTGCCACAGTCCCGAAGACCCGGAATCCTGGTTTCGATTGTTGCCCCGAGAATGCTATCGTATAAGGGGGCATAATATATGGAACGAACGTGTGCCTTTGCTAAAGGAAATCCAAGTTGCCTCGATTATCCCGAACGCTCAGTTGGCTAAATGCATTGCATTGCAACAAGTCCCTTTCCGCTGCTTACTCGATTGATGCGATGATAGCCAACTATCAACTTAAATGATTGGCCTTGCACGGGCGCAACCCCAGGCCCGTGCGGCATCACGTCCCCCGAAAGCTCGACTCGGGCCATTCGATTAGCTCCCCTTCCTCCCTCGTACCCGCGGGACGGGCGCGGTGATTCGCGTTCGGTGCGCCGAGGCACGGTGATTCGCGCCCCTGTTCGTTAATTCCCGGCCGTACGGGGCGGGGCAGGGCGGAGCGGCGGCCCGGGCGGGACCGGGGCGTGACAGTATTCCCTTGTATGCATAAAAGCACTTTGTATCTGGGAAGCGTCAGTAAACGATGGTTTGGGTCTTTGTGCCGTACCATCATTACAGTCGTCGTCTGGATAGTCTTGCAGTACTCTTTGTCAGGAGTCAGATTCACTGCATGGTCTGAAAGGTTCATTCGAGGAATATGAAGCGTTCCTCATATACTTTCATGCTGCATTAAAAGCGGATGAGTTTTACGCCATAAAGGCGATATAATACCCTTTTTACGCTGAAGCAGCCTAGAAATACTGCATTGTGCGGATTGTCTTTGAGCTTATATTTTACGCTGTACTAGCGACAAAGCTCTGTTGTACGCCGATGGCTCTGAAGTCATATTTTATGCCATACAGCACTGAAACACTGCGTATAACTCTGTAGCATATTTTTTATGCTTCTACAATACACATGTCAGCTAAAATCTTCGTGGACTGCCCAACTCTGAAGGGCAAGAAATGTGCAGACTTGGTGAGTCTGTCTACGATAGCCCAAACTGCATCCTTCCCGCTAGGGCTCTGCGGGAATCCTGTGACAAAGTCCATGGTAATGTGTTCCCACTTTCACTCGAAAATGGGAAGTGGTTGCAATAATCTTGCAGTCCTCTGATGTTCAGCCTTGACTTGCTGACAAACTAAATATTTCACCATGAAACTTGTAATTTTTCTCTTCATTTCTATGCCACCAGAAATGCTGCCTCAAGTCTCGGTACATCTTCGTACCTCCCGGGATAAATAGAATAAACGAGCTATGAGCCTCGGTCATCAACTCTTGGCGTAGCTTGCCACTTGGAACATATAGGCAATCTCCATGCCTCAATGTTCCGTCTTCCTTAATCCTGAGTCCTGTTTGCATGTCGGCCTCTGTCCTGTCTCGCTGTCGTCTAAGTCCCGTATCTGTAGGCAAGGCTGCCTTGATCCCCTCAATAAATGTGGACTGAATCCTCGAGACTGGCCATCTGTCCATCCATGCCTGGCAATACAATCTCAATCTTGAGTTCCTGAAAAATCCTCTAACCACTGGCGATGAGTCGTAAAAATAGGCCATAGGCTTAGCTTAAGGCATCTGCTACTACATTCGCCTCGCCAGGGTGGTACTGCAACTCGATATTATAATCTGTCATAAATTCTAGCCAACGTCTCTGTCTCATGTTGAGCTCCTTCTTCGTGTAGGCATACTTCAGACTTTTGTGATCTGTATTAATCACAACACGCTCTCCATAAAGGTAGTATCGCTATAGCTTTAGTACAATTATCACTGCAGCTAGCTCTAGATTGTGCGTCTGATAGTCCTCCCATAAACCCTTAGTTGTCCTGATATGTAGACTATCTATTCTATCTAAACATAACTCATATTTGCTGAGCTTGGCATACAGTCTCTCCTGTCTCAGCGTCTCCAACACGATCCTGAGATGTCTCTCGTGCTCCTCCTGGCTCTTGGAATAAACCAAGATGTCGTCAATAATTACCACCACGAACTTATCCGAGTAATGGTGGAAAATATTGTTCCTTAAACTCATAAATACTGTCGGAACGTTGGTTAAGCCAAACGGCATGACTAGAGACTCATAGTATCCATACTTCGTCCGGAAAGTCATCTTAGGAATGTCCTCTCTCCGTACCTAGATCTGATGATAGCTGGATCTGAGATCGATCTTCAAAATACATATGCGCCACTTAGCTGATTCAAATAAATCTTCGATGCGCGACAAGGGTACTTGTTCTTTATCGTTACAGTATTTAGTGCTCTGTAATCGATACACAAGCGTACGTCCTTCTTCGGTACAAACAAAATGGGTGCTCTCCATGGAGATACACTAGCCCGACTGAAACTCTTGTCTAAGTGATCCTCTACTATGGACCTTCAACTCAACCAACTCTTTCGGTGCTAGTCTGAAGACGGAAAAAATAACTGGCTCGGCTCTTGGAGTCAACTCTGTAACAAACTCTTTCTGTCAGGTGGCGGCCTAAAAGATTCTCTAGAAACACATCTTCAAACCCTGATATAATATGGTGGTACACTGGTTCACCTCCTGCGTTGTATACCCCTAAGGTAGATGGGCACCATGCTTCCAAGCTCTCTGAAGAAACTCAAACTCAGGGTAATCCGGTGGTCTAAGGATGACACAACCACGATGGCAATCAAGCATTGCGTGGTCTTGGCTCAACCAATCCATGTCTAGGATAATGTCATAGTCTAGACTTTAACCTCAAGATAAATTCTCCTGTTCTATTTTCAACATCAATCCTCAAAAGAAAATGTTTTCTTGCCTAATGTATGATTTCTCTTCTCCTCAAGGTTTTCCCAAAAAATTTATTCCTCAAATTTCTTCTTTTCGTTATTCATCTCTCCAAGTCACAAGTACAATGATGGTATCACTCAAGCACATACTAGAATTCCTGGAATCCGATCATTATCTTCCAAGTGAGATCCTAAAATTTCATCTCCTCTAGCTCATAATCATCGTTCCTAGCATTGCTATCATATACAACCACTAGTTTCCATCATCAGGCTATGCATTTCCATAAATTATTCTAGGTCATAATCAACAATCCTTCCAGCTCTCAGTACTTCCAAGATCACTGCTACCTCAAGCACGGGTAGGGTACTACTGGGTCCAACTCTCTTGCCAACCTTCCACACTAGTTCTAGAATCCAAAGAACCCATCAATCTATCCTGATAAGGTAACAATCTTCTCAAAGAAAGGCATACGAATTCTGTCTTCTATCGTCTGGTCTTCGATCTTCTTCTGGAGGGAAATCATCAGGCACAAGCATCCTTTTTCGCGAATAATAGGGGATGAGAACAAAGATAACGATATTAACGAAAATTGAACGAATACAAATTGGAAGTCCAAGGGCGATAATCACATACAAAGTGAGTTTTTTAAATCGATTATGGATTGAGATCCTGTTCAACAATCATAATACCTATTCCTAATTTGCAGGCTCGCTTGGCACAGTCAGGTGACCAAGACGATTTAAAATGGACCTGCATGGGCTACCACAAAAATAAGTCACGTCCAGTCTCAAAATATGTAGGACCAGGAATACGTGACACGCCAGCTACACATTCGACCAGACTCTGGTCTGACTCGAATACGTATAAGCTGTATAATATAAATGTGCACTATCTAGATATTCCATAAATGTAAACCTCTATGTCTTAATCCATAATATACATCAGTATACAAGAAAGAGCTATATGTGCTAAAGTCGGCCGCCCAATAACACACTAACTCGAATAGACTCGAGAAGGAGTATGAGTCTATAAAAACTAGGCTACAACAGCAGATGGATAATCAACGTAAAATAACCATAATGCCGGTAGATAAGATATGAGTACCTGGTACCATGTCCGTAAAACATGCAACTCCAACAATAACTCCAAATGCTCCGTAATCATCTATGCTGCAAAACTGGCAGAGAACCAGGTCCTCAGAGGGACGTAACAAGGTACAAAATACAGCATGCCAAGTAAACAGAAAGTACAAGTGCAACGATAGGGTACTCTATCATAACCAAACAAGTATGACACAGTTTGAAGACAATGTTCGACGCGTGGGCTATCTAAAATAAAACCGTAGCTCCGAACACAGAGACACACAGGGCGTACCGTAACTCCGAGCACAGAGTCACACGGACGATACACTACTCTAGAATACAGGAACACTACATATATATATATATATAAGCACGTGCAGAGGAGCCCAAATATCTAGTAACTGTCTTCCCCTTCCCAAGCGGTCAACGATGGTGCGCTGAACCTGAACCTTTATCTAACAGTCTCGACACACAGAAATAACTCAACAGACGCGACCCTAAGGTCGTCCCAGTCTCTGGTCATGATGTCAATATCAAGATACAGGAATCTGGCATGATAACAGTGTATAAGTGTGTCATGGGGTGTCGATGTATTCAGGTACGTGCATCTAGGTTCTATGAAGCATCTAACAAATATTCTAAGACGTTACGACGAACGTCAGCACCCGGTTGTGATCCGGACGCGAAATATCGAACGTCAACATAAAAATGCGCACAATGTACATAAAGAACAATAAATATCTGTAATCTAAAATACATGGTGGCAAGGTACACTTGCCTGCGTGCGGCTGCTGATGACGGGGTCCCGGTACCGCGTCCAAGCCCTCAGGTCCTGCAGTACCTAGAGATGAGATACAAACCGATAATCAATAATCTATTCCATGACAGACAGGGATGCAACACACATCTACACCTAAACTCAGTCTCAGCTACGACTCACAGGGATAAGACACTAGGGGGAGTTTGACCACAGTTGACTATCGGTACGATAGTCAAAACATCTAGTAATCAGTACCACATCATCAAACCATCCTCAAAAACAGTTTATGATTTTGATTTCTTTCTTTAATATCGTTGTTACCAATCACCATGTACCTCCCTAAATTAATCACCTTAAATTTCCAGTTTCTAAATTACCGATCACACTAGTCCTCAATCAGTCATTCACCTACTATCCTTACTAATCATACATTTAAATTGAGCATTTTACACTACATACTTCGAAGACAAGTTTCCTCTACATAACATCTATTGTCCATTGGATCACCAAATCATACCATTCTTTAGTGTGAATTTAACCACGACCATACTAACAATTCTATATAGGCTGTATAAGTAATGCTTCTTTTCTAAATTAAACACACAAGTATAAATCATCAACCCATGCTCCTAAGCCCTAACTAATGCACACAACCATAAGTATCAAGAATCCTCATTCTTACTTATATAATGTGTTAAAAAGAACCCTAACTAACCACATATAAAACCCCTAATCTCATAACTTAACTATAACAATATTAATAAGAGACAAGGCGAGGGGAGAGTTGTACCTCGACGGCGAGGTGGGTCGCTGGCCGGAGCGAGGTGTCGATGGTGGTGGTGATGGTGATAGGGAGGAGGTCGGATGAGGGAGGCCGGAGCGGAGGAGATCGGATGGGGAAGTCAGCCGGAGCCGCTGCGGGGGGGGGGGGTGATGCACAGTTGTGGTGGTGATGGTGGAAGCCTGTGGTGGAGGTGATGGTTTCGAACAGGGAGAAGATAGGGAAGTCGGCCGAGCAAGGTGGTGTTGGCCGGACGGGGGAGCTCCGAAGTCGGAGGAGGTCGGATGGGCGGACGGGAAGGCGCACAGTCGCTGCGGGGGGATGGCTGCACCGTGGAGAACGTCGGAGTAGAAGAGTCGAGGGGGTGGCTGCACAGCCGGAGCTGCGCGAGGGAGTGCACCGCCGCAGTCGGGGGAGCTGCCATTGGCAGTAGGCGGGTCAGGGCCGGATGAGGAAGATCGCACGACGGAGACTGCACAGTGTCGCCAGACTGGATTGCACAGTGGGCCGGAGAAGCTGCTCAGGCCGGAGCGGTCAGCCGGGCCGAAGTCAGTGCAACAGGGTGGAGTGGTCAGCCGGGCTGGAGTCAGTACAACAGGCCGGAGTCAGCTCCCAGGAAGAAGAAAGGATGAAGAAGAAGAAGAAGAAGAAGAAGAAGAATGGAAGAAGAAGAAAATATATGGAGATTAATATGGAGGAGTGAGGAGAGAGAGGGAGAGGGGGGTTTTTCAATACCTAGGGATTAGGGCCGGCTTTGGGAGTAGTGAGGGTGATTTTGATGTTTTGTAGGGGGGTGTGTGAGGGATGTGTGGTGGGGATGTTCCCATTTAAATTGGATGGCTAGGATTTAACATGAAGACTTGGTTTCTTCATGCAAAGGAAGGGGAAGAGAAATGTTGACTATGGTCAACAATTGGTAACCTCTCCATTTGGTCTTGGCCAATGGGGTGAGGACACCTAAAATCAATAAATTACAACTAAGCCCCTTAAATTCGAAAAATTGCACGAACGCATAAAATGATACAAAAATTGTAGAGAAAATTGTGTTTGGTGATTTGCATGGTGAGAGGGTGTTGTGTATGTGGCATGGGTTTAATTAAATGGACATTGGGATTAATTGGAGATTAAAATATGATTAGACAAAATTGGTATCCCCGATTTAAATAGAATTAAAGTGTCCCGCGCTTTTAAATTAAATGGGGGCACTTGGGGTCAAAATTCAGAAATGACACAAAGGTCAAAAATGGTGGGGGCTTAGAGTCAGTCTTGGACCCTTTAGTTGGTCCGGCTCAACGGGTTAAGTTGGTATCTCAGAATTGAGGATAACGACACAGGTGTCCGACACAAAATTAAATATGGGATTAGGATACGGAAAATTATGCGATTAATTTAAGGCACAACGGATTAATTTTTGTGTGACAAAAAAGTCCAGTGCCTAAATTGGCTAGTCAAGTCAGAAGTACAATAGTTCGATAGAATTTATGTGCTGATATTGGGCTCCGAATAATTTAGCAATGGTAGGGCGCGCCAGGGGTTTAATTAAATAAAATAACGGACAACTCAACTCTAAACCTCAACATCTGCTAAAAAATACAAAATTTTCCAAATCCAAACCTGACTATCTATAGAATTAATCGAGGGGGTTTACAGAGTTAGAGTCATTTCGCTTCGAGCAGTTTTCAAAGGACATCGCAGAGGATCCAGTTATAGGAAAGCCAGTACATGGAGTTGCTCCTAACCTTGATCATCATCCTGCTGATGGTGGTCAGGGTGACCCTCAGGAGGATGAGCATGCCGATGAGGCAGTTCCTAAAAGGAAGAAGGATGTTGATATATAGCCAGCACCAATAGTTCCATTGAGGAGGAGCTATAGAGAGTGTTGACCATCTACAAGATACTCATCGGATGAGTATGTGCTACTGACTAACGGGAGAGAGCCCGAAAGCTTTGTAGAGGCTATGGAAGATGAATACAGGCAAGAGTGGATGGAGGCTATGCAGGAGAAGATGAGTTCCTTACATGCAAATTCTACTTATGAGCTGGTGCGGTTGCCAAAGGGCAAGAAGGCTTTGAAAAATTGATGGATATTCAGAGTAAAGCAGACAGATAATGCTACTCGCCCTCAATACAAAGCGAGACTGGTAGTTAAAGGCTATAGTCAACGGAATGACATAGATTATGATGAGATCCTTTTACCAGTCATCAAGCAGTCATCTATTCGGGTGGTTCTAACATTGGCAGCCAGTTTTGACTTGGATGTCGAGCAGATGGATGTGAAGACGACATTCCTCCACAGTGATCTTGAGGAGGAGTTGTACATGTAGTAGCCAGAGAGATTCTATGAGAAGGACAAGTCATACTTGGTCTGCCGATTGAGAAAGAGCTTGTATGATCTGAAGCAGGCTCTGAGACAGTAGTACAGAAAGTTCGAGTCATTTATGGAGATCATGGTTATCTACTGACGATGTCGTATCACTGTATTTATTGTCACACCCTGGTCCCGCAGAGCCGTTCGTCCTCACTTTGGTCCCTACAGAACCGATCGTCCTCGCACGGGTGTGATGCCGTACAAGCCTAAAATGTGCTTGCACAAGGCCAAAGCTTTGAATAAGGGCAAGTAAGCTATTCAATACTGAAGCAGCGACACACATATTGCAGAAAAGTAAAGAACACAATGGCATATGAAAATAGGCTCTTTTATTGATAATCGAAAGTGTTACAAGCGGCACATGGCCGAGGTTACAGTTCGCTCAAGCACTCTTTCTCTCGATTATAATAACATCGTTCCGTACATTATGTCCCTCTATACAAAAGCAGCTCAAACTTGATGCGGCTCAAGGCATCGACTCCAGACTTCCGGTTCCTTGGGATGAGGCACGGCTATCGCTTCCTCGGACGACCAGGCACCTGAGAACAAGAAAACTGTTGGTGGGTCAGCACTTTTATAAGTACTAGTGAGATAAACAACTGAACATAAGCTACACCCCCTGAAACCCACACTAAGTAATCATGTGGCAAAATATTGCATTACTAGTGATCTTGTCACACCCCAGTCCCAAAATACGTAGGACTAGGAATACGTAAGCATGCCAGCCGTATGTATATGGCAACTCCAATATATGGATATCATAATACATATGTACGCTGTAATATGAATATTAACTCACATGTGGTATATATATAGTCACAAGTCACAGAAATACTAATCTCATCCACACAATAAGTCATAGAAAAAAATAACTACACTAGAATAATGAGTCTGAATAATCCAAAATAATAGTCGGATGGGGACGACAAATCCACTACCAATGACTATATCAATACTAAAATAAGAGAGAAGGGTAAATCTCCAATATAAATAAGATGATGATATAAGGGTATCAGCGAAGCGATCCATCGCTAGAGATAATCCAAGATGCTCAGAAGGTAAGACCTCATCGGAAGAGATAAGTAGCAAGTCATGATCCGTGCTCCTGCGAATAGTCATGAATATCTACACCTGGAAAGGGACCAGGTCCTCAGAGGGACGTAACAAGATACATTGAAGCATGTCAATTTGAATACAGTAAACATGTATAATAGATAGAAAATATATAAGTACGCTGTACAAGACAATCTATATGAATGCATAATAAGGACAATTTTTTGACATATGGGCAAAGGTAGGCTACTCGATCTAAGCCTCACAACTCACACACCCGTCTAGAACATCATCAGCCGACATACCGCGGGGGTAACGACCCTCGTGACTCTATCAATCGACATACCGCGGGGGTAGCGACCATCGGACACGACAACCATAGTATGTGCTAGTTACTATGGTTCACCAGAGTGGTTAAAGCCCATACGCCTACTGATCGTCCTCTCATGATACTAAGTGTCATATGTGTATCAACATATCTAATATATAGTAATGACTGAAAGAAACTACACATGCAATAAATATACAGAAATGCAATGAATATATAGAAATATAATAAGCATGCAAAGTACTGTAAACAATTTGGCAAGGTATCTTGCTTGGTCTGAAAATGATGAAGTCCCAACTCAAGGCGTCGTCCGATCTACCCGTCACATAAATTAAACAAGTTAGGTTACAAAAGTGGGTAAAAAGGTTCCTCTATTTAATCTATTTTAATTCTGAATAAAATAACCTAAAATAGTATTTTAATCTTATTATAATCTGATTTTATTGTTAAGCTCTAATTTTGGTCCAAAGAAAGTGAATTTTACGAATTTGTTATCCGTAACACACAAATCGAGGCAATCCGTTGACCAAAAAGTCAACAGACTCAAATCCTGAATTTGTGTGTGGAATCCTATATATTTTAATGCTATATGAACACTAGAATTAATAATTTCATAAAATCACAAGTCGGTAAAGAGTTATGGCCACAAGGGCGCACAGATGACAGTTTTCGATAATTTTTTATTTACGTCTACGTTGCACGAATTTTATAGTAGATTAAACTTATATGTTAAATTTTGGAAAAATAAGTTTATGAAATTTTATCATGTCAGATTTTTTGGAACTTCAAACGGTTCGTAATTTCGAATTCGAAATCTCCCGAAATCTCAAAAATACGAAAATATATCTGATTTTGGACAGCTGGCACTTTTAGAATTTTTTGGAAAAATAGGTTCATTAATTATTAAAATAATTTATATAATCAAAAAACTAACCTTGATATAGTTCTAACAAAAAAACTTGGAGCACATTTGGAGTCTGGAGCTAGGAGATATCGTCTTTTTAATTCGTCATAACTAGTAGAAAATGAGGCTGAATTTATGACGAATTTTGACTATTTTTGGACGAAAAAGAGGGGAATTTGGGAAAGAAAAATATGAAGGATGAGGTATTTATAATGGTGGACACTACTTAATTGAATACGACTAGGATTGGTTAATTTGGATAGAATTATGATGAATTTAAATAAGGATAGGATATGCATGAAGTTGCTTTCCTAGTAGATTCAGGATTTGAATTAATTTAAAATAGAGTTTGAATTGATATCAATAATTTATAATCTTAAATATAATTAAATATAATACAAATAATTTATAAAATCTTATTAATATCTATTAACACTAAATTAGCATCTATCTAATATTAAGACTATATATATCCAAATAAATCCTAAATAATTTTAAAAATCTAAATAAATTTCTTAAAATTGTAAATAAATTACAAAAAATATAATTAAATATTTTAAACTAAAATAGATATTTGGTAGGAACAACATGCAAGTATGGTCTTATAGTAAATTATAGAAGTCCTAGAAATTTACGTTCCCTATGTTTTAATTACCTAAAAATTCTAAAAATTCTAAAAAAGTCTTCAAAAATCTAAAATAGCCTAAAAATAATTCTAAATAAATATTTACATAAGTAAATCTACTAAGAAAATTATTTTCTAATTAACTAATAGAATATTCTAAAGTAATTCAATATTTAAAATAATCTATAATAAATAAAATAATATAAAATACACACAAAATACCTATTTTGGATGAGGGGGTTTACAGATTTTGCTACTTTTACCTAAGTTCATTTCATGCAGCTCAGAACTATAGTCAGATTATATCTTTTGAAAACATAACTTTGAAACAGTTTTGCATATTCAAACTATAAGCATACGAACGGGACAGTGCTCTATCGTGCATGTAGAAGCATAAAAAATACGCTGGGAAATCATACGCGTAAAACCCTCAACATACATGAAACTCGCGTAAAACAGAGCTCCAACACTGGGTGGCGTAAAATATGACTTCAGAGCCATTAGCGTACAACAGAGCTTCAACGCTATTTCAGCATAAAACATAGCTCCAGAATAACCCGCGTAATACAGTATTTCCAGACTGCTTCGGCGTAAAAAGGTTACTACATCGCCACTTCGGCGTAAAACCCGTCTGCTTTTAATACAGCGGGAAGTTGTACGAAGAACTCTTCGTATTCCTCGAATGAACCTGTCAGTGTGTCATGCCATAGTCTCAAAATATCGAGGGACTGGACGCGTGATAATGGCCAGTAGCACACACCGATGGACAAACTCAATTTAATGGACCCATCGGGGCGTACTTAAGCTGTAATACAACAATAAATAGGTCCAATGATACAAGTCATAGTCTATTCTAATCTCATCCATAACAGATAATCACAGATCAAATGCCAGAATAAATGCAATAAATATAAACTAACAAATCTCGATAAAAGTGTCTCGGAGAACAATCCGAGAACAAGTCTAATACATCACTGCAATAGACAGGAAATAAAATAACTAGAAACATAAATAAATGAGTATCTCAAGCCAATACTCAGGAGAAGTCCTCTGGCACAATCTCGTCCTCGGGTGTCGGTACAGCTCCTGTATCTGCTCCTGCTGCGGTCCCGTATACCTCGGGGAAGATCTCGTCTGCAAATCCTGAGGACATAATCCGGATCCAGGTCCTCAGGGGACATAGCAAGGTACAGATAATACAAGCCAAATTAAATGCAGTGCAGCAAATAATAAAATAAATAGGGTAAGTATGTAACCATCTATGTGAAATACAAGTGAGAGCATCACGAGTACTCAGGCTGAGCCACTACAAGCTCTGTGTCGGGGAGCCGGTAGCAGTAATAATGAGTAATGGGCCAAGCTTGGGTTTCAGAGTCTTGTGTCTCACAATAATAGGGGATATATATATAATCAGCCTGTAGCCTGTGTGTCTCTCCCCACCCAATGTAATCACACGTCTCATGTCCATGATGCCTCATGTCCATGTCACGCACGATCATATCTAATGCATCAAGTCATATAGTATCCATGAATATAATGTCTATGTCATAACCTGTATCCTATACAGAATCACCATGAATATCTCAGAAGGATTCTGTCTCATGAATAGTATCAAGTGTCCTGGGTTATAGTGTACTTGATAAGACAAGTACGAGAATGCAAAGGGTCACGAATGTCCATCTCTAGATGACAATACACAACACCGCTTACGGTGTTGGCACCCGACTATTAATCGGACGCTAAGTAAGTCACACGATCCTTGGTTAAGCATGCACAGCAATGTAAATGAATCAAGAAAAATATGTAACAAGACTGCAAAGTTGGCAAGGTACACTTGCCTGTGGTTCTGGCTCCAACTGTAGCTCTGGTCTCAGTGTGATCTGTAGGTACTCCTCCGGTTGCTGAAATAAACATCACCCATTAGATTCAAAAAATATCAAATAGCTAAAAATGCCTGTCCTTGAGTCCAATTTGGACACAGGGGCAAAAACGATATTTTTGGGTTAAAGCGGGGTCCACATGTGGGCCACTTCACACCGAAAAACGTGTCAGGGTCAAAGGTCTCCAAATTTGTCAAACTTAGTGTCAACAAGTCAGGAACGATGATACGAACCCAATAAAACTTCCAAAATTGGATTCCGATGAGCCGATCACAAAATCGCCCGTCAAGTGGAGCCTATAGGGCCCACGATACGCAATTTTGTCAACGTTCTCAGAATCGAACCAAACTTGGGTCACAGGACCAGCGTATTACTACGAGTCCGATGGCATAATTTTTGTCTTAATCCGACGTGTGTACACAAAGTTACGATGTGTTCCAGAATGGGCGGATACGGGGCGTTATCGGCGGATACGCATTGATTCCGGTGTGCACGCACATCCAAATCAACTTCTGTGAAATCCTGCACGTCCGTATCAACGACGTGCATGTTTTGGTAAAGACCGTGTGCGACCAAGTCGTCCCGTTTGGCGGGGCACACTCAGTTCCGGGATAAAACAGGGCATTGGTTTTCCTGTTTTTGGATCGCTGTTTGCGATCACCACAGGATGTGACGCACCGAACGGGTTGCACGGGCATCGAGGGGGTCACACAGTCTATGCATCACAACTGACGGGACAAAAAATAGGGCAACGAGAAGAGAGAAATGGGTACCTGAACAGGGCTCCAAAAACCGAGTATTCTCGTGTCCGTATTGACACGACACAGCGTGTCCGAGACCTGTGTGTCTAGGTTATGGTTAGGGTTAGGACTAGGGCTCTGTCGAACCTGCGATGGCCGGAGGCAGGCCAAAGGGAGGCCGGGGGAGAAGAGGCGGTCGAGGTCCGGAGGCGGCGGTGCGCGGGGAGGCGACGCAGGGCTCGGGCGGCCGGGCGGAGCGGAGCGGGCGGCGTTCGGGCTGCTGCTGGTGCTGGGGGCTTGCTGTCGAGGCAGAGGAGCTTGGCTGCGGCTGAGGGAGGGAGGAGGAAGGAGGAGGAGAGGGAGGCCGGGGCGGCGTCGCGACAAGGCGGCGAGGCGGTGGCGGTTCAAGAGGAGGCGGCTGAGGAGTCGGGGACGGGCAGAGTCGTCGAAAGTTCGACGCCGGTGGAGATGGATCAAGGCAGAGATAGGTGGCTGGGGATCAGTAGGAAGTCGGCGGTAGCGGAGATAAGAGGGAGAGAGAGGTCTGGCGGCCGGGCTCCGAGAGTTTTATACACGCGCGCCGCTGGGTCGGAACAGTGTTTCCGACCCGAATTGGGATTAGGGTTCGGTGTGGATTTCGGGTCCGGGTCGGGTTCAATTTGGATCTGACTCGACCCGTTAAGAAATTGGTTTAGTTCGGGTCAGTTTGGCGACGGTTCAGTTTAGTTTGGTTCGGTTTATTTTAAAAATAAACCGGGTTCAGGGTTTAATTAGGTTTAAATCTACGTTAGTTTTTAGGACTTTAAAACTGTTTTCGTAGTCCAATAAATTTACCGAAAATTATTCTATGTCCAGTTTTCCATTTTACACCATAAAATATTATTTTCATAATATTTTAATATTAATTAATGGTAATTAAAAATCATTTAATTGCAAAATGCCTAGGTTTTAATTACAAAAAATTCCAAAAAATTACAGAAAATTATGAAAAGTCCAAATTAAAATTCTTGAAAAATCAGGAGGCTTACAATCTACCCCCCTTAAGAGGATTGCGTTCTCGCAATCAAAGAATAATCGATCAACAGAGATGACACGGATGCAATCATTATTCGAAGCATATCACGATCAAGGAGAATCAAGGTTGAGGGTGTAAGAATAATACAAAGGGAAAATTACTTCCCTAAGCATTAAAAGTTATGCAATTTCCCGAATGAAAGAAATCTAGAAATCTACAGTTCATTACTTATAAAAATATATTAGGTTATCAATTATAAAAATATTCTAGGTTATTAGCAAGTTTAAAATTACTAGGTCAAGGCTAAGGTCACGAACCAATAGGCACGAGATAAAATAAATATATAAACAGATAACTACGAAAAATTACGCGCATTAGCTACTCCATGGGTCTGTGCGTCTTCCAAAGTCATCGCTGGAGCTTGTTCACGTTCTTGCAGTTGATTCCTCTCCTGCTGTTGAGCCTGCTGGAAGAGTGTTGTTTGTGGTGCCAAGGGTGGCCTCGGCTGATTCCCTCCTGGGACTGGTGGTCTGACTCCTTCAACTCTCGTTTGCGGTGCCTCCAATGCTAGAGAGGCTGGCCTTGGTGCTGGTAAGGCTTGTTGGTTTACCATTGGTGCTCTTTCTCGACGCTCAGGACATTCTCTTAATAAATGCTGACTGGATCCGCAAGCTAAACATAATCTCCCTTTTCGTCTGCACTCGTTCTCTATATGGCCTCGCTTGCGACAATATGGACAGACAGGTACTACTTGAGAAGGTTCTTCTGGTGGCTGGTGCATGTGAGACTTCCTTGTAATTTCTTCCTGTGGTGCTCCGGCTGGTGCTGATGTGGCTGGTTGATGAATCATCAATGCTTTCTCTCGATGCTGAGGACAATCCTTGGCTAAGTATTGATTGGTTCCGCAAATCAAGCATAATCCTAACTTGCATCTGCACTCCTTATTAATATGTCCTATCTTGCGATAATACTGACAGGTAGGCAGTACTTACGAAGATGCTTCTGGCGGCTGGTGCATGGGAGAACTCTTTGCAATTTCTTCCTGTGGTGCTCCGGCTGGTGCTGATATGGCCGGTTGATGAATTATCACTGCTTTCTCTCGACGTTCAGGGCAATTCCTTACCGAATGCTTTTTTTGGATCCGTAAGATAAATATCGTCCCAATCTGCATCGGCATTCTTTAGCGAAATGGCCTACCTTGCTACAGTAGTGACAAGTAGGAAGGACTAGTACAACTGGTGTAGATGCTCTCTGTGGTGGGTTCATCCGTGGTCGTTTTGCAACTCTTTCTTGTTGTGCTTAGTCTGGTGCTGATGCATACGGCCGCTTCTGGCTGGACTCTATCCTTGTGTTGCGCTCTATGGGTCGTGCTGCAGCAAGGACGTCCGAGTCTAAAGTAGGTGCAACGAAGCTGATTAACTTTCGTAGCTCAGAGCTAAATCTGTCGATGAACTTCTCCGCTTGGTTTTGTTGAGCTTCTTCCTGAACCTTCTGATGGGCTTGCATCATCGCGTAGAACATTCAAAACATTTGTTGTTCATCCATAGCCTGCCCTGGTGGAAAGGTAGGCATCGGTGGAGTAAACTGCGTCGATGGTGGAACGTCGTCTTGCCGACCTCTTGAGGTATCTTGACTATTTTGTTGTTCTAGTTGACCTCCACCAACTGGTGTCACTTCATTATCATAGGTGACATCAACAACTTATGGTATTCCTGCGGGAGTCTCGTCGCGTGCTTGTGAATCCATTGCTCTACATTAAAATAAACTATAAGAGGCGCACAGGAATCAAGGCAGGATGCAAGAAAAATTTAGTTTGAATACGATATAGATATCAAGAACGATTCAAGCAAGTGGATGAGATCCTAAAAACTTATCCTATTCTTACTGCAGGCTTGATCGGTCCCTAAGTTAAAATCGAACAATTTAGTCATTGACCTGCATGGGCCACCACAAAAATCATGTCACGCCCCAGTCCCAAAATACCGAGGGACTGGACGCGTGATAATGGCCAGCAGCACACACCGATGGACAAACCCAATTTAATGGATCTATCGGGGCGTACTTAAGCTGTAATACAATAATAAATAGGTCCAATGATACAAGTCACAGTCTATTCTAATCTCATCCACAACAGATAATCACAGATCAAATGCCAGAATAAATACAATAAATATAAACTAACAAATCTCAATAAAAGTGTCTCGGAGAATAATCTGAGAACAAGTCTGATACATCACTGCAATAGACAGGAAATAAAATAACTAGAAACATAAATAAATGAGTATCTCAAGCCAATACTCAGGAGAAGTCCTCTGGCACAATCTCGTCCTCGGGTGTCGGTACAGCTCCTGTATCTGCTCCTACTGCGGTCCCGTATACCTCGGGGAAGATCTCGTCTGCAAATCCTGGGGACATAATCCAGATCCAGGTCCTCAGGGGATATAGCAAGGTACAGATAATATAAGCCAAAGTAAATACAGTGCAGCAAATAATGAAATAAATAGGATAAGTATGTAACCATCTATGTAAAATGCAAGTGAGAGCATCACGAGTACTCAGGCTGAGCCACTACAAGCTCTGTGTCGGGGAGCCGGTAGCAGTAATAATGAGTAATGGGTCAAGCTTGGGTTTCAGAGTCTTGTGCCTCATAATAATAGGGGGTATATATGTAATCAGCCTGAAGCCTGTGTGTCTCTCCCCACCCAATGCAATCACACGTCTCATGTCCACGATGCCTCATGTACATGTCACGCACGATCATATCTAATGCATCAAGTCATATAGTATCCATGAATATAATGTCTATGTCATAACCTGTATCCTATACAGAATCACCATAAATATCTCAGAAGGATTCTGTCTCATGAATAGTGTCAAGTGTCCTGGGTTATAGTGTACTTGATAAGACAAGTACGAGAATGCAAAGGGTCACGAATGTCCAACTCTAGATGACAATACACAACACCGCGTACGGTGTTGGCACCCGACTATTAATCGGATGCTAAGTAAGTCACACGTTCCTAGGTCAAGCATGCACAGCAATGTAAATAAATCAAGAAAAATATGTAATAAGACTGCAAAGTTGGCAAGGTACACTTGCCTGTGGTTCTGGCTCCAACTGTAGCTCTGGTCTCAGTATGATCTGTAGGTACTCCTCCGGTTGCTGAAATAAACATCACCATTAGATTCAAAAAATATCAAATAGCTAGAAACGCCTGTCCTTGAGTCCAATTTGGACACAGGGGCAAAAACGATATTTCCGGGTCAAAGCGGGGTCCACATGTGAGCCACTTCACACCGAAAAATGTGTCAAGGTCAAAGGTATCCAAATTCGTCCAACTTAGTGTCAATAAGTCAAAAAAAATGATACGAACCCAACGGAACTTCCAAAATTGGATTCCGATGAGCCGATCACAAAATCGCCCGTCAAGTGGAGCCTGTGGGGCCCACGATACGCAATTTTGTCAACATTCTCAAAATTGAACCAAACTTGGGTCACAGGACCAACGTATTGCTACGAGTCCGATGGCGTAAGTTTTGTCTAGATCTGACGTGTGTACACAAAGTTACGACGTGTTCCAGAATGGGCGAATACGGGAAGTTGTCGACGGATACGCGTTGACTCCGGTGTGCACGCACATCCAAATCAACTTCTGTAAAATTCTGCATGTCCGTATCAATGACGCGCACGTTTCGGTAAAGACTGCGTGCGACCAAGTCGTCCCGTTTGGCGGGGCGCACTCAGTTCCGGGGTAAAACAGGACGTGGGTTTTCCGGTTTTTGGATCGCGGTTTGCGATCACCACAGGACGCGACGCACCGAGCGGGTTGTACGGGCATCGAGGGAGTCACACAGTCTATGCGTCACAACTGACGGAACAAAAAATGGGGAAACGAGAAGAGAGAAATAGGTACCTGAACAGGGCTCCGAAAGTCGAGTTTTCTCATGTCCGTGTCGACACGACACAGCGTGTTCGAGTCCTGTGCGCCTAGGTTAGGGTTAGGGCTAGGGATCTGCTGGAGCTGCCGCGGCCGGAGGCGGGCCGGAGGGAGGCCGGGGGAGCGAAGGCGTTCGAGGTCCGGAGGCGGCGGCGCGAGGGGAGGCGGCGCAGGGCTCGCGCGGCCGGGCGGGGCGGAGCGGAGCGGGCGGCGCTCGGGCTGCTGCTGGTGCTGGGGGCTTGTTGTCGAGGCGGAGGAGCTTGGCTGTGGCTGAGGGAGGGAGGAGGATGGAGGAGGAGAGGGAGGCTGGGGCGGCGTCGCGGCGAGGCGGTGGCGGTTCGAAAGGAGGCGGCTGAGGAGTCGGGGACGGGCGGAGTCGTCGAAAGTTCGACGCCGGTGGAGATGGATCGAGGCGGAGATAGGCGGTTGGGGATCAGTAGGAAGTCGGCGGCAGTGGAGATGAGAGGGAGAGAGAGGTCTGGCGGCCGGGCTTCGAGTGTTTTATACACGCGCGCCGCCGGGTCGGAACAGTGTTTTCGACCCGAATTGGGATTAGGTTCGGTGTGGATTTCGGGTCCGGGTCGGGTTCGATTCGGATCTGACCTGACCCGTTAAGAAATTGGTTTGGTTCGGGTCAGTTTGGCGACGGTTCAGTTTAGTTTGGTTCGGTTTATTTTAAAAATAAACCGGGTTCAGGGTTTAATTAGGTTTAAATCTACGTTAGTTTTTAGGGCTTTAAAACTGTTTTCGTAGTCCAATAAATTCACCGAAAATTATCCTATGTTCAGTTTTCCATTTTACACCATAAAATATTATTTTTATAATATTTTAATATTAATTAATGATAATTAAAAATCATTTAATTATAAAATACCTAGGTTTTAATTACAGAAAAATCCCAAAAAATTACAGAAAATTGTGAAAAGTCCAAATTAAAATTCTTGAAAAATCAGGAGGCTTACAATCTACTCCCCTTAAGAGGATTGTGTCCTCACAATCAAAGAATAACCGGTTAACAGAGATGACACGGATGCAATCATTATTCGAAGCATATCACGATCAAGGAGAATCAAGGTTGAGGGTGTAAGAATAATACAAAGGGAAAATTACTTCCCTAAGCATTAAAAGTTATACAATTTCCCGAATGAAGGAAATCTAGAAATCTACAGTTCATTACTTATAAAAATATATTAGGTTATCAATTATAAAAATATTCTAGGTTATTAGCAAGTTCAAAATTACTAGGTCAAGGCTAAGGTCACGAACCAATAGGCACGAGATAAAACAAATCTATAAACAGATAACTACGAAAAATTATGCACATTTGCTACTCCATGGGTCTGCGCGTCTTCCAAAGTCATCGCTGGAGCTTGTTCACGTTCTTGCAGTTGATTCCTCTGCTGCTGTTGAGCCTGCTGGAAGAGTGTTGTTTGTGGTGCCAAGGGTGGCCTCGGCTGATTCTCTCCTGGGGCTGGTGGTCTGACTCCTTCAACTCTCATTTGCGGTGCCTCCAATGCTGGAGAGGCTGGCCTTGGTATAAATTCCCTCACCAAAAATAGGTATTTTGTGTATATTTTATATTATTATATTTATTATAGATGTTGAATTTATTTAGAGTATTCTCTTAGTTAATTAGAAAATAAATTTTTTTAGTATATTTACTTATATAAATATTTATTTAGAATTATTTTTAGGCTATTTTAGATTATTGGAATTTTTCCATAATTTTTAGTTAATTAAAAACTAGTAACACTAATTTTCTAGGACTTTGAAGAATTTATTTTATGTTCAAACTTAATTAAAAATATCCCAAAATTTTATTTTAGGTTCTAAATAGTCAAATATATTTTCTAGAATTTTCTGGGAATTGTTTGAATATTTTAGTATTTATTGGGAGTTATTTAGGCTAATAACTAATTTTTAGGACTTGTAGAATTTATTGTACAATTTCAGTAATATAGAATGGACCCACATTATTTTTTAGGATTTATAATATTATTATATATTTTCTGGAATTATTTCAGAATTTTTGGAATAATTTTAGTATTTATTTTTAGTTATATGGTTAAAACTAATGTTTAGAGCTTCTCCTAATTATAGTAGAAAATCTATGAATATAAAATTATTCCAAATATTTTTCTAGAGTTTTTAAATTCAAAATATATTTTTTTGTAATTTTTCCAGATTTTTATGATTATTTTTAATATTTATTTTGAGTTATTTAGATTTAAAATGACTTAAATAATGTTTTGATAAACTCAAATCAAAAACAAATAATATAACAAAAACCATCCAATCAGATTCTGACACGTGTTAGCCTATAAATATCCTTTCAGCCGCAGGTACATCTCTCTCTATATATATATATTATTATAACCCTAATTATTCCATTATTTTAGAGAGAGAGATTTTGGAGAATTGCTATCTAGGGTTCCTTCATCTTTCACAAGCCATTGCGCATAGCTCCGGACTCCAAACGAGGCCTAATTTCTTGCGTTAGAAAGATATTGAGGTTAGCTTTCGGATTATATAAATTATTTTACGAAATTATGAGTATTAAATTCTAAAAAATTCGTAGAGCACAGCATGTCCAAAAATAGACGTGTTTTAATGTTTTCGCGATTTCGGGAGAACCAGGAATCAGAATTATGAACCGTTTAAAGTTTCAGAAAGCTAATGTCTAGATAATTGATATATGTTTTTTCCAGAATTTAATTAGAAGTATTTATATACTGTTAATTCTGTAGAACTTCTAGGTTAGAATTTAACCATCGGTGCACAATATAAAATTTTGTATGTGCCATAATTCCCAAACGAATTTGAATTCGGATGAGCCGTAAATTCCAGCATGTTTTTGACGCTGAAACCTACAGGAAATCATGCATAAAAGTTGAGTTTGTGTTGGTTGACTTTTCGGTCAACAGATCGCCTCGATTTGCGTGCCATGAGTCTCGAGTTGATAAAATTCAGTTTCTTTGGACAAAATTTAGGAATTAACATAAAAATCAGAATAATAAGATTTAAATAGGATTTTAGAGTAATTATTTCAGAATTAAATAAATTAAAATAAATTATCTTTTGACGTGATAAATTTGTAATACATAGGCTATTTGGACTGTGACTTGGACTCTGATTCATACCAGCAGCAGGACCCCAGGCAAGATAACTTGTCAAATTATTTACAGTATTTTACATGCTTAGTATATTTCTGTATATTTATTGCATTTTTGTTTATTTATTGCATGTGTAGTTCCTTTTCAGTCATTACTATATATTAGATATGTTGACACACACTTGACACTTAGTATCATAGAGGACAACCATTAGGCGTATAGGCTTTTAACCACTCTGGTAAACCATAGTCACTAGCACGCACTATGGTGGTCGCGTCCGATGGTCGCTACCCCAGAGGTATGTCGATTGATGGAGTCTGAGGGTCGCTACCCCAGAGGTATGTCGGCTGATGATGTCCACTGACGAGCGTGAGATTGTGAGGATTAGATCGAGTAGCCTACCCTTGCCCATACGTCGAAAAGTTATCCTCATTTGCATTCATATAGATTGTCCTGTACATCGTACTTATCTATTTTCAAATATGATGCATGTTTACTGTATTCAAATTGGCTCGTATTTTCTGTATCTTGTTACGTCCCTCTGAGGACCTGGTCCTCTGCCAGGTGTATCTGTTCTTGAGTATTTGCAGGAGCGCAGATTTGGATGGTTACATGTGATCCGAGGATATCTTCTCTTCGAGTCCATGATTGATAGCTGATATTCTTATATTGTGTTTATTGTGTTGTACTCATATTGTATTTGCTCTTATATTCGAGTTGGTAGTGGATTTGTTTCCATCCAACTATCATCCTTAGATACTTCTTAATGAGATCTAGTTTTATAGATACTGGTTATTTATTTCTATATGATTTTGGTGGATGAGATTTAGATTTTACCCTGTGACTTGTATTATATTTTATACTACTTGTGGATTTGATATTCATATTACAGCGTACGTATGGATTTGGTTTCCATATATTGGAGTTGCCATATCCATGCGGCTGGTATGCTTACGTGTCCTAGTCCTACGTATTTTTGGGACTGGGGCATGATACTTGGTGCTGGTAAAGCTTGTTGGTTTACCATTGGTGCTCTTTCTCGACGCTCAGGACATTCTCTTAATAAATGGTGACTGGATCCGCAAACTAAACATAATCTCCCTTTTCGTCTGCACTCGTTCTCTATATGGCCTCGCCTGCGACAATATGGACAGACAGGTAGTACTTGAGGAGGTGCTTCTGGTGGCTGATGCATATGAGACTTTCTTGCAATTTCTTCCTGTGGTGCTCCGGCTGGTGCTGATGTGGCTGGTTGATGAATCATCAATACTTTCTCTCGATGCTGAGGACAATCCTTGGCTAAGTATTGATTGGTTCCGCAAATCAAGCATAATCCTAACTTGCGTCTGCACTCCTTATTAATATGGCCTATCTTGCGACAATACTGACAGGTAGGCAGTACTTACGGAGATGCTTCTGGCGGCTGGTGCATGGGAGAACTCTTTACAATTTCTTTCTGTGGTGCTCCGGCTGGTGCTGATGTGGCCGGTTGATGAATCATCACTGCTTTCTCTCGACGTTCAGGGTAATCCCTTACGAATGCTCTTTTGGATCCGCAAGATAAACATCGTCCCAATCTGCGTCGGCATTCTTTAACGAAATGGCCTACCTTGCTACAGTAGTGACAAGTAGGAAGGACTAGTGCAAGTGATGTAGATGCTCTCTGTGGTGGGTTCTTCCGTGGTCGCTTTGTAACTCTTTCTTCTTGTGCTTAGTCTGGTGCTGATGCATACGGCCGCTTCTGGCTGGACTCTATCCTTGTGTTACACTCCATGGGTCGTGCTGCAGCAAGGACGTCCGAGTCTAAGGTAGGTGCAACTGAGCTGATTAACTTCCGTAGCTCAGAGCTAAATCTGTCGATGAACTTCTCCGCTTGGTTTTGTTGAGCTTCTTTCTGAACCTTCTGATGGGCTTACATCATCGCGTAGAACATTCAAAACATTTGTTGTTCGTTCATAGCCTGCCCTGGTGGAAAGGTAGGCATCGGTGGAGTAAACTGCGTCGATGGTGGAACGTCGTCCTGCCGACCTCTTGAGGTATCTTGACTGTTTTGTTGTTCTAGTTGACCTCCACCAACTGGTGTCACTTCATTGTCATAGGTGACATCAGCAACTTATGGTGTTCCTGCGGGAGTCTCGTCGCGTGCTTGTGAATCTATTACTCTACATTAAAATAAACTATAAGAGGCACACAGGAATCAAGGCAGGATGCAAGAAAAATTTATTTTGAATACGATATAGATATCAAGAATGATTCAAGCAAGTTGATGAGATCCTAAAAACTTATCATATTCTTATTGCAGGCTTGATCGGTCCCTAAGTTGAAACCGAACAATTTAGTTATTGACCTGCTAATCCTGTGTGCACGTACATCCAAATCAACTTCTGCAAAATCCCACACGTCCGTATCAATGACGCGCATGTTTCGGTAAAGACCGCGTGCGACCAAGTCGTACCGTTTGGCGGGGCGCACTCAGTTCCAAGGTGAAACAGGGCATGGGTTTTCCGCTTTTGGATCTCAGTTTGCGATCATCACACGACGCGATGCACCGAGCGGATTGCACGGGCATCGAACGGGTCACACAGTCTACGCGTCACAACTGACGGGACAGAAAATGGGGCAACGAGGAGAGAGAAATGGGTACCTGAACAGTGCTCCGAAAACCGAGTTTTCTCGTGTCCGTGTCAATACGACACAGCGTGTCCGAGTCCTATGCGTCTAGGTTAGGGTTAGGGTTAGGGCTAGGGCTCTGCCGGAGCTGCGGTGGCCGGAGGCGGGCCGGAGGGAGGCCGGGGGAGCGGAGGCGGTCGAGGTCCGGAGGCGGCGGCGTGCGGGAAGGCGGTGCAGGGCTCGGGAGGCCGGGCGGAGCGGGCGGCGCTCGGGCTGCTGCTGGTGCTGGGGGCTTGCTATCGAGGCGGAGGAGCTTGGCTGCGGCTGAGGGAGGGAGGAGGAAGGAGGAGGAGAGGGAGGCCGGGGCGGCGTCGCGGCGAGGCGGTGGCGGTTCGAGAGGAGGCGGCTGAGGAGTCGGGGACGGGCGGAGTCGTCGAAAGTTTGACGCCGGTAGAGATGGATCGAGGCGGAGATAGGCGGCTGGGGATCAGTAGGAAGTCGGCGGCGGCGGAGATGAGAGGGAGAGAGAGGTCTGGCGGCGGGGCTCCGAGGGTATAAAATACACGCGCGCCGCCGGGTCGGAACAGTGTTTACGACCCGAATTGGGATTAGGGTTCGGTGTGGATTTCGGGTCCGGATCGGGTTCGATTCGGATCCGACCCGACCCGTTAAGAAATTGGTTTGGTTCGGGTCAGTTTGGCGGTGGTTCGGTTTAGTTTGGTTAGGTTTATTTTAAAAATAAACCGGGTTCAGGATTTAATTAGGTTTAAATCTACGTTGGTTTTTAGGGCTTTAAAACTGTTTTCGGAGTCCAATAAATTCACCAAAAATTACCCTATGTCCAGTTTTCCATTTTACACTATAAAATATTATTTTCATAATATTTTAATATTAATTAACAGTAATTAAAAATTATTTAATTGTAAAATGCCTAGGTTTTAATTATAAAAAAATCCCAGAAAATTACAGAAAATTGTGAAAAGTCCAAATTAAAATTCTTAAAAAATCAGGGGGCTTACATAGTGGAAGCAGTGAATCTAACTCCTGACAAAGAGTACTGTACGGTGATCAAGAGGACGGCTGTAATAATGACTCTGCACAGAACTCCAGACTGTCGTCTAGTGACATAACCCTTGATATAAGATGTCGTTTACGCATTCAAGGAATACGCTGCCTATTCTACACAGGTAGATATGAGCTTTAAGTTCAGGATGAGACGAAACCAACAGCCACGTCAAAATTTGTCCTTCATACAGAACTCAAGGCACGTCTCTGCAATTACTGCGCGAGATGGGGGCAGATCTCTGCATTTAATGCATGAGATTTGGTTCTACTTTGAATGACTGGGTGAGCTATAATTAGGCTAATACGTCCATATCACCATCTCCGCACATTACGCCAACCAGGCTATTTTTAGCTATAGGAGCACGCCGTACGCTATCTCCTCGAAATACGCCAACTCAGGCTATATTTGCAAAGTATTAAGTTTTACGCAGAACTTGGCTTGTACGCCAACATGACAGCTACTTGGCTTCTACGCTAACATGACAAATACTTGGCTTCTACGCCAACATAACATCTATTTTGGCTTCTACGCCAACTTAACAACTAATCGTCTTCTACGCCTACTTGGCTTTTACGCCATCAGAACAGCTATTTGGCTTTTACGCCAACGAGACAGTTATTTGGCTTTTATGCCAACCATCTCTACGCGAGGGGCTACGTGGCTTGCATGCCATGATCTTCGATGAGCGATTATACGCATTACCTCATAATGGAACACGCGTCACATGCTAATTCAAGAGATCATTCATACGTGAGTAGCAGTTATTATAACCGCCGCATAAAAGGTACAACTCTCTCTGCTGTTCGGTTTTTATGTCGACTGTTGCTGAACTCTATAAATAGAGACCTCCAGCCACGGAGGTCCAAGGTCAAATCGAAGGTAGAGAGAATTCAGGAGTCACAGACAGAGGTCAAGGTCAAGAAAGCACCTATAGAGTGCTTTGGCAACGAGAGTTCAACTTTTCCTGCAGTCTTTGAAGCTTCTTTTTCGTCTTCTACAGCACTTTTTCGTCATCGTGTGGTCAAAGGGACAAAATGATCGACCGCAGATCAGACTCCTATAGCAATATTTCCCTAGAATTAAATTTTTGTACTTAACATCCTCGTATAGGATTAATTGTACTTCTTTTTATTGTTTGTAAACCAAAGAAAGGGTTTCGTATAAACCTAGTTTCAATTTCTTTCATTTATTATCAAACACAAGATGGCGACTCTGCTGTGGACTACTTTCTCATCTGACGAGAAAACCATTGCTCAACACGATGTTGTATCCATAGGATCAATGAAGAAGACTCTGGTCGTCCAATTCGACCAATCGGCTTACGAAGACATGCTTCGAGCAGGGGGTAGCTCTCATTCCCTCTCTGTCTAAGACAACAGGAAATTGCGTAAAGTATGGATGCCCCGGACATCCTCTACCATTCCTGCGGACTCTCTCTCTCCGATCAACAAGGTTGTGACAACGCGACCTCTATGCCTTGGGCGTAATAATCTGTCTCCCGTCTGTGACGTGGCAGACGAAGCTTCTGGCAGTGCCTTAGTGCCAATCCAGAAGTCTACTTCGTGCCCTACGCGTAAAACTTTGTCTCCCGTCTGTGACGTGGCAGACAAAGCTTCTGGCAATACCCTAGTGCCAATCCAAAAGTCTATTCCATGCCCTGCGTGTAAAATTTTATCTCCCGTCCGTGACGTGCAGACAAAGCTTCTGGCAATGCTTCAGTGCCAATCCAGAAGTCTACATCGCACCCCGCATGTAAAACTCGGTCTCCCGTCAGTGATGTGGCAGACAGAATTTCTGTCAATGCCTCAGCGTCAATTCAAAAATTCCAAATGCGCCCTGCACGTAAAAATATATCTCCTCTCTACCATGAGGCAGATGTTTCTTGCAATCACCACAAGGGAAAACAGGTAGCAAATCTTCCAACCTCTCAGCTTTTACGCCATCAAGAGAAGAATTTGCCCGCCCTTCAGATTACGCGGAATGCTGACGGCCGATTGAGAACTTTCTCAGTTTTACGCCAACCTGTGCAAAACTCCAGATTACGCCAGGATAAGCCTCTCGGCGTAAAGAAGACCCGGTTTACAGGAACATACGTTCCTCAGACGGATGACGGATCGTACGCTACTCACATGGCTGAACTGCTGTATTCTTATGGCAGCGAGAGAGTTATGATTCCCAATATCCGTGCTCCAACTGATGTAAAAAGGCAGAATAAGCCTTCTTCTTCTTCTCCTGTTAATCCCCCTGACTTGCGTAATTTCCTGATCCAGAAACGTAAAGACAGGGGATCTTCTAACATATCGATTACACCCCCTAGGAAGCATTATTGTAATAGTCACAAAGTTGTAGTTAACTACTGTTGTTCTAAGATAAAACGGTCAGTTTTCGACCGATTGAACTACTCTTTGTTTTTACAGGAAGAAGAGCCGATATTCGCATCAGTGAACATGACTTCACACATCCCTAGAAGAAGGTCAAATTCAAGATGTCATCCCTCTAGAACTCCAAGCCAATGGATATTCGACAGACTCCTTGAGAATATTGAAGCTGGTGTGTTTCGAAACACCCGTTCGAGGTCACGATAACCGGTTTCATATTCTTCTGATTCTGACACTGGGGGTAGCCAGTTTTTCGAATCGGATGCTGAAAGTATAGACTCAATCTGTACAGAGATCTATACTAATCCATCAATAGCATCCAGAGAAATGGGAGTCTATGCCATTGGAGATGAACACGAAGAGGCTTCCCCATCAGGAAGTACCGACCAACACATCGCTGTATTGGAAGCATCATTTAAGGAGATATATTCCATGATGGAGAATATGCACCAGATGATGGTGACTCAATATACAGCTGCAATAGCTCAAGTAACGGTTCCTCCAACTCAAATAAGAGTGGGGGTTGGACCTACCACCATCCAATGCAAACCAGGAGCCTGTTCTAAATCAAGAGTCAGCGGATCCTCAACTTCCTAACTCGGAGAATGTATTGCCTCCTGTTGGAGTTACAATACAACCGATCTCTCACCACTCTGCGGTCCCTTTACCAGCTGAAGACCCGATGCAGGCAGTATGGGAATTGAAAGCCTAATTTGATGCCTTGAAGCATAAGGATCAGCTCAAGAAGTTGAGAATCAACCAACCATACCCAGCTATCTGGGACGAGATCCCTTTCCCACCTAAATACAAACCACAAGCTATGGTTTTGTTTGAGGGAAAGACGTCATCGAGCCAGTACATGAACTACTTTAGCATGATGACGGTGTTATTACAAGGAAATGATGCCCGTCTCACTCGAGTGTTTAAAGGCTGTATGTCTGGAGTGGCCTATCAGTGGTACCGTAGTCTTGCGGATAACTGCATTACTTCCTTTGAAGATTTCAAGACTCTGTTCTTCGCTCGATTCTACGAAGGAGGGATGGACATGTCTATGTCCTCGCTCATCGAAGTAAAGCAGAAGGAGAAAGAGAATGTTCGTACTTTTATCGAACGTTTTTGTCAGGCCACTCTGTAGATGCCTTCCGGAGTTTCGGATTCAGCCTTGGTGGACATTTGTAGGAAGAACCTTCTTCCACTGATCTCGGTGTTCACAGGCCATATCAGTTCCATGATTGGCCCTCGTTTATCATCTCAGCGGTAGCCGCTGAAGACAACAGTCGAAAGGCGCATGATAATGGAATCATGATCTCTACCTCTGATAGAGGGAAGAGGTCATCTTCCAATAGCGACCATCCTCGTGGTTCCAAAGGAAAAGAAGCTCTGGCGATCAATACGTCCAGACAACATACTCCAGGGACTACGCAGACTAATCCTGGGACTTCCAAGCCTAAAGAAGAATATTCTTTTGACGACGATGATATTCCAAGCATATTCGATTGTCTAGTCAAAAGCGGCAAGCTCACCCTCTCCGAGGTAAAGAGGCCTAATGAAGTCGGCAGTACCAATAATCCTAAGTACTACATTTTCCATAGGTACATACATCATCCCACAAAGGCGTGTTATGTACTAAAGAGGAAAATCTAGGAGTTGATCGACGCCAAGGCCATCACTCTGCGTAATAGCGAGAAGACGGTCACCGCCAATATGATCTCTCTCCAATTCGGCAATCTGCCCCCTCAAGAAGTCCCGGATGGTGTTGTACCTATTTCCCGGATGATAATGAATATTGTTAATCTCTCTCTGGCCAGGGGTCAAAATCATGACCTGGTACCCCTAACTACCCAGCGTGGTGAGATTATGTGGGTTCATCCTGATCTGGTATCAAAGATTGAGGAAGAGACTCAAGGTGCTAAGGCTAAGTCTAAAAAAAACTCAAGACGTAAACCATGCCATATAGTTGCAATATCCCTGACATCAGAAGAAGAGGCTTTGGCTACCGGAACCCGTTCAGGGAAAGCCTACCTCAAGGACTATGGAGAAAATTAGGAAGAACTAACGGCAGACACTTCAGCTGCCAAACTTCCAGAGCCTGAACCTGTCATACCAGCGACAGGTCCTTCTAGACCAACTTCGGTGGACAAGGGCAAGAAAAAAGAAGTGCACTTTGATAAACCATTGAAGAATATTCAAAACAAAGGTTTGGAGAAACCATATAACTTCGACATCCTGGCTCAGTTGGCTAATACACCAGCCATATTGTCCATTTTCGAGCTCCTAAGGCTATCCAAAGACACTCGTCAAGCCTTGAGTGAAGCATTAATGCAGGCGAATGTATGCTTGACTCAGCTCAAATCCCCTGATAAAGAGCCTGTGGCATGTCCTCAATGCCATAGCGTGATGGAAGTGGTCCCTAACATCACTTTCACTCAAGAGGACATGCTGTTGAAATATAACAAGCATGACAGGCCCCTCTATTACACCGGATACGTCAGTTCCATGGAGGTAGACCGGATTCACATAGATCCGGGATCGTCGATCAGCATTATCCCTCATAGTCTGCTCAGACCGCTGAGGATTCCTACAAGCGAACTGGCTTACACCACCACTACAATCGTGGGCTTCAATGCCAGGAAAAGTAAGCCATTGGGGAAGATTCGTCTGAGGATCCAGATTGAAGATCTTAGATCAGTGGCTACATGCTACGTCATCGATTCGGAGGTGTCCTACAACATTCTGCTGGGCAGACCATGGATCCACGATCACAATATTGTTCCTTCGACTCTACATCAATGCTTCAAATATGTAGATGCCCAAGGAACAGTAAAAATGGAGTTTGCTGAACTTAACCCGTTCAAGGGAGTAGAGTCATACTATTCTGATGCCATATTATACACCCAAGACTACATGAAAGAGGTGTCAGGCAAGACGGAGGAGGAATCCCACCGGGAGCCAGGAGAACCATCTGCTGAGCAACCCCTGTCAATCCAGGTGAAAGGACGAACTACCCGTCCGAAAGTCATGGAACCCATGGCTATCCACTTGGATAAAACTAAATCAGGAGAAGGAAGTGATCCCCTAGTGATCACTTTGAACCTGAAGCCTCCACCGTTGGTCATCAACCTCAAGCGCAACAAGCAGCCGACTGATGTAAATACAACCGGGAACGTGGTTTCTGACAATAATAAATATTCTCTTTTCCAGTATACTGACGCTCAATTTCTAAATCAGGAATCCTCCCACCATACCGATATAGAACCTATAGCACAAAAATTCTTGGAAGCTATAGACTCCTATCATCCGTATGTGTGGGAAGTAGCATTAACATCTAATATCATCACGATATATGGGCCACATAAAGATTCTATCTTTATTATCCCACCTACTCGCAATGATCAGCATCCAATAGTCTTCGGTCGAATGTGCAACAGACCAATTGTACAAGAAGATTCTCACGATGCCGATGTTGGGAAAATACAGGTTCACAGATATAGCCCACAAGCTTTAAAGATTATGCAAAGTATGGGTTATGATCTGAAGTCAGAACCAGGCCTCAACTATGGGAAAGGCAGGCGAATGCCATTGCATGGTGATCCCTACTGTCAGCAAACTTATTTTGGGTTAGGGTATACCACACATCTTGCAACTTCCAATAACTCTGAATCAAGTGAGGAGACCACTTCCTCTCTTCAAGACGATTTGTCATCCTCTAATTCAGAAGCTGAACTCGAACATGTATTAATTCTCTCGAAATAGAGGAACAAGAATCTGAACCATTCGAAGATGAATCTTGGGCTCAGCAAATGGATACACAATGGGAACTCCGGTTCGAGCAGAGAGAACCGCCCACTGAAGATAAAGTTATCCAAATCGATGTTGGGGATAAACTTTTACCAAAGTCGATATTTATCAGTAACAATCTTTTCGAAGAAGAAAGAAAAGAAATAATCCAGCTGATAAAAGAATATATCGATGTCTTTGCGTGGAATTATGAGGATATGCCAGGTCTTGATCCAAAAGTGGCTACCCACAAGCTCAATATATTGCCCAATTCAAAACCTGTAAAACAACACCAACGCCGGTTCCGCCCGGATATGATGGATGCCATCGAAGCTGAAATCAAGAAGTTGATATCCTATGGGTTCATCCGGGAAGAACAACATCCTGACTGGGTCGCCAATGTTATCTCGGTCATGAAGAAAAGTGGGAAAGTGCGTGTTTGCATCAATTTTCGAGATCTGAATGCGGTATGCCCTAAAGATGAGTTCCCTCTTCCCATTATAGACGTCATGATCGATAATACGTACGATTTTAAGCGCATGTCTTTCAGGGACGGATTTTCAAGATATAATCAGATTAAGATGAATCCTGAAGATGAGAAGCATACACAGTCATGCCCTTTGGATTGAAGAATGCCAGGGCTACATATCAGCGAGCTATGAGTAATATATTCTATGAGCACTTACGCAAAACAGTAGAATATTACGTAGACAATATTGCTGTCAAAAGCTGCCTCAAGGATAATCACATCCAAGACTTGAAGACAGTATTCGAATTGATGCGCCAGCATTAACTCAAAATGAATCCTAAAAAGTCCTTTCTTGGTGTATCTAGTGGCAAATTCTTGGGATTTGTCATTACCGCTAAAGGCATTCAAGTGGACCCTGATAAAGTGAAGGCTATCTTAGAAATGCGACCACCCCATAATCTGAGGGAACTCAGGGGATTTTAAGGTCGTCTGGCTTATATCAGGAGATTCATATCCAACCTCTCTGGGAGATGTCAACCTTTTTCTCGTCTGATGAAGAAAGATGTGTCATTCGTATGGGATGAAGCCTGTCAGCAAGCGTTTAATGATATCAAACGCTACCTCACTAATCCTCCAGTTCTGGTGCCTCCCGTCACAGGAAGACCATTTTTGCTGTATGTTCGAGCAATGGATCATTCTTTGGGAGCTCTCCTCGCACAGAAGAATAATGAGGGTTATGAACAGGCTATCTACTATTTAAGAAGGATGATGGTCGGAGCTGAACACCGATATAATCCAGTAGAAAAAGAATGCTTGGCCCTAATGTTCACCATTCAGAAAATATGACATTACGTCACGGGCCAAACTATTCATATCATCTCCAGAATCAATCCTCTTCGAGTATTGATGAACAAGCCGAGTGTTCTCAATTCCCGACTCGCGACTTGGGCGATATTATTAACACCGTATGATATGGTGTATGTCCCTCAGAAGTCTATAAAAGGTCAGGCCTTGGCTGATTTCTTAGCTGCTCATCCAATTCCGGAAATCTCTAAACTATACGAGGATATTCCCGACGAAGTTGCAGAATGTAATTCCGCAATGAAAAGTGATACATGGCAGCTATTCTTCGACGGTGCCTCCAGGATTGGTCCCAGGGGAAACGTGGTTTTAGGAGTAGGAATTGTCCTAGTCACTCCTGATAAACTCGTCATCTATCGAGCATATTCTCTTAGCGAACCCTGCTCTAATAATGTGGCAGAGTATAACGCCCTGTTAATCGGGCTTCAAGTCGCTAAAGAATTGGATGTTGAATACCTGGAAGCTTTTGGTGATTACCTGCTAATCGTCAATCAGGTCAGAGGAATATATGAAGTCCGTAATCCAGACCTCATTCCTTATCACCAAGCAAAGATCGAGATTGCAATATCTTTCAAAGGATTCTTCCTAGAGCATGTGCCCCGATCTCAAAATTTGGAAGCTGATGCTCGGCCAGTCTAGCTGCAGATCTAGCTATTCCTATAAGGAGGCAGAATTCTGTGATTCTTCTCAATAGAGATCTGTTCTGTGTGAAAAATAATTTTCACATAGAACGCAGCTACACTGTAAACACGGTTCCTCCTGAGAGAGACTGGAGAAGTTCCTTTATAGATTTTATGGCATACGAAATCTTACCAGAGGATCCTAAAGAAGCAATGGCTATCAAAAGACGATCATTAGGCTTCTATTTTGATGCTTCTTCATAATGTCTATATCGTCGAGCATACGATGGACTACTGTTATGATGTCTCTCCGACAATGATGCAAAGCGGGTTATCCGTGAAGCTCACGACGGTGTATGTGGAGCACATCAATCCGGTCCTAAGTTATAGGATCGTATCAGGAGGATGGGCTACTACTGGCCTACTATGATAGCAGATGCAGTAAAATATACAAGACAATACAAAGCCTGTCAAGTTCATACGGATTTTATACATCAGCCTTCTGAGTATCTACATCCTACCATTGCATCATGGCCCTTTGAAGCATGGGGAATGGACATCATTGGTCCTATTCACCCTTCATCTTCTAGAGGACATCGGTTCATATTGGCTATCACCGACTACTTCTCTAAATGGGTTGAGGCAATTCCCCTTGCTGAAGTAAAGACATCCAACGTGATCAGCTTTATCAAGCACCATGTCATTTATCGCTTTGGGATAACCCAAAGGATAATTCATGACAATGGACCTTAATTCATCAGCCAAGTATTTTACCGATTTTGCGATAAGAATCGGATACAAAATATGGCCTCTACGACATACAATCCGACTGTTAATGGTTTGGCGGAAGCCTTCAAAAAAACTATCATCAAACTCTTAAAAAAGTTCATCTCTTCGAACAAAAGAGATTGGAATGAGAAGCTGGGAGAGTGCCTCTAGGCATACTGCACAACGGTATGAACACCGACGGGTTGTACCCCATTCTTATTAGTCTACGGGTGTGAAGCAGTTTTCCCCATTGAAATCTAAATTCTATCACTCAGAATAGCAGTGGCTAATGAGTTGACTCAGGAAAATAATGATCGACTACGGCTTTAAGAGCTAGAAGGATTAGACGAGAAATGCCTTCAAGCTCAACAGCGCATTGCATTCTACCAGGCACGCATTTCCAGAGCTTTTAATCGAAAAGTGAATGAGAGAGTGTTCAAAGTTGGCGAGCTAGTTCTAGCTGTAAGGAGGTCAATGATCATTACACACAAGAGTAAGGGTAAATTCTAGCCCAAATGGGAGGGCCCTTATGTGATTGAAACGACGTTTTCAAATGGCGCTTACAGATTAGCTAAGCCTAACGGAGATCTGATAATGGCTTCTATCAACGGCAAATTCCTGAAGAGGTACTACGCTTAATCTCCCTTGCTCAAAGGAGTATGGTGAAGATCTTATTCTGACGATACTACGTACAAAGACCAGTTGGATCATATTCTATCATGTTCTTATGACCTCTGAATAGATATATTTAACTAATTTGGAACTTCAAAACTTATCACGTCCATATTACCTCTGATAGTATTTTGTATACAAATTTAGTTGGATCATATTCTATCATGTCCATATAACCTCTGAATAGATATATCGAGCTGAAGCTTACCGAAAGTATATCACGTCCATATTACCTCTGATATCACTTTTACCCTAGCCTATCATTTATATTCAAAAATGATGGGTCCACCAAGTCAGATAAAGTCTCTTTATTATCTTCGAGAAAAAAGCAAATTACATCGAAAAGTAAAAAGTACATCATTGGAAAGGAGCAGTCAAATCACGAATCTGCTACGCCAAGGCGGTCATCCTCTCATTCCTGGAGTCCAAGATGTTAACGCGAGCCCGTTCCAGTCGTGCCTTGTCATCACTCAGGAGGGACAGTTCAGACAGAAAATGTACAAAATTGGCACGAATGACACCCGCACGTGCCAAGTTCTGCTGAGCTGTATCCATTCGGCCCTTCAACTTATCTCGAGCTACCAATGACTGGAGAGCCCACTCCTTTGCCTGAGCGAGTTTAGCTTCCAATTTGCGGACCCTCGCTTTATTTTCCTCATGTTTGGCCTCGCATTGGGTTAGCTGAGGAATAACCTCCTCCAAGACGGCCTGCTCTTTATCCATCTCCTGCTGTTGTGCCTGGATGGATTTGTTTAAAAATTCTATCTGTTCAGCAAGCTTCGCAGTCAAGGAGTCATACTCGGCCTGAATTATATTGTCGACGTTGCCTCGAGATAGTTGCAAATATTTGTTAATGGGTTATTCTAAACCATTAACTATGTGCTCCAGCGCATCAGCTCGTCCAGCGTCGTTAAAATTTCTGATCGGCGCTATCGCAAGCTGGGAGGACGTCAGCAGATTATCAAAGCTCATGTTCTTCTCCAGTACCATGGATATCAACTCCTTCAAACTGAGGTAGAATAGGCTGGTATATTGTTCAATCAGCATATCAAAGATCGAATGTACGCTAGGAGTGGCTGCGATACCAGGAAATCTCCTTCCAGGAATAACCACGGAGGATGTTGCCACGGTCATTGCCTCTGCAGATGGCGCTACAAAAGAATGAACACCAGCAACGGTAGAAGTTGCTGGCGTACTCAACGAAGGAGGCACAGTCGCGATGATGGGCTCATCCTCCTCAAAAGATATCTGAACTGCTGTTGGCGAGACGACACTCAAAAATATTGCGGACGAAGGATCGACAACGTCAAAGCATGCCCCTTCGGTATCAAATACCGTCGTTTCATCGGCAGTATCCGCAACAAAGTCAAAGGTTGCATCAACTCTGCCCTCCCCTGAGATGTCTTCACCTGAAGAAGACAAGTAAAAGTTAATATCAATTTGATGTTAATTTTCCTAAAAAAGGCATAAAGACAACATTTACCTATGGCCGATGATATATATGTCGCGTCCGCAGCCTGAATAGCTAAATCATCTCTTAATGATGCTAGACAAGCTATCATACCTGGAGAAGAGGGTGCACCAACTGACACTGGCGGGAAGTCTTCCCAGTCTTCACCAAGATCCACTCGAGCTCATCGGGTGGAATCTTGCTGGAAATACTTACAAATGAAGTAGGGGTTACTCCCATTATTGGTCTGGATAAAGGTATATGGAATCTTTTTATGCTCGGCCTCGGAGGCGATCTCGTAGTACTACCAGAAGCAGTAGTAGCAGCGATCTCGAGCAAAGAATCTCTGGAACTGCCAGCCGAAACTATGAAGGTCCTCTCTCTAAAAGGCGAAGGACCTCTAATCAAAGAATCATCCCCAACAGGGGAAACGACAGGCTCGCTCCTAGAAGCCCCCCCTGGTGGAAGCCCTTTTCGGACCTCTGGCAATCTTCTTCTTGCGAGGGGAAGGCTCTTTCAGAGTAGAAGCCTTCCGTTTATGGGGTATAACGAGAGGCTCTGCCGGCGAAACTATTACACCTCTCGGTATTATTAACAAGATCTCGTCTGCCCCGGCGGTGTCTTCATTCTCATCCGAGGAAACAGACGAAATCTCCTCCCTTCCACTAGACCTATGGGAGGGCATCCTAAAACTTCTATGCACATCAAAATTGCGATGGAAGCTATTGATGGACGCATAGAACTGCGCATACGAGTGCAGGATACGCAACTCCATTGAGAGAGAAGTTGCGGGCACAGCAAAAATTGTACCGGTACAGCCCATGATGAAGTACCGCCATCCTCTGGCTCCATCAATAAGTCCACCTTTGGACTTGAAGCTGATAATGGCATTCCCTACATGCAACTAGTCGTACCCAAACTGCCTGGCGAACCGACTGGGCAAATAAGGCTCCAGGTAGCAGTGGTCATCGCTTCTGGACAACAAATGGGAGGGTCTAATGTAGACCAACCAGTAGAAGGCTTGAGGAGAAAGAATGGTCCTCCCATGGCCCCCATCTTTAAGTTTCTTCCCCTGTTGATTGATATGTACAGGGGGGACGATACAGAAGAGCTTCCAGCCATGGGCAACATTTAACGCCAATCGGTAATCTGTGACGGTCGCCACGTTCCAAGAGGAATTCTTATAATTCAACAAGAAGTTATTTCCCGAACCGCTGGCAGGACCGGGAGACATCACCCTGGTGTTGTGAAGAACTAACCATCCCATCAAGTATAGGAATGGTAATTCCACTCAGGGAAAGCTTTCATGTTGCGTATCATCAGCCAGCAGCCCATCAGTAAGCGCCCTCAGGCCTGCTTGTATTCTACATACCATAGCAGGAAGCAGGCCCAGTCTTGCTCCGAACACCAAATACACTGCAGGCCATAAAGTATTGCAATGGATACGATTTGCAGACGCGATGCCAGGCACTACCCAGCGGCAAAGCCAGACGGAGAGGAAGCCAGCCAATTGAGCTTCCCTTGACAGAGGCTTACGACAATGCCTCATATAACTGAAGGCTTTTGTGCCTGCAGGGCAACCCTCTATCTCCTCATCAAAAATATGATCTAGAGCCCCTGCGTCTTCAATAAGTTCATCGACCGTGTTAGCATTGAGCATGCTCAGGAGGTTCAAAGGCCTATCTCGGCTATCTACCACCTTGTCCAGCTTAATATTTCTGGTCTGGTGGAAGAAGATATAGGTTGCCCACTTATTGATGTGAGCCAAGTCAAAGGGTTCCTTGTAGAAAGTGGTACAGGCAAGATAGTAGCACATCAGCTCCTGATATACTGTCACTGTCCGTGGGTTTGTATCCCTCAACTCCCTATTTGTAAGGACGTACTCTTCATAAGGAGCGTCCCCTATTGGCAGCTTTGAAATCTCTGCTATCTCATGAAGGGCTAAGCCCAACTCACCCAGCGAAGTGGCAAAAGTCCCGGTGAGCGAGTTGTATCGCTCCATCAAGGCTAAGAACAAGTTAGGGTTGATAGGCAACCCAACACTTATGGCACTCACGGCCGCGAACAAACCAATACTTTCCAGCTCCGTCTGGAAGTGCTTCAGGGCCCAGGCAGTCAAACTGGCCCATCAAAGATTCCTCGGGCTAAGCCATCCACTGGTCCGAGGGTTGACCCTGGGGTACATTCCTCCCTGTCCCATAAAATCATTGTAGAAGGTCGATATCTAAACCGGCTAGATCAGCAAAGTGTCCTCACTCGGGACACTACCCGGCAGCAATCCCATAAAGGGCATAACAGGGCCCGAAGGACGGCTCATATAGGCCCCCCGGTCGTATTTTTTGTTGTATAAGATCTTCCCCGGTCGGCCGTAAAGATCGGGAGTTAGGGTCCATACCATCTTCCTAGGATGTGTGGCATGGAAGAACGCAGAAATAGGGTAATCCCTGAGCATCTGGGGCAGATACATGACCGTGCCCTCAGTAGTAAACACCTAATCCTCCTTCTTGGGTTTAGTCTGGGACTGTTTGTCGATAACATCAGTCTTATACTCCGTCCCGTCTATGTATGTCAGAGGCTCCCCACTGATCATACTCAACAGCATGCGTTCTCCTTGGGACGAGATTAAAGTTCCCATTTCTTCAGGATAATTAGCTCCAGAAATGAGGAATGTCACATGCGACAAGTTCTCCAAATAGTTCGAGTTCAGCATCCCGACAGTAGAGCCCATCACCTCAGCCAAAATAGGGATCTGCAAGTCCACTACAAAATGCAAGAGAACAAGTCAATTTCTACACTAGATGATGCACTCTTGCAGTTTACGCCAAAGATTATTAGTCTGAACATTTACGCCAAGACTACAAAAGTTTGAGTCTTACGCTGGAACTTATTTTTGAGGCATAAAATTCAAGGTTGGTAGTAGACACCAAAATCTAACAGTATGAGATTTTACGCCAGATTGACAAAATTTGAAGTTTTTACGCCAGAAATCATATCCAGCGCATAAAATTCAAAATTTGCAGTTCTACTCCAAATTTTGACAGTCTGAGTTTTTACGCCAGACTGCAAAAAAATAGAGTTTTTACGCCGACACATTAGGAATGTGCGCGTAACAATAAAACATCTCAGTACATCATTGTCCTCGAAGAGGCTCTCAGTACAAAAGCGTGTGCGAAGGATTTTTCCCCCCGAATTCTTTACCTGTAATGTCCTAAGCACATCTCGATGGCAGAGCGCTGCGTTCCGATCGAGGCTCGTTCAGCCCAATGGGAGTCGCTCGTGCTTGAGCAGTGGAGCGGAAAGAGGAAGCGACCTTCTTTCCCTTAGCAGTGGAAGCCTGTTTAGGTGCCATGGCGATTCTGAGTTCTCAAGAAAGAGACGAAGAAGAAGGGTTCTTGAAAAGCAAGTGTTTTGGGAAGACAGATAAAAGTTTTCTCTCTCAGGACTTTGGGCTATTTATAGAGTTCGGATAACTCTTCGAATCCCTAACCAAATCCGATATTTAATATTCGGTTAAGATTTGGGACCACGTCAGCCTATCATTTAGGAAAGACAGACAGTCAGTGGATCCAGATTTTATGCGCAGAGCAGATCTATAATTTTACGCTAAGGAGCTTTTACACTCGAGAGGCTACAAATCTACGGTTTTACGCTCAGAAGCTATAAGTCTATGGTTTTACGCTTAGATGCTTTTACGCTCATGAGATTTTACGCTCAAGAGGCTACAAACCTACGATTTTACGCTCAGAGTTTACAAATCTATGATTTCACGCTCGGAAGCTTTTTACGCTAAGAGGCTATAAATCTACGATTCTACGCTCGAAAGCTACAGACGGCCAATTACAAGGGTTTACGCAGAAGATACTCCTTCTTGGCTACAAAATAGTCCAAGTGCCTGAAATACACAGAGTTCAGCATTGCAGATGACTCTTTTTCTTGGGTCATTTGGAAGTTCATCCAAAGTCCAGTCAGAATACTTTACAAAAGTTTAAGAATGGCTTGGTCGACAGAAATTTCTCGCCTTTTTTAAGGATTTTTCGGAAAAACCATTCGTGAAGATGATGATCTAAACAAGAATTCTTCATATTAGAGAAGTGACAGTTCAGAATTTTACGCGACTCCTCGTCCAAAACAGCATGACAGTTTGGATCTTCAACTTAAATGTTAAGTAATTTTCTACGCGTCTTTAGTTACGCGTAAAAGATGAGACAAGCTCAGATACTCTTATCGGAGTCGGGGTAAAATTATTCAGACATGTCAAAGTTTCACACTATTTAGACTTCCTCACAGCAAATATGACAAATCATCAGATGCGTAAAAGAAGACAATTCTATTAATCATGATTACATATGATGGAAATCCAGTCTACAAAGGGTTTTTCATCTTCATGATTACATATGATGGAAATTCTTTTTCTACAAAGGGTTTCTCATTTTCATTTAAGGTCACACCAAGAATCTGTTTTGCCAGGTTCTCGTATTGGTGTAGATCTTTTTCGTCTTCTACAGTAGTTAATCGGCTTCTGTGGCCGATTAACAAGAAAATAATTAATGACGGGAGGATACACAATTGGGCATGTATCAATTTTGTAAGCCCATCCTCCATACACCATGGCAGGCATGCCCTAGAAATTGTGTTGGGGGTTCATACCCAACTCAATACTGGAAGACAGGGCCAAGCTGTCTGCCTTCGTCCAACGCCATGATGGGAGAAAATACAGCTTGCAAGCTGTGTGACCAAATGAGACCTTTCCTCTCTCCTGGACGAATCGCCATATAAAATTGCTGATCATCCCGAGCAAAGGAAGCTATGATATCCTTCCATGGTCCATCGTTGCGGAGGATATTTGCTCAAAGATGCCTCTTTTTATGGCTCCTTACATGTTGGAAGAACATGATCTTCTTCTTCCTCAAGTAAACCCGACGAAGCTCAGCAACCATCTCTTTGTGGTGAAGAAAGTGTAGGAAAAACTGGTTAACCTATTCGCCTTTATATAGGCAGAGAAGAACACACCGAATCCCAACAAACTCCTAAAAATTTGCCAAGAAATTAGCCTCGCGGAACGAGTCAAACTTGACTGTTTCATGCTTCATTCAAAGTGTTTCAAATTACGAGAAATTTGAAAACTTTAAAGGGGGTCTTGAAGAAGCATGAAAAATACGTTGGGGAATCATACGCGTAAAACCCTCAACATACAGAAAACCCGCGTAAAACAGAGCTCCAGCACTGGGTGGCATGAAACACGACTTCAGAGCCATTGGCGTACAGCAGAGCTTCAACGCTATTTTAGCGTAAAACATAGCTCCAGAATAACCCGCGTAATGCAGTATTTCTAAACTGCTTCGGCGTAAAAAGGTTACTACATCGCCACTTTGGCGTAAAACCCGTCTGCTTTTAATGCAGCAGGAAGTTGTACGAGAAACTCTTCGTATTCCTCAAATGAACCTGTCAGTGGAAGCAGTGAACCTGACTCCTAACAAAGAGTACTGCACGGTGATCGAGAGGATGGCTGTAATAATGACTCTGCACAGAACTCCAGACTGTCGTCGAGTGACATAACCCTTGATATAAGACGTCGTTTACGCATTCAAAGAATACGCTACCTATTCTACACAGGCAGATATGAGCTTTACGCTCAGGATGAGATGAAACCAACAGCCACGTCAAAAGCTGTCCTTCGTACAAAACTCAAGGCATGTCTCTGCAATTAATGCGCGAGATGGGAGCAGATCTCTGCATTTAATGCATAAGATTTGGTTCTACTTTTAATGACTGGGTGAGCTATAATTAGGGCTAATACGACCATATCACCATTCCTGCACATTACGCCAACCAGGCTATTTTCAGCTATAGGAGCACGCCGTACGCTATCTCCTCGAAATATGCCAACTCAGGCTATATTTGCAAAGCATCAAGTTTTACCCAGAACTTGGCTTGTACGCCAACATGACAACTACTTGGCTTCTACGCCAACATGACAGATACTTGGCTTCTACGCCAATATGACATCTATTTTGGCTTCTATGCCAACTTGACAACTATTCGACTTCTATGCCTACTTGGCTTTTATGCCATCAGAACAGCTATTTGGCTTTTATGCCAACGAGACAGTTATTTGGCTTTTATGCCAACCATCTCTACGCGAGGGGCAGTTATCTAGTGGCTTGCTTGTCGTGATCTTCGATGAGCGATTATACGCATTATCTCATAATGGGACACGCATCACACGCCAATTCAAGAGATTATTCATACGTGAGTAGCAGTTATTATAACCGCCGCGTAAAAGGTATAGCTCTCTCCGCTGTTCGGTTTCTACGCCGACTGTAGCTGAACTCTATAAATAGAGACCTCCGGCCACGGAGGTCCAAGGTCAAATCGAAGGTAGAGAGAATTCAGGAGTCACAGACAGAGGTCAAGGTCAAGAAAGCACCTATAGAGAGCTTTGGCAACGAGAGTTTAACTTTTCCTGCAGTCTTTGAAGCTTCTTTTTCGTCTTCTACAGCACTTCTTTGTCATCGTGTGGTCAAAGAGACAAAGTGATCGACCGCATATCAGACTCCTATAGCAATATTTATCCAGAATTAAATTTTTGTACTTAACATCCTCGTATAGGATTAATTGTACTTCTTTTTCTTGTTTGTAAACCAAAGAAAGGGTTTCGTATAAACCTAGTTTTAATTTCTTTCATTTATTATCAAACAGTGTAGTGCACAAGATGTATTGTGCATCAGATCTAACTCTTTGGGGCAAAGCTTATCTAGCAGACTGATCATATCGAATCAAGGCAAATATATCAAGTGGACTATCATTCATTCAAGAATTTAAAGCAACACATCTATATGATTTCGGTCCCCGAGAAACTCAGGATCAGTAGCGAAAATCCAGCTAACCAATGACTCATATTCTGATACTATTAGCAGCTGTGACCGAGGTTCATCTCTGCACTAATAGTCATTGTCTGACCGATGCAATACATGAAGCACTAGCATATAATCTCTACGATGCAGACAAAATGAACAAGCAGGCTTATGTATAAACTCATATTTCTTACCCATGGCCGAACGGTTATCTCTGCAGCAGACACACAAGTTAGCCACAATATGCATATATGGACAAACTCATGAATCAATCTTTGGTGTCATCAATCGATAGGTATGCAAGAAGGTAAACCTAGCATGCGCCCTATCTATATGACGGTCCATGGGTAGCCCCATTATTAGCAGCAGTTGCCCAAGGTCCAGCTCTTGACTAGCACGCATGGGTGTCGGCAGCTGTGACTCATGGTTCAGCTCTTCAGCAACACACCCGAGTGCAAGCAGCTGTGACATCATGGGTTCCACACAGCACTAATAGACATATCCCTCCACTAGACCCTTGCGAGTCGTACACCTCAGGGCAATCCAAAAATCTCTTCCGGACCGAACGATTCCCAGTGCCCCAGGAATCATTTGAGAGACAAGACCTTGTGCACAAGTTGTCCGAGACCAATGCAATAACATAAACACATAGTGCAAGCAAAACAATGATCAAGAAAAATATGCGGTCTTAGCAGAACACATCTTATCAAACGAAGCATATCTTTCTCAGACGAAACACACAATTCACATATCTAATAGCACACCCCACTAGACCCTTATGAGCCATATCCTCAGGACGTACTATTAGTCACTGCACTCACACATTTTCACTCAGCAGTTCGATATAGCAAACAGACAAGCAAAATATATAAAGGCAAGCACGATTGATTCATATCTAACATGCAATAACTATCTCTTTCTTAGCATATTCAAAAGGATATATTCAAGCGATTCATTTACTTATCTTTCTTAGCATATAAAGGGTTCATTCGATAGCTGTGTCGGTGTTTCTAAGCATGCAACATTTCTTATACTCTTAGCATGGCAATGGTTATATCTCATTACTGACAAGCATACATATTCTCTAGTTAGGCAGCAAATTCGTTTCAATGACAAGCTATGTGAGTTCTCTTATTAGCATGCTGAGTCAGTTCTATCATTCTTCTTATGAAACGATCTTCTTAAGCAAACAAGCATTCAAAAACTCAGATTCATTATTAAGTCGTGCAAGAATCAGAGAATGCAGTTCTGTCCACTCACTTTGATCAATCGGTCGGAAACTCTCCGAGAAGACTTCTATTCGAGCAAGCAAGGCGATATCACTTGTACATAGCGTCTATGCGGAGCGGGGCGCTACATACTTACCCACCAACAAAGAGTTTTGTCCTCGAAACTCAAGGATAAACTCACAAAAACATAGAGCAGCGATAGTCCTCATCCCTCACCTTAATTAAAACTTAGCAAATCCAGAAATCAAAAATCACATCTCAAGCAAATAAAAATAAATCCAGAAAACTTTTGTGCGCATCTTTGAGAATATCTATGGACTTATTGTATGTAACGTTCATTACAACACAATCACAACTCAGAGTCGGAGGCAACGGAATGGGCAAAGAATCGAGTCGCTCTGATACCACTATGTCACACTCATGTTGGTCCCTACGGAACCAGTCGTCCTCGCACGGGCGTGATGTCGTACAAGCCTAAAATGCGCTTGTACAAGGCCAAAGCTTTGAACAAGGGCCAGTAAGCTATTCAATACTGAAGCAGCGACACACATATTGCAGAAAAGTAAAGAACACAATGGCATATAAAAATATGCTCTTTTATTGATAATCGAAAGTGTTACAAGCGGCACATGGTCGAGGTTACAGTTCACTCAAGCACTCTTTCTCTCGATTACAATGACATCGTTCCATACATTATGTCCCTCTACACAAAAGCAGCTCAAACTCAATGCAGCTCAAGGCATCGACTCCAGACTTCCGGTTCCTTGGGATGAGACACGGCTATCGCTTCCTCGGGCGACCAGGCACCTGAGAACAAGCAAACTATTGGTGGGTCAGTACTTTTATAAGTACTGGTGAGATAAACAACTGAACAGAAGCTACACCCTCTGAAACCCATACTAAGTAATTATGTGGCAAAATATTTCATTACTAGTGATCTTGCTACTTTTACCTAAGTTCATTTCATGCAGCTCAGAACTATAGTCATATTACATCTTTTGAAAACATAACTTTGAAAAAGTTTTGCATATTCAAACTATAAGCATACGAATGGGACAGTGCTCTATCGTGCAGTACGCAACATGTATTGTGCATCAGATCTAACTCTTTGGGGCAAAGCTTATCTAGCAGAGTGATCATATCGAATCAAGGCAAATATATCAAGTGGACTATCATTCATTCAAGAATTTAAGGCAACACATCTATATGATTTTGGTCCCCGAGAAACTCAGAATCAGTAGCAGAAATCTAGCTAACCAATGACTCACATTCAGATACTATTAGCAGCTGTGATCGAGGTTCAGCTCTGCACTAATAGTCATTGTCTGACCGATGCAATGTATGAAGCACTAACATATAATCTCTACGATGCAGACAAAATGAACAAGTAGGCTTATGTATATACTCATATTTCTTACCCACGGTCGAACGGTAATCCCTGCAGCAGACACACAAGTTAGCCACAATATGCATATATGGACAAACTCATGAATCAATCTTTGGTGTCATCAATCGATAGGTATGCAAGAAGGTAAACCTAGCATGCGCCCTATCTATATGACGGTCCATGGGTAGCCCCATGATTAGCAACAGTTGCCCATGGTCCAGCTCTTCACTAGCATGCATGGGTGTCGGCAGCTGTGACTCATGGTTCAGCTCTTCAACAATACACCCGAGTGCAAGCAGCTGTGACATTATGGGTTCCACACAGCACTAATAGACATATCGCCCCACTAGACCCTTGCGAGCCGTATACCTCAGGGCGATCCAAAAATCTCTTCCGGACCGAGCGATTCCCAGTGCCCCAGGAATCGTTCGAGAGAAGATCCTGTGCACAAGTTGTCCGAGACTAATACAATGACATAAACACATAGTGCAAGCAAAACAATGATCAAGCAAAACATATACGGTCTTAGCAGAACATATCTTATCAAACGAAGCATATCTTTCTTAGACGAAGCACACAATTCACATATCTAATAGCACACCCCACTAGACCCTTGCGAGCCGTATCCTCAGGGCGTACTATTAGTCACTGCACTCACACATTTTTACTTAGCAGTTCGATATAGCAAACAGACAAGCAAAATATATAAAGACAAGCACGATTGATTCATATCTAACATGCAATAACTATCTCTTTCTTAGCATATTCAAAGGGACATATTCAAGCGATTCATTTACTTATCTTTCTTAGCATAGCAAGGGTTCATTCGATAGCTGTGTCGGTGTTTCTAAGCATGCAACATTTCTTATACTCTTAGCATGGCAATGGTTCTATCTTATTACTGACAAGCATACATATTTCCTAGTTAGGCAGCAGATTCGTTTCAATGATAAGCTATGTGAGTTCTCTTATTAGCATGCTGAGTCGGTTCTATCATTCTTCTTATGAAACGATCTTCTTAAGCAAACAAGCATTCAAAAACTCAGATTCATTATTAAGTCGTGCAAGAATCAGAGAATGCAGTTCTGCCTACTCACTTTGATCAATCGGTCGAGAACTCTCCGAGAAGACTTCCGTTCGAGCAAGCAAGGCGATATCACTTGTACATAGCGCCTACGCGGAGCGGGGTGCTATATTTATGAGGTACTTTGCAGGGGATGATTTTATTATTTTACTGCTCTATGTTGATGATATGCTACTGGTGGGTCGGAATGCCACAAGGATAGTGGAGTTGAAGTGCCAACTGTAATGCCCCATTCCCCCTATTCGGGGAGCGCGGCCAAGAAATACTTAAGACCGTTCGATTGGGAGAGATTGAATCAAGATCCTTTCCTCGTTGTGGATTGGTTTCTTCAGAATTAGGTCACATATTCAACGGATCGTACCTCAAGGAAGGACTCGGTGGCAGAGTCGAGAGGGGCCTTTCCGTTGTGCTGGTTTTCTTGCCCGATTTTGTGTCGCTTGGTTGCTTTCTTGTTGGCTTTATGACTTACGTTTTTTTGAACGGTTTTGATAGATTTTATTGCCTTCATTCTTAGGATCTCGCAATTTTATATCGAACCTCAGAGACCGAAGCAGGAGATATTGATCATCTATTGGTGCGTACAGGTGATCGGGTAGACGACGCACGTGCAGAGTTTAAAGTTCTCTATTTTCTCTCCCAGTTTACCAACTTGTGAGGGTCTTTAATTCGATTAGCACCATTCTGCCAAGTCTTCACTCTAAATAATAATTGACTCATTATGCATCCCGCTCCAACGATATCATAATAAGATTAAAACTGAGTCAAATAAAAGATGAATTAGACTTGAAACACATAAAATGCTTGTCACTTAGAATTCTCAAACGATCACATTGATGCGTGCATGTCCGCTATGCATATATATATTCATGTTTCAGTTGTATCTAGAATTATTCTATATAACTGTACAGATGTATTGTGCAAACTATATTGAAATACAATCACTTGGACAGGAAGACTATGCTAAATGCTCTATGCTAAAGTAGATGTACACATTCTTGTGGGTTTAATGCTTTATCTATTAATTTAGTGTCAATGCGTAGTTCGGTGGGACAACTTGTGCACAAGGTTTAGTTTCTGCGAACTGCGCCCGGGGCACTGGGGCCGATTCGTTCCGGGCGGAACTCGGATAGCTACGCTAGCAAGTCTAGCACGGGTAAGGCGGGGGAGGCCTTGCAGCGGGGCTTGCTACCCGAGCTGCAAGGGTCACCGCTTACTGTAGCTATTGTCCACGGTGGCAAAGATATGCCATGACCCAATGTACATATATATATGCATTGCTTGCTCAAACTAATGGTATCTTCATGGCAGGGAAGGACATGGTAAGTGTTATGCAGGCAGTTCATACGAGAAGGTAAAAGTTACCAAACGGTAGCATATGGTTCCGTAAATCGAATATTCAATGCTTGCATGTAAAATTGAACTAAGGCAAGATAGAAAGAACACAATAATGTTGCATGTTTTATATGAACAAACTTGGATTTGGTTAGTTGGGTTAGCTCGCCCTCACCAGTACTTTCAAAGTACTGACCCTCGTTGCAGCAGGTTCCCCGAGCCCGAGCGACGCGGCAAGGAGCTGAAGCTTCTTCCTCCCCCAACCAGTCCAGTATCCGACGTATTCCGTTCGTGACTTTTTTGGAGCTTGTACAAAGCACTCGGAGGTAGCGCAACCCTTATATGCGGCTCCGTGGCAAGGCGATAGCTTCGCCAGCAGGTGTCTATATTGTTTTGAAGTTTTAGTAAATGATGTGATGTATGAAACGGCTATCTCATTTTGTATCCAAGTTGTAAGCCCGTGTGGCATCCTTATCGTTATGGGTCAAGAGTCTATAATCAGATGTTCATTATCAATAAAAAGGAAACTTTTCTATGCCTCAATGTGTGCTATCTTATTTGCGTACTCTGCTGTATATGTTCTAAAGATTATCATTATGCCTAGACCTTGTGCACGCGCGCCCTACGCGTGCACGGTATCACGTCCGGGGGACGATTATCGATTGGGCAAAATTGGGGCGTGGCATAGTGGTATCAGAGTGAAGCTTCAGATCCTTTGATCTCGAGTCGAAAAGTTTTCCTAAGATGACCATGTCCTGTCCGAGTTTAACTCTTGAAATCGATAGGTGCAAAATGAGATGCGTTCCATACAGTGAGTCCGTAATACTCTATGAGACTGATGTAAGTTTCTTGTTTTAGTAGAAATGACTCGAACCCAAGCAACATGCCAAATTGATGCAAGTACTTTTGGCACTTTGGCTAGTTCTGAGAGCCAGCGACCTGCGCCCTCCGTCGATCCAGTCGAAAGAATGATGCAAATGCTGGAAGCGCAACAAAATAGGGATGAGGCCCGACAGGACAAGTTCGAGAAAAATCTAGAGGCACAATTTAAGTTCCGGCAGAAGCAGGTGGACGCTCTACAACAAATTGTTTAGACCTTGGCCTCTAACCAATCCGCAACAACAATAGCGGAACTGGTGGAGCCAGCAACAGATGAAGTCATAGTGCCCCCAAAACTCAAAGAAGAAGGATGTGACTGCCTTCGACTTCGCTAACTTCAAAAATGTTTACAACACGTCCTTCCGAGGGACGGAGGATCCGGTCATGGCGCTAGATTGGTTGGCCGAGCTGGAAGACCACTTTAAGCTTTTGGAAGTACCCGATGACAAACGAGTCGCCTGCGCCCAACTCTAGCTTTGGATGAACGTGCACGATTAGTGGAATGTACACCGTAGATCTCTCTTCGCAGATGCTGATGGCGAGACGATCCCTTGGTCCACCTTCCGTGGCATATTTGAAGAAGAATTTATCCCCCCACCTATTCGTCGTCAGAATGATAACGATTTTGTGCGACTGCAACAAAGAACGATGACAGTGAAACAATATGCCACAAAATTCAATCGGTTGGCGAAGTTTGCTAGTTCCTACCTGCCCAATGTAGCAAGCCGAGCTAGATGATTTGAGGGAGGCCCGCGACCTTCCATTCACGCGCACGCAGTCGCTCCGTAATACGAGACGATGAGAGAAGTCCTTAACCATGCTCTGGTCCTGGAGCCGCAATATCCTTCCACTACCACAGGCGCTGTGCAATATTCTCATCACAAGTGCCAAGGTAATACAGGAGAAAACAATGCTAACAAGCATCCAAATCATGGAGACAACCAGGGCAACAATCAAGTGGGGAACCAAGGACAGCGCTGTACAAAATGCAATCGTACAGGGCACGGGCTAGCGAATGTCGTAATCAGGGATGCTTCAATTATGGTCGGCTGGGTCATTATGCTCGAGACTGTCTTGATCGTCCGAACCGAGTCCCTCAGCGCCGTACAGAGCAGCAAAATTCAGTTCAGGGACCCCAAGCAAATCGGGCTGTGCAGCAACAAGAGCGTCGTCCGAACACTAGGGGCCGGGTCATTGCTTTGACGAGGGACGAGGCGCTTGCCTCGAACACCGTAGTGTCAGGTATGTTGCTATTCAATAATGTACCTGTACGAGTGTTATTTAATTCAGGTGCTATACACAATTTTGTGTCATCAAACTTTGCTAGGGAACACAGATTTATTCAAACCCCGTTAGGCCTAAGGCTTAGCGTCAGTACTCCGTCAGGCACGAGCTTGTCTGCCGATTCAGTTTGTCGTGATGGCTGCATTTGCATCGGAGGAAGGAAATTGTCACTTGATGCAATAGTTTTAGACATAGGGGACTACGACATCATTCTGGGCATGGATTGGCTTGGCGCTTATTCTGCTACTATCGATTGTGCGGAGAAGAAAGTCGTGTTTTGTCTTCCTGGCGAGATCAAATTTTGCTATTTGTGCAATCCACAGTCGAAAGCATCGAATGCCTGCATGGTGATCTCAGCAATGTCTGCTCGACGGTTGATTCACTCCGGCTGCGTAGGGTACCTGGTGTCCGTTCGAGACACTCGACAAGATTATGCAAATGTTGAGTCCATTCCCGTTGTGGCAGATTTTCCTGATGTGTTCCCCGACGAGTTGCCTGGTATGCCGCCCGATCGAGAGACAGAGTTCACTATCGATACATTTCCAGGAACCCAACCGATTTCCAAATCTTCGTATCGAATGGCACCGGCAGAGCTGAAGGAATTAAAGATACAGTTACAAGAGCTACTAGATCGTGGATACATCCGTCCGAGTGTGTCACCATGGGGTGCACATGTATTGTTTGTTAAGAAAAAGGATGGCTCAATGCGGCTTTACATCGACTATCGGGAATTGAATAAGGTTACTGTCAGAAATAAGTACCCCCTCCCCAAAATAGACGATCTTTTTGATCAGTTACAAGCTGCAACAATATTCTCGAAAATTGATCTCCGTTCGGGTTATCATCAGCTCAAGATTAAGCCGAATGATGTACCGAAGTCAGCCTTCCGTACTCGCTACGGCCATTACGAGTTTTTGGTAATGCCGTTCGGTTTGACCAATGCCCCTTCCGCCTTTATAGGTTTGAACTAAGTATTCCGGCCATATCTCGATAGCTTGTAGTAGTGTTCATCGATGATATCTTGGTGTATTCGAAGAATGGGGCAGAGCATGCAGAGCACTTGCGGACCGTGCTACAAACCCTTCGAGACAACAAGTTGTATGCGGAACTGAGTAAGTGTGAATTCTGGCTGAGCAGTGTATCTTTCCTTGGCACATCATTTTTGCGGGAGGCATTTCAGTCGATCCGAAGAAGGTGGAGGCCATTGTCGAGTGGAAGCGACCTGCATCCGTTAGTGAAATTTGAAGCTTTTTTGGGCTAATGGGCTACTACAGGCGGTTCGTAAAGGATTTTTCCAAACTAGCATTGCCTCTGACTCGCCTCACAAAGAAGGGAGTCGCATTTGAGTGGTCCGCCGACTGCAAAATTTTATTTCAAGAGTTAAAGCATCGCCTAACCTCTGCCCCGTTACTTGCACTACCGGACGAGAATTCGGAATTCCAAATCTTTAGCGACGCATCAGGGCAGGGCATAGGGTGTGTACTTATGCAGCAAGACAGAGTGATAGCCTATGCATCCAGACAGCTGAAAAAGCATGAAAAGAATTATCCTACGCATGATCTGGAGCTGGCAGCAATTGTGTTCGGGTTAAAGTTGTGGCGACACTACCTTTATGGAGTGCCTTGCCAAATCTATACCGATCACAAGAGTTTGAAGTACTTGTTCACCCAGGCAGATCTGAACCTACGACAGCGACGTTGGCTAGAATTGATAAAGGATTACGACTTGACGATAGACTACACACCTGGCAAGGAAAATGTAGTAGCGGATGCGTTGAGTCGGGTCTTTACGGGATCTCTGTCCGTCAATCGCAGATTATTTAGGAAGTTAGAAGAAATAGGCATCGAACTCAAAATTCGTTATCGCGACGCGCGGGTTGCTCAGATGCGATTTATACCCAACCTGATAGAGAGAGTCACATCTACTCAAAGAGATGACCCATTCCTCCAGAAAATGTGGGAACAGGTTCAAGTGGGGAAGGCGAAATACTTTGTAGTAGATGAGAATGGGGTGCTGCGAGTGAAGGGAAGGCTATGCGTCCCCAATCATTCAGAACTCAGAAAGGAAATCCTCACTGAAGCATATTACGCAGCCTATACTATCCATCCCGGAAGCACAAAAATGTATAATAACCTTCGTACTATCTTCTGGTGGCACGGCATGAAGAAAGATGTGGCGCTCTTCGTGTCGCAATGCATAACCTGTCAGAGGGTGAAAGCAGAGCATCAGTGGCCGGGTGGAGAAATGCAGAATCTTGCTATCCCGGAATGGAAGTGGGAGCACATCAGCATGGACTTTATTGTTGGTCTGCCAAGGATGCAACGAGAAAACGACGTAATCTGGGTCATCGTCGATCGGTTAACCAAGTCTGCACACTTTATCTCCATCAAAAGTACTTGGGGTGCCGACCGCCTCGCTCAGACCTACCTTGATGAGATAGTCTGGCTGTACGGAGTGCCAGTTTCTATAGTATCAGATCGGGACGGACGTTTTGTCTCACATTTCTGGGAAAGCCTTCAGTCGTCGATGGAGACCAAGTTGAAGTTCAGCTCAGCCTACCATCCTCAAACAAATGGCCAGACAGAACGGGTGAATCGGGTACTAGAAGACATGCTGCGCCTCTGCGTGATCGATTCAAAGTCAAGTTAGGACGTCAACCTGCCGCTAGCCGAATTTGCTTACAACAATAGTTATCAGTCTAGCATCCAGATGGCTCCGTATAAGGCTTTGTATTGGCAGAAGTGTAGGTCACCGATCTGTTGGGATGAAGTTGGGGAGAGGCAAATCCTTGGGCTGGAACTGGTTGAACAAATAGTCCAAAAGGTTCGGCTGATTCGAGAACGGTTAAAAGTAGCACAAAGTCGACAAAAGAGCTATGCCGATGTTCGTCGTCGTCCCCTTGAGTTCCAAGAGGGGGACCATGTGTTCCTAAAAGTCTCGCCCATGCGTGGTGTTACGAGATTCGGGATAAAAGGGAAGTTAAGTCCGAGATTTGTTGGGCCGTTTGAAATTCTCAAACGTGTGACTTCAGTTGCTTACCAAATTTCATTATCGCCGGTCCTATCAGATGTGCACGATATTTTTTATGTGTCTCAGCTAAGAAATTATGTGCATGACCCGAACCATGTGGTAGACTTTGGTCAGTTAGAATTGCAAGCAGACTTGTCGTACGTTGTTGAGCCCATTCAGATCTTAGATCGCAAGGAAAAGCAGTTGCGGAATCGGACAGTATCGCTTGTACGCATCCTTTGGCGAGACCACGCGGTCGAAGAATCGACGTGGGAACTCGAATCTGATATGAGGGAAAGCTTTTCCTTATTATTCCTTAGGGGTAGGTTCTATTTCTAAGTTTTGGGATGAAACTTTCTATTAGATGGTTATGATGTAATGCCCCGTTCCCCCTATTCGGGGAGCGCGGCCAAGAAATACTTAAGACCGTTCGATCGGGACAAATTGAATCAAGATCCTTTCCTCGTTATGGATTGGTTTCTTCAAAATCAAGTCCCATATTCAATGGATCGTGCCTCATGGAAGGACTTGGTGGCAGAGTCGAGAGGGGCCTTTCTGTTGCACTGGTTTTCTTATCCGATTTTGTGCCGCTTGGTTGCTTTCTTGTTGGCTTTATGACTTGCGTTTTCTTGAACGGTTTTGATAGATTTTATTGCCTTCGTTCTTAGGATCTCGCAATTTTATATCGAACCTCGAAGACCGAAGCAAAAGATATTGATCATCTGTTGGTGCGTGCAGGTGATTGGGTAGACGACGCACGCGCGGAGTCTTGAAGTTCTCCCTTTTCTCTCCTAGTTCACCAACTTGTGAGTGACTTTAATTCGATTAGCACCCTTCTGCCAAGTCTTTAATCTAAATAATAATTGACTCATTATGCATCCCGCTCCAACGATATCATAATAAGATTAAAACTGAGTTAAATGAAAGATGTGTTAGACTTGAAACACATGAAATGGTTGTCACTTAGAATTCTCAAACGATCACATTGATGCGTGCTTGTCCGCTATGCATATATATATTCATGTTTCACTTGTAGCTAGAATTATTCTATATAACTGTACAGATGTATTGTGCAAACTATATTGAAATGCAATCACTTGGACAGGAAGACTATGCCAAATGCTCTATGCTAAAGTAGATGTACACATTCTTATGGGTTGAATGCTTTATCTATTAATTTAGTGTCAATGCGTAGTTCGGTCGGAAAACTTGTGCACAATGTTTACTTCCTACGAACGGCGTCCGGGGCACTGGGGCCGATTCATTCCGGACGGAACTCGGATAGCTACGCTAGCAAGTCTAGCACGGGTAAGGCGGGGTAGGCCTTGCAGCGGGGCTTGCTACCCGAACTGCAAGGGTCACCGCTTACTGTAGCTATTGTCCACGGTGGCAAGGATATGCCATGACCCAATGTACACATATATCTGCATTGCTTGCTCAAACTAATGGTGTCTTCGTGGCAGGAAAGGACATGGTAAGTGTTATGTAGGCAGTTCAGACGGGAAGGTAAAAGTTACCAAACGGTATCATGTTGTTCCGTAAATCGAATATTCAATGCTTGCATGTAAAATTGAACTAAGGCAAGATAGAAATACCACAATAATGTTGCATGTTTTATATGAACAAACTTGGATTTGGTTAGTTGGGTTAGCTCGCCCTCACCAGTACTTTCAAAGTACTGACCCTCGTTGCAGCAGGTTCCCCGAGCACGAGCGACGCGGCAAGGAGCTGAACCTTCTTCCTCCCCCAACCAGTCCAGTATCCGACGTATTCCGTTCGTGACTTTTTTGGAGCTTGTACAAAGCACTCGGAGGCAGTGCAACCCTTATATGCGGCTCTGTGGCAAGGTGATAGCTTCGCCAGCAGGTGTCTATATTGTTTTAAAGTTTTAGTAAAGGATGTGATGTATGGAACGACTATCTCATTTTGTATCCAAGTTGTAAGCCCGTGTAGCATCCTTATCATTTTGGGTCAAGAGTCTGTAATCAGATGTTCATTATCAATAAAAAGGAAACTTTTCTATGCCTCAATGTGAGCTATCTTATTTGTGTACTCTGTTGCATATGTTCTAAAGATTATCATTATGCCTAGGCCTTGTGAACGCGCACCCTATGCGTGCACGGCATCACGCCCGGGAGACGATTATCGATTGGGCAAAATCGGGGCGTGACACCAATTGGGCGCGACCTTCTCTATGAAGGATTTGGGCGTAGCGAAGACTATTCTTGGGATGGAGATCAGCCGAGTGAGAGAGTCTAAGCTGCTACATTTGTCCCAAAAGAAGTACATTCACCGGTTACTTTAACGTTTCGGGATAGATGGGTCAAAGAAAGTGAGTAACCTATTGTGGCTCACTTTAAGTTTCCTGAGGAGCAATGTCCATCTACCAAGGACGAGAAGGAAGATATGGAGTGGGTTCCATATGCCTCAGTTGTGGGGAGTCTCATATATTCTATGATATGTACGAGACCTGACATCGCTCACGCAGTTGGCACAATTAGCAGCTATACTTCCAATCCTGGAAGGGTACATTGGAGTGCGGTCAAGTGGATTCTATGATACCTTCAGGAAACTATCGATTGGAGACTTTCTTTTCATGGTGACGAGCCGAAGCTGGTTGGGTATATTGATGCTGATATGACTGGAGATATAGACACGAGGTGATTGACTTCGGGCTATGTGATGATGTTTATTGGTGGAGCGGTATCGTGGCAGTTGCGGTTGCAGAAGTGTGTTGTCTTGTCGACGACAGAGGCATAGTACATTGCGGCGACAAAGGCTTGCAAGGAGTTGCTGTGGTCGAAGAAGCTGCTACAGAAAATTGGGCTAAAGCAATAGCAGTACCCTTTGTTTTGCGATATCCAAAGTGCAATTCACCTTGTGAAGAACCAGACTTTTCATAGCCGGTCCAAGCACAATGATACCCGGTGTCATTGGATACGGGATACGGTTGAAAAGAAGCAAGCAGCACTTGAGAAGGTTTATACGGATGACAACAGAGCAGACATGTTTACAAAATTTCTTCCAAGAAAAAAGTTTGAGTACTACAGGCGGATCATCGGGATGACGACCCCTTCCACATAGTTGTGAAGGGGGAGATTTGTTGGAGTGGATGGGGTTCCCAACCTATGTGAAAAATACCCCGGAGTTGGATTGAATATTCCTACATATAATAGGAATACCTCAATATATTTGGATTGTGTACTTCTACATATAATAGGAATATGTCAATGAATTTATATTTGAATTGGATATTCCTACATATAATATAATTATGTCAATGGATTTGGATTTGGATTGGGTATTCCTATATATAATAGGAATACTAGTTGTGGGTTTGAGGCTATATATATTAGGTGTCTCCTAGCCATAAAATATATCTCATATCTCAAAAAAAAATTGCAAAATGATGCAAAAGTGCTTTTACCACATTGGAAGAAGAGAGGAAGAGATTGAAGGCTATTTCGAATAGGAGATCGGTTTCTGGTAATTCTTTTTTCGTCATCTCCTTTATTCGTTTGTCTGGGATCTATTTTCTATTCCAAAGAGTTGTGGTGATCCGTTTGGATCGGTGAGAAGTTTGTAAGGAGTCGGTGTATTTCTTATTTCATTAGTGTAGGCTTTTCAGGGTTGGACTCCGATCGTCCAAAGATTTTTTTATTTGGATTTTTTACGTAAAGTTTTCTGTGTCTGCGATATGTATATAACGTTTTTGGTTTGTGTACTTTTGCTCGGTTCTCTTGCAGGACTTCTTGGTTTGGGGAACGATTTTTACGCTTTCGTTTCCAATACTTATGTTGTTGGTTGAGTGTTGTTGGTTAGATAAGAGATATTGTAGGCTCGATCCTACACCAATCACAATTTATTTTAGGTGGTTAAACTTTTATCTTTTAATGTATATATAAGATCCTCTAGAAGTCGAGAAATTATTAGTAGTGGAGTGCACCTAACACAAGTTGGCCCCTTGGACAGCGATTGGTGCAACATTGGCTGCAACTTAATGAAGGTAACAACAATGACTAGAAATGCATTACAGACCAATCGAGGGTCCTATTAACTTAATGAAGGTGACAACAATGGCAGATGAACACCTGCTATTTGGCCAAAGGTCCCTATCAAGCTGGCCAAAGGTCCCTATCTACTTGGCAGGAAGTGGCTGGCCAAAGGTCCCTATCAACTTGGCAGGAAGTGGGGTGCATTATTGCCGGAACTGTGGGTTGCGTAAAGGCAAAGGAGATGGGTTTGTCGTGAGTTTGGATTTTCTACGGACTGGGAACAACGGAAAAGTAGGCTGGATTTGTTTTAATATTCTCTTTTTGTTTTAATTAATTTATTTATGTTAGTTTTTTAACAAGTCTTCCTCTACTTTCAAGAGAGAGAGAGAACTGGGAACTGCTACAACATCTTCAGAGTATCCTTCCTTCCATCCTTCCGAGTACCAGTTGGTTAACAGGTATGGAAGAAGTCATTTGAACTTTTAATACACCAATCTCCCATTCTTGATTCTTGTTTCATCAATCAATCCGTTTATTTTCCACAAATTTCTCTGTTTGATTTCTCCCTAGCTAGGCATGGAAAAACTTGCACTGAGTTTGGTTGGGCCGATTGTATCTCCCATCTTCAGTAAGTTGGAGAACATGGTGCTACCAAACTTTGGAGGAGATATTACCGAGGAAGAGCTACAACATGTTCAAAATACCATTCTTCCCAAGATCAAAGCTGTACTGCTGGCGGCGGAAGCAAAGGATGTGGATGCTTTGAAGCCATGGCTGCTGACACTCAAAGAAGCTGCCTATGAGGCAGAAGATGTGCTCGACATGTACGAATACCAGCGCCTCAAAGCTCAGGTCAGTTCCCTCCCTAATTGTATCAAGATACTTGAGAAGAAGGCAAGAGATGTTGCTGCACCTTTTTCTCTCAAAACAGCGCTAAAGAAGAGTATGGAGAAACTAATCAAGATTGCTGCTGGAACAGACCAATTTACTGGGCTTATTGCTAGCTTTACTGGTCAAGATCCTATGAACCAACAACAACAACATGCTAGTGTCTCTTCCCCCTCATCATTAGTCATTGGTAGGGACCATGAGCGTGACTCTCTTGTAAACATGTTGATCTCAGCTGCCAACATGCCTGATTTAGTTGAAGAGGTTTCAAAGGATTATTGTTTTAGAATTGAAGATAATCGACAACGCGTTCCAACAAATGTTATGCATCTCTCTATTGTGTGCGACCAGGACATATCCTCGCATATACCCTATATATTCAAGCTGTTCAAGCTGTTCAAGCTGGTAAACCTGCGCACTTTCATCATTGTTTCTTCATCCGACAAAATGTCCAAGTGTCACTCCAATGATATTTTGGGTTTCGCTACAAAAGTTTTTATTAAGTTTGAGAAGTTGCGGGTGCTGCATCTTAGATATAATGGAGTGTTGGAACTTGGTAAATCAGTTGGTCGTTTAAAACATCTTCGGTCTTTCCAAATGGAACAAGTGAATAAGTTGCCCAAATCACTGGGTAAACTCTACCATCTACAGTTTTTAGTAATCGGGAATATAACAATTGATAAAGTACATCAAAATTTGAACAACTTAATCAATCTGAGATATATACGTGGAAATACTGAAGTGATTACAAAGATACCATTGCTTGGAAAACTAACATGTCTTCAGGAAATTGGTAGATATGAAGTCAGCCATAGGAAGAAACAATTTGGAATACGAGAATTGAAGAATCTACAACAGCTTCGAGGATCACTCCCAATATACAACCTCGAGAATGTGAAAGATAAGGCAGAAGCCTCCAAGGCATCGCTGAACGAGAAAAAGCATGTCGACGAGTTGGTGTTACACTGGAAGCGGCCATCTGAACGAGATGGTAGTATGGACGAGGAAGTACTCCAAGGCCTTCAGCCACCTCCGAATCTTCGTGCGCTCGAGCTAGATGGCTACAACGGTGTCCGGCTTCCTAAATGGACACGAAACGATGGAAGCCTCTCTGATCTGTATTTTATTGACTTGGAACGTCTGCAATCTCTCGAAATTGTGAATTGCCACAATCTTCTACAAGTTCCCTCTCTCCCTCGCATGCTTGGGAGACTTGTTATTCGGGGATGTGCGAATCTCTCCGAGATGCCTCATCTCCCTCCTGGTCTTGAAGAGCTCAATCTGGGGTGGAGTGGTGGAGTTGAAACTATGTTGTCCAATATGTCATTAGGTAACGGCGAAAATGGCAGCAGCATCCAAGTGGGGGTTGTCATGAAAAGATTGCGCATTAAGGGATGCTCTATCCTCGGTGCTGAGAAGAAACTCTGCCTAGATAAACTCACCTCTCTCACAAGTTTAACATTTACTGAATTGCCATGGCTGACATCCCTTCTACTCGGTCCCAACCTGACAGCGCTTGTGTATGTAAGAATTGAAAGTTGTGAGAATCTCAAGTCAATCGGGAACTCATTAGTGTCATCTCTCTATTACCTTTCTATTAGCAACTGTCCTAGGCTGACAGTGCAGCAGGAGTATCAGCAACCTGACAGCGCTCGTGTATGTAAGGATTTATATGTTGCAGGCTGCCCCGAGCTGACTTCATTGTGGAATTTGAACTGCTTCACATCCCTCCGAATCTTGAGTGTTATGGGGTGCCCCAAGCTAACAATCAAATCAGGAGGAGACCCACTGTCGCCATCATCGTCGTCGTCGTCGTCATCTCTTCGTAATGTGACTATCGATGATCTATCTCTGCTCACTGCTGCATTAACCCGGAGAGAGTGCTGCCTGAATTCGCTCAAGCGCTTGTCAATCCAAAAGTCTACTCAGGATATACCATTCACTGCCGAGCACGAGGAGTTGTTCCAACATCTGACCTCCCTCGAATATCTCACGTTCAGCTGCTGTGAGGGTCTACCATCCTTGCCTGCCAATCTGGAGAAGCTCTTTTCCCTGAGGGTCTACCATCCTTGCCTCCCTCGAATATCCCCAAAAGTCTACTCAGGATATACCATTCACTACCGTCTGTCTTCGTTTCTTGGTACGTGAAACTTTAGCTTCAATATTTACACCCATTTGCCCTTTTTTTTTTTAATTTATAAATATAATTAATATAATAATTATATCATTAAAAAAGTTATCTTGTTGAGATCTAAGTATAAATTTGAATATATTTGTTATTAGTCTGAAGGCAGAGAATATTGGAATCGTCTCCTGAATTCAAATAATTTCGCTTCTCCTCTCAAAACTATTCTATATAAATTATATATAATAATATAGCATATATGATTATATTAAAATAATTGTAAAAAAATAAATTTATATAAAAATAAATAACAGCTGTTTATTGTTTGAAGATATATGTGTTGGAGTTGTAAAATTTTGAAGATAAATAATATGGAAATATCTAGTTTTGAATAGAGAATTTTTTTTTTTAATTTATTTGTCTTTATGCTGGTTATTTCCTATTTTTCTATGTTTTCTTTAGTAGACATGACTGAATTTTATGTTTTCAAGCTGCATGACATCGGAAACTGGAATTGACGCACTAACTGGAGAGCTCTCTCTGGCACAAGATTGAATGCTACTCCTTGTGGTTGGTACATAGTGATAAACTAACTGGAGAGCTCTCTCTGGCACAAGATTGAATGCTACTCCTTGTGGTTGGTACATAGTGATAAGAGGATTTTTTGCAGCCTTTCTCTTCCCTTTATTTGATGTGCACAACGAAACCACAAGTTGAAGTGAGTATGCTTTGTTTTTTGTACATTTATCCAGGTTTGATAATTTGTTATGAATGATTTTATTATTTCTTTCTTGATATATATATATATGCACCACAATAATACATTATTCCAATCTCTCATGTTCATGGATTACTTGCAATAATATTCGTTGATATCCAATCTGTCCAACAAGAATCCAAATTTGTTGGAGAAGTATATATGTTAGCAAGATGAATGCCTTACTCATGAGATTTTCTATAGTCTGCAACTTATTTCAACAACAAGCAACATCTTGATTTTTTTTTTTTTTTTTGCTTTTTGTGAGACAGGTCTTGTCCATATTGATCTGGTAGGAGGCCAAATAGATCTAGTTGAGTTAAACTTGAGACATGGACTTAACCGTAAATACACCATTCTAAATCAGTTTCTTCCTAATTCAAAAAAATATATCAGTTTCTCCAGCAACCTTGGGAGTAAACTAATGCATCACTATTTTCAACAATTGAGAAAAGTATTGGGAAAACCTCAACCAAACATTCTTGTCCAATCTAAATATCTAATGCATCATGATTTTCTATGGTTTATTGTTTAGCACCTGATTCTTCTGTTTTATTTTTATGTTTAGCAAATTTTATTTATTACTAGTTTTGCTAAACTTTTTTCTAGGGTTAATTTTTTGTGAATAGTGGACAAGAAGATTGGTAGGAGGTGGGTTTTTTTCCCCTCCTCATAGGTAGTTTGAACTTTATTTCTAATACAAATTTAGGAAGCGGATCGAGTCTTAGTTGCTTGATTATCTAAAGCCTTTTGATTTGGCTCTTCCTACAAATGTTCAAAACCATCCGTCATGAAAATGTTGTATGATAGAGCTGTTGTTATCATAGGCCAAGTCAAATGTTGTATGATAGAGCTGTTGTTATCATAGGCCAAGTCAAGCTACCATCTCACTCAAGTCCCGACTCCAAGTCTAGATGACCTATACACGGACGAAGGGCCCAAAATCTACAAACGATTCTTAAATTTTACAAAGGCTATAAAATTTTAGAAAGGCCCAAAATTTTACACAGACCCTCTAAATTTTACAAATGTCCCAAAAAAAATACATAAGAACCCCCATTTAAAGTATTGCGCTCAGGTTCCCATTTTTGCTAAGGCCGGCCCACTGTAAATGTCGCGTTGTTGCTTATTTGAAAGTTTTAATCTATCCAACACAAAGAAAATTTCAAAACTTATTTGTAGATCCACTTTGAATCATTCATCACATTATTAGTTTACTGGATTTGTGCACTAGCTAACACTTTTTCCCCCTTTTTGTTCTTGATGCACTTTTGAATATCAAGGTTTTCAATATCAGTCCCCACACCTACACGCAGTATCGGCCACATTGTATCGTTTATGGCTTATCACGACCTAATACTAACCACTACAAATATTTGCAGACACAAAAATTGGGACTCATTACTTAATTAATTATAATACGCATACGTTTCCATTGGCCTCTCATGACCTGATATAACCACTAGCTAGCTACAAGTAGAGAGACTATTTTCTGCAATAAAAATTATCAAGACTTCATTACGCAACCGATTGGGAGATAAGATAATGAATGATTGTATGGTGATATATATTGAAGAAGACGTATTGGATGTTGTTGATAATGAAGATATCGTTCAATATTGTAAGTATATGCTGTCTCGAAGAATTTTATTGCCAAAGAAAATAATTATTTAGTAATTTTAATAGTTTATAACAATTAGTATTAATATATAATATTTTGAAATTATGAATATGTTTATTATAATTTATTTATTTTTAATAATAAGCGTCGCGTTCGTAGATGAAAATTTTGTCTATGCCAATGTTTATTTTATTACAAAGTGAGGGGATAACTGGGGATAACACCCCTTTTTATAGGGCTTTAGGACTTTTAGAAGAGTCAACGCTTTATTAAAAATGTGTAGGAACTATTGTAGACTCTTTTATCTCTACTAATATAAGGTAGCTGGCTTAGAAACAACTCAAAATTGAGTCGTTTAAAGCCGTTTGTAAATATTTCATTAATTATAAATTTTTTTTTTAACTAATTATTTAAATATCTAATATAATTTAATTATAACTAAACAACTTTAACTCAAGTGATTAAGGTGGGAGAGATTTTTCTTTGTTGTTCGAGTTCAATTTCTAGGAACGATAGTATTTATAATAAATTCACATTCAACTTTTTTCAATAATTTTTTTTACGTGCGTGCAATGCACATGCAAGTTAGTAGTAACTATAATATTTGAATATCTTTAAAACATAGACAATTTAATATTACATAAAGAGTTGTAAAGATACAACTTATTAGAAATTAGACTATGCTCCAAAAAGACCTAATGATAAAAACAAATATAATAGACATTGGACCAAATAAATTTGGGGGCTCAAAATTATGGAAACAAAATATAATTTATTTTCAACAAAGTGTTCCCTAATTAATGTGTAAATGATTAAGGGTATTTTTAATTTCGAGGACGAAATTCTTTTAAGGAGGGTAGACTTGTCACCCCCACATTTCAGATTAAGGGTATTTTCGTCTTTTCATAATTAATGTGTAAATGATTGCATGATAATTAATTATATTTAAATTGCTGTGATTCTATTTAATTGTTGCACTTTACCGTTGCTTCGATAATCAGAACACTACACTAGCCATGGTCTCCCAACAGATTTCACACCCTTGTCCTAGACGTGCCAGACTGTTATCCTGATCCTTATGTAACTCATAATTATGTCTTGTTGTGTTTCATCTTAGTCGCACAACATTCGTCGCAACCGACTACATTTAATTCTATATAAATTTAACTTTGTATCCTTGTGTGTTCCAATCGAAATTGGAGACACAATCTCGATCCATTTTGAGCACCCAAATTAGGGTAATATTCTATCCTGAGTCTACTTCATTTATGACACTTGTGTCCCATTTAAATTCAGTCCTTGTGCTCCTAATTAATTTTAGAACACATATTGCATTTATTTAATCAATTAAAACCATAAACCTAACTTTGTGTAATTTTTCAACTGTTGGGCACTTTTGTGCACAAGGCATTAAGGTGTCCATCCCGTTGGACACGACGCGTAAATAAACCCATTTTTTTTTCATATGTATTTTTTCATAATTTTCGGGAGTGTGCAATTGCAACATCAACCTCCTTGAACCAATGAAATCCTAGCAATTTTAATTGAATTCATTTAAAATCCTAGCCTTGAAAATATCCATGGCAAGCCCAATCCCAAGAGGACTTTGACCAAGCCTAATTCTAGGTCAACCAAAAACTCTATACCTATATAAATAGTAATACTTTACTTCTTCTTCTTTTTCAACCTAACACCTAACCTACAACAGCCGACCAAATCCCCATCTCCTTCCTTCCACCATCACCTGAACCCGACCGGAACCCTGACCCCGCCGCCAGCACGCCAGAGACGACCCCGACCTGTTGAACTTTATCCCCGACATTCCTCATGACCCACCGGACCCCGCAGGACGCCTACTCCTTCGACTCGACAGCAGCCGGACATCCTCCGGCGATCACCGCAGCCATCTCCTCTGCACAGTCTCCCATCACCATCGACACCACGACATTCTTCCCCTTGCGTACACGTATATGTACGTGCATACACATATTTTTCGTAATGCCTACGTATTTAGCTGTGGTATATTGGTAGATGATTAGTATATACGTATTGGCATACGTATTAGTATATGGCTATGATATATGAGTATATATACATATATATGTATAATATAATTCTCATTTAAGTATATACACCTATGTATATGTATTGTATGGGTATTCCCTAGTATACGTGTAATATGTATAAAATTGATTGGTATATATATATATATAGTATAGATTCTCTTAGTATATATATACATATATATAGACATATTGTATATATACCTCCCTAAAGTATTAATTCTATTTAAAAGTATATATATATATATATATATATATATATATATATATATATATATATATATATATATATATATATATATATATATTATAATTGTAACCATTGGATATTATGTATATGTTAGTTCATATTATGTATTATGTATTATATGTACTAGACGACTAGAATGTGACCACGGATACCCCGTAGTTACATTGACCTGTGACCATGTAGCATGATAGCAGACTGCTATATGTACACCGACGTACTGGCAAGACCGTAGCATTGACTGTCTGTTATGCACAACAACTACAGACGTGACACCCCCTAGCGTAGTCTCTGAGATCATTGTGTTGATTGTGTGTTAGAGTAATATATGATGCAGTATTGTGTTATATGATATGTCTATAGGACTGTTGGATCATTCAGACGATATTTTGGAACCAGGATATTGGTATTGCCAGCTAAGGACCAAAGGCGAGTACATTCTCTGACAGTTTCCATTATGTTGATTATCTCTATAATTCTTGTTGTATAGCGTACATGACTTTGACACCGTTATTTACACGAGTTGGCATCATCGAGACCTGTCACGAGGAGTCGTGATTTGGAATCTATCGTGCTAACTAGGGAAACGGAAAAATATTAGTAGCTTATGTGATCATACCCAAACTTTACATACATCATAGCTCACCCACACCTCACGTCGGTGCAGCCTGACCATTACATGCCTCATAGCCTGTTATGTGTGACTATCCTGACTATTGCACGCATCATAGCTATCCGGATGGTTAGCCTGACCTTACATGAGCTAGTCATGCATAGCGAGCCTGATCAGTCCCAAGTCGATCACATGATATGCTGATGTTTCACACACTTAGCTAGATGTTCTTGACATGTATCTCTAGTATATTGATCTAGCATTCCTTATGTTCTAGTCATGATTCTAGTATTCACATATATACCAGTTTATTGTCCTAGCGTGTACTTGTATTTCTATATTCATTGCTAGATGTACATTGATTGTATCTCTAGTATATTGATCTAGCATTCCTTATGTTCTAGTCATGATTCTAGCATTCACATATATACCAGTTCATTGTTCTAGCGTGTACTTGTATTTCTATATTCATTGCTAGATGTACATTGATGATGACATATGCTCCAGTATTTCATTTATTCCAGCATTCCTTTATTTCCAGTATTTATTATTTCAGTATTTCTTATTGCCAGTTTTTATATCTATTTTGTATTTTTTTACACTGTGTTATAGTTTTTGTCAATATATGTGGAACTGCTGTTAGTGCTTGTACTTCGTTCCAATCCTGACTGGATATATTTTTTCAGAGGATCTTGAGGATTTATGTACTACACACTATGGACCGGGTATTGATGCAGACTACACACCAGAGATCGTAGAGGAGACTATTCCTTTAGAGGAGACATTGCATGCAGCTATCTAGATAGTATTTATATTATGCACCTGAGACTTATTGAGGTTTATTTCAGTTTATATTTAGACTTATGTTAAGTTTAATTTGAGACTTGTGGAGACTTTATGTTGGACAGCTAGACTGTGATTTATCTATATTTGAGACATGGTGTTTAACTATGTCATTCTTCTTATCTCTTATCGTGTCTTATACTTTTATAGTTGTTGTGATTGAGTTTACATTATGAGATATTGTGAGATGTATATTGTCCTCCTTATGGAGATTGATATCATTGACAGGTATTTAGTTATATAGTATTATTGTGACCTAGACAGCGTTCCACCATCGATACTGCGGCGTAGGCTGGACGTACCCGCGTACTCGTGCCCCTATACCGGGTGCGGGTCGTGAAAGAAAATGGTGTCACATTTCTTGTTCTACTTTTTCGTCTGTCATGTAGGGTCTAATCGACCTCAGTTCATCACTATATGTGCTAAAAAACAATGAAGCAACCGCCGATTAGTAGCATAATATTAGCTTATACTATTACATTGAGATGACATAAACGTGGATGTATTAATTACTTACCCCTCAAGCTTCTCCACTTCATCCTCGTCGCAATTGAGTAATATATACAACTGAGCAGCCCTTAGTTCGTCATCATTCAAATATCTCTTCTTTATTTTTTCCTAAGGCTTTTCGGACCCATTGAATACTTTCAGTATTACATCATTAGATTCCTGATATCTGTCGTCGTTTCTGGAGCTCTCATTCTATTAGTAGCAACATGAGGTTTAAAATACATCGAGCAAAAGTTTATAATATCCTCGAGAACATAAGCTTCACAAATAGAACCCTCAACACGTGCCTTGTTTTTTACCTTGCCTTATTTTGTACCTTTCTCTTTAGGTGATTTAGCTGCCGCTCGAATGGATACATCCATCGATAACCGACAGGTCCACCAACACGTACCTCATAGAAAAGATGAATTGGTAAATTCTCCATGGAGTCGAAGAATCCAGGAGGAAACAACTTCTCGAGCTTGCACAGTGTTACCGCAATGTCCTTCTTTTGCTTTTTTAAACGATCGACGAGCAACTTAGTAGAACAAAGATCTCTGAAGAATATGCTGAGCTCTGTCAATGGAACCCAGACGACCTACGGTAAGAATTCCTGAAAAACAATCGGAATTAACCTCTCCATGAATACGTGACAATCGTGGATCTTCATACACGTCACTTTGTTCTCCTTGAGGTCGACGCATCTTTTCAAGATTGACACGTACCCGTCTAAAAAATTTAGGCCCTGAATCCACCTACAAAGTCTCCCTTTATCCTTATTCTCCAGTGAAAAAATTGCCTTAGGCTGATTTAACTTTCCATTCCCCTACTCTATGATCAAATGCAACGCAAGACGTCTACATATTTCTTCCAAGTCCAACCTAGCCTTCAAATTATCTTTCGTTTTTTCCTTTACGTCCATTATAGTATTGTTTTGCCCCAGTCCCAAAATACCGAGGGACTAGCCACGTGGCAATGGCCAGCAACACACTCCAATGGGCAAACCCAATTTAATGGACCTGTTAGAGTGTACTTAAGCTGTAAAATAATTATAATGGTCTACTATACATGTCACAGTCTAATTCTAATCTCATCCACAGAAAGTAAACACAATTCAAATGTCAGACTAATCCAAAAGATATATAATCCAACATCAAGTCTCATAAAAAGTAATTTCGTAGAACAACCTGATAATGAGCTTAGTACAGTAATACAAAAGACATAAAATAGAGTATCTAAAAACAGATATAACTGAGTATATAACAAATATTCAAGAGAAATCCTCTGGCACCATCTCGTCCTCTGGTGCTGATACTGCTCCAGTGTCTGCTCCTATCCCATATACCTCGGGGTATATCTCCTCTGCTATACCTGGGAACATAATCCGGATCCTGGTCCTCATGGGACATAGCAAGGTACAAGAATAACTCAAGCCAAATAAAATACAGTAAATAAAATATATATATCAACAGGACAAACTATGTAACCAACCAGCTATGTGAAATGCAAATGAGAGCATTAATCATACTCAGGCTGAACTACTATAGGCTCTGTGTCGGAGAAACCCATAGCAGCATGTATTATCTCGAAGGGCCAGTACGTGTGCCAAAGCTCTGGTCAGAGTCTAAGGCACTCCCAAAATATCTATATATATAACATAATCAGCCTTTAGTATGGTAAGACTCTTCCTGTCCAATGTAACCTCACGTCTCATGTCCATAACACGCAAGATCATGACCTCTAACTATTACAGCGAGTCATAATGATATCTCTATATATGCAATATCTATGTCACGAATCCTGTAAGCCTATACAGAATCACCATGAATAGCTCAGAAAATATTCTGTCACATGAATAGTGTCAGGTGTCCTATGGTATAACGTACTTAGTAAAGCAAGCACGTAAAGTATAGGATCGAGATAACAACTCTCTAAGTGACGTTACACGACTCCGCGTACGGCGTTGACATCTGAATATTATTCGGACTTTAAGCAATATCTCACGGTCCTAGGTTGAACAGATATATCACAGAAATAAATCAAAAAAATAATATGAAAGCCAGTACTACAAGTTTGGCAAGGTACACTTGCCTGGGGTTTGAGCTCCAACAGTTGCTCCGGTGTATGTGGAATCTTCAGATACACTTTCGGATGCTGAAATAAACATTACCATTACTCTCAAAAGACATAAAATAGCTAAAATTGTCTACCCATAAGTCTGATTTGAACACAGGAACAGAATTGCCAGTTTCTGGTCAAAGTGGGGTCCACATGTGGCCCACTTCGCACCAAAAAATCTGCCAGAGACAAAGTTCTCCAAATTTGTCAACTTAGTGTCTACGATTCCAGAACGATAATATGAATCCAACGGAATATCCAGAACTGAATTTCGATGAGCCGGTCACAAAATCGTTCGTTAAGTTGAGTCGTGGGGCTCACGATACGAGATTTCGTCATCGTTCTCAGAATCGAACCAAACTTGGGTCACAGGACCAGCATAACGCTACGAATTCGACGGCACAAGTTTCGTTACGAAACGACAAGCATACACGCAATTATGACGAGTGTCAGAACATGCCCGATACGAGACTTTTCGACGGATACGCGTTAATTTCGGTGTGCACGCACATCCAAATTAACTTTCACGAAATTTTACACATCCGTATTGACGATATACGCCTTTCGATGCAATTCACACACGACAGTCGCCTCGTTTAGCGGAATGCACCAAGTTTAAGAAAAATTTGGATTTTCAAAACCAAGTTTTTTGTCAACTTTACCCGCGAATAAAACTCAACTTATAGCAAATTAAAATAAACTAATTACAGGGTTAAAAACTCGGTTATGCTATCTAATTTACTATTCAAGTAAATTTTGAAAATATTAAATAGGTTGGACGTAAAACGGCCATGAACTTGGGGTTTCGGGACAGTTTCTAAACTCCAAAATTGGATTATTTTTTCTGTTTTTACATCCCGGTTTACGACCAACACAGGGCACGATATCCCAATCTAATTGTACATGGTTTGAGAGGGTCACACAGCAAACACATCCTAATAAGCCGTTCAAAAATTGACACAACGAGGAGGAAGAAAAACTCACCGGAACAGGGGTCGGCCGCGGTGTGCTACGCGTGAACGGGGCGACGGCGCACGGTCGATCGTCGGCGGCGGTGGCAGGTTGCTGCGGTGGTCGTCCTGATCGTGGTGGTCGTCGGCGCCGGGGTAGCAGCTTCTGGCTCGGAGTGCCGGAGTTGTCTGGCCGGAGGTGGAGAAGCGGTGGTGGCTGTGGTTGTTTTGGTGATGGTGGTGGTCGAGTTTTATTGGGGGTGGTCGGCGGTTACGGGGAGGTGGACGGTCGGCCGGCGGTGGGGAGTGGAATCGAGGGGTCGCCTGTGGGTCGCGATGGCGAGGAGGCGAACGGTCGGCGGTCGGAGTCGCGACGGCTGCAACGGTCGAGGGTTTAATTTCCAGTTACTGTAGCTTAGCGGGTCGGGTCGGGTTGTGGGTACGGGTTGAGTTCAGGTCGGGTTGTGGGTTCGACTATGGATCCAAATCCATTAGGGTTGATTCGGTTCAGTTTGGTTTAATTTGGTTCGGTCTAGTTCGGTTCAAGTTGGTTCGGTCTGGTTTAGTCTGGTTTATTTAAAAACGATATTTTTAGCTATTTAAAAATAGTTTTTGAGCCCAATAAATTTCGGAAAAATTACACAATATCCAATTATTTATTTTACACTCAAAGATACAATTTTTATAATATTATAATATTTAATTTAATTCACAAAAGTATTAATTCCTGAAGAATATTTATTTTTAAATAATTAAAAATTGCAGAAAAATTCCAAAAAATTATAATTAAAATTTAAAAATTTGGGTATTTACAAGTATTAATTGTGTTGTCAAACATATTCTTCTTGATATGCATGACATCAAGGTTATTTCTGATCAGATTGGTGCTCCAATATGTCAGATCCCAGAATATACTCCTCTTCGTCCAGTTATGAGTGCAGCCAAATCCGTCACACTTGTACCCCTTAGCAGACTCTTCGATAACACTTGGTAAATCTTTTATCTCTTTCCATATCGTGTATCCGGGCCACCTTGGCGGTGATTGGCCTTATCCACAACGTCGGTATGAAAAAGCATTTATATTGCTCCAGCGGATGATCCTTCAGCAGGAATTATCGATGACAATCGAAGAAGAATGGTTTGTCTCCGAGTTTCAAACGAAAAGCCTTAGTGCATTCTATGCAATACAGACATGATAGATAGCCATGGGTGCTCCATCCCGATAATATTTCATAGGCCAGAAAGTCGTTGATGGTCCATATAAGTTCTGCCCTCATCTGAAAATTTTGCTTTCTAGAAATATCGTACGTGTTGGCACCTACTTCCCATAGCTGATTCAAGTTATCTATCAACGGCTGTAAATACACATATATGTTCCTCTTCGGATTGTTCGGACCCGGGATAATATTGGTTATGAATATATAAGGAGTCTTCATGCACATCCAAGGTGGTAGATTGTTGTAAGCCCCCTGATTTTTTAGGATTTTTTAGAATGAATTTTCACAATTTTTCTGGAATTTTCTGGGATTTTTAACTAATTAAAATCTAGGTATTTTAGAATTAAATAAAATTAAATATTTGTAAACAATATTAAAATATTATAAAAATAATATTTTTGGATGTAAAATAAAATATTGGACATAGGGTATTTTTCTGGAATTTATTGGACCCCAGAACAATTTTTAAAGACCTAAAAATCCTATTTTAATTAAAACCAAGTCAAACCGGGTTGAACCGGGCTCAAACCGGGTTGAACCAGGCTGAACCTGGTCCAACCAAACCGGACCGGCCTGAACCGGTCTTAGTTGCTTGATTATCTAAAGCCTTTTGATTTGGCTCTTCCTACAAATGTTCAAAACCATCCGTCATGAAAATGTTGTATGATAGAGTTGTTGTTATCATAGGCCAAGTCAAGCTACCATCTCACTCAAGTCCCGACTCCAAGTCTAAACGACCTAGACATGGACGAAGGGCCCAAAATCTACAAAGGATTCTTAAATTTTACAAAGGCTATAAAATTTTAGAAAGGCCAAAAATTTTACACAGACCCTCAAAATTTTACAAATGTCCCAAAAAATTTACTAAGAACCCCCATTTAAAGTATTGCGCTCAGGTTCCCATTTTTGCTAAGGCCGGCCCACTGTAAATGTCAAGTTATTGCTTATTTGAAAGTTTTAATCTATCCAACACAGAGAAAATTTCAAAACTTGTTTGTAGATCCACTTTGAATCATTCATCACATTATTAGTTTACTGGATTTGTGCACTAGCTAGCACTTTTTCCCCCTTTTTGTTCTTGATGCACTTTTGAATACATAACAAGGTTTTCAATATCAGTCCACACCTACACGCAGTATCGGCCACATTGTATCGTTTATGGCTTATCACGACCTAATACTAACCACTACAAATATTTGCAGACACAAAAATTGGGACTCATTACGTAATTAATTATAATACGCATACGTTTCCATTGGCCTCTCACGACCTGATATAACCACTAGCTAGCTACAAGTAGAGAGACTATTTTCTGCAATAAAAATTATCAAGACTTCATTACGCAACCAATTGGGAGATGAGATAATGAATGATTTTATGGTGATATATATTGAAGAAGACGTATTGGATGTCGTTGACAATGAAGATATCGTTCAATATTGTAAGTATATGCTGTCTCGAAGGATTTTATTGCCAAAGAAAATAATTATTTAGTGATTTTAATAGTTATAACAATTAGTATTAATATATAATATTTTGAAATTATGAATATGTCTATTATAATTTATTTATTTTTAATAATAAGCGTCGCGTTCGTAGATGAAAATTTTGTCTACGCCAATGTTTATTTTATTACAAAGTGAGGGGATAACTGGGGATAACACCCCTTTTTATAGGACTTTAGGACTTTTAGAAGAGTCTACGCTTTATTAAAAATGTGTAGGGACTATTGTAGACTCTTTTATCTCTACTAATATAAGGTAGCTGGCTTAGAAACAACTCAAAATTGAGTCGTCTAAAGCCGTTTGTAAATATTCCATTAATTATAAAAAAAAATTAACTAATTATTTAAATATCTAATATGATTTAATTATAACTAAACAACTTTAACTCAAGTGATTAAGGTGGGAGATATTTTTCTTTGTTGCTTGAGTTCATGTAAACCCCCTCGATTTATTCTGTAGATAGTTAGGGTGGATTTGGAAACTTTTGGTTTTGGTAGCAGATGTCGAGGTTTAGAGTGGAGTTAAGTTTATCTGCTATTTAATTCATTTAATTAAAATCCTTGGCGCGCCCTATCATCGCTAAATTATTCGGAGCCCAATATCAGCCCGTAAATTATATCGGTTTATTGTACTTCTGACTTGACCCGCCAAATTAGGCATTGGACTTTCCCGTCACTTAAAATCAGATTTTCGTTGTGCTCTAAATTAATTGCACAATTTTCCGAAACCGTAATCCATATTTAATTTCGTGTCGGACACCTGTGTCGTTACCCTCAATTTTGAGATACCAATTTATCCCATTGAGCCAGACCAACTAAAGGGTCCAAGACTGACTCAAAGTCCCCACCATTTTTGGCCTTTGTGTCATTTTCAAATTTTGACCCCAAGTGTCCCCATTTAATTTAAAATTGCGGGACACTTTATTTCTATTTAAATCGGGGATACCCATTTTTTCTAATCCTATTTTAATCCTTAATTAATCTCGTTGGCCATAAAATTAAACCCGTGCCTCACGCACAACACCCTCTCACCATGAAAATTACTAAACACAATTTTTTCCACAATTTTTGTGTCATTTTATGTGTCCGTGCAATTTCTCGAATTTAAGGGGCTAAGTTGCAATTAATGAATTTATGTGTCATCACCCTATTGGCCATGAACAATGGAGAGGTCACAAAATGGGGTCCTATTCTCACCCATCCATTCACCCCCTTCATGAAGAAACCAACTTTTCTTCATGACAAATCTCCACCCTCTATTTTGAATGGCAACATCACCACCCTTCATCCTATTCCCAATCCCCTATAAAATATCACCTCACCCCACCCTCATAACACACCACCGGCCCTAATCCCAAGGAAAACTCCCCCCTCTTTCTCTCTCCTCCTCCATTTATTCTTCATGCAAGCTTCTTCTTCCTCCATTCCTATTTTTCTTCTTCCTTTACTTCTTCTCTCTTCTTCTCACTGAAGAAGACTCTCCCCACTCCGGCCGACTTCAGCCGACCACCGGCCAGTGAGTCCCCTCTCCGGCCGGCACTGTGGAGCAGCCGACCCGCCGACCTTCCCGTCGGACTGCACAGCCGACCGCTGTGCGTTCTCTCCTGACCACCCGACCGGCGCAGTTCCCCCGCTGTGAGTTCCCTCCGGCCACTGTGCAGCAGCCGATCGCCGGCACTGTGCAACACCCGACTCGCCACAGTGCGCCCGACCCCGCGGCTGTGCGTCTCTCCCAGCGGTGCACCTCACCCGACCGGCCAGTGCGACCCCGACCGACCGGTCTGCAGCAGCGTTCTCCCCCGCGCTGGACTGAGCCGTCCCCCGGCCTCCTCCCTATCCAGCCTACACTACCACCACCATCACCACCACTACCAGCCTACACTACCACCACCATCACCACCACTACCAGCCTACACTACCACCACCATCACAACCACCCTTTCCTCTTCACCACCACCCCCGGCCACCTTCTCCGGCCGTACCCGGCACCGTCGTCGTCAAGGTCGACTCTCCCCCTATCTTCATTTAATTTCCAGATTTGTTTTGGTTATAAATAGGATGGTGTTTATATATGTGAAATGCTAGCTAGGGTTTTGGATTATATATGTGGATGGCTAGTGTAATGTGGTAATTGAAATATATGATTGAGGTATATATAGGTTGAGGTTAAGAATGATTAAATATGAATATGGATGAGGTTATGTTAATGAGGATTAATATGTTTTAGAGTCTATGTAGTGTAGTGTAGTGTAGTGTAGTGTAGTGTAGTGTAGTGTTCCTTTGAGCTATATGTGTAGGTATGTTGATTAGGGTTATTATATGTGGGTTGTTATGGTTCTTTTTTTTTAACACATTATATATGTAAGAATGAGGATCCTTGATACTTATGGTTGTGTGCAGTAGTTAGGGTTTAGGAGCACGGGTTGATGATTTATACTTGTGAGTTTTTGGGAAGAGAAACATTACTTATACAGCATATATGGTAATTGGTAACAACGATATTAAACGAGGGACTTAAAATCATAAACTGTGTTTTGAGGATGGTTTGATGATGTGGTACAAATGACTAGGTGATTTGACGTATCGTACCGATAGTCAACGGTGGTCAACCCCCTAGTGACTTGTCCCTGTGAGTCGTAGCTGAGACTGAGTTTAGTTGTAGATGTGTGTAGCATCCCTGTCTGTCGTAGAATAGATTATTGATTCTGGTTTGTATCTCATCTCTAGGTACTGCAGGGCTTGAGGGCTTGGACGCGGTACCAGGACCCCGACATCAGCAGCCACATGCAGGCAAGTGTACCTTGCCACCCTGTATTTCAGATTACAGATATTGTTATTCTTATTGTACATTGTGCGCACATTTATGTTGACGTTCAATATCTCTCGTCCGGATCACAACCGGGTGCTGACGTTCATCGTAACGTTTAAGTACATTTGTTAGATGTTTCATAGTACCTCGATGTATGTACCTGAGTACATCGACACCCCAGGACACACTCATACACTGTGATCGTGCCAGATTCCTGTATCCTGATACTGAGATCATGACCAGAGACTGGGATGACCTTAGGGTCGCGTCTGTTGAGATTACTTCTGTGTGTCGAGACTGGAGTTAGAGGTTCAGGTCCAGCGCACAATCGTTGACCGCTTGGGATGGGGAAGACAGTTACTAGACGCTTGGGCTCCTCTGCACGCGCTTATATATGTATATATACTATTTCTGTAGTGATCCTGTATCTAGAGTAGTTGTATCACCCGTGTGACTCCTTGCCCGGAGCTGCGGTACGTCCCGTGTATTTCCGTATTCGTAGCTACGGTTTTACTTTGGACAGCCCACGCGTCGAACATTGTCTTTAAACTGTGTCACACTTGTTTGGTTATAGAGATTACCCTGTTGTTGCACTTGTACTTTCTGTTTACCTGGCATGCTATATTTTGTACCTTGTTACGTCCCTCTGAGGACCTGGTTCCCTGCCAGTTTTGTAGCATAGATGATTACGGAGCATTTGGAGTGGCTGTTGGAGTTGCATGTCTTGCGAGCATGGTACCAGGTACTCACATCTTATCTACCGGCATTATGGTTGCTTTACATTGTTTATTCATCTGCTGTTGTAGCCTAGTTTTTATAGACTCATACTTCTTCTCGAGTCTATTCGAGTTAGTGTGTTATTGGGCGGCCGACTCTAGCACATATAGCTCTTTCTTGTATACTGCTGTACATTGTGGATTGAGACATAGAGGTTTATATTTATGGGATATCTAGATAGTGCCCTTTTATATTACAGCTTATACGTATTCGAGTCAGACCAGAGTCTGGTCGAATGCGTAGCTGGCGTGTCACGTATTCCTGGTCCTACGTATTTTGGGACTGGGGCGTGACATGTTTTTGTGGTGGCCCATGCAGGTCCGTTTTAAATCGTCTTGGTCACCTGACTGTGCCAAGCGAGCCTGCAAATTAGAAATAGATGTTATGATTGTTGAATAGGATCTCAATCCATAATTGATTTTAAAAACTCTTTGTATGTGATTATCGCCCTTGGACTTCCAATTTGTATTCGTTCAATCTTCATCGATATCGCTATCCTTGTTTCTCGTCCCCTATTGTTCGGGAAGACGAATGCTTGTGACTGATGATTTCCCTCCAGAAGAAGATCGAAGACCAGATGACGGAAGACATAATTCGTATACCTTTCTCGGAGAAGATTGTTACCTTATCAGGATAGATTGATGGGTTCTTTGGATTCTAGAACTAGTGTGGAAGGATAGCAAGAGAATTGGAGCCAGTAGTACCCTAGTCGTACTGGAGATAACAGTGATCTTGGGAGTACAGAGCTAGAAGGATTGTTGATCATGACCTAGAATGATTTATGTGAATGCATAGCCTAATGATGGAAACTAGTGGTTGTATATGATAGCAATACCAGGAATGATATTATGGACTAGAGGAGATAAAATTTCAAGCTCTCACTTGGAAGATGATGATCTAATACCAGAAATTTTAGTATGTGCTTGGGTGACATCACTATTATAATTGCACTATTTGACTTGGACAGATAAATAACGAAAAGAAGGAATTTGAGGAATAGAATTTTAGGGAAAAATTTGAGGAGAAAAGAATTATACATTAGACAAGAAAATTTTCTTTCTTTTGAGGATTGATGATGGAAACAGAACGAGAGAAATTATTTTGAGGTTTAGTCTAGACTATGACCTTATCCTAGACATGGATTGGTTGAGCCAATACCACGCGACACTAGATTGTCGACGTGATTACATTATTTATGACCACCAGATTACCCTGATTTTGAGTTACTTCAGGGAGCCCGGGAGCATGGTGCCCATCTACCTTAGGGGTATACAACGTAGGAGGTGAACCAGTGTACCACCATATTATATCAGGGTTCGAGGATATATTTCTAGAAAATCTTTTAGGCCTGCCACCTGACAGAGAGATAGAATTTGCTATAGAGATGACTCCAAGAACGGAACCAATTATTTCCCGTCTTCAGACTAGCACCGAAAGAGTTGGTTGAGTTGAAGGTCCATAGTAGAGGATCACTTAGACAAGAGTTTCAGTCGGGCTAGTGTTTCTCCAAGGGGGAATACCCATCTTAATTGTGCCAAAGAAAGACGGGACGGTACAATTGAATCAGCTAAGTGGCACATGTATTCTCGAAGATCGATCTCAGATCAAGCTAACATCAGATCAAGGTACGGAGAGAGAACTTTCCGAAGACGGCTTTTCGGACGTAGTATGGACACTATGAGTTTCTAGTCATAACGTTTGGTTTAACCAATGCGCCAGCAGTATTTGTGAGCCTAATGAACAATATTTTCTACCAGTACTTAGATAAGTTCGTGGTGGTAATTATCGACGACATATTGGTATGTTCCAAGAGCCAGGAGGTGCACGAGAGACATCTCAGGATCGTGTTGGAGATGCTGAGACAGAAAGGCTGTACGCCAAGCTCAGCCAATATGAGTTATGTTTAGATAGAACAGATAGCCTACGCATCGAGACAGTTGAGAGTTCATGAAAAGAACTATCAGACGCTCGACCTAGAACTAGCTGCAGTGATAATTGTACTAAAGCTATGGCGACACTACCTTTATGGAGAGCGTGTTAAGATTTATACAGAACACAAAAGTTTGAAGTATGTCTATACGCAGATGGAGCCCAACATGAGACAGAGGCACTGGCTAGAGTTGATGACAGATTATGATATCGAGTTGCAGTACCACCCTGGCAAGGCGAAGTTAGTTTACGACTCATCGCCAGATGTTAGAGGATTTTCAGGAACTCAGGATTGAGATTGTATTTCCAGGCATGGATGGACGGATGGCCAGACTCGAGGTTCAGTCCATATTTATTGAGAGGATCAAGGCAGCCTTGCCTACAGATACGATATTTAGACGATTGCAAGAAAATACAGAGGCCGACATGCAAAGGCCAACATGCAAACAGGACTCAGGATTCATAGAGACGGAATATTAAGGTATGGAGATCGCCTATACGTTCCGAGTGGCGAGCTACGCCAGGAGTTGATGACAGAGTTACATAGCTCGATTTATTCCATTCATCCCGGGGGTACGAAGATGTACCGAGACTTGAGGCAGCATTTCTGGTGGCATGGGATGAAGAGAGAAATTGCAAGATTCGTGGCAAAGTATTTAATTTGTCAGCAAGTTAAGGCTGAACATCAGAGGACTGCAGGATTATTGCAGCCACTTCCCATCCCCGAGTGGAAGTGGGAACACATTACCATGGACTTCATCACAGGATTTCCGTGGAGCCCTAGCGGGAAGGATGCAGTTTGGGTTGTCGTAGACAGACTCACCAAGTCTGCACATTTCTTGCCCTTCAGAGTTGGGCAATCCACAGAGATACTAGCTGACATGTATATGAGGCAGATAGTACGATTACATGGAGTGCCTGTCAGCATCGTATCGGATCGTGATTCTAGATTCACGTCGCATTTTTGGTGGAGTATGCAGGAGAGCCTAGGAACTCGTCTCAAGTTCAGTACTGCATATCATCCACAGACTGATGATCAGTCAGAGCGCACGATACAAATATTAGAGGATATGTTGAGAGCGTGCATGATTGATTTTGGAGGATCTTGGGAGGAACACTTACACTTTGTGGAATTCTCCTACAATAACAGCTACCAGGCCAGCATACAGATGGCACCTTATGAGGCACTGTACGGCAGGAAATATAGGTCACCAGTTTGTTGGAGTGACGTGGGAGAACGTCAGATACTTGGTCCAGAGTTGGTGACACAGACAGTGGAGAAAGTCAAGTAGATTCAAATCCACCTGCGCGCAGCACAGGACAGACAGAAACACTGGGTAGATGCGCACCGCGGACCATTGGAGTTCAAGGAGGGTGACCATGTATTTTTGAGGATATCGTCTACTCGTGGTACCATCAGATTCGGAGGCAGAGGCAAGCTGAGTTCGAGGTACATAGGACCTTTTGACATATTGGAACGAGTTGGCGAAGTGGCTTACCGTCTTGCATTTCCTCCATCATTAGAGGGAGTACATGACGTATTTCACGTATCGCAGATGAGAAGATATGTCGCAGACCCTAGCCACGTGCTTGATCATTCGGAGATTACAGTCGGGCCCAGTCTGTCTTACGTAGAGCAGCCAGTTGAGATCCTCGATCGCAGCGAGAAGACTTTGAGAGGGCAGACGATTCGACTGGTCAGAGTGGCATGGAAGCACCATTCACCAGGCGAGTCTACTTGGGAGCGCGAGGATTCTATTCGACAGCAATTTCCGTACTTATTTGAGGAGCAAGGTACGAATTTCCGTACCGCATTTGATTACTAGTTGTTTTAAAAAAAATTTAGATATTATCGTGCTTTACTTTTAATTTCGGAGACGAAATTTTTCTAAGTTGGGAAGAATGTAAACCCCCTCAATTTATTCTGTAGATAGTTAGGGTGGATTTGGAAAATTTTGGTTTTGGTAGCAGATGTCGAGGTTTAGAGTGGAGTTAAGTTTATCTGGTATTTAATTCATTTAATTAAAACCCTTGGCGCGCCCTATCATCGCTAAATTATTCGGAGCCCAATATTAGCCAGTAAATTACATCGGTTTATTGTACTTCTGACTTGACCCGCCAAATTAGGCATTGGACTTTTCCGTCACTTAAAATCAGATTTTTGTTGTGCTCTAAATTAATTGCATAATTTTCCGAAACCATAATCCATATTTAATTCCGTGTCGGACACCTGTGTCGTTACCCTCAATTTTGAGATACCAATTTATCCCGTTGAGCCGGACCAACTAAATGGTCCAAGACTGACTCAAAGCCCCCACCATTTTTGGCCTTTGTGTCATTTTTGAATTTTGACCCCAAGTGCCCCCATTTAATTTAAAATCGCGGGACACTTTATTTCTATTTAAATCGGGGATACCCATTTTTTCTAATCCTATTTTAATCCTTAATTAATCCCGTTGGCCATAAAATTAAACCCGTGCCTCACGCACAACACCCTCTCACCATGAAAATTACTAAACACAATTTTCTCCACAATTTTTGTGTCAATTTATGTGTCCGTACAATTTCCCGAATTTAAGGGGCTAAGTTGCAATTAATGAATTTATGTGTCATCACCCTATTGGCCATGAACAATGGAGAGGTCACAAAATGGGGTCCTATTCTCACCCATCCATTCACCCCCTTCATGAAGAAACCAACTTTTCTTCATGACAAATCTCCACCCTCTATTTTGAATGGCAACATCACCACCCTCCATCCTATTCCCAATCCCCTATAAAACATCACCTCACCCCACCCTCATAACACACCACCGGCCCTAATCCCAAGGAAAACTCCCCCCTATTTCTCTCTCCTCCTCCATTTATTCTTCATGCAAGCTTCTTCTTCCTCCATTCCTATTTTTCTTCTTCCTTTACTTCTTCTCTCTTCTTCTCACTGAAGAAGACTCTCCCCACTCCGGCCGACTTCAGCCGACCACCGGCCAGTGAGTCCCCTCTCCGGCCGGCACTGTGCAGCAGCCGACCCGTCGACCTTCCCGTCGGACTGTACAGCCGACCGCTGTGCGTTCTCTCCTGACCACCCGACCGGCGCAGTTCCCCCGCTGTGCGTTCCCTCCGGCCACCGTGCAGCAGCCGATCGCCGGCACTGTGCAACACCCGACTCACCACAGTGCGCCCGACCCCGCGGCTGTGCGTCTCTCCCAGCGGTGCACCTCACCCGACCGGCCAGTGCGACCCCGACCGACCGGTCCGCAGCAGCGTTCTCCCCCGCGCTGGACTGAGCCGTCCCCCGGCCTCCTCCCTATCTAGCCTACACTACCACCACCATCACCACCACTACCAGCCTACACTACCACCACCATCACCACCACTACCAGCCTACACTACCACCACCATCACCACCACCCTTACCTCTTCACCACCACCCACGGCCACCTTCTCCGGCCGTACCCGACACCGTTGTCGTCAAGGTCGACTCTCCCCCTATCTTCATTTAATTTCCAGATTTGTTTTGGTTATAAATAGGATGGTGTTTATATATGTGAAATGCTAGCTAGGATTTTGGATTATATGTGTGGATGGCTAGTGTAATGTGGTAATTGAAATATATGATTGAGGTATATATAGGTTGAGGTTAAGAATGATTAAATATGAATATGGATGAGGTTATGTTAATGAGGATTAATATATTTTATAGTCTATTTAGTGTAGTGTAGTGTAGTGTAGTGTTCCTTTGAGCTATATGTGTAGGTATGTTGATTAGGGTCATTATATGTGGGTTGTTAGGGTTCTTTCTTTTTTTAACACATTATATATGTAAGAATGAGGATCCTTGATACTTATGGTTGTGTGCAGTAGTTAGGGTTTAGGAGCACGGGTTGATGATTTATACTTGTGAGTTTTTGGGAAGAGAAATATTACTTATACAGCATATATGGTAATTGGTAACAACGATATTAAACGAGGGACTTAAAATCATAAACTGTATTTTGAGGATGGTTTGATGATGTGGTACAAATGACTAGGTGATTTGACGTATCGTACCGATAGTCAACGGTGGTCAACCCCCTAGTGACTTGTCCCTGTGAGTCATAGCTGAGACTGAGTTTAGTTGTAGATGTGTGTAGCATCCCTGTCTGTCGTAGAATAGATTATTGATTATGGTTTGTATCTCATCTCTAGGTACTGCGGGACTTGAGGGCTTGGACGCGGTACCAGGACCCCGACATCAGCAGCCACACGCAGGCAAGTGTACCTTGCCACCCTTTATTTCAGATTACAGATATTGTTATTCTTATTGTACATTGTGCGCGCATTTATGTTGACGTTCGATATCTCTCGTCCGGATCACAACCGGGTGCTGACGTTCGTCGTAACGTTTAAGAATATTTGTTAGATATTTCATAGTACCTCGATGTACGTACCTGAGTACATCGACACCCCAGGACACACTCATACACTGTGATCGTGCCAGATTCCTGTATCCTGATACTGAGATCATGACCAGAGACTGGGATGACCTTAGGGTCGCGTCTGTTGAGATTACTTCTGTGTGTCGAGACTGTAGTTAGAGGTTCAGGTCCAGCGCACAATCGTTGACCGCTTGGGATGGGGAAGACAGTTACTAGACGCTTGGGCTCCTCTGCACGCGCTTATATATGTATATATACTATTTCTGTAGTGATCCTGTATCTAGAGTAGTTGTATCACCCGTGTGACTCCTTGCCCGGAGCTGCGGTACGTCCCGTGTGTTTCCGTATTCGGAGCTACGGTTTTACTTTGGACAGCCCACGCGTCGAACATTGTCTTTAAACTGTGTCACACTTGTTTGGTTATAGAGATTACCCTGTTGTTGCACTTGTACTTTCTGTTTACCTGGCATGCTATATTTTGTACCTTGTTACGTCCCTCTGAGGACCTGGTTCCCTGCCAGTTTTGCAGCATAGATAATTACGGAGCATTTGGAGTGGCTGTTGGAGTTGCATGTCTTGCGAGCATGGTACCAGGTACTCACATCTTATCTACCGGCATTATGGTTGCTTTACATTGTTTATTCATCTGCTGTTGTAGCCTAGTTTTTATAGACTCATACTTCTTCTCGAGTCTATTCGAGTTAGTGTGTTATTGGGCGGCCGACTCTAGCACATATAGCTCTTTCTTGTATACTGCTGTACATTGTGGATTGAGACATAGAGGTTTACATTTATGGGATATCTAGATAGTGCCCTTTTATATTACAGCTTATACGTATTCGAGTCAGACCAGAGTCTGGTCGAATGCGTAGCTGGCGTGTCACGTATTCCTGGTCCTACGTATTTTGGTACTGGGGCGTGACAGTTCAATTTCTAGGAACGATAGTATTTATAATAAATTCATATTCAACTTTTTTCAATAATTTTTTTTACGTAAGTGCATTGCACATGCAAGTTAGTAGTAACTATAATATTTGAATATCTTTAAAACATAGACAATTTAATATTACATAAAGAGTTGTAAAGATACAACTTATTAGAAATTAGACTATGCTCCAAAAAGACCCAATGATAAAAACAAATATAATAGACATTGGACCAAATAAATTTGGAGGATCAAAATTATGGAAACAAAATCTAATTTATTTTCAACAAAGTGTTCCCTAATAATCCAGAACCATTTTTCTGACAGGGCCATCATCAAAGTGATACAGGTCCTGGAAAACTACCAACTGAAACTGATGAACATATATTCTTTCCTTATTCAGAAAAGAGTACAACAAAGACAGACAACTGAACAAACCCAATTTGCCTAACATGAACATGAACATGAACATGAACATGAACTTATACATATAATTATATTCATTTGAGTCATCTATTTGTAGTGGGGTTGGCTTCATTATAAGAGACTTCTGCTTGTTACCTGGGTGTTATAGGAGGGGGTTATCTGGCATTTTTGGACAAGTAGGGTATGCTTCTATAGTTGACACACATGGAGTTGGTAGTTTAGTCCCACGTCGGATAGAAAGTGGGAGCATGATGTATAAATAAGTGGAATTGGTCAAGACCAGGGATTTCAATTTTAAGGCATATGAGCTCAATCTAATATTAAAGGAAAATATATTTGACCATATCTTTGAAGAAGATTGACTTTGATCTTTGACCATATCTTTGAAGAAGAACAAATTATTGACAAGGTGGAGATATGAAGAAAAATATATTTGACCATATCTTTCGAAAAAGATTGATTTTGATCTTCGACCAAATCTTTGACAAGAATAATATTAGATTCATAAGCCTACATAATATTGGATTCCTATTCCTACATAATGTTGGATTTCTATGTATAAACATATGACATACTATATAAATGGGCCAAAGGTTTCCCCAAGAGGATCTCAATAGTGCTCATGTAAGTTGTTGAATAAGTTCAACACAAGAGTATATCTCAAATTGTGCTTAATGATTGTTGAATAAGTTCGACATAAGAGAGCAAAAATTATTGAATAAGTTCAACACAAAAGTTTTGAGAGAGTTTTTTGTAGAGAGTTCTTGAGAGCAAGGAGAGAAGTGTTAAGAGCAATTGTAATTCTTTTTTTTCATAGTGGAATTGAATCACTCTCGTTCGTGTAAGTAGGCATCTTGGCCGAACCACGTAAATTTTTTTCTTTGTGGTTGTGAACTTTCTCTGAGGTATTTATCTGATTTTTCTGGGTCTATTTTCGCTGTACGCCCAACAATTGGTATCTGAGCTTTGGAGTTCTCAGAGAATGCTGTGGAAACACTATCTGTACGGAGAGCGTGTGGAAATCTTCACAGACCACAAGAGCTTGAAGTACGTATTTACACAGAAGGAGCTGAACATGAGACAGAGAAGGTGGTTAGAGTTGATGAAATACTTTGATATCTCATTACAGTACCATCCAGGAAAGGCTAACGTAGTCGCCGATGCCTTGAGCAGGTATCCGATGGCTATGTGCTTGACTTCAGATAGACATTTATTAGCTGATCTTGAGAGCTTGGGAATTGAAGTACTAGTTCCAGGAGTTGAGATTCAGATGTGGGAATTGCAGATACAATCGGAGCTGATGGACAAAATTAGAGCTGCTCAGTATGATGATGAGACTCTAAGGAATATTAGGGCACGAGTTCGGATAGGATTGATAGATGACTTCACTATTGCGGATGATGGATCTTTAGGACATGGCACTAGGATGTGTGTGCCGAGTGGAAAGCTACGCGAAGAGGTTTTGCAGGAAGCACATCGCTCTCAGTACTCGATGCATTCCGGAGCCAACAATATATATCGAGATTTGAGGGAGCATGTATGGTGGTATGGTATGAAGCGCGAAGTAGCACGCTTTGTATCCCGATGTTTAGTGTGCCAGCAGGTAAAAGCAGATTGACAGAGGCCAGGAGGATTGCTTCAACCTTTACCCATTCCAGAATGGAAGTGGGAGCACGTGACTATGGATTTTGTTTCAGGATTTACTCGTTCTCAGGAGGAAAGGACGCGATTTGGGTCATCGTAGATAGGTTGACCAAATCAGTCCACTTTTTACCATTCAAAGTGGGTACTTCGACAGAGAAGTTAGCAGAGATGTACGTACAGCAGATTATCAGATTACATGGAGTTCCTGTGAGTATTGTCTCAGATCGAGATAGTCGTTTCACTTTCCATTTCTGGAGGAGTCCGCAGGCTAGCTTGGGCACTCAGCTCAAGTTTAGTACCGCGTATCACCCCCAGACAGACGAGCAGTCTGAAAGGACTATTTAGACTCTTGAATATATGCTACGCACTTGCGTTTTGGATCTCGGAGGTTCTTGGGAAGATCATCTACACCTAGTAGAGTTTGCTTACAACAACAGCTACCAGGCCAGCATTGAGATGTCACCATTCGAGGCTTTATATGGACGAAGGTGCCGTACACCGTTATCTTGGGATGATGTTGGAGAGAGAGCTTTGTTAGGACCAGAAATGATCGTGGATGCAGCAGAGAAGGTGAAACTTATTAGAGATAGACTGCGAGTGGCGCAGGACAGACAGCGGCATTGGGCCGACAACCACCGTAGACCCCTAGAGTTTCAGGTATAGGCTTTGTTTATTTGGGTTATGATTGTTTTATTTTAGATTGCGTGTTAAGATTGTTTGTTCTAGGTTGGAGATTTGGTGTTCCTACAGATTTTTCCGACACGGGGCACGATTCATTTTGGCAGAGGCGGAAAGCTTAGTCCACGATACATCGGGCCCTTCAGTATTCTTGCAAGGGTCGGTGCAGTGGCCTATAGACTTGACTTGCCGCCTGCTCTATTTAAAAGTATATATATATACATATATCTATTATAATTGTAACCAATGGATATTATGTATATGTTAGTTCATATTATGTACTATGTATTATATGTACTAGAAGACTAGAATGTGACCACGGATACTCCGTAGTTACATTGACATATGACCATGTAGCATGATAGCAGACTGTCATATGTACATCGACGTACTGGCAAGACCATAGCATTGACTGTCTGTTATGCACAGCAACTACAGATGTGCCACCCTCTAGCGTAGTCTCTGAGATCATTGTGTTGATTGTGTGTTAGAGTAATGTCTGATGCAGTATTGTGTTATATGATATGTCTATAGGACTGTTGGATCATTCAGACGATACTTTGGAACCAGGACATTGGTATTGCCAGCTAAGGACCACAGGCGAGTACATTCTCTGACAGTTTCCATTATGTTGATTATCTTTATAATTTTTGTTGTATAGCGTACATGACTCTGACACTGTTATTTACACGAGTTGGCATCATCGAGACCTGTCACGAGGAGTCTTGATTTGGAATCCATCGTGCTAGCTGGGAAAACGGTGAAATATTAGTAGCTTATGTGATCATACCCAAACTTTACATGCATCATACCTCACCCACACCTCACGTCGGTGCAGCCTGACCATTACATGCCTCATAGTCTGTTATGTGTGACTAGCCTGACTATTGCTCGCATCATAGCTATCCGGATGGTTAGCGTGACCTTACATGAATCATAGCTAGTCGTACATAGTGAGCCTGATCAGTCCCAAGCCAATCACATGATATGTTGATGTTTCACACACTTAGCTAGATGTTCTTGACATGTATCTCTAGTATATTGATCTAGCATTCCTTATGTTCTAGTCATGATTCTAGAATTCACATATATACCAGTTTATTGTTCTAGCGTGTACTTATATTTCTATATTCATTGCTAGATGTACATTGATGATGACATATGCTCCAGTATTTCATTTATTCCAGCATTCCTTTATTTTCAGTATTTCTTATTTTAGTATTTCTTATTACCAGTTTTCATATTTGTCTTGTATTTTTTTACACTGTGTTATAGTTTTTGTCAATATATGTGGAACTGCTGTTAGTGCTTGTACTTCCTTCCAATCCTGACTGGATATATTTTTTCAGAGGATCTTGAGGATTTCTGTACTACACACTATGGACCGGGTATAGATGCAGACTACACACCAGAGATCTTAGAGGAGACTATTCCTTTAGAGGAGACATTGCCTGCAGCTATCTAGATAGTATTTATATTATGCACCTGAGACTTATTGAGGTTTATTTCAGTTTATATTTAGACTTATGTTAAGTTTAATTTGAGACTTGTGGAGACTTTATGTTGGACAGCTAGATTGTAATTTATCTATATTTGAGACATGGTGTTTAACTATGTCATTCTTCTTATCTCTTATCGTGCCTTATACTTTTATAGTTGTTGTGATTGAGTTTACATTATGAGATATTGTGAGATGTATATTATCCTCCTTATGGAGATTGATATCATTGACAGGTATTTAGTTATATAGTATTATTGTGACATGGACAGCGTTCTACCGTCGATACTGCGGCGTAGGCTGGACGTACCCGCGTACTCGTGCCCCTATACCGGATGCGGGTCGTGAAAGAAAATGGTGTCACATTTCTTGTTCTACTTTTTCGTCTGTCATGTAGGGTCTAATCGACCGCAGCTCATCACTATATGTGCTAAAAAACAATGAAGCAACCGCCGATTAGTAGCATAATATTAGCTTATACTATTACATTGAGATGACATAAACGTGGATGTATTAATTACTTATCCCTCAAGCTTCTCCACTTCATCCTCGTCGCAATTGAGTAATATATACAACTGAGCAGCCCTTAGCTCGTCGTCATTCAAATATCTCTTCTTTATTTTTTCCTAAGGCTTTTCGGACCCATTGAATACTTTCAGTATTGCATCATTAGATTCCTGATATCTGTCGTCGTTTATCGGAGCTCTCATTATATTAGTAGCAACATGAGGTTTAAAATACATTGAGCAAAAGTTTATAATATCCTCAAGAACATAAGCTTCACAAATATAACCCTCAACACGTGCCTTATTTTTTACCTTTCTCTTAAGGTGATTTAGCTACCGCTCGAATGGATATATCCATCAATAACCGACAGGTCCACCAACACGTACCTCATAGAAAAGATGAATTGGCAAATTCTCTATGGAGTCGAAGAATCCAGGAGGAAACACCTTCTCGAGCTTGCACAGTGTTACCGCAATGTCCTTCTTTTGCTTTTCTAGACGATCGACGAGCAACTTAGTAGAACAAAGATCTCTGAAGAATATGCTGAGCTCTGTCAATGGAACCCAGACGACCTTCGGTAAGAATTCCCGAAAAGCAATCGGAATTAACGTCTCCGTGAATACATGACAATCGTAGCTCTTCATACCCGTCACTTTGTTCTCCTTGAGGTCGATGCATCTTTTCAAGATTGACACGTACCCGTCTGAAAATTTTAGGCCCTGAATCCACCTACAAAGTCTCCCTTTATCCTTAATCTCCAGTAAAAAATTGCCTTAGACTGCTTTAACTTTCCATTCCCCTGCTCTATGATCAAATGCAACGCAAGACGTCTACATATTTCTTCCAAGTCCAAACTGACCTTCAAATTATCTTTCGTTTTTTCCTTTACGTCCATTATAGTATTGTTACGCCCCAGTCCCAAAATACCGAGGGACTAGCCAAGTGGCAATGGCCAGCAACACACTCCAATGGGCAAACCCAATTTAATGGACCCGTTAGAGTGTACTTAAGCTATAAAATAATTATAATGGTCTACTATATATGTCACAGTCTAATTTTAATCTCATCCACAGGAAGTAAACACAATTCAAATGTCAGACTAATCAAAAAGATATATAATCCAACATCAAGTCTCAATAAAAAGTAATTTCGGAGAACAACCTGATAATGAGCTTAGTACAGTAATACAAGAGACAAAAAATAGAGTATCTAAAAACAGATATAACTGAGTATATAACAAATACTCAAGAGAAATCCTCTGGCACCATCTCGTCCTCTGGTGTTGATACTGCTCCAGTGTCTGCTCCTATCCCATATACCTCGGGGTATATCTCCTCTGCTATACCTGGGGACATAATCCGGATCCAGGTCCTCATGGGACATAGCAAGGTACAAGAATAACTCAAGCTAAATAAAATACAGTAAATAAAATATATATATCAACAGGACAAACTATGTAACCAACCAGCTATGTGAAATACAAATGAGAGCATTAATCATACTCAGGCTGAACTACTATAGGCTCTGTGTCGGAGAAACCCATAGCAGCATGTATTATCTCGAAGGGCCAGTACGTGTGCCAAAGCTCTGGTCAGAGTCTAAGGCACTCCCAAAATATCTACATATATAACATAATCAGCCTTTAGTATGGTAAGACTCTTTCCGCCCAATGTAACCTCACGTCTCATGTCCATAACACGCAAGATCATGACCTCTAACTATTACAGCGAGTCATAATGATATATCTATATATGCAAGATCTATGTCACGAATCATGTAAGTCTATACAGCATCACCATAAATAGCTCAGAAAATATTCTGTCACATGAATAGTGTCAGGTGTCCTATGGTATAACGTACTTAGTAAAGCAAGCATGTAAAGTATAGGATTGAGATAACAACTCTCTAAGTGACGTTACACGACTCCGCGTACGACGTCGACATTTGAATATTATTCGGACTTTAAGAAATATCTCACGGTCCTAGGTTGAACAGATATATCACAAAAATAAATCAAAAAATAATATGAAAGCAAGTACTGCAAGTTTGGCAAGGTACACTTGCTTGGGGTTTGAGCTCCAACAGTTGCTCCGATATATGTGGAATCTTCAGGTACGCTTTCAGATGCTGAAATAAACATTACCATTATTCTCAGAAGACATAAAATAGCTAGGATTAACTACCCATAAGTCCGATTTGAACACAGGGACAGAATTGACAGTTTCTGGTCAAAGCGGGGTCCATGTGGCCCACTTCGCACCAAAAAATCTGCCAGAGACAAAGTTCTCCAAATTTGTCAACTTAGTGTCTACGATTCCAGAACGATAATATGAATCCAGCGGAATATCCAGAACTAAATTCCGATGAGCCGGTCACAAAATTGTCCATTAAGTGGAGCCGTGGGGCTCACGATACGAGATTTCGTAAGCGTTCTCAGAATCGAACCAAACTTGGGTCACAGGACCAGCATAACGCTACGAATTCGACGGCACAAGTTTTGTTGCGAAACGACAAGCACACACACAATTATGACGAGTGTCAGAACAGGCCCGATACGGGACTTTTCGACGGATACACATTAATTTTGGTGTGCACGCACATCCAAATTAACTTTCATAAAATTTTACAGATCCGCATTGATGATACGCGCCTTTCGATGCAATTCACACACGACAAAGTTACCTCGTTTAGCGGAATGCACCAAGTTTCAGAAAAATTCAAATTTTGAAAACCAAGTTTTTGGTCAACTTTATTTGCGAATAAAACTCAACTTACAGCAAATTAAAATAAACTAATTACAGGGTTAAAACTCGGTTATGCTATCTAATTTACTGTTCAAGTGAATTTTGAAAATATTAAATAGGTTGGACGTAAAACGGCCATGAACTTGGGGTTTCGGGACAGTTTCTAAACTCCAAATTGGGTTATTTTTCTGTTTTTGTATCCCGGTTTACAACCGACACAGGGCACGATACCCCAATCTAATTTTACATGATTCGAGAGGGTCACACAGCAAACACATCCTAATAAACCGTTTGAAAATTGACACAACGAGGAGGAAGAAAAACTCACCGAAACAGGGGTCGGCCACGGTGTGCTACGTGTGAACGGGGCGACGGCGCACGGTCGATCATCGGCGGCTGTCACGCCCCAGTCCCAAAATACGTAGGACTAGGAATACATAACACGCCCAGTCGTATGTATATAAACTCCAATATATGGAAATTATATACACACGTACGCTGTGTATGAATATGCAATCCACCAGTGGTAATATACTGTCACAACAAGTCACACACAATATATATCTTATCCACAGCACAATTAATAGGTAAAAAATAAAGAGATGAATAATAACTGGATATCCAAGATAAGTATCAAGTCTGATAGTCAGGTGGAAACAAATCCACTACAAAACGACTATACGGATGTAGTAACAAAATCTCTAATCAGTGGAAATAATCACAGCTAGTCTGAGGGTAAGACTTCCCCAGTCAGGTAAGAAGAGTCAGGTCCAGGTCCGTACTCCTGCTGATACTCTTGCTTGTCCATATCTGGAAAAAAACCAGGTCCTCAGAGAGACGTAACAAGATACATAATAACATGCCAATAAGTACTGAAATAAACATCCACTGGGTCGCCTAACCGTCTAAGTGAAATACAATTTGAGGCAACTTTGGGCGTATAAAAAGTGTAGGCTAGACATATGCTGACGTAATTCACCAATCGTGACAACTGGCTAGTATATGCCACATATGCCCCCAGTACAAGGGCGCAAGAACAGGGAATCTGTATAGTATATAACGTCCATACCACTCCGTCGAGTGTGGAATCAATGTAAAGGAAGTGGGGTATCCCATACGCCTACTAGTAGTCCTCCCCGCCCAATGCTCTAATCATGCCACATCCATGCCATGGTCTGGTTCATAGCCTATCCTTAGTACCCTAGCCCAATCCTACAACCAAACAAGGACAAGGATTGGACCACCGTACTACAATCGGCTATGTCCATGGACCTCTAATAACTGCCAAGTCTTCTAGCATACAAAGTTTCTATCAGCAGTCATCCCTAACGCATGACCCATACGTATAGGAGGCCAACCCAGTACGTAGTCCGGGATCTATATGAGACTCACAACTCGTGTAATAATTGCGTCACGGCCAATGAATCTAATGATGCTCCATAATACTGGGTGGTCTCATAAAGTAGGTCCAAAATCTACAAAAATAAACATCTATATAAGCAGAATTAAAAAATGCATGTATCAGCTGGAATGTAAATAATAGTACAATGGCAAGGTATACTTGCCGAGCAAAAGTTCTGTATAGTGCACGTTCAAAGCAGCGTGTTAGTTTAGTGAAAGAAGAATTGTAGTTAGGATTTGAAAGAGTTGTATATATATAGAAATAAGAGGCGGTGGGGGTCACTTAATGGTTAAGAAACTACTGTTGTTGCTGTTTCTCTTTCATTGGTTTAGGTTTCAGCTGAGGGTGGTTTAGTAATAACATAGAGATAAGAGGCGGTAGGAATGAGGCGGTGGGTTTGTTTTACGCGCGGAGTTGGTGGAATAAGAAACGGTGGATTTCTACTTTACGCGTGGAGTTGCTTTACGCGTGGGGTTTAAACTTTACGGGCAGAGAAGGAAAGAAAAGAGAAGTTGGTGTGCTACTGCTGCTGTTGATTCCTTACTTTACGCAGGTTAGGGTGAAAGCGGGTAGTGGGTTTAGGAGTTTGGGTTTCGGGTTTTGATATCCAATATCCAATAGGAATTGTATATATATATATATATACACATATCTATTCACAGAAAATTCTAAGAATTATATTGGATAAAAATAATTAATAAAAATAATTAATACGGTTTTCAGAATTAGGGTTCTTACATTATACCCAACTTATAAAAATTTTGTCCTCGAAATTAAAATAGGGTAGGGTCTCTCTCTATCTAATCTCTCTTGATCACAATTTAAAAGAATTCACCTCATGTTTAATAATGCACTTTCTACCCAACTTAGAATTTATCCATTTATCACTTAAGGCTATATATCCAAGAAAATTATTCCTCGAATCATTTAATCATGTTATTCAATCTTCAAGTATTACACAAAATATATCACTTATGATATACCCTCAATTACCGGGAGTAATCATCAGATAATGTGATTGGCCTATGGGGTATCTCTAGTACTATCTGTATATCAGCTTATACCAAGCACGAGGTTTCATCTTTCCGAAGTAAGGGAAGACGGAGAACAATAATAAAGAATTTCGGGTGAAGGTGATAGAATACAAGTATATTTGTCTAATAGTCAACTATGGTATTGATGATACTGGAAGGTTCCCATTAGGTGGAACGGGAAGATCAGATGGAACTAGATTGTGAATCTGTCCATCTGGTCCTGAAAGTATAGGAGTCGTTGAGGTCTCTCCTTGAGTCTGAGCATTGACTCCAGGAGTTGTGTCACCACCCTTCTGCATCTCCATCTCTCTGTAGGTGTGTAGAAGCATGAAAAATATGTCGGATAGCTTTACGCGGCATGGTGATGCAGGGCAGCGTAAACAGAGGACCTCAGAGCCATCAAGCGTGCAACGGAGCTTTTTTTGCTGAGCACAGCGTAAAATATGAACTCAAGGACCATACCGCATAAATACAGTATGTCCAGGCTGCTTTAGCGTAGACAGGGTGCTTCATCGCCTCTATGGCGTAAAACTCATCCGCTTTCAATGCAACATTTAAGCGTACGAGAAACGCTTCGTATTCCCCGAAATAAACCTGTTAAATCATGCAGTGAACCTGACATCTGACTTCTGACAAAGAGTACTGCACGGCTACCCAGACGACGGCTGTAATAATGGCAGACCACTCGGGACGCGCCCCTGCATTTAATGCACAGGATGATGGCGGATCTCGGCATTTAATACAGGGGATTTGATTAATATCACCGAACCGTCGTTTACTGACGACTCCTCGGCATAAACTACTTTTACGCGTACAAGGGGATACGCTGCCTTGTTTTATACAGGCAGATGTGAGCTTCTTACGCTCCGCGGAAGACAAGCAGACTGCCACGTCAAAAAGCTGCTCTTCGTACAGGGCTCGAGGTACGTCTCTGCACTTAATGCTCAGAATGATGACAGACCTTCAGAACACGCCTCTGCAATTAATGCGCGGGATGATTGTGGATCTCTGCATTTAATGCAGGAGATTTAATTATATCCCCAAGAGCCGTAATTCCGGCTAAGGATCGTTCAGGCTTCTACGCCTCCTCGGCTTCTGTGCCTGCTCGGCTTCTATGCCTGCTCGGCTTCTACGCCCACACGGCTTCTATGCCTGCTCGACTTCTACGCCTATTTGGCTTCTATGCCTATTTGGCTTCTACGCCATGGTGACAGATATTGGCTTCTACGCCAACCTCTTCTACACAAGGGATACCTACCTACGTGGCTTCTACGCCGTGATCTTCGCAGCAGTTATACGCGTTTGTCCCTTAGTTGGGCACGCGTCACACGCTCATACAAAAGATCATCTATACGCGGGCAACGGTTATGTTAACCATCGTGTAAAAGGGTGTTGTACTTTCCACTACTCGGTTTCCATACCGACTAAGTGGTCACTGTCACTAAAACTCTATAAATAGAGACCTCTATCGACAAAGGTAAAGGGGGTCGGAGAAAATCAAGGTCGAACTTCAGAAAAGATCGAACCAAAGGTCGGGAAAAATAGGTCAAAAGATCTAGGAGAGAAGTCGAAGAGTCCTCGAGAGAGAAGAATCCGGAGCTCAGGCAAAGAGTAGTGATCGACGACTTTGGCATCGTGCATCCGCCCTCTTTTGCAACCTTCGAAGCTATTTTCCGTCTTCTATGGCACTTCTTCACCATCGTGTGGTCCAAGGGCTAAAGTGATCGACTGCAGATCAGACACCTATAGCAATATTTACCCAGATTTAAAAATTGTACTCGACGTCCTCATATATGATTAATTGTACAAGCTTGTTTGTAAACCAAAGAAACGGGTTTCGTATAAACCTCGTCTTATATACATTCTTCTTTCGTTTATCATCATAAACAAGATGGCAACTCTGCTGGGGACATCCTTCTCCTCTGACGAGAAGGCAATTGCTAAACACGATGCGGTATCCGTGGGATCCGTGAAGAAGACACTGGTCGTCCAGTTCGACCAGTCTGCCTACGAAGACATACTTCAGACATGGGGTAGCTCTCACTCTCTCTCTGTACAAGACAACAGGAAGCTACGCAAGGTCTAGATGCCCAAGACATCCACTACCATTCCTGTCGACTCTCCGATCTCTCCGACCAATGAGGTTATAGCATTGCTCCCTCCGTGCCCTGCGCATAAAATTCAGTCTTCCATCTCTAGCGGAATAGACAAAACTTCTGGCAATGCCTTAGTGCCAACCCAGAAGTATAACCCGCACCCTGCGCGTAAAATTCAGTCTCCCGTCTCTGGCGGAATAGACAAAACTTCTGGCAATGCCTTAGTGCCAACCCAGAAGTATAACCCGCGCCCTGCGCGTAAAATTCAGTCTCCCGTCACTGGCGGAATAGACAAAACTTTTGGCAATGCCTTAGTGCTAGCCCAGAAGTCCACTTCGCGCTCTGCGCGTGAGACTGCATCTGCCCTCCACGGAGAAATAGATGATCCCTGCGAGATATGCAAGGGGAAGCAGGTAGTAGACTGCCCAAATTCTCGGCCTTTACGCCAGCAAGGGGAAAACCTGCCCGCCCTTCGGATTACACGAGGAACTGATGGCCGACTGAGGGCCTCCTCGGCTCTAGGCCAGCCGGAGCACAGCGCCAAATTACGCCAGAAGGAGCCTCTCAACGTAAAGAAGGCTCAATATGCGGAAAGATACCCTCCTCGGGGATTGTCCGCTGACCAGATGGCCAACCTGTTGTACACCGGGGGCACAGGGAAAACTGGGGTTCCCAACATCCGCGTGCCCACTGCGGTAAACAGAAGGAACAAGCAATCTTCTTCTTCTTCTGTAAATCCTTCTGACCTGCGTACGTATCTGATCCAGAAATGCAAGGACATGGGATCTTCCAATATGTCAATTACGCCTCCTAGGGAGCGCCATTGTAATAGTCATAGGATTGTGGTTAATTGTTGCTGCTCTAAAGCAAGACGGTCAGTTTTCGACTGGTTAAGCTACTCTCCATCTTTCCTAGAAAAAGAGCCCACGCATGCATCGGTGAACATGGCTTCACACATACCTAGAGGACGATCGAGCTCAAGACGTCATCCCTCTAGAACTCCAAGACGAAGGAGGTTTAACCAGCTCCTTAGAAACACTAAAGCTGGGGTGTTCCAAAATACCCGTTCGAAGTCACGACAACCGGCTTCGTACTCTTCTGATTCCGATGCTGGGGGTCGCCAGTCCCCCGAATCAGATGCTGAAAGTATAGAGTCAACTTCTACAGCGACCTATACTAATCCTTCAATGACACCCAGGGAGATGGGAGTTTATGCCATTGGAGATGAACGCGAGGAAGCTTCGCCGTCAGGGAGCGCGGAACAACGCATCACTATACTGGAGACATCTCTGAAACAAATGTAATCCATGATGGAGAACATGCACCAGATGATGTTGACCCAACATGCAGCTGCTATGGCTCAAACATCGGTCCCTCCAACTCAGATACGTTTGGGGGTGGACTTACCACCATCCAACACGATCCAAGAGCCTGCTCTAGACCAGGAGTCAGCAGTTCCTCCGCTGGAAAATGTATTACCTCCTGTTGGAGTCGCGATACAACCGATTCCGCACCACTCCGTGGTCCCGTTGCCGGCCGAAAATCCGATGCAAGCAGTACGAGAGCTGAAAGCCCAGTTTGATGCCTTGAAGCACAAAGATCAGCTCAAGAAACTGGGAATCAACCAGCCTTACCCGGCTATCTGGGAAGAGGTCCCTTTCCCTCCGAGATATAAACCACAGACCATGGCTTTGTTCGAAGAAAAAACTTCACCAAGTCAGTACATGAACTACTTCAGTATGATGACGGTGCTATTACAAGGGAATGCCGCCCTCCTCACCCGGGTGTTCAAGGGCTGTCTCTCAGGAGTAGCTTATCAGTGGTACCGTAGCCTGGCGGAGGACAACTACATCTCGTCCTTCGAAGACTTCAAGGCTTTATTCTTCACACGATTCTACGAGGGAGGGATGGACATGTCTATGTCCTCTCTCATCGAAGTAAAGCAGAAGGAAAAAGAGGACGTTCGCACTTTTATCGAACGTTTTCGCCAAGCCACTTTACAAATGCCTCCCGAAGTTCCAGACTCGGCGTTGGTGGACATTTGCAGGAAGAACCTTCTTTCCGTAATCTCGGTGTTCACAGGACCATATCAGTTCCATGATTGGCCCTCATTCATTATCTCAGCGGTAGCCGCCGAAGACAACAGTCAGAAGGCGCGTGATAATGGCATCATGATCTCTGCCTTCGACAGAGGCAAGAGGTCATCTCCCAACAACGACCATCCTCGTGGTTCCAAAGGGAAGGAAGCCCTGACAATCAACACGTCCAGGCAAAAGGCTGCGGCTACCACGCAGACGAGACCTGGGACTTCCAGGCCCATTGAAGTCTACTCTTTCGACGACGATGATATTCCGAGCATATTTGAGTGTCTCGTCAAGAGCGGCAAGATTACCCTTCCTGAGGAGAAGCGGTCCAGTAAAGTCGGCAGTATTAAGAACCCTAAGTACTGCATCTTCCACAGATACGTACACCACCCTACAAAGGTGTGTTATGTACTGAAGAGGAAGATCCAGGAGTTGATCGATGCTAAGGCCATCACTCTGCGCAACAGCGAGACGACGGTCACGGCCAACATGATCTCCCTGCAATTTGGCAATCTGCCTCCCCAAGAAGTCCCGGACGGTGTGGCACCTATTTTCCGGACAACGATGAACATCGTCAATCTCCCTCCAGCTAGGGGTCAAAATCATGACCTGGTACCCCTAACCCCCCGGCGGGGCGAGATTATGTGCGTTCATCCAAATTTGGTATCGGAGCTCGAGGAAGAGACTAATGCTACTAAGGCTAAGTCTAGGAAGAACTCCAAGTGCAAACCCTGCCATATGGTTGCCACTTCTTCGACATCAGACGAAGACGAGGTATTGGCTGCAACCCGTTCAGGGAAAGCTTACCTCAAGGACTATGGTTGCCACTTATCGTCAAATTTCATGGAGTACCTGTTAGTATCGTATCGGATCGAGATTCGAGATTTATATCTCATTTCTGGAGAAGCATGCAAGAGAGTCTGGGCACCAGACTCAAGTTCAGCACGGCATACCACCCGCAGACAGATGGCCAATCGGAACGCACCATTCAGATATTGGAGGACATGTTGAGATCATGTATGCTAGACTTTGGAGGATCTTGGGAAGATCATTTGCACTTAGTAGAGTTCTCCTATAATAACAGTTATCAGGCCAGCATCCAAATGGCACCATTTGAAGCTTTATACGGAAGGAAGTACAGGTCACCTATATGCTGGAGTGACGTTGGTGAACGTCAAATACTGGGTCCTGAATTGGTAACGCAGACAGTGGAGAAGGTAAAGCAGATACAGAACCATCTACGAGCAGCTCAGGACAGGCAGAAGCATTGGACGGATATGCACAGGCGTCCCCTAGAGTTTAAAGAAGGAGAGCACGTATTCTTGAGGATTTCGCCCACTCGAGGTACTATTCGATTTAGGAGCAGAGGCAAGTTGAGCCCAAGGTATATTGGGCCATTTGACATTCTAGAGCGCGTTGGTGAGGTGGCTTATCGTCTTGCATTACCTCCATCCTTAGAGGGGGTGCATGACATATTCCACGTCTCACAGTTGCGGAGGTACGTGACCGACCCAAGTCACGTAGTCGATCATTCAGAGATCGCAGTAGGCCCGAGCTTGAGATATGAAGAACAACCAGTTGGTATCCTCGACATCAGTGAGAAGACATTGCGGGGACAGACAATCAGATTGGTTCGTGTAGCTTGGAAACACCATTCACCTGGAGAATCGACTTGGGAACGAGAAGATAGTATGCGCCAGCGATACCCCCACTTGTTCGAAGAGGCAGTTGAAAACTAAGCAACCTTGTAGTTTCCATAATTCTTTTGGTAGCATTTTCTTTGATTGCGAGGACGCAATCCTTTTAAGGAGGGAAGATTATAAACACCCTAAATTTTGAGAATAATTTTAAAATGAGTTATTTCGTTTTTGGTATTTTCTGGAAATTAAAACAAAGATGAGTGTGATTTAAAGAATTTTTAAGTGTAGCCAAAGGGTGTTAAAATATTCTGAAAATAATATATTATGGTGTGCAATGGAAAGACGGACATGTGGTATTTTTCGGGGGATTATTTGGACTTCAGAAACGAGTTTTAAGCCTTAAAAACTTTTGGATTGGTAAACCGAACCAAACCAGCCTATCGGGTCGGATCTGAGCAACCCGACACCCGAACCCATTAGGAAACCCTAGCGGCCGGAGTTCCTGTAGCAGCCTATAAAAGGGGCTGCCTCGACATCCGTGCCCAGCTTCTGAAACCTAGCCGCCGTCGCCTCCAAACCCGACTCTCCTGTGATCGACCCGTCCGCCGAGTCCAGCACCGTCCAGCCGCTCGACGTTTCCCCCTTCATCCCAGAACCCGCCGGCACCGCTCAAGCCCCGACGCCGACCACCCAGTCGACGCCAACCTCCCCTCAAGACCCCCACGACCTCGCCGCTGCCGCCAGGCCGCCTCGACCCACTCACCACCGATCCAGCCGAGCCCCTTCAGCCTTGCTCCGGCCGCGTGAACCACTCCGGCCGGCTGTGCAGAACCGCCGCCTAGCCGACTTTGCTGACAGCGAGATCGACCCTCTCCAGCAACGCCCCGCTGTCCCGAGACAGACCCTAGGTCTGGACACAGCAACCCGACACGCGAGGACACGACCAGGACGTCAAATTGGCTTTCGGACGCGCAGAGAACAGAATTCACGGGGCCCTGTTCAGGTACCGATTTCTCCCTCATCGCAACACCATTTTCAATTCCGTCAGTTGCTATGCGTAGACTGTATAACCCTCTCGGTGCCCGTGCAACTCGCTCGGTGCATCGCGTCCTGTGGTGATCGCACACCGCGATCCAAAAATAGGAAAAATAACGCCCTGTTTCACCCCGGAACTGAGTACGCCCCGCCAGACGGGACGACTTGGTCGCACGCGGTCTTTACCGAACTGTGCGCGACGTTGATACGGTCGTGTAGGATTTCGCAGAAGTCAATTCGGAGGTGCGTGCACCCCGGAATCAACGCGTATCCGCCGACGACACCCCGTATTCGACCTTTCTGGAACACGCTGTAACTTTGTGTACACACGTCGGATAGAGACGAAACTTGCGCCATCGGACTCGTAGCAATACGCTGGTCCTATGACCCAAGTTTGGTCCAATTTCGAGAACGTTGACAAAATCATGTATCGTGGGCCCCACAGGCTCCACTTGACGGGTGATTTTGAGATCGGCTTATCGAAATCCAATTCTGGAAGTTCCGTTGGGTTCGTATCATCGTTCCTGACTTGTAGACACTGAGTTTGCAGAATTTGGAGACCTTTGACCCTGACACGCTTTTCGGTGCAAAGTGGCCCACATATGGAACCCGCTTTAATCCGAAAATGACCTTTTTGCCCCTGTGTCCAAATTGGACGTAAGGACAGGTATTTCTAGCAGTTTTATTTCTTCTGAGACTATTGGTGATGTTTATGACAGCTTTTGGAGTAGTCCCTACCGGTTCCACTGATCCAGGGACAGTTGTTGATATTCAAACATCAGGCAAGTGTACCTTGCCAAACTCTACAGTATTGTTATATATTTTTCTTGCTTCATTATATTGCTGTGCATGCTTAACCTAGGACCGTGTGACGTACTTAGCGTCCGATTATCAGTCGGGTGTCGACACTGTACGCAGTGTTGGGTACTGTCATCTAGAGATGGACATTCGTGACACTTTATTTTCGTACTTGTCTTATCGAGTACCTATGGCCCAGGACACTTGACACTATTCATGAGACAGGATTTTCCCGAGATATTCGTGGTGATTCTGTATAGGATACAGGACATTGACATTATATTCTTAGATACTTTATGACTTGTTGCATTTAGCTATGATCACGCTTGACATGGGCATGAGACGTTATGGTCATGATATGCGTGGTTACATTGGGTGGGGAGAGACACACAGGCTACAGGCTGTTTACATATATATATCTTCTATTATTGAGAGGTCGTAGACTCTCGTAGAAGAGCTAGACCCACTACCGGTTATTACCGCTACCGGCTCCCCGACACAGAGCTTGTAGTGGCTCAGCCTGAGACTCGTGCTGCTCTCACTTGCATTTCACTTAGATTGGTTACATATTCACCCTATTGCTTCATTTAGTTATTTATTTGCTGCACTGTTTATTTACTCATTTTGGCATGAGCTTTCTTGTACCTTGCTATGTCCCCTGAGGACCTGGATTCGGATTTTGTCCCCAGATTTTGCAGACGAGGTTTATCCCGAGGTTTACGGGACCGGAGCAGGAGCTGTACCACCATCCGAGGACGAGGTCTTAGCTGAAGACTTCTCTTGAGCATCCATGATTCATGCTCAGCTTTATTTATTTATTTCAGTCATTTATTTATGGTTTGTTGAACCATGTATCAGATATTTATCGGGTTGTTTCCCCGAAGCACTTGTTGAGACTGATTGATGATTTACGTTCCTTATTTATTCTGTGGATCATATTTTATATCTTGTGTGGATGAGATTAGTTGTGCCATGTTGTCGTAGACATTGTTATATTACAGCTTAAGTATGCCCTGATGGATCCATTAAATTGGGTTTGTCCATCGGTGCGTACTGCTGGCCATTATCACGAGTCCGGTCCCACGATATTTTGGGACTGGGGCGTGACATGGTTTTTATGGTGGCCCATGCAGGTCTACGACAAATTGTTCGGTTTCAACTTAGGGACCGAACCAGCCTGCCCTAAGGATAGAATAAGTTCTAGGTTCTCATCCATCATTTAATCCATCGTTGAACTCTATATTGACTCAAAATTTTTACTTGAACTGCATCCTGTATTGATTCCTCTGTGCGTTCTTACAGTTTATATTTTGATTGCAGAGCAATGGATTCCGGGAACAGAGATGATATTCCTTTGGATACGCCACACGACGCTGTGGTTACTTATGGAGACGGAGTGACACCAAGGGATGGAGGACAAGCATCACAGAGTGATCAAACCGGTCAGCCTAATCCAAGGTTCCGGAGAGATGACATCCCACCTCCACCACAGTTCACTCCCCAGATGCCAGTTTTTCCGCCCGGACAAGCCATGGACGGGCAACAGATGTTCCAGATGATGTATGCAATGATGCAAGCACAGCAACAAATTCAGCAAGAGGCCCATCGGCAGGAGGCCGAGTATCTGAGGACCAGCCTGGTATCCGCATTGGAGCAGGCAAATCCCCCAACAAGGAGAACAGCGACGGGATCTGTCACTGATTTCCGTCACCTCAAGCCTCGCACATTTTCTGGTAAGGAAGGGCCAACGGAAGTTCATGAGTGGCTCACCAACATTCAGCATCAGTTGGAAGCCGCTGAACTTCCAAGAGAGAAGTGGATGACTGCAGTTAGAATGCAGTTAACTGATAATGCGCATCACTGGTGGCTAGCAGAAGAGAGGAGGCTTGGACAGGACCGAAGCACATGGGAAGAGTTCTCCAAACTCTTCCAAGAGATGTACATTCCAGCAGTCGCACGGTCAGAGCTCAGAGACAGGTTCAACCGCCTTATCCAAGGCAACATGTCAGTGGAGGAGTACAATACAAAATTTATTCGCCTGAGTCGCTTTGCCCCGACATTGATTTCAACGGAAGAAGAGAAAGCTGAAAAGTTCTTTGACGGCTTGAAGTTCGAGCTTCAGAGAGTGTTTGGATCGGTAGCACCTACATCTTATATCGATGTCCTTGCAGCGGCCCGACGCTTGGAGCGCGTCACTAGAAGGGAGTCTACCCTGAAGAGGCCTATCACATCAGCACCATCCAGGATAGCACATGGGGATTCAGCAAAACGGACCCAGAGGGGTATGCCAGATAGAGCAGCACATAGGGACAGACCTCTTCCTACTTGTCACCACTGCGGCAAGGTAGGACACATTGAGAAGGAATGCAGGCGTAAGTTGGGACTATGTTTGAGCTGTGGATCCAACCAGCACTTTTCCAGGGACTGTACTGAACGCAGAGACGGAGCACCAAGACTAGCATTACCTGCACCACGACCAGCTTATCCAGCAGCAGGAGCCCAGCAGACAGGAGTTGGTGGGGTCAGACCACCAGCCCCAGGAGGGAATCAGCAGAGACCACCACTGGCACCACAGGCAGCCCTATTCCAGCAGCAGCAGCAGCAGCAGAGAGGTCCAGCTCAGGGACGAGGACAGGCATTCACTTTAGCTGTTGAGGAGGAGGCTACAGCAGGCGAGGTCATCGCAGGTACTATTCTAGTAGCTTCATTACCAGCTGTAACATTATTTGATTCTGGAGCATCGCATTCATTTGTAGCAGCTAGCTTTATAGCCACCCATAGAGTAGCTACCGCACCCCTTCCGAAAATGAAGAGAATTCTTACGGGAGGTGGAATTATTCCGGTTAGTGACGTCTGTAGATCATGTTCTGTAGTAGTTTGTGGCCGAGAAATGTGAGCTCAATTTCTAATCTTTTCGATGCCTGACTATGATGTCGTACTTGGTATGGACTGGTTAAGTCAGTATCATGCGACCCTTGATTGTCGGCTTGGAAAGGTTATATTTAGACCGCCTGGACATCCAGAATTTGAGTTTTTTCGAGGAGCAGTAGAGCAAGGAGTTCATCCTACTCTTAGGGTACTATCTGTAGAAGGGGAGACAGGTTACCCAAGAGTCATCTCAGAATTTGTGGATGTATTCCCGATGATCTTCCAGGTTTACCGCCTGGTCGGAAAATAGAATTCACAATAGACTTAACTCCAGGAGCAGAGCCAATCACTTCATCAGTATATCGGCTAGCACCTAAGAAGTTAGTAGAGTTGAAAGAACAGGTTGATGATCTTTTGGAGAAGAGTTTCATTCGGTCCAGTATTTCACCTTGGGGAGCACCCATATTATTTGTGCCGAAGAAGGATAGAACGGTACGGTTGTGCATTGATTACAGGGCACTAAATTCTGTAACCATCAAGAACAGGTATCCCTTACCACGCATTGATGATCTATTCGATCAGTTGAGTGGTGCAAGGATATTCTCGAAGATTGACCTTAGATCCGGCTATCATCAGATCAAAGTAAGGAAGGAAGACATCCCGAAGACAGCTTTCAGGACCAAGTATGGACATTATGAGTTCTTGGTGATGCCGTTTGGTTTAACCAACGCGCCAGCAGTGTTTATGAGCTTAATGAACAGAGTCTTTCATCACTTCTTGGATAAATTCGTGGTGGTGTTCATTGACGACATTCTCATATATTCCAAGAGCCATGAAGAGCACGAGGAGCATCTCAGAATTGTGTTAGAGACCTTGAGACAGGAGACGTTATATGCCAAGCTCAGTAAGTGTGAGTTCTGTATGGACAAAGTACCTTTCTTGGGACACATCATCTCAGGAGAAGGACTTTCAGTGGATCCAGAGAAAGTTGCGGCAATAGAGACTTGGCCTACACCCACATCAGTTGCAGAAGTGAGAAGTTTTCTCGGACTTGCGGGATATTACCGAAGGTTCGTAGAAAATTTCTCGAGGATTGCAGAACCAATGACGAATCTGACACGAAAGGACCAGGAGTTTATATGGACAGAAGACTGCCAGAAGGCCTTCGAAGAACTGAAGAGAAGATTAACAACATCACCTGTCTTGACTCTTCCTTCAGGGTCAGGAGATTTTGTTGTTTACAGTGATGCATCGGGTAGTGGACTAGGATGTGTCTTGATGCAACATGGCAAAGTCATTGCTTATGCGTCAAGACAGTTGAAGGTCCACGAGAAGAACTACCCAACACACGATCTGGAGCTAGCAGCAGTTATATTTGCATTGAAGATATGGAGGCACTATCTTTATGGAGAGAGGGTAGAAATCTTTACTGATCACAAGAGTCTGAAGTATGTGTATACTCAGAAGGAGCTTAACATGAGGCAGAGACGCTGGCTGGAACTGATGGTAGATTTTGACATAGATCTGTAGTATCATCCTGGAAAGGCGAATGTAGTTGCAGACGCACTAAGCAGGAAGCCTACGGCTTATTTCTTGACGATGCAGCCCGATTTATTGAAGGATTTACAGGAGCTTCAGATAGAGGTTGTTTTACCAGGACAGGATGGCTTGATGGCTAATCTTGAGATTCAGTCATCACTCGTGGAGAAGATTAAGGAGGCATTGCCCACCGATGCTAGATTCCGAAGACTCAAAGAAAGGACAGAAGCAGGCATGCAGACAGGACTTCGCATCCACGAAGACGGGATATTGAGATTTGGGAACCGCCTGTATGTTCCAAATGGAGAATTGAGACAGGAGTTAATGACTGAAGCACATAGCTCTATGTACTCTATTCACCCTGGAGGAACCAAGATGTACCGAGACTTGAGACAGTATTACTGGTGGCATGGAATGAAAAGAGAGATCGCAAGATTTGTGGCTAAATGCTTACTCTGCCAGCAAGTAAAGGCCGAGCATCAGAGGACTGCAGGTATGTTACAGCCGCTTCCTATACCAGAATGGAAGTGGGAGCATATCACGATGGATTTTGTCACAGGATTTCCGAGGAGCCCCAACGGAAGAGATGCAGTATGGGTTATTGTGGATAGACTCACTAAATCGGCACACTTCTTGCCATTTAGAGTTGGACAGTCCACAGAGGTACTAGCCGACATGTATATGCGACAAATCGTCAAATTTCATGGAGTACCTGTTAGTATCGTATCGGATCGAGATTCGAGATTTACATCTCATTTCTGGAGAAGCATGCAAGAGAGTCTGGGCACCAGACTCAAGTTCAGCACGGCATACCACCCGCAGACAGATGGCCAATCGGAGCGTAGCATTCAGATATTGGAGGACATGTTAAGATCATGTATGCTAGACTTTGGAGGATCTTGGGAAGATCATTTGCACTTAGTAGAGTTCTCCTATAATAACAGTTATCAGGCCAGCATCCAAATGGCACCATTTGAAGCTTTATACGGAAGGAAGTGCAGGTCACCTATATGCTGGAGTGACGTTGGTGAACGTCAAATACTGGGTCCTGAATTGGTAACGCAGACAGTGGAGAAGGTAAAGCAGATACAGAACCATCTACGAGCAGCTCAGGACAGGCAGAAGCATTGGGCGGATACGCACAGGCGTCCCCTAGAGTTTAAAGAAGGAGAGCATGTATTCTTGAGGATTTCGCTCACTCGAGGTACTATTCGATTTGGGAGCAGAGGCAAGTTGAGCCCAAGGTATATTGGGCCATTTGACATTCTAGAGCGCGTTGGTGAGGTGGCTTATCGTCTTGCATTACCTCCATCCTTAGAGGGGGTGCATGACATATTCCACGTCTCACAGTTGCGGAGGTACATGACCGACCCAAGTCACGTAGTCGATCATTCAGAGATCGCAGTAGGCCCGAGCTTGAGATATGAAGAACAACCAGTTGGTATCCTTGACGTCAGTGAGAAGACATTGCGGGGACAGACAATCAGATTGGTTCGTGTAGCTTGGAAACACCATTCACCTGGAGAATCGACTTGGGAACGAGAAGATAGTATGCGCCAGCGATACCCCCACTTGTTCGAAGAGGCAGTTGAAAACTAAGCAACCTTGTAGTTTCCATAATTCTTTTGGTAGCATTTTCTTTGATTGCGAGGACGCAATCCTTTTAAGGAGGGAAGATTGTAAACACCCTAAATTTTGAGAATAATTTTAAAATGAGTTATTTCGTTTTTGGTATTTTCTGGAAATTAAAACAAAGATGAGTGTGATTTAAAGAATTTTTAAGTGTGGCCAAAGGGTATTAAAATATTCTAGAAATAATATATTATGGTGCACAATGGAAAGACGGACATGTGGTATTTTTTGGGGGATTATTTGGACTTCAGAAACGAGTTTTAAGCCTTAAAAACTTTTGGATTGGTAAACCGAACCAAACCAGCCTATCGGGTCGGATCTGAGCAACCCGACACCCGAACCCATTAGGAAACCCTAGCTGCCGGAGTTCCTGTAGCAGCCTATAAAAGGGGCTGCCTCGACATCCGTGCCCAGCTTCTGAAACCTAGCCGCCGTCGCCTCCAAACCCGACTCTCCTGTGATCGACCCGTCCGTCGAGTCCAGCGCCGTCCAGCCGCTCGACGTTTCCCCCTTCATCCCAGAACCCGCCGGCACCGCTCAAGCCCCGACGCCGACCACCCAGTCGACGCCAACCTCCCCTCAAGACCCCCACGACCTCGCCGCTGCCGCCAGGCCGCCTTGACCCACTCACCACCGATCCAGCCGAGCCCCTTCAGCCTTGCTCCGGCCGCGTGAACCACTCCGGCCGGCTGTGCAGAACCGCCGCCTAGCCGACTTCGCTGACAGCGAGATCGACCCTCTCCAGCAACGCCCCGCTGTCCCGAGACAGACCCTAGGTCTGGACACAGCAACCCGACACGCGAGGACACGACCAGGACGTCAAATTGACTTTCGGACGCGCAGAGAACAGAATTCACGGGGCCCTGTTCAGGTACCGATTTCTCCCTCATCGCAACACCATTTTCAATTCTGTCAGTTGCTATGCGTAAACTGTATAACCCTCTCGGTTCCCGTGTAACTCGCTCGGTGCATCGCGTCCTGTGGTGATCGCACACCGCAATCCAAAAACAGGAAAAACAATGCCCTGTTTCACCCCGGAACTGAGTACGCCCCGCCAGACGGGACGACTTGGTCGCACACGGTCTTTACCGAACTGTGCGCGACGTTGATACGGTCGTGTAGGATTTCGCAGAAGTCAATTCGGAGGTGCGTGCACCCCGGAATCAACGCGTATCCGCCGACGACACCCAGTATCCGATCTTTCTGGAATATGCTGTAACTTTGTGTACACACGTCGGATCGAGACGAAACTTGCGCCATCGAACTCGTAGCAATACACTGGTCCTATGACCCAAGTTTGGTCCGATTCCGAGAACGTTGACAAAATCACGTATCGTGGGCCCCACAGGCTCCACTTGACGGGTGATTTTAAGATCGGCTCATCGGAATCCAATTCTGGAAGTTCCGTTGGGTTCGTATCATCGTTCCTGACTTGTAGACACTGAGTTTGCAAAATTTGGAGACCTTTCACCCTGACACACTTTTCGGTGCAAAGTGGCCCACATATGGAACCCGCTTTAATCCGAAAATGACCTTTTTGCCCCTGTGTCCAAATTGGACGTAAGGACAGGCATTTCTAGCAGTTTGATATCTTCTGAGACTATTGGTGATGTTTATGACAGCTTTTAGAGTAGTCCCTACCGGTTCCACTGATCCAGGGACAGTTGTTGATATTCAAACATCAGGCAAGTGTACCTTGCCAAACTCTACAGTATTGTTACATATTTTCCTTGCTTCATTATATTGCTGTGCATGCTTAACCTAGGACCGTGTGACGTACTTAGCGTCCGATTATCAGTCGGGTGTCGACACTGTACGCAGTGTTGGGTACTATCATCTAGAGATGGACATTCGTGACACTTTATTTTCGTACTTGTCTTATCGAGTACCTATAGCCCAGGACACTTGACACTATTCATGAGACAGGATTTTCCCGAGATATTCGTGGTGATTCTGTATAGGATACAGGACATTGACATTATATTCTTAGATACTTTATGACTTGTTGCATTTAGCTATGATCACGCTTGACATGGGCATGAGACGTTATGGTCATGATATGCGTGGTTACATTGGGTGGGGAGAGACACACAGGCTACAGGCTGTTTACATATATATATCTTCTATTATTGAGAGGTCGTAGACTCTCGTAGAAGAGCTAGACCCACTACCGGTTATTACCGCTACCGGCTCCCCGACACAGAGCTTGTAGTGGCTCAGCCTGAGACTCGTGCTGCTCTCACTTGCATTTCACTTAGATTGGTTACATATTCACCCTATTGCTTCATTTAGTTATTTATTTGCTGCACTGTTTATTTACTCATTTTGGCATGAGCTTTCTTGTACCTTGCTATGTCCCCTGAGGACCTGGATTCGGATTTTGTCCCCAGATTTTGCAGACGAGGTTTATCCCGAGGTTTACGGGACCGGAGCAGGAGCTGTACCACCATCCGAGGACGAGGTCTTAGCTGAAGACTTCTCTTGAGCATCCATGATTCATGCTCAGCTTTATTTATTTATTTCAGTCATTTATTTATGGTTTGTTGAACCATGTATCAGATATTTATCGGGTTGTTTCCCCGAAGCACTTGTTGAGACTGATTGATGATTTACGTTCCTTATTTATTCTGTGGATCATATTTTATATCTTGTGTGGATGAGATTAGTTGTGCCATGTTGTCGTAGACATTGTTATATTACAGCTTAAGTATGCCCTGATGGATCCATTAAATTGGGTTTGTCCATCGGTGCGTACTGCTGGCCATTATCACGAGTCCGGTCCCACGGTATTTTGGGACTGGGGCGTGACATGGTTTTTGTGGTGGCCCATGCAGGTCTACGACAAATTGTTCGGTTTCAACTTAGGGACCGAACCAGCCTGCCCTAAGGATAGGATAAGTTCTAGGTTCTCATCCATCATTTAATCCATCGTTGAACTCTATATTGACTCGAAATTTTTACTTGAACTGCATCCTGTATTGATTCCTCTGTGCGTTCTTACAGTTTATATTTTGATTGCAGAGCAATGGATTCCGGTAACAGAGATGATATTCCTTTGGATACGCCACACGACGCTGTGGTTACTTATGGAGACGGAGTGACACCAAGGGATGGAGGACAAGCATCGCAGAGTGATCAAACCGGTCAGCCTAATCCAAGGTTCCGGAGAGATGACATCCCACCTCCACCACAGTTCACTCCCCAGATGCCAATTTTCCCGCCCGGACAAGCCATGGACGGGCAACAGATGTTCCAGATGATGTATGCAATGATGCAAGCACAGCAACAAATTCAGCAAGAGGCCCATCGGCAGGAGGCCGAGTATCTGAGGACCAGCCTGGTATCCGCATTGGAGCAGGCAAATCCCCCAACAAGGAGAACAGCGACGGGATCTGTCACTGATTTCCGTCACCTCAAGCCTCGTACATTTTCTGGTAAGGAAGGGCCAACGGAAGTTCATGAGTGGCTCACCAACATTCAGCATCAGTTGGAAGCCGCTGAACTTCCAAGAGAGAAGTGGATGACTGCAGTTAGAATGCAGTTAACTGATAATGCGCATCACTGGTGGCTAGCAGAAGAGAAGAGGCTTGGATAGGACCGAAGCACATGGGAAGAGTTCTCCAGACTCTTCCAAGAGATGTACATTCCAGCAGTCGCACGGTCAGAGCTCAGAGACAGGTTCAACCGCCTTATCCAAGGCAACATGTCAGTGGAGGAGTACAATGCGAAATTTATTCGCCTGAGTCGCTTTGCCCCGACATTGATTTCAACGGAAGAAGAGAAAGCTGAAAAGTTCTTTGACGGCTTGAAGTTCGAGCTTCAGAGAGTGATTGGATCGGTAGCACCTACAACTTATACCGATGTCCTTGCAGCGGCCCGACGCTTGGAGCGCGTCACTAGAAGGGAGTCTACCCTGAAGAGGCCTATCACATCAGCACCATCCAGGATAGCACATGGGGATTCAGCAAAATGGACCCAGAGGGGTATGCCAGATAGAGCAGCACATAGGGACAGACCTCTTCCTACTTGTCACCACTGCGACAAGGTAGGACACATTGAGAAGGAATGCAGGCGTAAGTTGGGACTATGTTTGAGCTGTGGATCCAACCAGCACTTTTTCAGGGACTGTACTGAACGCAGAGACGGAGCACCAAGACTAGCATTACCTGCACCACGACCAGCTTATCCAGCAGCAGGAGCCCAGCAGACAGGAGTTGGTGGGGTCAGACCACCAGCCCCAGGAGGGAATCAGCAGAGACCACCACTGGCACCACAGGCAGCCCTATTCCAGCAGCAGCAGCAGCAGCAGCAGAAAGGTCCAGCTCAGGGACGAGGACAGGCATTCACTTTAGCTGTTGAGGAGGAGGCTACAGCAGGCGAGGTCATCGCAGGTACTATTCTAGTAGCTTCATTACCAGCTGTAGCATTATTTGATTCTGGAGCATCGCATTCATTTGTAGCAGCTAGCTTTGTAGCCACCCATAGAGTAGCTACCGCACCCCTTCCGAAAATGAAGAGAATTCTTACGGGAGGTGGAATTATTCCGGTTAGTGACGTCTGTAGATCATGTTCTGTAGTAGTTTGTGGCCAAGAAATACGAGCTCAATTTCTAATCTTTTCGATGCCTGACTATGATGTCGTACTTGGTATGGACTGGTTAAGTCAGTATCATGCGACCCTTGATTGTCGGCTTGGAAAGGTTATATTTAGACCGCCTGGACATCCAGAATTTGAGTTTCTTCGAGGAGCAGTAGAGCAAGGAGTTCATCCTACTCTTAGGGTACTATCTGTAGAAGGGGAGACAGGTTACCCAAGAGTCATCTCAGAATTTGTGGATGTATTCCCGATGATATTCCAGGTTTACCGCCTGGTCGGGAAATAGAATTCACAATAGACTTAACTCCAGGAGCAGAGCCAATCACTTATTCAGTATATCGGCTAGCACCTAAGGAGTTAGTGGAGTTGAAAGAACAGGTTGATGATCTTTTGGAGAAGAGTTTCATTCGGCCCAGTGTTTCACCTTGGGGAGCACCCATATTATTTGTGCCGAAGAAGGATGGAACGGTACGGTTGTGCATTGATTACAGGGCACTAAATGCTGTAACCATCAAGAACAGGTATCCCTTACCACGCATTGATGATCTATTCGATCAGTTGAGTGGTGCAAGGATATTCTCGAAGATTGACCTTAGATCCGGCTATCATCAGATCAAAGTAAGGAAGGAAGACATCCCGAAGACAGCTTTCAGGACCAAGTATGGACATTATGAGTTCTTGGTGATGCCGTTTGGTTTAACCAACGCGCCAGCAGTATTTATGAGCTTAATAAATAGAGTCTTTCATCAGTTCTTGGATAAATTTGTGGTGGTGTTCATTGACGACATCCTCATATATTCCAAGAGCCATGAAGAGCACGAGGAGCATCTCAGAATCGTGTTAGAGACCTTGAGACAGGAGAAGTTATATGCCAAGCTCAGTAAGTGTGAGTTCTGTATGGACAAAGTACCTTTCTTGGGACACATCATCTCAGGAGAAGGACTTTCAGTGGATCCAGAGAAAGTTACGGCAATAGAGACTTAGCCTACACCCACATCAGTTGCAGAAGTGAGAAGTTTTCTCGGACTTGCGGGATATTACCGAAGGTTCGTAGAAAATTTCTCGAGGATTGCAGAACCAATGACGAAGCTGACACGAAAGGACCAGGAGTTTATATGGACAGAAGACTGCCAGAAGGCCTTCGAAGAACTGAAGAGAAGATTAACAACAGCACCTGTCTTGACTCTTCCTTCAGGGTCAGGAGGTTTTGTTGTTTACAGTGATGCATCGGGTAGTGGACTAGGATGTGTCTTGATGCAACATGGCAAAGTCATTGCTTATGCGTCAAGACAGTTGAAGGTCCACGAGAAGAACTACCCAACACACGATCTGGAGCTAGCAGCAGTTATATTTGCATTGAAGATATGGAGGCACTATCTTTATGGAGAGAGGGTAGAAATCTTTACTGATCACAAGAGTCTGAAGTATGTGTATACTCAGAAGGAGCTTAACATGAGACAGAGACGCTGGCTGGAACTGATGGTAGATTTTGACATAGATCTGCAGTATCATCCTGGAAAGGCGAATGTAGTTGCAGACGCACTAAGCAGGAAGCCTACGGCTTATTTCTTGACGATGCAGCCCGATTTGTTGAAGGATTTACAGGAGCTTCAGATAGAGGTTGTTTTACCAGGACAGGATGGCTTGATGGCTAATCTTGAGATTCAGTCATCACTCGTGGAGAAGATTAAGGAGGCATTGCCCACCGATGCTAGATTCCGAAGACTCAAAGAAAGGACAGAAGCAGGCATGCAGACAGGACTTCGCATCCACGAAGACGGAACATTGAGATTTGGGAACCGCTTGTATGTTCCAAATGGAGAATTGAGACAGGAGTTAATGACTGAAGCACATAGCTCTATGTACTCTGTTCACCCTGGAGGAACCAAGATGTACCGAGACTTGAGACAGTATTATTGGTGGCATGGAATGAAAAGAGAGATCGCAAGATTTGTGGCCAAATGCTTACTCTGCCAGCAAGTAAAGGCCGAGCATCAGAGGACTGCAGGTATGTTACAGCCGCTTCCTATACCAGAATGGAAGTGGGAGCATATCACGATGGATTTTGTCACAGGATTTCCGAGGAGCCCCAACGGAAGAGATGCAGTATGGGTTATTGTGGATAGACTCACTAAATCGGCACACTTCTTGCCATTTAGAGTTGGACAGTCCACAGAGGTACTAGCCGACATGTATATGCGACAAATCGTCAAATTTTATGGAGTACCTGTTAGTATCGTATCGGATCGAGATTCGAGATTTACATCTCATTTCTGGAGAAGCATGCAAGAGAGTCTGGGCACCAGACTCAAGTTCAGCACGGCATACCACCCGCAGACAGATGGCCAATCAGAGCGTACCATTCAGATATTGGAGGACATGTTGAGATCATGTATGCTAGACTTTGGAGGATCTTGGGAAGATCATTTGCACTTAGTAGAGTTCTCCTATAATAACAGTTATCAGGCCAGCATCCAAATGGCACCATTTGAAGCTTTATACGGAAGGAAGTGCAGGTCACCTATATGCTGGAGTGACGTTGGTGAACGTCAAATACTGGGTCCTGAATTGGTAACGCAGACAGTGGAGAAGGTAAAGCAGATACAGAACCATCTACGAGCAGCTCAGGACAGGCAGAAGCATTGGGCGGATACGCACAGTCGTCCCCTAGAGTTTAAAGAAGGAGAGCACGTATTCTTGAGGATTTTGCCCACTCGAGGTACTATTCGATTTGGGAGCAGAGGCAAGTTGAGCCCAAGGTATATTGGGCCATTTGACATTCTAGAGCGCGTTGGTGAGGTGGCTTATCGTCTTGCATTACCTCCATCCTTAGAGGGGGTGCATGACATATTCCACGTCTTACAGTTGCGGAGGTACGTGACCGACCCAAGTCACGTAGTCGATCATTCAGAGATCGCAGTAGGCCCGAGCTTGAGATATAAAGAACAACCAGTTGGTATCCTCGACGTCAGTGAGAAGACATTGCGGGGACAGATAATCAGATTGGTTCGTGTAGCTTGGAAACACCATTCACCTGGAGAATCGACTTGGGAACGAGAAGATAGTATGCGCCAGCGATACCCCCACTTGTTCGAAGAGGCAATTAAAAACTAAGCAACCTTGTAGTTTCCATAATTCTTTTGGTAGCATTTTCTTTGATTGCGAGGACGCAATCCTTTTAAGGAGGGAAGATTGTAAACACCCTAAATTTTGAGAATAATTTTAAAATGAGTTATTTCGTTTTTGGTATTTTCTGGAAATTAAAACAAAGATGAGTGTGATTTAAAGAATTTTTAAGTGTGGCCAAAGGGTGTTAAAATATTCTGGAAATAATATATTATGGTGCACAATGGAAAGACGGACATGTGGTATTTTTCGGGGGATTATTTGGACTTCAGAAACGAGTTTTAAGTCTTAAAAACTTTTGGATTGGTAAACCGAACCAAACCAGCCTATCGGGTCGGATCTGAGCAACCCGACACCCGAACCCATTAGGAAACCCTAGCTGCCGGAGTTCCTGTAGCAGCCTATAAAAGGGGCTGCCTCGACATCCGTGCCCAGCTTCTGAAACCTAGCCGCCGTCGCCTCCAAACCCGACTCTCCTGTGATCGACCCGTCTGCCGAGTCCAGCGCCGTCCAGCCGCTTGACGTTTCCCCCTTCATCCCAGAACCCGCCGGCACCGCTCAAGCCCCGACGCCGACCACCCAGTCGACGCCAACCTCCCCTCAAGACCCCCACGACCTCGCCGCTGCCGCCAGGCCGCCTCGACCCACTCACCACCGATCCAGCCGAGCCCCTTCAGCCTTGCTCCGGCCGCGTGAACCACTCCGGCCGGCTGTGCAGAACCGCCGCCTAGCCGACTTCGCTGACAGCGAGATCGACCCTCTCCAGCAATGCCCCGCTGTCCCGAGACAGACCCTAGGTCTGGACATAGCAACCCGACACGCGAGGACACGACCAGGACGTCAAATTGGCTTTCGGACGCGCAGAGAACAGAATTCACGGGGCCCTGTTCAGGTACCGATTTCTCCCTCATCGCAACACCATTTTCAATTCCGTCAGTTGCTATGCGTAGACTGTATAACCCTCTCGGTTCCCGTGCAACTCGCTCGGTGCATCGCGTCCTGTGGTGATCGCACACCGCGATCCAAAAACAGGAAAAATAATGCCCTGTTTCACCCCGGAACTGAGTACGCCCCGCCAGACGGGACGACTTGGTCACACACGGTCTTTACCGAACTGTGCGCGACGTTGATACTGTCATGTAGGATTTCGCAGAAGTCAATTCGGAGGTGCGTGCACCCCGGAATCAACGCGTATCCGCCGACGACACCCCGTATCCGACCTTTCTGGAACACGCTGTAACTTTGTGTACACACGTCGGATCGAGACAAAACTTGCGCCATCGGACTCGTAGCAATACGCTGGTCCTATGACCCAAGTTTGGTCCGATTCCGAGAACGTTGACAAAATCACGTATCGTGGGCCCTACAGGCTCCACTTGACGGGTGATTTTGAGATCGGCTCATCGGAATCCAATTCTGGAAGTTCCGTTGGGTTCGTATCATCGTTCCTGACTTGTAGACACTGAGTTTGCAGAATTTGAAGACCTTTGACCCTGACACGCTTTTCGGTGCAAAGTGGTCCACATATGGAACCCGCTTTAATCCGAAAATGACATTTTTGCCCCTGTGTCCAAATTGGACGTAAGGACAGGCATTTCTAGCAGTTTGATATCTTCTGAGACTATTGGTGATGTTTATGACAGCTTTTGGAGTAGTCCCTACCGGTTCCACTGATCCAGGGACAGTTGTTGGTATTCAAACATCAGGCAAGTGTACCTTGCCAAACTCTACAGTATTGTTACATATTTTCCTTGCTTCATTATATTGCTGTGCATGCTTAACCTAGGACCGTGTGACGTACTTAGCGTCCGATTATCAGTCGGGTGTCGACACTGTACGCAGTGTTGGGTACTGTCATCTAGAGATGGACATTCGTGACACTTTATTTTCGTACTTGTCTTATCGAGTACCTATGGCCCAGGACACTTGACACTATTCATGAGACAGGATTTTCCCGAGATATTCGTGGTGATTCTGTATAGGATACTGGATATTGACATTATATTCTTAGATACTTTATGACTTGTTGCATTTAGCTATGATCACGCTTGACATGGGCATGAGACGTTATGGTCATGATATGCGTGGTTACATTGGGTGGGGAGAGACACACAGGCTACAGGCTGTTTACATATATATATCTTCTATTATTGAGAGGTCGTAGACTCTCGTAGAAGAGCTAGACCCACTACCGGTTATTACCGCTACCGGCTCCCCGACACAGAGCTTGTAGTGGCTCAGCCTGAGACTCGTGCTGCTCTCACTTGCATTTCACTTAGATTGGTTACATATTCACCCTATTGCTTTATTTAGTTATTTATTTGCTGCACTGTTTATTTACTCATTTTGGCATGAGCTTTCTTGTACCTTGCTATGTCCCCTGAGGACCTGGATTCGGATTTTGTCCCCAGATTTTGCAGACGAGGTTTATCCCGAGGTTTACGGGACCGAAGCAGGAGCTGTACCACCATCCGAGGACGAGGTCTTAGCTGAAGCTTCTCTTGAGCATCCATGATTCATGCTCAGCTTTATTTATTTATTTCAGTCATTTATTTATGGTTTGTTGAACCATGTATCAGATATTTATCGGGTTGTTTCCCCGAAGCACTTGTTGAGACTGATTGATGATTTACGTTCCTTATTTATTCTGTGGATCATATTTTATATCTTGTGTGGATGAGATTAGTTGTGCCATGTTGTCGTAGACATTGTTATATTACAGCTTAAGTATGTCCTGATGGATCCATTAAATTGGGTTTGTCCATCGGTGCGTACTGCTGGCCATTATCACGAGTCTGGTCCCACGGTATTTTGGGACTGGGGCGTGACACTTATGGACCGCATGAGGACCCTATCTTCATTGTTCCGCCTACTCGCAGCAGTCAGCATTCAATAGTCTTCGGCCACAGGCGCGACGAACCGACTATACAAGAAGATTCCTTCAACGACGATGCTGGTGAAATACAAGTTCACAGGTACAGCCCGCAAGCTTTAAAGATCATGCAAAGTATGGGTTACAACTTGAAGCTGGAACCAGGTCTCAACTACGGGAAAGGCAAACGGACACCGCTGCTCGACAATCCCCACTATCAACAAACTCGTTTCGGGTTAGGGTACGTCGCCTCCCTTGCAACTTCCGAGTCGAACGAGAATATCTTTTCCTCTTTTCAAGACGGCTCGTCGCCCTCCGACTCATCTGAGGCTCTCGAACAAACATTATCAGTGAATATGGTAGTGGCAGATTCCTTCGAAATAGACGAACAAGAATCTGAGCCGTTTGAGAATGACTCTTGGGCTCAACAAATGGATACACAATGGGAATTCCGGTTCGAGCAGAGAGAACCTCCCACTGAAGACAAAGTTATCCAGATCAATGTTAGGGATGAACTTTTGCCAAAGCCGATATTTATCAGTAACAATCTTTCCCCAGCTGAAAGGGAAGAAGTTATTCAACTGATAAAAGAATACATCGACGTCTTTGCGTTGAATTATGAGGATATGCCAGGACTTGATCCAAAGGTGGCTACCCATAAACTCAATATATTGCCCGATTCGAAGCCTGTGAAGCAGTACCAACGCCAGTTCCGCCCGGATATGATGGACGCCATTGAAGCTGAAATCAAGAAGTTGATAGCATGCGGTTTCATCCGGGAGGGACAATATCCCGACTGGGTCGCCAATGTTGTCCCGGTCATGAAGAAAAATAGGAAAGTACGCGTCTGCATCGATTACCGAGATCTGAACGCAGCCTGCCCCAAGGACGAGTTTCCTCTTCCCATCACAGACGTCATGATTGACAATACATGCGGTTTCGAACGTATGTCTTTCATGGACGGATTTTCAGGATATAATCAAATTAAGATGCATCCTGAAGACGAGAAGCATACTGCCTTCCGGACGCCATTGGGGGTATATTGCTATACGGTCATGCCCTTCGGATTGAAGAACGCCGGGGCTACATACCAACGGGCTATGAGTAACATATTCCATGAGCATTTACGCCAGACAGTGGAATGTTGTGGACGACATAGCTGTCAAAAGCCGCCTCAAGGATAATCACATCCAAGACTTGAAGACAGTATTTGAGCTGATGCGCCAACATCAACTCAAGATGAATCCTGCAAAGTCCTTTCTGGGTGTATCTAATGGCAATTTCCTGGAATTTGTTATTACCGCCAAAGGCATTCAAGTGGACCCTGATAAAGTCAAGGCCATCTTAAAAATGCGACCGCCCCGCAATCTGAGGGAACTCAGGGGATTTCAAGGTCGTCTAGCTTATATCCGGAGATTCATATCCAACCTCTCTGGGAGATATCAGCCTTTTTCTCGTCTCATGAAGAAAGGTGTATCCTTCGTATGGGACGAAGCCTGTCAGCAAGCGTTTAACGATATCAAATGCTACCTCACTCACCCGCCAGTTCTGGTGCCTCCCGTCGTAGGAAGACCATTCGCGCTGTATGTTCGAGCGATGGATCATTCTCTGGGAGCTCTTCTCGTACAGAAGAACGATGTGGGACATGAACATGCTATCTACTACCTCAGTAGGATGATGGTCGGAGCCGAACACCGGTACAACCCGGTGGAGAAAGAATGCTTGGCCCTGATGTTCGCTATTCAGAAAATGCGACACTATGTCACAGGTCAGACTATTCACATCATCTCCAGGATCAATCCTCTTCGGGTACTGATGAACAAGCCAAGTGTTCTTAACTCCCGACTCGCGACCTGGGCGATGTTATTAACACCGTATGACATGGTGTACGTCCCTCAGAAGTCCATCAAAGGCCAAGCATTGGCTGACTTTCTAGATGCTCATCCGATCCCGGAGGCCTCCAAATTATACGAGGACATTCCCGACGAAGTCGCAGAATGTAATTCCGCAATGGAAAGTGACGCATGGCAACTATTCTTCGATGGCACCTCCAGGACTGGTCCCAGGGGAAACGTAGTTTCAGGAGTAGGAATTGTCCTGGTTACTCCTGACAAACTCGTCATCTACCGAGCATACTCTCTTAACGAGCCCTGCTCCAACAATGTCGCAGAGTATAACGCTCTACTAATCGGGCTCCAAGTCGCTAAAGAGCCGGGGGTCGAATCTCTGGAAGCCTTCGGTGATTCCCTGCTGATCGTCAATCAAGTCAGAGGAATATATGAAGTCCAGAATCTAGACCTCATCCCCTATCATCGAGCAACGGTCGAGATAGCCATGACATTCAAAGGGTTCTTCTTAGAGCATGTACCTCGATCTCATAATCTGGAAGCTGATGCCCTAGCCAGTCTAGCTGCAGATTTAGCTACTCCTATAAGAAGGCAGAATTCGGTGATCCTCCTTAACAGGAATTTATTCTGTGTAAAAAATAACTTTCACATAGAACGCAGCTACGCTGTGAACACCGATCCTCCCACAAGAGACTGGAGAAGTCCCTTTATAGATTTTGTGGCATACGGAATCTTACCGGAGAACCCCAAAGAAGCAGTATCCGTCAAGAGACGATTCTTACGCTTCTACTTTGATGCATCCTCACAGTGTCTATATCGTCGGACCTACGATGGACTGCTACTGAGATGCCTCGCTGACAGCGAGGTGCAGCAGATTATCCGTGAAGCTCACGACGGCGTATGCGGAGCACATCAACCCGGTCCTAAGCTACAGGATCGTATCAGAAGAATGGGCTATTACTGGCCCACTATGATCGCAGACGCAATCAAGTATGCCAGACAATGCAGAGCCTGTCAGGTTCATGCAGACTTCATACATCAACCGTCTGAACATCTACACCCTACGGTTGCATCCTGGCCTTTCGAAGCATGGGGTATGGATATCATTGGTCCTATTCACCCGTCTTCTTCCAGAGGTCACCGGTTCATACTGGCCATCACGGATTATTTCTCCAAATGGGCAGAGGCGTTCCCTCTTGCTGAGGTGAAGACATCTAATGTGATCAGCTTAATCAAGCATCACGTCATTTATCGCTTCGGGATCCCCCGAAGTATAATTCATGACAATGGGCCTCAGTTCATCAGCCATGCGTTTTACCGATTTTGTGATAAGAATCGGATACAAAATATGGCCTCTACGGTATATTATCCAGCTGCTAATGGTTTGGCGAAAGCCTTCAACAAAACCATTATCAAGCTCTTGAAGAAGTTCGTCTCTTCAAACAAGAGAGATTGGAACGAGAAGCTAGGAGAATGTCTCTGGGCATACCGCACAACGGTACGAGCACCGACAGGTTGCACCCCATTCTCATTGGTCTACGGGAGTGAAGCAGTTCTTCCCATCGAAATTAAAATCCCGTCACTCAGGATAGCCGTGGCTAATGAGTTGACTCAAGAGAAGAACGACCTACTAAGGCTTCAAGAGCTAGAAGGGTTAGACGAGAAACGCCTTCAAGCTCAGCAACGCATCGCGTTCTACCAGGCACGCATTTCTAGAGCTTTCAATCATAAAGTGAAGAAAAGAGTGTTCAAAGTTGGCGAGCTAGTTTTAGCTGTGAGAAGGCCAATGATCATTACTCACAAGAGTAAGGGCAAATTCTAACCCAAATGGGAAGGCCCTTATGTGATCGAGACGACGTTCTCAAACGGAGCTTACAGGTTAGCCCAGCCTAATGGAGACCTGCTAATGGCTCCTATCAACGGCAAATTCCTGAAAAGGTACTATGCTTAATCTCCTCTGCTCAAGCGGAATATGGCGAAGACCTCATTTCTGACAAAACTACTTCCAAAACGAAACTAGTTGGGCCATATTCTATTATGTCCATATAACCTCTGAATAGATATGTTCGACTAATTTGGAACTTCAAGACCTATCACGTCCATACTACCTCTGATAGTGTTTTGTGTACAAAACTTTACTCAAAGCATATTCTATCATGTCCATATAACCTCTGAATAGATATGTCCTACTAAAGCATATTATATCATGTCCGTATGACCTCTGAATAGATATGTCCTACTAAAGTTTACCGAGAGTATATCACGTCCATACTACCTCTGATATCACTTTCACCCAAACCTGTCATTTATATTCTAAAATGATGGGTCCACAAAGTCAGAAAAGAGTCTCTTTATTCCCCCAAAAAAAAAGAGCAAAATTACATTTGCAAAGCAAGAAGGTACATTATTTGGGAGGAGCGGTCAGGTCGCGAATCTGCTGCGCCAGTGCGGCCATCTTCTCAGCCCTGGAATCTAAGACATCAGCGCGGGCCCGTTCCAACCTTACCGCATCATTGTCCAGAGCAGCTAGCTCAGACCGAGTCCGCACAAAACCTGAGTGGAAAGCACCCACGTGCGTCAAGTTCTGCTGAACAGTCATCCGTCGCTCCTTCAGCACATCTCGGGCTGCCGACAAAGAGAGAGCCTTCGCCTCTACTCGAACGAGCTCCTCCTTCAATATGCGGGCCTTCGCTGCCACTTCCTCATATTCGGCTTCGCACCGGGTCAACTCGGGGACGATATACTCCAATTGGGCATGCTCCTGATCCATCTCCTGCCGCTGAGCCTCGATGGACTTATTCAGAGACTCCATTTGCCCAGTAAACTCTGCAGTCAGGGAGTCGTACCTAGCTTGAACGAGACCGTCAATGCCGCCTCGAGCTAGCTGCAGGTATTCGTTAATGGGTTGCTCCAAACCATTAACTATCGCCTCCAGGGTGTCAGCTAACCCGGTATCGCCAAAGTCCCTGACCGCCTCTATCAAAAATCGGGAGGACTTCTTCAGACGCTCAAAGTTTAGATTCTTCTCCAACACCATTGATATCAGCGTTTTCAAGGTGATGTAGAAGATACTGGTATATTGCTCAGTCAGCAGGGCTAGGTCCGAATGTACGCTGGGAGTGGCTGCGATGTTGTCGAACCTCGCTCCAGGGACGACCGCAATCGATGTGGCCACAGTCGCTGTCTCAACAGGTGGCGCAACAAAAGAAGATGCGCCAACAACAGTCAAAGTCATCGGCATACTCGAAGGAGGCGATGTCGCAATGACAGGTTCATCGTCCTCTTGAGGTATCGAAATCTCGTCGGCAGGCGAGCTGGCACCCGAAGATGTTTCCTCTTCAAAATTAGCCACCTCCGTGTCGCCGCCAGGACCTGACACAGAGCCGAAGGGCGCATATACATTGCCCTCCCCGAAGAGGTCTTCCCCTGAAAAGAAGACAAAAGGAAGTTAATATCAACATAAATGTTAAATTTCCTGAAGAAGAGGCGTAAAGACGACCTTTACCCATGGCCGACGGCATATATGTCGCATCTGCAGCCAGTACAGCTAAATCATTTCTAAGTGATGCTAAGCAAGCTGTCATACCTGGAGAAGGGGGCCTGCTAACTGACGCTGGCAAATAGTCTTCCAAATCCTCGTCAAATTCCAACCGAGGCTCATCGGCTGGAATCTCGCTAGAGGCGCTGACAGGCACGGCAGGGGTCTCTCCCGATGCTGATCCGGATAAAGGTATACGGAATCTTATTATACTCAGCCCCGGAGGTGACTTCGTTCCACTACCTGAAGCAGTAGCAGCGACAGCAGTCTCCAGCTGAGATTCTCCGGCACCGCCGGCCAAAACTGTAGAATGCCCCTCTCTATATGGCGAGGAACCTCCAATCAAAGAATCATCCCCAACATGGGGAGAAGCAGGCTCACTTCCAAGAGCCTCAATACCAGGAATTCGGAGAGGACAAGTAACCGTCTTCTTCTTCCTCTTACGAGGGAAAGTCTCCTTCGGAGCAGGAGCCCTTCGCTTCCCAGAGATTACCAAAGCCCCTGCAGGCGAAGGTACTTCACCCCTCGGTACCGATACAAGAGGCTCATCCGGAGTAACGGACTCTTCATCCTCGTCAGAAGAAACCGAGGGGACTTCGACTCTTCCCCAGGCTTGGAAGAGGGCACCCTAAAACTTCCATGCATATCAAAATTACGATGGAAGGTGTTGGTGGCCACATAGAACTGGGCATACGTGTGGAGGATGCGCAGCTCCGTGGAGAGTGTGATGATGGGCACAGTAAAACTTGCCCCAGTGCAGCCCATGATAAAATATCGCCATCCCCTCGCTCCGTCAATGAGTCCACCTCTGGACCTGAAGCTGGTGACGACGTTGCCTACGTGCAACTGATCATACCCAAACTGCTTGGCGAACCGACTAGGCAGGTAGGGTTCAAAGAGGCACTGGTCTTCACTTCTGTACAGCAAGTGGGAAGGTCTAATGCAGACCAACCAATTAAAAGCCTCGGGAGAAAGAATGGTCTTCTCTCTACCTGAATCCTCAAGCCTAATCCCCGATTGATTGCGATGTACAGAGGGGACAATGCAAAAGAGCTTCCAGCTATGGCCGCAATTCAGCACCCGCCGACAGTCTAAGACTGTGAGCACGTTCCAGGAGGATTTCTTATAATTCAGCAAGAAACTACCCCCCAAGCTACTGCCCAAACCTGGAGACATCACCCGGGGGTTATGGAGAATTAACCATCCCATCAAATACAGGTATGGTAATTCCACCCGGGGAAAGCTTTCACGCCGAGCTTCATCGGCGAGCAGCGCCTCAGTCATCGCCCTCAGGCCAGCTTGTATGCGGCACACCATGGCAGGGAGCAAGCCCAGTCTCGCCCCGAACACTAGACGCACTGTAGGCCACAAGGTGTTGCTGTGAATACGATCCGCAGATGCGATGCCGGGTACCACCAGTCGGCACAGCCATATAGAGAGGAAGCCAGCCAGTTGAGCTTTCTTGGACAGAGGCCTGCGATAATGCCTCAGATAACTGTAGGCCTTAGTACCTGTAGGATATCTTTCTATCCCTTCGTCGAGGATCTGGTCTGGAGCCCCAGCGTCCTCCATAAGATCATCGACTACCTGAGCAGTAAGCACGCTCAGAGGATTCAAAGGGTGATCCTTGCCTTCTAATACCTTCTCCGGCTGAGCAGTCCTGGCCCGATGAAAGAAGAGGTAGGACGTCCATTTGTTAGTATGAGCCAAATCCGAAGGCTCACCATAAAAGCGGTGCAAGCAAGGTAGTGGCACATCAGCTCCTGGTACACTTCCACTACCCGAGGGTCTGAATCCCCCAGCTCCCGGTTCGTGGAAACATACTCTTCATATGGAGTATCCCCCATCGGCAGTCTCGAGATCTCTGCCATCTCATGGAGGGCCAATCCCAACTCCCCCAGTGGAGTGGCGAAAGTCCCGGTGAGCAAAACATATCGCTCCATCAGTGCCAGAAACAGGTTGGGGTTAGGAGGTAACCCAACACTGGTGGCACTCACAGCTGCAAACAGACCGATGCTCTCCAACTCGGTCTAAAAATACTTCAGGGCCCAATCAACTAAGCGAGCCCATCGAAGATTCGTTGAGGTCATCCACCCATTGCACCGAGGATTCACCTTGGGGTATACTCCTCCGCACCCCATGAAATCATTGCAGAAGGTCAGCAATTGCACCGGCTGGAGCACTAAGCTGTCTTCACTCGGGACACTGCCCGGGTACAATCCCCTGAACTGCGTTACAGGGCCGGAAGGGCGGCTGACAAATAGACCAGATCCTTTCTGGTAGAAGATCTTCTCCGGCCTGCCGTGAAGATCGGGAGTCAGCATCCACGACATCCTCCTGGGATGTGTAGCATGGAAGAAGGCCGAGATGGGATAATCTCTCGGCATCTTGGGCAGATGCAAGACCAAGCTTCCGGCAGGGAAAACCCAGAGTTCTTTCTTGGGCTTCGTCTGGGACTGCTTATCAATCATGTCCCCGAAGAGAAAAACCGACTTTATATACTGGTCCCCGTCTACGTACGTCAGGGGCTCTCCATTAATCATGTTCAGCAGCATTCGCTCACCCTGAGCCGATATCAAAATTTTCCTTCCTTCTGGATACTGGGGCTCCGAGATAGGAAATGTAACATGTGACAGATCCTCCAGATAGTTGGAGTGCAGCATCCCGGCGGCAGAATCCATCACATCGGCTAGCGGAGACTCATGCAAGTCAACTGCAAGGGTGCAAGAAAAATACGTCAGTTTCTATACTAGACATTACAATCTTGCAGCATATGCCAAGAGCCAACAGTCTGTGCTTTACGCCAAGACTGTAAAAACTTGATCATTTACGCTGGAATCCATTTTTAAAAACGTAAGATTCAGGTTGACAGTATACAGTCTGCGCTTTACGCCAGACTGGCAAAATTCGAGTTTACGCCAGGACTTCCATCCACGAGCGTACGACTCAAATTTTGTAGTATACATCAAGTTCTCGACAGTCAAAGCTTTTACGCCCGACTGCGAAAATATGGAGTTTCTACGCTGGCACATTAGAAATGTGGACGTAAAAGATGAAACGTCCCTGTGCATCATCTTCCTCAAAGAGGCTATCAGCACAGAAGACGACCTAACGCGGTCACGTACAACGTGTGCGAAGGATTTTTTAGTCGTTCTTTTCGTCCCAAAAAACTCTACCTTTCAGGCCGGGTGCACTGCTCGTCGGCGGGATACTTCGCTCAGAATGGAGTTCGCCTTGCCCGACCGGAGACACTCCCGCTTGAGCGAAAGAACGAGAAGAAGAATCGACCTTCTTTCCCTTAGAGAAGGAGGTTTGTTTCGAGGCCATCACTGGAAACTTTGAAGACTCGGGGATATATAGAGTTTTTCTGTCGAAGCCTTTCTTTCGCAGAAGACGGATGAAAAAATTTTCTCTCAGAAACTTGGGGTATATATAGAGTTCGGATGGACTCCTCGAAACCCGAACCAAATCTCCTAATTAATATTCGGTTATGATTGGGTACTATGTCAGCCTATTACTCAGAGAAGGCGGACAGTCAGCGAATTTGAAAAGTTTTCGTGCAAAGCAGATTCGTGGTTTCTACGCTAAGGAGCTTTCTACGCTCGACGACTACAAATCTATGATCTCAGGATCAGGTGGCGTTTAGTTTACGCTCAGAAGCAACAGATCCACAATTTTACGCTCGAAAGATTTCCTTTTCACAGGCTACAAATCTACAGTTCTGCGCCAAGGGGCTTTCTACGCTCGACAGCTACAAATCTATGATCTCACGCTCAGGTGGCGTTTAGTTTACGCTCAGAAGCAACAGATCCACAATTTTACGATCGAAAGATTTTCTTTTCACAGGCTACAAATCTATATTTTTACGCCAAGGAGCTTTCTACGCTCGACAGCTACAAATCTACGATTTTACGTTCGGAGGCTACAAGTCTACGGTTTTAAGCCCGGATGCCTTTATGCTCGGTAAGCTTTGAGAGGCTACAAACCTACGACTTTACGCTCAGGAACTACAAAGTCTATGATTTCACGCTCGGTGGCGTTTAGTTTACGCTCACAAGGCTACGAACTTATGATCTTATGCTATGACTCTCCGCACATCTGAAAGATACGCAGGCCAGAGTACGCGTACATCTGGACGATTCTCAAGGCGGTCAATTGCGAGAGTTCACACAGAATATACTCCTTCTTGACCAGAAGATATCCCAAATACCCGAAGCATACAGAGTTCAACATTGAAAATTACTCTTCTTCGTGGGACGATTCGAAGTTCATCCAGACTCCAGTCTGAATATTTTGTCTACAAATCAAGATGGGAACTCAGTTTGACAGCCATTTCTTGCCCTGATTCCAAGGAACTTTCGAGAAATCATTCTTGAAGATGATGTCTGAATAGGAATTCTGTTTATCGGAAGCAACAGTTCAGAATTCTACGCGGTCCCTCATTCCTAACAGCAGGACAGTTCGAACACTCGAATGCTGACCGGCTTTCTGTGCATCCCTAGCTATGCGTAAAAGACAGGACAGGACCTAGCACTCTTTCTAAAACAGAGTCGGCGTAAAGAATCAGACATGTCGAAGCTACACATATTCAGACTTCACAGCAACATATGGCAAAACGATCATATGCACAGAAGAAGAAAATTTTATTAAAATTAAAATCATGATTACATGTGAGAGAAATCCTATCTACAAGGGGTTTTTCTTCATTTTTTATGGTTACATATGAGGGAAATCCCGTCTACAAAGGATTTTCTCATCTTCATTGGAAGGCCACCCCCAGAATCTGTTCTGCCAGGTTCTCGCATCGGTGGAGATCTTTCTCTTCTTCCATGGCAGTTCATCGACTTCCACAGTCATGAACAAGAAGATCAATGGTGGGAGGATACAAAACTGGGCATAGACCCATCCTCCAACAGAAAAAAAGCAGAGTAAATCTGCTTTCCTACATCCAACGCCATGACAAACCCAGTTGAGGTATTAAACCCAACTCGATCCTGGACAGAGCTAGTCTATCTGCTCTCGTCCACGGAGGTAACGGGAGAAGGTACCGCTTGCAAGAAGCGTGGTAAAATATGACCCTTCCTCTCTCCGGAAGAACCGCCATACAAAGTTGCTGATTATCCCGAGCAAAGGAGGCTATGATATCCTTCCATGATCCATCGTAACAGAGGACATTTGCTCGAAGACGCCGTCTCTTTCGGCTCCTTACATACTGGAAGAACATGATCTCCTTCTTCCTCAGGTTATCCCGACGAACTCCGACGATCATCTCTGTGTGGTGAAAGAAACGTAGGAAGAACAGGTTAACTCCTCAGCCTTTTTATAGGCGAAAGAGATAACACCGATCCCCAATAACTCCGCCATAAAGTCAGTCTTGAAAGAACGTGTCAGACTTGACCGTTTCAGGCTCCATTCAGAAATGTTTCGAGTTACGAGGAACGGTTCATGCTTCATTCAAGCGTTTCAAATTACGAGAAATTTAAAAGCTTTGAAGAGGGTCTTGTAGAAGCATGAAAAATACGTCGGATAGCTCTACGCATCATGGTGATGCAGGGCAGCGTAAACAGAGGACCTCAGAGTCATCAAGCGTGCAACGGAGCTTTTTTTCCACTGAGCACAGCGTAAAATATGAACTCAAGGACTATACCGCATAAATACAGTATGTCCAGGCTGCTTCAGCGTAGACAGGGTGCTTCATCGCCTCTATGGTGTAAAACTCATCCGCTTTCAATGCAGCATTTAAGCGTACGAGGAACGCTTCGTATTCCCTGAAATGAACCTGTCAAATTATGCAGTGAACCTGACGTCTGATTTCTGACAAAGAGTACTGCACGGCTACCCAGACGACGGCTGGAATAATGGCAGACCACTCGGGACGCGCCCCTACATTTAATGCATAGGATGATGGCGGATCTCGGCATTTAATGCAGGGGATTTGATTAATATCACCGAACCGTCGTTTACTGACGTCTCCTCGGCATAAATTGCTTTTACGCGTACAAGGGAATACGCTGCCTTGTTTTATACAGGCAGATGTGAGCTTCTTACGCTCCACAGAAGACAAGCAGACTGCCACATCAAAAAACTGCTCTTCGTACAGGGCTCGAGGCACGTCTCTGCACTTATTGCTCAGAATGATGACAGACCTTCAGAACACGCCTCTGCAATTAATGCGCGGGATGATAGCGGATCTCTGCATTTAATGCAGGAGATTTGATTATATCCCCAAGAGCCGTAATTCTGGCTAAGGATCGCTCAGGCTTCTACGCCTCCTCGGCTTCTGTGCCTGCTCGGCTTCTATGCCTGCTTGGCTTCTACGCCCACACGGCTTCTATGCCTATTTGGCTTCCACGCCATGGTGACAGACATTGGCTTTTACGCCAACCTCTTCTACACAAGGGATACCTACCTACGTGGCTTCTACGCCGGGATCTTCGTAGCAGTTATACGTGTTTGTCCCTTAGTTGGACACGCGTCACACGCTCATACAAAAGATCATCTATACGCGGGCAACGGTTATTTTAACTATCGTGTAAAAGGGTGCTGTACTTTCCACTACTCGATTTCCACACCGACTGAGTGGTCACTGTCACTAAAACTCTATAAATAGAGACATCTATCGACAGAGGTAAAGGGGGTCAGAGAAAATCAAGGTCGAACTTCAGAAAAGATCGAACCAAAGGTCGGGAAAAATAGGTCAAAAGATCTAGGAGAGAAGTCGAAGAGTCCTCGAGAGAGAAGAATCCGGAGCTCATGCAAAGAGTAGTGATCGACGACTTTGGCATCGTGCATCTGCCCTCTTTTGCAACCATCGAAGATGCTTTCCGTCTTCTACGGCACTTCTTCACCATCGTGTGGTCCAAGGGCTAAAGTGATCGACTGCAGATCAGACACCTATAGCAATATTTATCCAGATTTAAAAATTGTACTCGACGTCCTCGTATAGGATTAATTGTACAAGCTTGTTTGTAAACCAAAGAAACGGGTTTCGTATAAACCTCGTCTTATATAAATTCTTCTTTCGTTTATCATCATAAACAAGGTGATGCACACAATATTTAGAAGAAGTACAGGAATCAAAAATAGAATGTAGAGGCATAAAATATGCTGGGAAATTTTCCTCGTATTTTACAATCAAAACCTCCTAACATACATGAAGTCCTTTCCTGCGTAAAATAGGGACTCAAGGTAGTTGGCGTAAACATGTTGCTTCCTACGTAAAACAGAGCTTCAAGATAGTTGGCGTAAAGTAGGGTTTCAAAATTGTCTGGGTAAAAGTCTGCGTAAAGGGTTCCGTGCGTAAAGTTGGTGCGTAAAAGTTAGACTGCGTAAAGATATGCTGCGTAAAATTTGCTTGTGTAAAAGTTCTGCGTGCGTAAATTCTGCGCACAAAGTCTTGCTATACTTTCTGCGTAAGGCTCGCGTGAAAGGTCTACGCATAAAAGTTGATGCATAAAATCTGTGCGTAAAAATCTAACATACGTTATGGTGTAATGTTTGTACGAGGAACTCATCATGAGTTGGTCAGTCAAATCAGTGAACCTGACATCTGATAAAAGTACTACACGAAGATCGAGAGGACGGCTGTGATGATAATTTTGCACAGAGACCCAGGTTGTCATTTAGTGGTATATCTAATACAAGTCATTTTTACGCATGGAGTCTCTGAGTACGCTGCCTACAGAAATGGGTTTTACGCTCAAAATAAAATAAAATCATGTGCTACATCAAAAGGCTGTTTCTTGCACAGGGCTCGAGGCATATCTCTGCATTTAATGCACGAGATTTGATCATGGCTGGGGAAAGCTAAAGCTGTGATAAATTACGCTCACATCACTATCCTTATATTTTACGCCTAATCAGGCTATTCTACGCTGGTTATCTATATTTCAGGAATCATCAAGTTTACGCAGGGGCAATTACCTATATGGCTTGCATGACGTGTCATACGTAGATTGAGAAGACTAAGGAGACGTAGTTAGCAATTGTCATAACCACATAGCAATTGTCATAACCACAGCGTAAAGTAAGCAATCTTCTGCATAGTTTGGCTTTTTAAGCCAACAAGCTGGTCATTTGGCTTTTACGCCAACAAATTGGTTGATCTTCAAAAATAGAGGTCCTTGGTCTCATCGTAAAGGGTTTCTGGCGTAAAACTGAAGGAAGAATGAGATTTTAGTCAAGTGTGGATGAGATCCTTATACTCTATTCCTATACGCAGGCTTATTTGGTACAGTTACGTAACCGAGACAATATATTCTCGACCTGCATGGGCCACCACTAAAAACATGTCATGCCACAATCCCAAAATACGTAGGACAAGGAATACGTAACACGCCCGGCCGTATGTATATGAACTCCAATATATGGAAATCATATACACACGTACGTTGTGTATGAATATGTAATCCACCAGTGGTAATATACTGTCACAACAAGTCACACACAATCTATATCTCATCCACAGCACAATTAATAGGTAGAAAATAAAGAGCTAAATAATAACTGGATATCCAAGATAAGTATCAAGTCTGATAGTCAGGTGGAAACAAATCCACTACAAAATGACTATACGGATGTAGTAACAAAATCTCTAATCAGTGGAAATAATCACAGCTACTCTGAGGGTAAGACTTCCCCAGTCAGGTAAGAAGAGTCAGGTCCAGGTCCGTACTCCTGCTGATACTCCTGTTCGTCCATATCTGGAAAGGAACCAGGTCCTCAGAGAGACGTAACAAGATACATAATAACATGCCAATGAGTACTAAAATAAACATCCATTGGGTCGCCTAACCGTCTAAGTAAAATGCAATTTGAGGCAACTTTGGGCGTATGGAAAGTGTAGGCTAGACATATGCTGACGTAATTTACCAATCGTGACAACTGGCTAGTATATGTCACATATGTCCCCAGTACAAGGGCGCAAGAACAGGGAATCTGCATGGTATATAACGTCCATACCACTCCGTCGAGTGTGGAATCAATGTAAAGGAAGTGGGGTGTCCCATACGCCTACTAGTAGTCCTCCCCGCACAATGCTCTAATCATGCCATATCCATGCCATGGTCTGGTTCATAGCCTATCCTTAGTACCCTAGCCCAATCCTACAACCAAACAAGGACAAGGATTGGACCATCGTACTACAATAGGCTATGTCCATGGACCTCTAATAACTGTCAAGTCTTCTAGCATACAAAGTTTCTATCAGCAGTCATCCCTAACGCACGGCCCATACGTACAGGAGGCCAACCCAATACGTAGTCCGGGATCTATATGAGACTCACAACTCGTGTAATAACTGTGTCACGGCCAATGAATCTAATGATGCTCCATAATACTGGATGGTATCATAAAGTAGGTCCAAATCTACAAAAATAAACATCTATATAAGCAGAATTAAAATATGCATGTATCAGCTGGAATGTAAATAATAGTACAATGGCAAAGTATACTTGCCGAGCAAAAGTTCTGTATAGTGCACGTCCAAAGCAGTGTGTTAGTTTAGTGAAAGAACAATTGTAGTTAGGGTTTGAAAGAGTTGTATATATATAGAAATATGAGGTGGTGGGGGTCACTTAATGGTTAAGAAACTACTGCTGCTGCTGTTTCTCTTTCATTGGTTTAGGTTTCGGCTGAGGGTGGTTTAGTAATAACATAGAGATAAGAGGCGGTGGGAATGAGGCGGTGTGTTTGTTTTACGCGCGGAGTTGGTGGAATAAGAAGAGGTGGAGTTCTACTTTACGCGTGGAGTTGCTTTACGCGTGGGGTTTAAACTTTACGAGCGGAGAAGGAAAGAAAAGAGAAGTTGGTTTGCTACTGCTGCTGTTGATTCCTTACTTTACGCAGGTTAGGGTGCAAGCTGGTAGTGGGTTTAGGAGTTTGGGTTTCGGGTTTTGATATCCAATATCCAATATGAATTGTATATATATATATATACACATATCTATTCACAGAAAATTCTAAGAATTATATTGGATAAAAATAATTAATAAAAATAATTAATACGATTTTCAGAATTAGGGTTCTTACAGCGGCGGTGGCAGGTTACTGCGGTGGTCGTCGTGGTCGTGGTGGTCATCGGCGCCGGGGTAGCAGCTTCTGGCTCGGGGTGCCGGAGTTGTCTGGCCGAAGGTGGAGAAGCGGTGGTGGCTTTGGTTGTGTTGGTGATGGTGGTGGTCGAGTTTTATAGGGGGTGGCCGGCGGTTACGGGGAGGTGGACGGTCGACCGGCGGTGGGGAGTGGAACCGAGGGGTCGCCGGCGGGTCGCGGAGGCGGGGAGGCGAACGGTCGGCGAACGGTCGGAGTCGCGGCGGCTTTAACGGTCGAGGGTTTAATTTCCAGTTATTGTAGCTTAGCGGGTCGGGTCGGGTTGTGGGTACGGGTCGGGTTCAGGTCGGGTTGTGGGTTCGGGTATAGATCCAAATCCATTAGGGTTGATTCGGTTCAGATTGGTTTAATTTGGTTTGGTTTGGTTCGGTTCAAGTTGGTTCGGTCTGGTTTAGTCTGGTTTATTTTAAAACGATATTTTAGCTATTTAAAAATAATTTTTGAGCCCAATAAATTTCAGAAAAATTACACAATATCCAATTATTTATTTTACACTCAAAAATATATTTTTTATAATATTTTAATATTTAATTTAATTCACAAAAATATTAATTCCTGAAGAATATTTATTTTTAAATAAATAAAAATTACAGAAAAATTCTAAAAAATTATAATTAAAATTTAAAAATCTGGGTATTTACAAGTATTAATTATATTGTCAAACACATTCTTCTTGATATGCATGACATCAAGGTTATGTCTGATCAGAATGGTGCTCCAATATGGCAGATCCCATAATATACTCCTCTTCGTCCAGTTATGAGTGCGGCCAAATCCGTCACACTTGTACCCCTTAGCAGACTCTTCGATAGCACTTGGTAAATCTTTTCTCTTTCCATATCGTGTATCCGGGCCACCTTGGCGGTGATTGGCCTTATCCACAACGTCGGTATGAAAAAGCATTCATATTGCTCCAGCGGATGATCCTTCAGCAGGAATTATCGATGACAATCGAAGAAGAATGGTTTGCCTCCGTGTTTCAAACGAAAAGCCTTAGTGCGTTCCATGCAATACGGACATGATAGATAGCCATGGGTGCTCCATCCCGATAATATTTCATAGGCCAGAAAGTCGTTGATGGTCCATATAAGTTCTGCCCTCATCTGAAAATTTTGCTTTCTAGAAATATCGTACGTGTTAGCACCTACTTCCTACAGCTGATTCAACTTATCTATCAACGGTTGTAAATACACATCTATGTTCCTCTTCGGATTGTTCGGACCCGGGATAATAACGGTTAGGAATATATACGAAGTCTTCATGCACATCCAAGGTGGTAGATTGTATGGAGTGACGATCACAGGACAACATGAATACTGAGAGCCCGAAAGTCCGAATGGGGTAAAACCGTCGGAGGAGAGCCCCAATCTGACATTACACATATTAGAAGCAAAATTTGGATACTCTCGATCAAAATACTTTCATACTTCTCCATCGGATGGATGATCCAACACTCCTTCGATCTGTTTTTGCCTGTGCCAACTCATATTTTTTGTAATCTCCTTCACTATAAACAACCTCTGCAACCGCCACGTCAAAGGCAAGTAGTGCATCGAATCAGTAGGCTTCCTTGTACCGATAGACCTTCCTCTACGAGTAGCCTTGTAGTGATCAGCACTACAGAATCTGCACTTGTCTTCATCCTTGTCGTCTTTATAGTACAGCATGCACCCGTTGCGACATGCATCAATTTTCTTGTATCCCATCCAGAGCGATCTCACCATCCTCTTAGATCGGTAGAAGTCTTTAGGAAACTTAGCACCCTCCGGCAAGATCTCTATAATCAACTCCATCAGTCGGTTGTAGCATTCTTGCGACATGTTAAATCGGACTTGATGCTCAATAATCTTGTAACCACCTTCAACGCTGAATGATTCTCACAACCAGGATATAATGGAGTCATTGCATTCTCCAGTAACTCCATGAACTTTGCAGCATCGATATTCGGTGCCTCCTCAGCTACATCATGATTATCCAGATTGAAACTAGGTCCACCAGCGTCAAAAACTATGTTCACGCACCCGTCGTCGTAATCAACGTGATCATGGACATCCATATATGGCTCCACATAAGGCTCTGGCTCTGATGCTAAAGGCACAAGTTTTCAGTGTGAGGTTCACTAATAGTAATTAGTCATAAAATCCCTTGAGTACAAATGATATGTCACATCCACCTTTGAGTGATATTTCAAGTTGTGATATCTCACACACAGACACTTAATTTTGGTGTCGTCCATGTACTGAAGGAATTCCTTGGCGAACTGTAGAAACTATTTTATCCCTGTATCAATTAATCTCCTGCAGTATACATGTCATCAGGATGACGGTTGTACATCCACGAACGATGACACAGGTGGTAATTCAGATCCATTTCTAGATAATTCTGCAAAGATGAATAGACATCGTTCAATTATATTATCCAAATGGATGCAAAGATGGATACACATGTTCATCAAAGTAACAAATCTGATTGATGCGTGAGTATTCGAGTTGTGATGCGTGAGTATCCATATCGTGATTCATGACTAGACATCAAAGTAACAACTATGTTCATCAAATAGATATAGCATTTATACCTACTTATATAACTATATATTTCTATACCATGGTACACAATATCACATTGATACTCTCTTGTATCTTGACACTAGAATACAGTTCAAATACCCATGACACTAACTATACTTGACACTTGGTATCTTGGTACCAACATACACTCTAGGTCACTCTCTCTTGACACTCAATACATATTTATACCTACTTCTATAACTGTATATTTCTATACCCTTATATATGTATCTATCTATATATATTATTAATCCTCACTAGCTCACTCATCCATCACTCAAACATATACACATACACACCTCTCACTTGGACACTCTCATACAATTGACACATATACACACACACAAGGAACACGTGGACTCTCATACACTTAACACATACACACACACACACACACAAGGTACTACACATACCCAAACACAATATCTTGACTAAAACACATACCCAAATTTATATCAATATAAGTTGTTTTGTGTTGGAGTATTGAAGTTGGAGTATTAAACTTAATTATAAACTATGAAGAGAACACTTGACACTTGACACAAACACACAAGGTGCTACCCATACCCAAACACAATAAGTATAAGTAAGAGTTTTCAACTCAAAAATCCATGTAAGAGATTTTTTAACAAACATGTTATGCACATATATATAAAATCAAGGCTTGCCTTGGGCGCGCGCGCACGCACACACACACACACACACACACAGAACGTGTGTGTCGTGTTAGTGTGTCTGTGTGTGTCTATCTGTGTCATATCGGCAATAGAGAGTTAGGGTTAGGGTTACCTGACCGAGGGGTCGGGGTCGGATGGGTCACGGGGGAAGCACGGTCGGAACCCTAACCCTCAGACGGTCGGTGCCGGAGGGGGTCGCAGTCGCGGTCGCGGAGAGAGAGAGAGAGAGAGAGGGGGGGGTTAGGGTTTACCGACAGAGCAGGAGGGGTCCCGGGAGGAGTATCGTCGGAGCTGGAGGGGGTCGAGGGGGGAGAACGGTCGACGCCGGAGGGGTCGTGTGGGGAAGGAGGGGATAAATCGGGTTTGAAATTTTTTGGAATGGGGAGAAATAAAATCGGTCTGTAAACCTATATGAAAATATTTTAGCGACATATGGAATATGACGTCGCTAAACGTCACAGATTTCATTATATTTAGCAACGTATGGAAGATAACGTCGCTATAATAAAAATAATAGTAACGTTTTACGATATCTGGCGACATCTGCTTTCGTAATATTTTTTTTTAGTCTCTAAGGGTCGCGGACAGTCGCTAACAGCGACGTTCTGCGATGTTACTTTCTGGCGTCGCTAAATTCATAAATGATAGCGACGTCAGTAAATAACGTCGCTAAAAACGTCGTTATTTTCTCATATTTTGGTAGTGAATCGTTGAATCTTGTTTATATATATATATATATATATATATATATATATATATATATATGTGCGCGCGCGCGCAGGATATGCAAATGCAATGAAATTGTCTTCAATGTCTTCCAACAGCTGACAATAATTACTCCCTATGGGCCATGGCAGCTATCTATGATGCATGACAGAACCCTTCTTCTCGAATATATTAGAAGCAGGATATGATATTGGCCACGTCACAATTCTGTCTGTAGGACAATCATCAGATTCCATGCTCGGGATCCGCATGCAGTTGAAATATACTTTTGTGTAATCCAACGCGCGCGCGCGCGCGCGCGCGTGCGTGCGTGCGCGCAGGATATGCAAATGCAATGAAATTGTCTTCAATGTCTTCCAACAGCTGACAATAATTACTCCCTATGGGCCATGGCAGCTATCTATGATGCATGACAGAACCCTTCTTCTCGAATATATTAGAAGCAGGATATGATATTGGCCACGTCACAATTCTGTCTGTAGGACAATCATCAGATTCCATGCTCGGGATCCGCATGCAGTTGAAATATACTTTTGTGTAATCCAACCAATCCACTTGAGGAATTAGCTACAGACATTATAATTATTATCACCAACCAAAATGATTGAGAAACAATAACAATACACCATTCTAAATCAGTTTCCACTTCTTAATATTTGGGGTTCCTTTGTGATATAGTAGCCATTAGGAGTACGTTCAATGCAGAGAACTCTTGTAAATGCTTCTCTGTCACGTATCCTTCTTTAAGCATCTTCCTTATTATGATGCACCTCATCTTCTTATGCCATTTCCACCGTCTACATTTACATATCTTCGCTTTCTCAAGACTATATATATATATATATATATATATATATATATATATATATATTTATATATATATATATATATGATTCAAATACTTCATCTTTATTTCCTGGGACTCTCTATCGAGAAAGATTGACAACGGGATGAATCTTTCTTGATAAATGAGGAAAAGACCCCCTTTTTTTTTCTCTCTTTCTTGAAACTTTCAACATTTCTTTCTTGAAACTTTCAACATTTCATTTTGAGCTTGAGATAATGATACGATATCTTGTGTATCAATTATAGCCGAACGCGAACCGAACATGAATTGTTTGAATCGTTTCATTGTCTCGAATAGATAATATATATATTTATATATATATATATATATATATATATATATATATATATATAAATTAATATTGTACTCTTAAGCATATATATTGAAATAAAATGTTGGCTATGCATCATTCCTTTCGATCTTAACTTTGTTATACAATACATAGCTACTTCAAGAAGTTGATTAATCTCTAGTTTTGTTCAATTAGATTGTCGTGAAAAAATAATAATAATAATTATAATGTTAACCTTTTCTTTTCTCTTTTTTCTTTTTTTAGTTGTAGATATCATCAGTCTGGCGGCGTTATTTACAATATAAAACGCGTAAAGTTCTATAATTATTAACTCATCATATTTTTGTGTTGTTTCTACCGTTGGTATTTCTTTTTGGCTATTATTTGTATCGCTTAATTTATTTGTTTGGTTTAGGTACTTAATATAATTAAATATTAGCTAGAGCATTGTAGGCTACACAATTCATGCATGCATGCACTCTCTCAGCTTGGCTCCAATAAAACAAGATTATGAACAATTCTTCAAAAAGAAAAAGAAAATTCCACATCAAATTGTATAGTTGCATTTTGTCCTATGTCCTTATGTCATATCTATATTTGGGATTGATCGGACAAGAGAAATGATCAGGATCCGAGTTTATTTTTAGTGTGATCCGGTAATAGGTTCATTGTCAAGGTTCACAGTATCGATATCGGGGTCGACGGTATCGAATCTGAGTATCGAATTTTTCGGTATCGAAAAGTAAATAATTAAAAATAAACTATTAACATTTTAGAAGAAATATTTTACACATTTGGACATAATTTTAAGTATTTTTTATGTTATTTTTTAGTAATTTTAAAATTGAATAAAATAATAGTCACATTGTCGATTGATTTATATGCGATAGATAAGTATTCTTTTTTTACATTCTTGCTATGCTATTACATCCTTATTGATAGTCTTTTTTTGATTAATTTTTTTTGTCGAATTGATCAAAAAAGAGATCTCTAATGTGTTGGAATGGGTGAGATTTTCAACCTATGTAAAAAATATTCCAGAGTAGAATTGAATATTTCTACATATAATAGGAATACCTCAATTATTTGGATTGGATATTCCTAAATATAATAGGAATATCTCAATGGATTTGGATTGGATATTCCTACATATAATAAAAAATATGTCAATAAATTTGAATTTGGATTGTATATTCCTATCTATAATATGATTGCTAGTTGTGAGTTTAAGGCTATATATATGTGTCTCCTGGCCTTAAAATATATCTCTCTCTCTAAAAAAAAAAAATATAGCAACAAGAAGAGAAAATGAGGTTGCGACATTGGAGAGGAAAAAAAAGGATTGGAGAAGAAGGAGATCAGTTTCGGATATTTCTCGTTGTATTTTTTTTCGTGGTTATAATCTATTTTATGTTCCAAAAGAGTTGTGGTGATCCATTTGGATCAGTGAGAAGTCGATGTATTTTTTATTCCATTAGTTGATGCTTTTCAGGGTTTGACTCCGATCGTCCTGTAATTTTTTCAGCAAGAATTTTCCACGTCAAAAATTTCTGTGTCTGCGATTTATTTTTGGCATTTTTGATTTATGCATTTTGTTCGATTCTCTTACAGTTATTCTCTGATTTAGAGAACGATTTCTGCACTTTCGTTCCAACACAATGTTGATATCAATTAGCATAACAGGTTCTAGACAAGGAATCACATCAATATCTCTAATCTAGTCGTAATGCGAGCAGCCTACAAATTAAAAGTTGGTTCATGGTTTATGTTTAGTGCTTTTCTTGTGAAAGCATACATACATTAGTATTATTATTATTATTATTATTATTATTATTATTATTATTTATTTACTTTGAGACTAGGACTGATGCAGATCTCTCCAACAATTCACACCAGTTTTAACTTTAGACTATTTTTTTATAAAGTTTGCTGAAACTACATTGACATTGAAATTAGATTCCCCACAACTAATTAAACAGAAGAATGTGAAAACTTTCCAATATATTATTCAAGTTTTAAATTATTCAGTGAGACGGATTCACCATTTGGTACATCCTTATGTTGAAATCATGTACTGTACTGAGTACAGGACAAGCTTACATGATTCCATCGTATGATCTACTTACAATACATATTCTAGACTAGGACTGCAAATGAGCCAAATCGATCCAAGCTTTTATAAGCTTGAGCACAGTTTGACTAGAATTAATCGAGCTCGAACTTGAGCTTGGCTTGATTTGAGCTCAAATTTGACTTGGTAAGCAAGCTTGATTCAAACTTGATAACAAATTTAATAAGCTCAAAATTAAGTTCGTTAAATTTGATTTCAAGTTTGTTCAGCTTTATTTCAAGCTCATTAAGTTTGATTTCAATCTTAACCAGCTCAATTTCAAGCTAGTTAGGCTTGAATTTAAGTGAATGTAATATTAACAATTAATTATTTATAAAAATTTAATTAAAATTTTCTTAATATCAATTATTAAGGACAAATAAATATATAATGCACACAACCATATTGTTAACAACCATACATAAATTAGAATTCAACAAAGAACAAATTAAAATTTAAATAACAAAATAAATTGGTAGACTGCCAGCAACGAACTCCAAACGAGCTTCTAAACGAGCCAACTTTAGAGTCAGCTCACAAGCTCATAAACAAGCCAGCTTGTGAGCTCAAACGAGCCGAGTACTTCTCAACTTGAACTTAGCTCGTTTATTAAACGAGTTCGAAAATGAAAATTGAGCTCGACTTGTTTACTAAACGAATCGAGCTCAAACAAGCTTTTATCGAATCGAGCTCAAATGAACTTTTATCGAACCGAGCTTCAAACAGCTTGCGAACGAATTTGCTCATTTGCAGCCCTATTCTAGACATGCATAGTTCAAGTGTTACTTACAAAGTGTATGAAAATTGGATTTGTCTTAGCCATCTCTTCTATTCAAGGATGGTTTTTTATTTTTGTATTGTTGGAGACTGAAACTATATTAAAAGTTGGTCATAAGAGCTGTTATAAGTTGTTGTCAAAAACTATTGTTTATTTGACATGTCTAAGTAATTATATGCTAAAAGGGCTCATCTCAAAAGTTATATGTTATTTTACAAAATAAATTTGTTGCTAAAATATTGAAAATGAAGACAACGGGGCTTTAGAGAAACTTAAAAGACTGTTTTTAGATATTACACAATAGGTTAAAACAGCAGGTTTTGAAAATAACTCTTCTTTACATTCAAATACAAAATAAACAACTTTATAGAACATATTTGTGGGTTAACTGCTTTTCATAAGAAAATATTATAAAGAAACCATAGTTTACAAAATACAAAACTATAAAAGTGAGAATTATTTTGCCAACTCAATGATCATGTTGAAAATATTCAAATTCCAAAACTAATACGAAAGAGCATGACGAACGAACTGAGTGAAAAATCGTGGGATAGATCGACGGTGACATGATGGTTTCCCAGTGACTCAAGTCTTTTCTGCTAGCACCGGATCCCATCAACCTCTAATGGAAGATCGTTACGTCAGCACCCTCTCCCCTCCGGTTCGTAAGGCACCGTCACGTCAGTGCCTCTCTCGATTTGTAAGGCACCGCTAAAACTAATACGGAAAATTTCATTCAGAGCAATCAAATTAAACCAAATCCTACTGAGAGCATAAAATTTTTAAAATTTTCAAAGAAAGCATCATAACGTCCATCGGAATGACGTTTTACGATTTTTCAAAAAATTTCGTATGACTGCCGTTAATTCCGTAATATATATATATATATATATATATATATATATATATATATATATATATATATATATATATATATATATATATACAGAAAACGTCCTTTGGAATGACGTTTTTCTATATATAATATTTTTGTTTAACGGCTCTCTCTCTCTCACCTCGCTCTCTAACTCTCTCTCTCTCTCTCTCTCTCTCTCTCTCTCACTCCCTAACTCCTCCATGACCACCGATAGCCTCTCCCTCCTCGCCCTCCGCTCCGCCGTCTCCCTCGACTCCATCCGAGTCCTCTCCTCCTGGTCCCCCACCGACCCCGACCCCTGCCTCTGGCCCGACGTCTCCTGCCGCCCCGACGGTCGGGTCTCCTCCCTCCTCCTCCGCAACCTCCGCCTCTCCGGCTACCTCACCTCCGTCCTCCCCGTCCTCTCCGCCCTCCGCTCCCTCGACCTCTCCCGCAACAACTTCTCCGGCCGCGTCCCATCTGGCCTCGTCGGCCTCGCCTCCCTCTCCCATCTCGACCTGTCGGAGAATCACCTCTCCGGCCCCCTCCCGCCCTCCCTCGCCGCGCTCTCCTCCCTCACCGGCGTCCTCAACCTCTCCTGCAACCGATTATCCGACGACATCCCGCCCCGTCTCCCTCGACTCCATCCGAGTCCTCTCCTCCTGGTCCCCCACCGACCCCGACCCCTGCCTCTGGCCCGACGTCTCCTGCCGCCCCGACGGTCGGGTCTCCTCCCTCCTCCTCCGCGACCTCCGCCTCTCCGGCTACCTCACCTCCGTCCTCCCCGTCCTCTCCGCCCTCCGCTCCCTCGACCTCTCCCGCAACAACTTCTCCGGCCGCGTCCCATCTGGCCTCGTCGGCCTCGCCTCCCTCTCCCATCTCGACCTGTCGGAGAATCGCCTCTCCGGCCCCCTCCCGCCCTCCCTCGCCGCGCTCTCCTCCCTCACCGGCGTCCTCAACCTCTCCTGCAACCGATTATCCGACGACATCCCGCCGGAGTTCGGCAACATACAGAGAGAGAAGAGAGAAGAGAGAAGAGAGAGAAAGAGAGAGAGAGAGAGAGAGAGAGAGAGAGAGAGAGAGAGTGAGTGAGAGAGAAAGAGAAGAGAGTGAGTGAGAGAGTGAGCAGAGAGAGAGAGAGAGAGAGAGAAGAGAGAGAGAGAGAGAGAGAGAGAGTGTTAGAGAGCGGATGAGTGAGAGAGAGATTTTAGGGGAAAAAAATTAATAATACACAGAAAACGCTCTTTGGAAGTACGTTTCAAAGGACGTTTTCTGTATATTATTAAAAAAAAAAATCTAAACGGAGACAACGACAGACAAACGAAAAATTTTAGAAAATCGTAAAATGTCCTTCCAATGGGCGTTATGATACTTTCTTTGTAAATTTTAAAATTTTTATGCTCTTAGTAAAATTTGGTTTAATTTGGTTGCTCTGAATAAAATTTTCCGAAACTAATATAACATTGCTAACACAAGGTACGAAAAGAGACATGCTTCTCAACCATGTGAACGGGAGAGAAGGTATGCCATTAATTTTGGGGAGATCAAACTCACAGACGAAGCAAGTTAAAATTAACACTCACTCACTGGTCACTAACGTTGGGATTCACCATTTTTTTTCCTAATTCAATAATTATATTTTGGCCACCAAGAATAATCAAGTTTACATAAACTATGCGAAAAATTAGCTCCCACAACAACAAAGGATGGGATAAAGGAAATTCCAATTAAATTTCATTCATAGTAGGTCAATAAATTCATCCCTACTAATATAAGCGGCTTGAAAATGGTTTAAAATTGAGCCGTCTAAATCGTATGTATATCATCAATAAATTATTTAAAAAAAATTAATATTACGTAAAATTGTTGAATTTTTTTTTATAATTAACACTTCATGGATTCGAACCTAACTAATCAAGCATAATACCTCCCACATTAACCACATTAGTTAGAAGAGATGTTTGCTTATAATTAGATTATATTAAGTAGTTAAACAATTTTTAAATTTATTTATTTTTTAATTTTAAATTACGTGAGGATATACACTTAGACGGCTAATCATTTTCAAAATTTTTTATGAAAAAAATATATATATCCATAATAAATTATAATTAATATATAACAAATTCTAATTAAAATATAAAAATATATATAATAAATCTTAATTTAAATATATTAGAATATTGAAATAATTTTATATTAATATTAAAATAAAATATTATTTTACGTACGTTGCAAGTAAATTTACTGGTCAATATAAAAACAACAAAAAAAAGTGGCGACCGGCCAAAATAGACAATCGAGTGTAGTTAGTTAGATGCATTTTTTTTTTATAGTAAGTTAGATGCATATGTAGAAGCATGATATTATATAAGAATTCGGATCCACAAAGATTCTTTGATTTCTTTCACTCCAAACACACCCAAAAAAAAAAAAAAAAAATCATAATAAAATAAAATAAACAACACCATAGCATAATCACCAACAAGGAAGGAACCCCTTAATACACCATGACCATAGGTCTTGTGATATTAATGAAAGTGCTCAGCTTCTCCTGTAGAATTCTGATAAAGTTGTTAACCCAATGATTTATTTTGGTATTTTTATAATGGTTAACTGATTAAAATTTATGTTATAAATTATACAATAACTATATTGTTAGTACTTAAAGTTGGCATAGGCTTAGTATAATTAAATTTTATCATCTTTGCTACTATGTATATTGTTTTGTTCGACTAACATTTATTTTGTAGAAGAAAAAAAATAAGTAAGACTAAATATGAACTTATGCAAATAAAAAAAATTATTACGGACCAAAGACGCGTTAGCTCAATGATTTCTCTGAACGACCCATGATATCTCTGGCCCACGGATAGGATTTCGAGGGTCCCAATGACCAGTCAGCAGGAAGGGTTTCGGGGGCAACATCCCTGTGGGGATTCAAGGACGAAGCCCCCGAAAGCTAATTTGTTTCGCTTCGAACTATACAAAGCCAAAGTTCTAACAAATATGAACTACTTGAAGAAGTCAAACTATCAAGACCTCGACTCTAGTGTAATCTCTAGCTAAGTTATGGCAAACGAAAGCTCCAAAACTTTAGCAATTTAAATTATATTTTTAACTTAGCAGTATACCAACGGTATAACGATAATCGATATACCGCCAGTATATTGTTAGACCAGTTTTTGGCCTAATTAAATCAACTTCCAAAAAGTTTTTGTCTAACAGATAGCATACAGTCATGATCTACCAGTATATTGCAGGTATAACGACGGCATACAGCTAGTATACAGACGATATATTATTACACCCAAATTTGTTTTCCAAAATTTGTTTGTCTTTACAGCACATACAAATTGTCCTTGGTAGTATACCGTCTGGACGAATTCTACACAACACTCAATTTTAATTATAACGACTATATTTGTAGTCCTTACTGTGTGGGAAATATATCGGCGGTATACCATCTGCATAGTAACGACTCTATTTTGATATGCTATTTTTGTGTGCTCGATATAAACCTTTTTGGCATCTTTATTACCCACTTATTTTGGGCCTTAAGTTTTCATCTATCATATACAAACCACTCAACATACAAGAGCTTTTACTTGCCAAACATATCTGAGATAGAGTGTATATTGAGTTGTACATTAAGATCTTCATTTGTTAGAAGATCAATATTTCTTGTAAGACGTTAAAATCCGCAAACTTTTGGATCAAAGTTTGTGTAAAAGTCGACGAGTCATTTGAATCAAAGCTCGTTCGTAAGAAGTCAGCGATGCCTCAGATCAAAGCTTGCAAGTGTAACTATTTTCATAATAGTGTATTAAAATTGGTGAGAGTTCCGAGATTGAAGTACCTTATAGATAATACTGGATCTCATTTCTGTTGGCTGTGTATGTGAGCAAAAGCTCGACTTTCTCTTTTTTCTTTAGTCCTGCATCGGTTGGACCACTCCCCCCTTGTATGTATATATTAGTTCTTCTTCAATGCTCTCTTAAAGATGTTGTGTGGGGAACCCCTTGGGCCACACGCGCACGCCGGCGCCGCTTATCGGTCCGGCTCGGCTCAGTTCGGTTTGGCGCGCATGACGGGTGCGGGTACATGCCCACACCTCCGGACGTCGAATGCCGATCCAATTTACTCTTCGGGTTCGGGCTAAGATCCAATTTGGATTGCAAAACCGATAACAATATTTACTTAAAAGATACATGTGTAATCTCAGCCTTGCAATCCAAAATCAACGATTGTAAGAAACTACCCAGATAGTTTTTTAGCGCGCGAGCGCGCACACACACACACACACACACACACACACACACATATATATATATATATATATATATATATATATATATATATATATATATATAAACAAAAGACTTTTATTTTCTGATAACCAGGAAAACCATTTTGAGGATTACACGATCAAACAGTCCCAAACCAAAACAAACATGTGAGCTGCAGTAAAAACAAAGAAATTAAACCTACAACCTACAATCACCCTATAACAAATTTAGAGAGGACTTTGGCACGGGTGGATGATGACGACTGGAGGTTCATGAGTTGTTGGGCATCTTCCTAGAACTAGAATCATCACCCCCGTCGGTGATCACCGCCGAGAGAGAATCAGGTGACTCAGTCCTCGGGTCAACGGTTGGCAGCCCAACTATGGATTCACTCACCATAGGGGGGACCAACCCCATACGAGAGCTCAAGGGCCTAAAACAAACCCCTCTGGCCAGGGACCAAAGTGCTGGGTAGCGATTCCCGATTGGTCGCAGAACCAGGGCCGACCGAAAATACAGGCCGAAGAAGAATGAGGTGGGCATCGTAGGGCGCCCCCTCTGTGAAATCGACTTGGTCCGTCCAGCTGGGACGACCTCCAGAGCTCGTCAACGAATATCCCAAGGGGGAGACTAACCGTCAACGTGCATGTGTGTGTGCGTGCGTGAGTGCGCACGCGCGCGTATATATATATATATATATATATATATATATATATATATATATATATATATATATATATATATATATATATATATATATTCTATGTTGTCCACATAATTATCATCGGCACAGTATCTATTGGATTAGATTTAAAAAATGACTCAGATTGAATCTCTACAGAATAAGAGAGAGTAACAAATAATCGAAACAAAAAAATCATATCTTATTCGGTAGAGATTTAATTTAATCCATTTTTTTAAAAATCTAATCCAACGAATACGGTGTATGTATATATATATATATATATATATATATATATATAAGCTGTTAAGAAAAATAATAATATAGACAAAATGAAAATAACTTTCTAAAATTGTTAGTAATAATAATAAAGATGAAACGAAAATGGCCATTGTAAGGAAAAATAATAACAAAGATAAAATAAAAATAGCTTTAAGGCATATCTGTATGCCGACACTTTCTTTATAAAGTTATTCGTCCCCACTTGAAAAGAGATTGTTGTCGAGTTCGGGGGTATACTTATCCATGATACAACAAAGTCTTGACCAAAAGATGCAGACATCAAATCTGAATCTTTTCTTCTTGTGGAGTAGTCGTAACTTGTGTTATGCTTGTGAATATGATTTGTGATTTTGGTATGCTTCTTTTGGTGCGTTTGAGACTAGGTATACTTGAGTTTATATAGAAACTCTCATACATTTTCATGAATATGTATGTCTCTTCCAACAGTCAGAACGAATATGAAAGTGAACAAATCATGAACGAAGAGTCACAACCAAAATCCAAAAGTCACGACTAAAATCCAACGAATATTAGAATTCGTTCGACCTAATGAATATGGAGATTCGTTCAAACTTAAGAATCTGAATATTCGTTCAAACACAATGAATCCAAATATTTGTTCAAACTCAACGAATCTGAACATAAAATTTTGTCGTGTACAATCAAACTAAAATCCTCAACATAAGCTAAGCTAATCTAATCACCTTTAGCACATCAGGGAGGCATCCTCCATTGGTCTTGGATTTAAGCCACGAAGGAAGCACATCTAATTTCTTTGTGGAAAAAATTAATAAGAGAGCAATATGTGCGGGTGGGATGCACGTACTGGACCTTCGGACCGGGATATGAACTTAGGGTCGGGAGAGTGACCTTCGGGTCAAGTTTGTAAGACTTTCGGACCGAGAATCTACACTAACCTTATTCGAAATTGAGAATAGTTTTGATTACGCCTCTTAAAAAAAATCCTTGAACATTATAAAAAAAAAATTGACAATTAAAATTCCCATAACCTAATGTTATTTGGTCAAATGCCTTAATAACAAAGTTGTGGATCATGACCAACACATGCCCATGCATACCATTTATAGAGAATTCTAATTTCTAGGTGACCAGCCGTCGAACTCGAGTGAGTGGTTATCGAAGAGAGACATACGGTCCTGACTGGATGACAAAAGATCAGTAGATCGAACCACGAAAATGTATTATTTCTTTCATTTGTAAATAATAGAAGTTGAAGATAGTGGACCCAAAACTTTTGCATACACAAATTCGAAATATTACGTCGGACATTTAAAAGAAAAAAAAAAGTTGACTAACTAGGATTGGTTCATGACTTGCTTCGACAGTACACCATCAGATTTGGAAATAGCTGAGAGTTGCAATGTTGATTCCTCGAAAATTTAGAACAAGTTCCCAAAAACTAACAAGAGTTTAATATAGATGAATTATTTCAGACTAGGCTGCTACATAACGTGTTTACAGACCCTTCCAACTTTCTTCATGGCGACCAAATTTTGTCTTATAAAGAGAAACTACGTACACGATTTTGACAGGTTCTAACTAACTTTGAGTTGCCACCGAGTTTAAAAAAAAAAGTTGACTAACTAATGTAGAATTTTTTTTATTTTTTTTATTTTCCGACATAACGTACGAAATCCGACGTAATGTTCGAAATTTTTATGCACACTGTATTGCATATTTTTGGGCTCACTATTTTTCAACTCCTACCATTTATAAATAGAAAAAATAATATATTTTCGTGACTCGATCTACTGACATTCCACCATCCAGTCAAAATCTTATATCTTTTTTCGGTGACCACAATAGTCACTCAAGCTCGATAGCTAATGTAGAAAGTTGATCAGGACACTTGTACGTTGTTTACAAATTAGTCCTCCATTAATTAAAATATGATTTACTAATTGAATTCATTCTCTGGAAAGCAAGTCAAAATTTGCTTCAACACAAAGAATTTGCACAATTTATGAGTCAAAACACATGCTTTATCATAAGGACTTACATTGAAATGTTGTTATTTCCTTTTACTTTCTTTTGTCCAACGTAGAAATTCATACGGGAATTTAATGGTAGGAAATTAACCTCCTCCGTAAGATCGAACCTATTTCGTCATGAAACTTAATGCATTCTCTTCTACCACTTGAGCTAAAAATAAAAATAAAATAAGAAAAAATAATTACATAAATAACACGTACAAATCAGTGCAGTTGCAATTTCATCTTTCTTTTCTTTTCTTTTTAAATTTGTTCTTCTATCATTTTGTCTCTATTGGTTTGTTTTGTCCTTCTTATACTACTATTTTTTTTTTCTTTTTTTCTTTTTTTTGAGATATCCGGCTATATGCACGAAACTTTATGCACGCTGCGTTGTATGTCATTTGGGCCCACTGTTCCCACAACTCTTCCGCGGTTTGATCCCGAGATCTCCGTCCAGCCAGGAAGGTTTTATGTTATATGTTATAAGGAATATAAAACTTGTCATTGGTGTGTGAGTATAAAGGTCGACTTTGGGATATTTTTTAACCGGCCGTTTATGAAAATCACTGCTTGTTAATTTTTTTGAAGCACTATTTTTGGTTGGCTCAAAAATCTTTCAAAGCTCTATAGAAACAGAGACGTGGTTTTCGTCGAGGATCAGACCATGACCAACACTCAGGATTCCGAAATGCCTTCTGAGGATGAGGAATTGCCTGAGTTAGAGTTATTTCGTTTCGAGCAGTTTTCAAAGGACATCGCAGAGGATCCAGTTATAGGGAAGCCAGTACATGGAGTTGCTCCTAACCTTGATCATCATCCTGCTGATGGTGGTCAGGGTGACCCTCAGGAGGATGAGCATGCCGATGAGGCAGTTCCTAAAAGGAAGAAGGCTGTTGATATACAGCCAGCACCAATGGTTCCATTGAGGAGGAGCGATATAGAGCATTGACCATCTACAAGATACTCACCGGATGAGTATGTGCTACTGACTAACGGAGGAGATCCCGAAAGCTTTGCAAAGGCTATGGAAGATGAACATAGGCAAGAGTGGATGGAGGCTATGCAGGGGGAGATGAGTTCCTTACATGCCAATTCTACTTATGAGCTGGTGCGTTGCCAAAGGACAAGAAGGCTTTGAAAAATTGATGGATATTCAGAGTGAAGCAGACAGATGATGCTACTCGCCCTCAATACAAATCGAGACTGGTAGTTAAAGGCTACAGTCAGCGGAATAACATAGATTATGATGAGATCCTTTTACCAATCATCAAGCAGTCGTCTATTCGGGTGGTGCTAGTATTGGCAGCCAGTTTTGACTTGGAGGTCGAGCAGATGGATGTGAAGATGACATTTCTCCATAGTGATCTTGAGGAGGAGTTGTACATGGAGTAGCCAGAGAGATTCTGTGAGAAGGACAAGTCACACTTGGTCTGCCGGTTGAGGAAGAGCTTGTATGATCTGAAGCAGGCTCCGAGGCAGTAGTACAGAAAGTTCGAGTCATTTATGGGGGATCATGGTTATCCACTGACGACGTCGTATCACTGTATTTGTGAGGTACTTTGCAGGGGATAATTTTATCATTTTACTGCTCTATGTTGATGATATGCTACTGGTGGATCGGAATGCCACAAGGATAGTGGAGTTGAAGTGCCAACTGTAATGTCCCGTTCCCCCTATTCGGGGAGCGTGGCCAAGAAATACTTAAGACCATTCGATCGGGACAGATTGAATCAAGATCCTTTCCTCATTATGGATTGGTTTCTTCGGAATCAGGTCCCATATTCAACGAATCGTGCCTCAAGGAAGGACTCAGTGGCAGAGTCGAGAGGGGCCTTTCCGTTGCGCTGGTTTTCTTGCCCGATTTTGTGCCGCTTGGTTGCTTTCTTGTTGGCTTTATGACTTGCGTTTCCTTGAACGATTTCGAAGGATTTCATTGCCTTCGTTCTTAGGATCTCGTAATTTTATATCTAACCTCAGAGACCAAAGCAGGAGATATTGATCATCTGTTGGTGCGTGCAGGTGATCGGGTAGACGACGCACGTGCGGAGTCTTGATGTTCTCCCTTTTATCTCCTAGTTCACCAACTTGTGAGTGGCTTTAATTCGATTAGCACCCTTCTGCCAAGTCTTCACTCTAAATAATAATTGACTCATTATGCATCCCGCTCCAACGATATCATAATAAGATTAAAACTGAGTCAAATGAAAGATGAGTTAGACTTGAAACACATGAAATGCTTGTCACTTAGAATTCTCGAAAGATCACATTGATGCGTGCTTGTCCGCTATGCATATATATATATTCATATTTCAGTTGTAGCTAGAATTATTCTATATAACTGTACAGATATATTGTGCAAACTATATTGAAATGCAATCACTTGGACAGGAAGACTATGCCAAATACTCTATGCTAAAGTAGATGTACACATTCTTGTGGGTTGAATGCTTTATCTATTAATTTAGTGTCAATGCATAGTTCGGTCGGACAACTTTTGCACAAGGTTTAGTTCCTACGAACGGCGCCCGGGGCACTGGGGCCGATTCATTCCGGACGGAACTCGGATAGCTACGCTAGCAAGTCTAGCACGGGTAAGGCGGGGGAGGCCTTGCAGCGGGGCTTGCTACCCGAGCTGCAAGGGTCACCGCTTACTGTAGCTATTGTCCACGGTGGCAAGGATATGCCATGACCCAATGTACACATATATCTGCATTGCTTGCTCAAACTAATGGTGTCTTCGTGGAAGGGAAGGACATGGTAAGTGTTATGCAGGCAGTTCAGACGAGAAGGTAAAAGTTACCAAACGGTAGCATGTTGTTCCGTAAATCAAATATTCAATGCTTGCATGTAAAATTGAACTAAGGCAAGATAGAAAGACCACAATAATGTTGCATGTTTCATATGAAGAAACTTGAATTTGGTTAGTTGGGTTAGCTTGCCCTCACCAGTACTTTCAAAGTACTGACCCTCGTTGCAGCAGGTTCCCCGAGCCCGAGCGACGCGGCAAGGAGCTGAAGCTTCTTCCTCCCCCAACCAGTCCAGTATCCGACGCATTCCGTTCGTGACTTTTTTAGAGCTTCTACAAAGCACTCGGAGGTAGCGCAACCCTTATATGCGGCTCCGTGGTAAGGCGATAGCTTCGCCAGCAGGTGTCTATATTGTTTTGAAGTTTTAGTAAAGGATGTGATGTATGGAACGGCTATCTTATTTTGTATCCAAGTTGTAAGTCCATGTGGCATCCTTATCATTTTGGGTTAAGAGTCTGTAATCAGATATTCATTATCAATAAAAAGGAAACTTTTTTATGCCTCAATGTGTGCTATCTTTTGCGTACTCTGATGTATATGTTCTAAAGATTATCATTATGCCTAGGTCTTGTGCATGCGCGCCCTACGCGTGCACGACATCACGCCCGGGGGACGATTATCGATTGGACAAAATTGGGGCATGACATAGTGGTATCAGAGTGAAGCTTCAGATCATTTGATCTCGAGTCGGAACGTTTTCCTAAGATGACCCTGTCCCGTCCGAGTTTAACTCTTGAAATCGATTGGTGCAAAATAAGATGCGTTCCATACAGTGAGTCCGTAATACTCTATGAGACTGATGTAAGTTCCTTGTTTTAGTAGGAATGGCTTGAACCCAAGCAACAGACCAAATTGATGCAAGTACTTCCGGCACTTCGGCTAGTTCTGAGAGCCAGCGACCTGCGCCCTCCGTTGATCCGGTCGAACGAATGATGCAAATGCTGGAAGCGCAACAAAAGAGGGATGAGGCCCGACAGGACAAGTTCGAGAAAAATCTAGAGGCACGATTTGAGATCCAGCAGAAGCAGGTGGACGCTCTGCAACAAATTGTTTAGACCTTGGCCTCTAACCAATCCGCAACAACAATAGCGGAACCGGTGGAGCCAGCGACAGATGAAGTCATAGTGCCCCAAAACGCAAAAAAGAAGGATGTGACTGCCTTCGACTTTGATGACTTCAAAAATGTTTGCAACACGTCCTTCCGAGGGATGGAGGATCTGGTCGTGGCGCTAGATTGGTTGGCCGAGCTGGAAGACCACTTTAAGCTTTTGGAAGTACCCGACGACAAACGAGTCGCCTGCGCCCAACTCCAACTTTGGATGAACGCGCACGATTGGTAGGATATACACTGTAGATCTCTCTTCGCAGATGCTGATGGCGAGACGATCCCTTGGTCCACCTTCCGTGGCGCATTTGAAGAAAAATTTATCCTCCCACCCATTCGTCGTTAGAAAGAGAACGATTTCGTGCGACTGCAACAAGGAACGATGACAGTGAAATAGTATACCGCAGAATTTAATCGGTTGGCAAAGTTTGCTAGTTCCTAACTGCCCAATGCAGCAAGCTGAGCCAGACAATTTGAGGGAGGCCTGCGACCTTCCATTCACGCGCACGTAGTCGCTCCGCAATATGAGACGATGAGGGAAGTCCTTAACCATGCCCTGGTCCTGGAGCCACAATATCCTTCCACTACCACAGGCGCTGTGCAACATTCTCATCACAAGCTCCAAGGTAATACAGGAGGAAAAAATGCTAACAAGCGTCCAAATTATGGTGGCAACCAGGGCAACAATCAGGTAGGGAACCAAGGGCAGCGCTGTGCAAAATGCAACCGTACAGGGCACCAGGCTAGCGAATGTCGTAATCAAGGGTGCTTCAATTATGGTCGGCTGGGTCATTATGCTCGAGACTGTCTTGATCGTCCGAACCGAGTCCCTCAGCGTCGTGCAGAGCAGCAAAATTCAGTTCAGGGACCCCAAGCAAATCAGGCTGCACAGCACCAAGAGCGTCGTCTGAACACTGGGGGCCGGGTCATTGCTTTGACGAGGGACGAGGCACTTGCCTCGAACACCATAGTGTCAGGTATGTTGCTATTCAATAATGTACCTGTATGAGTGTTATTTGATTCAGGTGCTACACACAATTTTGTGTCATCAAACTTTGCTAGGGAACACAGATTTATTCAAACCCCGTTAGGCCTAAGGCTTAGCGTCAGTACTCCGTCAGGCACGAGCTTGCATGTCGATTCAGTTTGTCGTGAAGGCTGCATTTGCATCGGAGGAAGAAAATTGTCACTTGATGCAATAGTTCTAGACATAGGGGACTACGACATCATTCTGGGAATAGATTGGCTTGGCGCTTGTTCTGCTACTATCGATTGTGTGGAGAAGAAAGTCGTGTTTCGTCTTCCTGGTGAGATCAAATTTTGCTATTCGTGCAGTCCACAGTCAAAAGTGTCGAATGCCTGCATGGTGATCTCAGCAATGTCTGCACGGCGGTTGAATCACTCCGGCTGCGTAGGGTACCTGGCGTCCGTTCGAGAAACTCGGCAAGATTGTGCAAACGTTGAGTCCATTCCCGTTGTGGCAGATTTTCCTGATGTGTTCCTCGACGAGTTGCCCGGTATGTCGCCCGATCGAGAGGCAGAGTTCACTATCGATACATTTCCAGGAATCCAACCGATTTCCAAATCTCCGTATCGAATGGGACCGGCAGAGCTGAAGGAATTAAAGATACAGTTATAAGAGCTACTAGATCGTAGATACATCCATCTGAGTGTGTCGCATGGGGTGCACCTGTATTGTTTGTTAAGAAAAAGGATGGCTCGATGCGGCTTTGCATCGACTATCGGGAATTGAATAAGGTTATTGTCAGAAATAAGTACCCCCTCCCCAGAATAGACGATCTCTTTGATCAGTTATAAGCTGTAACCGTATTCTCGAAAATTGATCTCCGTTCGGGTTATCATCAGCTCAAGATTAAGCCGGACGATGTGCCAAAGTCAGTCTTTCGCACTCGCTACGGCCATTACGATTTTTTGGTAATGCCATTCGGTTTAACCAATGCCCCTGTCGCCTTTATGGGTTTAATGAACCAAGTATTCCGGCCATATCTCGATAGCTTGTAGTAGTGTTCATCGATGATATCTTGGTGTATTCGAAGAATGGGGCGGAGCATACAGAGCACTTGCGGATCGTGCTACAAACCCTTCGAGACAACAAGTTGTATGCGAAACTGAGTAAGTGCGAATTCTGGCTGAGCAGTGTATCTTTCCTTGGGCACATCATTTCTGCGGGAGGTATTTCAGTCGATCCGAAGAAGGTGGAGGCTATTGTCGAGTGGAAGCGACCTGCATCCGTTAGTGAAATTTGAAGCTTTCTTGGGCTAGCGGGCTACTACAGGCGGTTCGTAAAGGATTTTTCCAAACTAGCATTGCCTCTGACTCACCTCACACAGAAGGGAGTCGTGTTTGAGTGGTCCGCCGACTGCGAAACTTTATTTCAAGAGTTAAAGCATCGCCTAACCTCTGTCCCGTTACTTGCACTACCGGACGAGACTTCAGGATTCCAAATCTTTAGCGACGCATCAGGGCAGGGCTTAGGGTGTGTACTTATGCAGCAAGACAGAGTGATAGCCTATGCATCCAGATAGCTGAAAAAGCATGAAAAAAATTATCCTACGCATGATCTAGAACTGGCAGCAATTGTGTCCTGGTTGAAGTTGTGGAGACACTACCTTTATGGAGTGCCTTGCCAAATCTATACCGATCACAAGAGTTTGAAGTACTTGTTCACCCAGGCGGATTTGAACCTACAACAGCGACGTTGGCTAGAATTGATAAAGGATTATGACTTGACGATAGACTACACACCTGGTAAGGGAAATGTAGTAGCGGATGCGTTGAGTCTGGTCTTTGTGGGATCTCTGTCCGTCGATTGCAGGTTACAAAGGGAGTTAGAAGAAATGGGCATCAAACTCAGAATTCGTTATCGCGGCGCGCGGGTTGCTCAGATGCGATTTGTACCCAACCTGATAGAGAGAGTTACATCTACTCAAAGAGATGACCCATTCCTCCAAAAAATACGGGAGCAGGTTCAAGCGGGGAAGGCGAAAGACTTTGTAGTAGATGAGAATGGGGTGCTACGAGTGAAGGAAAGGCTATGCGTCCCCAATGATTCAGAACTCAGAAAGGAAATCCTCACAGAAGCATATTACGCAGCCTATACTATCCATCCCGGGAGCACAAAAATGTATAATAACATTCTCACTATCTTCTGGTGGCACGGCATGAAGAAAGATGTGGCGCTCTTCGTGTCACCTATCAGAGGGTAAAAGCAGAGCATCATAGGCCGGGTGGAGAAATGCAGAATCTTGCTATCCCAGAATGGAAGTGGGAGCACATTCGTATGGACTTTATTGTTGGTCTGCCAAGAACACAACGGAAAAATAACGCAATCTGGGTCATTATCGGTCGGTTAACCAAGTCTGCACACTTTATCTCTATCAAAAGTACTTGGGGTGCTGACCGCCTCGCTCAGACCTACCTTGACGAGATAGTCCGGCTGCACGGAGTGCCAGTTTCTATAGTATCAGATCGGGACAGACTTTTCGTCTCACATTTCTGAGAAAGCCTTCAGTCGTCGATGGGGACCAAGTTGAAGTTCAGCTCAGCCTACAATCCTAAAACAGATGGCCAGACAGAATGGGTGAATCAGGTACTAGAAGACATGCTGCACCTCTGCGTGATCGATTCAAAGTCAAGTTGGGACGTCAACCTGCCGCTAGCCGAATTTGCTTACGACAACAGTTATCAATCTAGCATCCAGATGGCTCCGTATGAGGCTTTGTATGGGCGGAAGTGTAGGTCACCGATCTGCTGGGATGAAGTTAGGGAGAGGCAAATTCTTGGGCCAGAACTGGTTGAACAAACAGTCCAAAAGGTTCGGCTGATTTGAGAACGGTTAAAAGTAGCACAAAGTCGGCAAAAGAGCTATGCCGATGTTCGTCGTCGCCCCCTTGAGTTCCAAGAGGGGGACCATGTGTTCCTAAAAGTCTCGCCCATGCGTGGTGTTACGAGATTAGGGATAAAAGGGAAGTTAAGTCCGATATTTGTTGGGCCGTTTGAAATTCTCAGACGTGTGACTTTAGTTGCTTACCAAATTACATTGCTGCCGGTCCTATCAGATGTGCACGATATTTTTCATGTGTCTCAGCTAAGAAATTATGTGCATGACCCAAACCATATGGTAGACTTTGGTCAGTTAGAACTGCAAGCGAACTTGTCGTACGTTGTTGAGCCCATTCAGATCTTAGATCGCAAGGAAAAGCAGTTGTGGAATCGGACAGTATCGCTTGTACGCATCCTTTGGCGAGACCACGCGGTCGAAGAATCGACGTGGAAACTCGAATCTGATATGAGGGAAAGGTTTTCCTCATTATTCCTTAGGGGTAGGTACTATTCCTAAGTTTCGGGATGAAACTTTCTATTAGATGGTTCTGATGTAATGCCCCGTTCCCCCTATTCGGGGAGCGCGACCAAAAAATACTTAAGACCGTTCGATCTGGACAGATTGAATAAAGATCCTTTCTTCGTTATGGATTGGTTTCTTCGGAATCAGGTCCCATATTCAACGGATCGTGCCTCAAGGAAGGACTCGACGGCAGAGTCGAGAGGGGCCTTTCCGTTGCGCTGGTTTCCTTGTCCGATTTTGTGCCGCTTGGTTGCTTTCTTGCTGGCTTTATGACTTGCGTTTTCTTGAACGGTTTCGATGGATTTTATTGCCTTCGTTCTTAGGATCTCGTAATTTCATATCGAACCTCGGAGACCGAAGCAAGAGATATTGATCATCTGTTGGTGCGTGCAGGTGATCGGGTAGATGACGCACGTGCGGAGTCTTGAAATTCTCCCTTCTCTCCTAGTTCACCAACTTGTGGGTGGCTTTAATTTGATTAGCACTCTTCTGCCAAGTCTTTACTCTAAATAATAATTGACTCATTATGCATCCCGCTCCAACGATATCATAATAAGATTAAAACTGAGTCAAATGAAAGATGAGTTAGACTTGAAATACATGAAATGCTTGTCACTTAGAATTCTCAAACGAGCACATTGATGCGTGCTTGTCCGCTATGCATATATATATTCATATTTCAGTTGTAGCTAGATTTATTCTATATAACTGTACAGATGTATTGTGCAAACTATATTGAAATACAATCACTTGGACATAAAGACTATGTCAAATGCTCTATGCTAAAGTAGATGTACACATTCTTGTGGGTTGAATGCTTTATCTATTAATTTAGTGTCAATGCGTAGTTCGGTCGGACAACTTGTGCACAAGGTTTAGTTCCTGCGAACGGCGCCCGGGGCACTGGGGTCGATTCGTTCCGGACGGAACTCGGATAGCTAAGCTAGCAAGTCTAGCACGGGTAAGGCGGGGGAGGCCTTGCAGCGGGGCTTGCTACCCGAACTGCAAGGGTCACCGCTTACTGTAGCTATTGTCCACGGTGGCAAGGATATGCCATGACCCAATGTACACATATATCTGCATTGCTTGCTCAAACTAATAGTGTCTTCATGGCAGGGAAGGACATGGTAAGTGTTATGCAGGCAGTTCAGATGGGAAGGTAAAAGTTACCAAACGGTATCATGTTGTTCCGTAAATCGAATATTCAATGCTTGCATGTAAAATTGAACTAAGACAAGATAGAAAGACCACAATAATGTTGCATGTTTCATATGAACAAACTTGGATTTGGTTAGTTGGGTTAGATTGCCCTCACCAGTACTTTCAAAGTACTGACCCTCGTTGCAGCAGGTTCCCCGAGCCCGAGCGACGCGGTAAGGAGCTGAAGCTTCTTCCTCCCCCAACCAGTCCAGTATCCGACGCATTCCGTTCGTGACTTTTTTGGAGCTTGTACAAAGCACTCGGAGGCAGCGCAACCCTTATATGCGGCTCCGTGGCAAGGCGATAGCTTCGCCAGCAGGTGTCTATATTATTTTGAAGTTTTAGTAAAGGATGTGATGTATGGAACGGCTATCTCATTTTGTATCCAAGTTGTAAGCCCGTGTGTCATCCTTATCATTTTGAGTCAAGAGTCTGTAATCAGACGTTCATTATCAATAAAAAGAAAACTTTTCTATGCCTCAATGTGTGCTATCTTAATTGTGTACTCTGTTGCATATGTTCTAAAGATTATCATTATGCCTAGGCCTTGTGCACGCGCGCCCTACGCGTGCACGGCATCACGCCCGGGGGACGATTATCGATTGGGCAAAATCGGGACGTGATACCAACTGGGCGCGACCTTCTCTATGAAGGATTTGGGCGCAGCGAAGACTATTCTTGGGATGGAGATCAGCCGAGTGAGAGAGTCTAAGCTGCTACATTTGTCCCAAAATAAGTACATTCACCGGGTACTTTAACATTTCAGGATAGATGGATCAAAGAAAGTGAGTAACCCTATTGTGGCTCACTTTAAGTTCACTGAGGAGCAATGTCCATCTACCAAGGATGAGAAGAAAGATATGGAGCGGGTTTCATATGCCTCAGTTGTGGGGAGTCTCATATATTATATGGTGTGTACGAGACCTGACATCGCTCACGCAGTTGGCATAATTAGCAGGTATACTTCCAATCCTGGAAGGGTACATTGAAGTGCGGTCAAGTGGATTCTATGATACCTTCAGAAAACTGCCGATTGGAGACTTTCTTTTCGTGGTGACGAGCCGAAGCTAGTTGGGTATATTAATGCTGATTTGACTGGAGATATAGACACGAGGCGATTGACTTTGGGCTATGTGATGATGTTTGTTGGTGGAGCGGTATCGTGGCAGTTGCGGTTGCAGAAGTGTGTTGTCTTGTCGACGACAGAGGCATAGTACATTGCGACGACGAAGGATTGCAAGGAGTTGTTATGGATGAAGAAGCTGCTACAGAAAATTGGGCTAAAGCAATAGCAATACCCTTTGTTTTGCGATATCCAGAGTGCAATTCACCTTGTGAAGAACCAGACTTTTCATAGCCGGTCCAAGCACAATGATACCCGGTATCATTGGATACGGGATGTGGTTGAAAAGAAGCAAGCAGCGCTTGAGAAGGTTTATACGGATGACAACAGAGCAGAGATGTTTACAAAATTTCTTTCAAGAAAAAAGTTTGAGTACTACAGGCGGATCATCGGGATGACGACCCCTTCCACATAGTTGTGAAGGGGGAGATTTGTTGGAGTGGATGGGGTTCCCAACCTATGTGAAAAATACCCCAGAGTTGGATTGAATATTCCTACATATAATGTAGTGCCTCAAATCCCGATCCGACCGGGATATGCACTACGTAATTGGGGCTTGTGGCTAGACCGTTTGAGTCATAACTTAGAACTTCGGCATCTTCTTGCTACGGACGAAATGCGATGATCCTTTCCAACTCATGGAAAGGCCTCTATTGAAACGAGTCCAATAGTTTTCGTGTTTGGGTGCTTGGTTTTCTTGATTGCCGCTTTGGGATTTTGATTTGGTGTTGCTTTCGATTTGCTTGGTTTTCGCTGCTGGTTTTATCGTTTGGAGCTTTGATTCTTGGGGAGTTCGGCAAGGAAGGATAGGCAAGATTCTAATTGGTGCTCGTGCTGTGCAGGTCCGCGTAACTGACGTTTGATCGTCGCTACGCGGGAATCTTTGTTTCAGCTACCTTTTCCTTAACCAGTGAGTGGTTTGGACCCTTCTTTCCTGCTTCTTCACGCCAATATCTTTAATGTTTCAAACGTTCACTCGATGATGCCCGGTTGGACGCCTAGGAAATACTTTACCACAACGCATGCCAGCCACTAAGAAAGGGAACATGGGAATTATAGACTAATTTTACTATATGCTTGCACACCTTATAAAGTTGAGTTTGTTTATAAAGGGAATTGGTCGTTGGTTGCGGCCTAGTGCCTCGGATTGAGTTTGGACTTATGGGATACCAAAATCGGAACACCGCTTTGAGAAAATATGAACTGTTGCATGAGATATATGTTGCTGCTTAACTTCTTTTATTTAATTCGATGCATTGTATGATATATGAATCGTTCATGCATTCGCATGGTCTGGGACAACTTGTGCACAAGGTTTGGCATTTCCTCGAAACGGCATTCCGGGGCACTGGAACCGTATCGATCCGGAGGGAAATATTTGATTCGTGCTCGTCACGATGCATTGCGGGACCTCCAGCAGGGCTTGCTACCCGGGCTGATAGGGCGCGCCGCTAATGCTTGGAATATGTCCCTAAGGTGTCGATCACACCAGTGACCGCATAGACTAGAACACATGCTAATTTATTATCTTGTGCAGATGGTAAGTATACTTGTGTTTCGTTGCAGGGAAGGCGTGCATCGGTTGAGTAAGCAATCGATGCACTGGTTGGATTCAATGTTATTTTCATTCCTATCAAAACATGCAACTGATATGAATTGATTTCACTTGCCTCTTTATAGAAGTCATCTTAATGCATGCTCGCCCCTAATAAGCTAGTGTCGATTTAGTCGAGTGGGTTCATCTCGCTCACCAGTACATGTTAAGTACTGACCCACGTTGTGGGCAACTATTTCAGGCACTCAGACGGTGCAACGCTAGTGGATAGACGAGAGACGTTAGGAGCACCTCTATTTTGAAGTATAGTTGGAGTCAAATCATTTTGGAGGCTTGGACTTTCAACCTATACAAGGGCGTAATGTGCAAACGACGAGGACTATCTGATGGAGCGTGCCCTGCCTTTTGAGTTATCTTTTTGTAATGCAAATCAAGTAGCCGAGAGGCGCATCAATGTAAACTCTATGTAAATTACTCTGAATTATCAATGAAAAAGTATGTTTCTTCCTGCACTGTGTTCAAATCTTCTGTGAATGTGTTTTATAAATTGTGTTTCAAAATGGGTTCCTATAACTGCAAGTTCTTGCCTTGTGCGAGCGCAACTCCAGGCTCGCACGGCATCACGCCCCAAGCGAGGACGAATCGGTTCCGTAAAGGATCAAGCGAGGACGACCGACCCTTTCGGGATCGGGGCGTGACATATTGGTATCAGAGCTTAGGCTTCACTTCCACGGGATTTCAAAAGATTATAAAGGAGTTTGATGCGCCTCTCAATTGAGTTGCGTTCGGCGTCCGCTGCATCGGAAGAGTCGCCTATACAATGAGCCCATAGATACAAAATCTATCGTTTTTGGAGTGTTAACAAGCTACTCTCTTTTGTAGCCATGGCTAAGAAGAACACTGCAACTGCCAGCAGTGCTCAACCCATCCAGAGCGATCCAGCAAGCTCTGGAGAATCCGGAGGAGCGGGTTCAATCGGAATGGCGGAACGGCTTATGCATCTCATGGAGGTGCAGCAACAACAAGCCGTTACGCAGCAGGCACAATTTGCTTCTCAGCAGAAGCAGATGGATACTATGATGCAACTTATTGCATCCCTCGTACCAAGCAACGGGGTAGCCACGGTAACGCCTGCCATGCCGCCGGCCGTGGCGGTAGAAGACGAGTCAGAAGAGACTCAACCTACAGCAAGGAACTCCTGCCGTGCGGCAGAGTTCACAAAAATGCATCCGCCAACGTTCAATGGACGAGCAGAACCGGACGTGGTGATGGGGTGGATTGCTAAGCTGGAGGGACTATTCAATCTGGTTGGCATCAGAGGGTCCAAGCGAGTGGCATGTGCATCGGTTAAGCTGGAACTGCGTGCGCATGATTGGTGGGAGGCCACGAAGCAAGGAATTTATGATGCCAATCCCAACTGCAAAATTACTTGGGAAATGTTCAAATCTGCATTCATTGAGCAGTACATTCCCCGAGCAGTCCGGCAACAAAAGGAAGACGACTTCAGCAATCTGGTACAAGAAAGTCTGTCTGTGGATGATTATGATTCAGTATTCGCTAAGCTGGCTAAGTTTGCGGGGCACTTCCTGCCTAACCAGCAGGCGTGGTGCTATCGTTTTCAAAAAGGTTTGAATGATGAGTTGCGAAGGGACGTCATCAATCAAAAATGTCAAACCTACAGGGAGTGTTATGAAGCTGCCCTGAACAGCGAGCGGATCTTTGGGCGCAATCCCCCAAAGGTCGATGTGCAAACCTGTAAGCCCCTGATTTTCAAAAAAAATATTAAAATTGGGATTTTTCGCAATTTTCTGAAATTTTCTGGGAATTTTCTGAAATTAAAATCAGGGTTTTCAAATATTAAATAATTTTTAATTGTTAATAAACAATATTAAAATATTATGAAAATAATATTTTTGGGTGCAAAATGAAAAATTGGACTTAGGGTAATTTTTCTGGATTTTTCTGGGCCTCAGACCTATTTTTAAATGCCTGAAAACTATTTTAATTAATTAATTATTATTTATTATTTATTTTATTTTATTTTTATTTTATTTTTCTTCTCTGCGGGCCGCCCAGGCCCATTGGGCCGCGGCCCGGCCCGTTAGCGTCAGCCCAGACCCGTCCTTTCGGGTCGGGTCGGGTCAGCCAACCCGACCCGCCACCCGTCAGCCCGACCCGCTGCCGATCCCTCTCCCCCACGAACCCGGTCGCCCCCGCTTCCCGCGCCGCCGCCACGTCCCCGCACCGGCCGCCGCGTCCCCCGCCTCACCCGGCCGCCCGCTCCACTATAAAACCCTAAATCTCCCCCTCTCCGGTCACCCGCTCCCTCCCGACCACTGCCGAACGACGCCGCGCCGCCGCCAGCCTCCGGCGCCACCCCCGCAGCGCCGCACCGCCCTCGCCCCTGCCTCCTCCGGCCAGCAGCTCCGCCGAATTCCTCCTCCCTCCGCCAGCCGCAGCAGCAGCAAGCAGCTCCCCACCGCCGCTGCCGGCCGCCCTGAGCCGCCGCTCCGCCCGTGGACGCCGCGTCGCCCCTCGACGAACCGTCCCCCGCCCTCGCCGACGCAGCCCCGGCCTTCCCCCGCCGTCCACGACCAGATCCCGACGAAAACCCTAACCCTAGCTTTCCTTCGTGTCGTGTCGGACACGACACGGACACGGCATTTTTCTGGATTTTCAGAGCAGGTTCAGGTACTCGTATCTTGCACCCTGTATCTCCGTTTTCAATTCTGTAAATTTCTACGCGAAGCCTGTATGACCCTCTCGGTGTCCGGACAAACTGTTCGGGGCATCGCGTCCTGTGGTGATCGCACACCGCGATCCAAAAACAGGAAAAACCAGACCCTGTTTCACCCCGGAACTGAGTGCGCCCCGCCAAACGGGAAGACTTGGTCGCGTGCGATCTTCACAGATACGTACGCATCATCGATACGGACGTGTGAGTTTTCGTGGAAGCTGATTCGGGTGTGCGTGCACACCGGAATCAACGCGTATCCGCGGACATCGCCCCGTATCCGCCTTTTCGGCAACTCACCCTAACTTCGTGCACACACGTCGGATCGAGACGAAACTTGCGCCACCGGACTCATAGCGATACGCTGGTCCTGTGGGTCAAGTTTGGTTCGATTCTGAGAACGTTGACGAAATCGCGTGTCGTGGGCCCTACAGGCCCCGCTCGACGGGCGATTTTGTGTTCGGCTCATCAGAATCCAAATATGGAAGTTCCGTTGGGTTCGTATCAGCGTTCCTGACCTGTTGACACTAAGTTTGGTGAATTTGGAGACCTTTGACCCGGACACATTTTTCGGTGCAAAGCGGGCCCACCGACGGACCCCGTTTTGACCCGAAACTGCCGTTTTTGTCCTTGTCTCCAAATTGGACCCAAGGATAGGCATTTTTAGCTATTTGACATCTTCTGAGCATGATGGTAATGTTTATTTCAGCATCCGGACTTATTTCTGGAAATTTCCCCGAGACACCAAACTATATTTGGATCCAAACATCAGGCAAGTACCTGCACTTCAAGTTTAATCTTTATATTGTGATAGTTAATTTCCTGCTCTACTAGTACCCTTGATGACTACACGTAGTGCTAGAATACTGAATTTCATGTCTTGGATACTGTATTTCATGTCTTGCTTTTCATGTCGGGTGGGAGAATACTAGAAGGCATGTAGTTTACCCTTTCCCCCTGTAATCACTGTGTGCCAGCTGTTGGTACGCGATTGTACCATCAGCCCTATACTTGATTATTCCCATAATCACTGTGTACTAGTCGTCTATGACGGCCCTATTAGCCTTATAAACCCCTACATGCCAACTAGGTATTCTAAATATACAAGTTCACGCACATAAGTTCCTGTCTTGTTACAGTTATATTTCTTGTCACATTTTATTCCTGTTTTACTCGAATTTCTGGTTTATAGCAATCAATCATATTTTACTTCTAGTCTTGTTTTATAACATTATTTTTCAGTTAATTTCACTACTTACTTACGCATTTCTCAACATAATGCTTGGTCAGTTATTTTCTACCGTCACAAATATTTAGTTTAAATCTTGTTGTGCATTGTGTACTTTGCTCCTTTCCTGACTGAATCCGTTGTTTAGGCGATGACGAGAACCCTGCCCCCACCTATTATGGACCTTCTGAGACAGCAGGTGATACAGTTGCAGAGCCGGTTCCCACCCAGGAGACTACCCCTGCAGAGTAGTTAGCCTTAGTTATTTATTTCCTTTCATCTTAGTAATCGGGTTTGTCCCCGATATAATCTATGGTTCTGTAATAAACTCTGGATCTGATTATCATATTCTGGTTATAAAATCTTAGCATTCTTTTCCTGCTATTTTTCCTGCCTATTTAATTATTGTGAATGAGCTAGATTTATCACCTGTGATCATGCCCTAGACAGCGTACTACCGCCGACACTGTGGCGTAGGCTGGACGTACCCACGCACTCGTGCCCGAATTTCCGGGTGCGGGTCATGACACGTTTTTGTGGTGGCCCATGCAGGTCAAACGACTAAATTGTTCGGTTTCAACTTAGGGACCGAACAGGCCTGCAATAAGATTGAGGATTCTAGGAAAAGCTCATTCACAGTATAGGGTCCTTATTTCAATTCTTGATATCACTTCTGATCAATTTTTTTTTTCTATCGCCCTTGATTTCCAAGTAATCTACTCTGATCTCCCTATCCCTTCATCTTTCAGAATGGTTCAGACAAGGAACACAGTAGGAGGCACATCAGAACCAGCTGAGCAAACTGTGCCCGAAACTCTTGCACTCCCTCCACCTCCATCTACTCCGGCAGTTACTTTAGATGGGGCACAACTACTTGGAGTGTTCCAGGGACTAGTGGAATCCCAGAAAGAACAGACTGCACTTCTGCGGACCAGCCTCTCAGAAGCTATTAAGTCCCAGGAGTCGCCACTCAAGAGGCCAGGGAGTGCCAAAGACTTCAAAAACCTCAGACCCCTGGAATTTTACGGAACTGAAGGCATTCTCTATGCCGATGAATGGATAGAGAACGTAGAGAGACTCCTGAAGACTGCTCGGGTTCCTGATGATCTCAAAGTGGAGTCCGCAAGCCTGCAATTGTTCGACATAGCTCGGACCTGGTTCAGAGATGAACCCCAACTATCTGCTCCTGACCTCACCTGGGAGGACTTCAAGAGGCTATTTAAGGAGAAATTCTACCCCGAAGTGGCTCGGGAAGCTCTCGAAAGCCAATTCGAGAGACTGGAACAAGGTAACCTATCTGTTGATGAGTATACTGCTGAATTTAGCAGGTTAAGCCACTTTACGGAGTACATGGTTCGTACCCCGGAGGACAGAGCCCGTAGATTCAAGAAGGGGCTGTCTCCGGATATTCGCCTTGCTGTCACCACCAGCCGAGCCCGCACCTATGAGGAAATCTTGAACGTGGCACAAGGCGTTGAGAGAGACATGGGGCATAAACTAAAGCGAGAGAGAGATACCGGAAATGCGGGACCCAACAAACGCCCTTTTCAACAACAACAACAGCAGAGGTCCCCGCAGCAAACCCAGCGTCCTCTCCCTCAAGCTACAGCACCCCAACACCAAGCTCAAGGACAGAATCAACGAGTTCCCACTTGTGGCTTTTGTAAAAAACAAGGTCACACCTGGCAAGTTTGTAGGAAAAGACTAGGTGCCTGTCTGTATTGTGGATCAACAGCACATCGAGTGAGGGACTGTGCCGCTGCTCCAGGATGCGGACAAGCTTACGTGATGACCATGGAGAACGCGCAGACTCTGGAAGCAGCTAATGCGCGTAAGTGATTCGTAGATACCTTTTCCTAGTATTGTTTTCGTGCCTGTTGGTTCGTGACCTCAGCCCCAACCTAGTAATTTTAAACTTGCTAAATAACCTGGAATGCTTTTATATTTGATAACTGTAGAGATTTTAAGGTTTTTGCTATTGTGCTTATTATATGTGTCTTGTGAACTTCAATAAATTTGCACCTCCTTTTCATCATCATCTGGCACACTTAATTTTGCTGAACTTGACTTATGCTGCTATTTTATAGCCTAGTTTTGCAAGCCTGCCCTTTATCGGGCTTGTTCATGACACATGTATTATTGAGGCCTGATCAACCCCACTAATACAAGTGTCTACTCAGAATCAGTGTACTACGGTCTGATCAACCTTAGTGCATTTTGATTCGCATTTCGCACGACTACTTTACGTGGATTGAGATATATAGTTGACTAGTATACTTGTCCCTAAATATGTTCGAGCATATCGTATCCGTTACATAACTGTACTAATACGAGCATGTGAATAAACGATTACCAGAATAGAATCTCAATCCATAACCGCCTGACAATTCCCATTAGAATTCTTTAAACGCCTTGATCCCTATACCTCTGTCCTACCACCTCGCCCTTAAACTCTTTACTATTGATCCTCGTCTTCCCTTATTTCGGAAAGACAAAATCCTGTGTTTGGTATAAGTTTGATTTGTAGTGCTAGATGTACCCCTGAGACCGGTCGAATTGACGATAACCTCTATGACTAAGGGAATACCATAGGTGGTGTATTTGTGTTGCAGACTTAAAGATTCAATACCATGATTTATTAAGTTGGGACCTAGCTTTACTAGTCGTACAGCCTTAGAGGATATATGGGTAAATTCTAAGTTGGGTAGCGACCGCAATGTTCACCTGAGAGAAACCCGTTAGACTGTAATCAAGTGAGTCTGGACAGAGAGAACCCTACCATAATTTAAATTTCGAGGACGAAATTTTTATAAGTTGGGTAGATTGTAAGCCCCTGATTTTCAAAAAAATATTAAAATTGGGATTTTTCGCAATTTTCTGGAATTTTCTGGGAATTTTCTGAAATTAAAATCAGGGTTTTCAAATATTAAATAATTTTTAATTGTTAATAAATAATATTAAAATATTATGAAAATAATATTTTTGGGTGCAAAATGAAAAATTGGACTTAGGGTAATTTTTCTGGATTTTTCTGGGCCTCAGACCTATTTTTAAATGCCTGAAAACTATTTTAATTAATTAATTAATTAATTATTATTTATTATTTATTTTATTTTATTTTTATTTTATTTTTCTTCTCTGCGGGCCGCCCAGGCCCATTGGGCCGCGGCCCGGCCCGTTAGCGTCAGCCCAGACCCGCCCTTTCGGGTCGGGTCGGGTCAGCCAACCCGACCCGCCACCCGTCAGCCCGACCCGCTGCCGATCCCTCTCCCCCACGAACCCGGTCGCCCCCGCTTCCCACGCCGCCGCCGCCGGCCGCGCACCCTCGCCCGCTCCGCGCTATCTCCGCCCCCGCAGCCACGTCCCCGCACCGGCCGCCGCGTCCCCCGCCTCACCCGGCCGCCCGCTCCACTATAAAACCCTAAATCTCCCCCTCTCCGGTCACCCTCTCCCTCCCGACCACCGCCGAACGACGCCGCGCCGCCGCCAGCCTCCGGCGCCACCCCTGCAGTGCCACGCCGCCCTCGCCCCCGCCTCCTCCGGCCAGCAGCTCCGCCGAATTCCTCCTCCCTCCGCCAGCCGCAGCAGCAGCAAGCAGCTCCCCACCGCCGCTGCCGGCCGCCCTGAGCCGCCGCTCCGCCCGTGGACGCCGCGTCGCCCCTCGGCGAACCATCCCCCGCCCTCGCCGACGCAGCCCCGGCCTTCCCCCGCCGTCCAGGACCAGATCTCGACGAAAACCCTAACCCTAGCTTTCCTTCGTGTCGTGTCGGACACGACACGGACACGACATTTTTCTGGATTTTCAGAGCAGGTTCAGGTACTCGTATCTTGCACCCTGTATCTCCGTTTTCAATTCTGTAAATTTCTACGCGAAGCCTGTATGACCCTCTCGGTGTCCGGACAAACTGTTCGGGGCATCGCGTCCTGTGGTGATCGCACACCGCGATCCAAAAACAGGAAAAACCAGACCCTGTTTCACCCCGGAACTGAGTGCGCCCCGCCAAACGGGACGACTTGGTCGCGTGCGGTCTTCACAGATACGTACGCATCATCGATACGGACGTGTGAGTTTTCGTGGAAGCTGATTCGGGTGTGCGTGCACACCGGAATCAACGCGTATCCGCGGACATTGCCCCGTATCCGCCTTTTCGGCAATTTATCCTAACTTCGTGCACACACGTCGGATCGAGACGAAACTTGCGCCACCGGACTCATAGCGATACGCTGGTCCTGTGGGTCAAGTTTGGTTCGATTATGAGAACGTTGACGAAATCGCGTGTCGTGGGCCCCACAGGCCCCGCTCGACGGGCGATTTTGTGTTCGGCTCATCAGAATCCAAATATGGAAGTTTCGTTGGGTTCGTATCAGCGTTCCTGACCTGTTGACACTAAGTTTGGTGAATTTGGAGACCTTTGACCCGGACACATTTTTCGGTGCAAAGCGGGCCCACCGACGGACCCCGTTTTGATCCGAAACTGTCGTTTTTGTCCTTGTCTCTAAATTGGACCCAAGGACAGACGTTTCTAGCTATTTGATATCTTCTGAGCATGATGGTAATGTTTATTTCAGCATCCGGACTCATTTCTGGAAATTTCCCCGAGACACCAAACTATATTTGGATCCAAACATCAGGCAAGTACCTGCACTTCAAGTTTAATCTTTATATTGTGATAGTTAATTTCTTGCTCTACTAGTACCCTTGATGACTACACGTAGTGCTAGAATACTGAATTTCATGTCTTGGATACTGTATTTCATGTCTTGCTTTTCATGTCGGGTGGGAGAATACTAGAAGGCATGTAGTTTACCCTTTCCCCCTATAATCACTGTGTGCCAGCTGTTGGTACACGATTGTACCATCAGCCCTATACTTGATTATTCCCGTAATCACTGTGTACTAGTCGTCTATGACGGCCCTATTAGCCTTATAAACCCCTACATGCCAACTAGGTATTCTAAATATACAAGTTCACGCACATAAGTTCCTGTCTTGTTACAGTTATATTTCTTGTCACATTTTATTCCTGTTTTACTCGGATTTCTGGTTTATAGCAATCAATCATATTTTACTTCTAGTCTTGTTTTATAACATTATTTTTCAGTTAATTTCACTACTTACTTACGCATTTCTCAACATAATGCTTGGTCAGTTATTTTCTACCGTCACAAATATTTAGTTTAAATCTTGTTGTGCATTGTGTACTTTGCTCCTTTTCTGACTGGATCCGTTGTTTAGGCGATGACGAGAACCCTGCCCCCACCTATTATGGACCTTCTGAGACAGCAGGTGATACAGTTGCAGAGCCGGTTCCCACCCAGGAGACTACCCCTGCAGAGTAGTTAGCCTTAGTTATTTATTTCCTTTCATCTTAGTAATCGGATTTGTCCCCGATATAATCTATGGTTCTGTAATAAACTCTGGATCTGATTATCATATTCTGGTTATAAAATCTTAGCATTCTTTTCCTGCTATTTTTCCTGCCTATTTAATTATTGTGAATGAGCTAGATTTATCACCTGTGATCATGCCCTAGACAGCGTACTACCGCCGACACTGCGGCGTAGGCTGGACGTACCCACGCACTCGTGTCCGAATTTCCGGGTGTGGGTCGTGACAAAACCTCCCGTACCAACAACAGCAAACGACCTCAGGAAACGGGAGGGTCAGGAGCACAAAAGCGCCCGCACTTATCAGACAACAGGGGTCCATCTCAAGCACCGCACTGCCATAGGTGTGGCAGATTAGGGCATCGAATAAATGAATGCCGTGCTAGAGGGTGTTTTAAATGTGGTCGTCTGGACCATAAGCACTTTAACTGCCTGGAGGGTAGGCCGAATCAAAATAACGGGAATCACAACAACGGAAATCAGAACAGGGGGCCTCCAGCAAGTGATGCCAATGCTGTGCCCGTGAACCCACGACGCCAGGGTGCTCAAGGCCGAGTCTATGCATTGACTCGGGATGAGGCATATATATCCGACACTGTAGTGACAGGTACTCTTCTATACCGAGATTTGCCCGCTCGAGTCTTATTCGATTCAGGTTCTACGCAGAGTTTCATATCTGCTAATTTTACTGTTGAGCATAAATTAGCTTCTACTGCTTTAAATATGAACCTCTGCGTAAGTACCCCTTCGGGAGTCGACATGCCCGCCCATGCGATCTGTAGGGATGGTTATATCTGCATCGGAGGAAGAAAGCTTTCCTTAGATGTCATTGTACTAGACATCAAGGATTATGATATTATTCTCGGGATGGACTGGTTGGGTGCTTGCCATGCAACAATCGAGTGCGCGGAGAAGCGAGTCGTATTTCGTCTACCCGGTGAGGCAGACTTTTACTATTCGTGCAGCGCTGCACCGAAGACGGCAATGGTGATATCAGCAATTTCGGCTAGGCGTATGTTGCATTCGGGCTGTGAAGGGTACTTAGCTTCCGTTCGAGACACTCGGCAGAAATGTGCAGATGCAGCTCAGGCTGAAGTCATAGCAGATTTCCTCGACGTGTTCCCAGACGAGCTGCCTGGAATGCCTCCTGATCGTGAGATCGAATTCAGCATTGACATTTTTCCGGATTCGCGACCGATATCGAAGGCACCTTACCGAATGGCCCCAGCAGAGCTTAAGGAACTTAAAGTTCAGTTACAAGACCTGTTGGATCGAGGATACATTCGTCCAAGCGTTTCTCCGTGGGGCGCTCCGGTGCTGTTCGTAAAGAAGAAGGATGGATCCATGCGGCTGTGTATTGACTACCGAGAACTGAATAAAGCGACCGTGCGGAACCAGTACCCATTGCCAAGAATAGATGACTTGTTTGATCAGCTGCAAGGTGCTACAGTTTTTTCTAAAGTTGATCTCAGGTCAGGGTATCACCAGTTGAAGATCAAACCAGATGACATTCAAAAATCTGCCTTCAGAACCCGTTACGGACACTATGAGTTCCTCGTGATGTCGTTCGGCTTGACGAACGCCCCTGCAGCTTTCATGGATCTGATGAACCGCGTGTTTCGGCCGTTTGTGGATAAGTTTGTGGTCGTGTTCATAGACGACATACTAATCTATTCCAAGAACGAGGCGGAGCACAAGGAACACCTGAAGATCGTGCTGCAGACATTACGAGAGCATAAGTTGTTCGCTAAGCTCAGCAAGTGCGAGTTCTGGTTGAACAGCGTGGCGTTCCTTGGTCATGTCATCTCGGCCGAAGGCGTCGCCGTAGACCCGAAGAAAATAGAGGCGGTGGTGGACTGGAAACAACCTACGTCAGCCAGCGAAGTTCGAAGCTTTCTCGGCCTAGCGGGATACTACCGTAGGTTCTTGAAAGATTTCTCTAAACTGGCCTCGCCTATGACTCGCCTTACTCAGAAAGGGATTGCATACGAATGGGGTGATGACTGCGAAGCCAGCTTTCGGGAACTTAAGCGGCGTCTTATTTCAGCTCCGATTTTTGCTCTTCCAGATGGGGTAGAAGAGTTTCAGATATACAGCGATGCTTCAGGACTCGGCTTAGGGTGTGTGCTCATGCAGAGGGACAAGGTAATATCGTACGCCTCCAGGCAACTGAAGCCGCACGAGAAAAACTACCCGACACATGACTTGGAATTGGCGGCGATTGTATTTGCATTGAAGTTGTGGAGGCATTATCTTTATGGTGTTGCTTGCAAAATCTTCACAGATCACAAGAGCCTCAAGTACCTATTCACTCAGCGGGAATTGAACCTCCGGCAGCGGCGTTGGCTAGAACTTATCAAGGACTATGACCTAACGATCGCATATACACCGGGCAAGGGAAACGTCGTTGCTGATGCTCTGAGTCAGAAGCACGTGGGCTCGTTATCTATAAACAACCATTTACTTCGAGATCTTGAGGCGATGGGCATCGAGTTTCGAGTTCGGCATCCAGGAGTGCAGCTGGCACCACTCCACCTTGAACTGGGTTTAAGAGATAAAATCAAATCAGCTCAGGAAGGCGATAAGTTCTTAGCGAATGTACGCGGACTGATCTCGGCGGGGAAGACGTCTGACTTTGTGGCAGGCGAAGATGGGGCCTTACAGATGAAAGGGAGGCTATGTGTTCCTAATGACCTAGAACTCCGAAGGGAAATTATGGCGGAAGCACACTACGCGAAGTATTCTTTGCATCCTGGGAGCACTAAGATGTACAAAGACTTGCGCGGGACCTTCTGGTGGCATGGTATGAAACGGGATGTGGCGACCTTTGTGTCACAGTGCATGGCCTGTCAACAGGTGAAAGCTGAACATCAAAGGCCCGGCGGGGAACTGCAGAACCTCGCTATTCCCGAGTGGAAATGGGACAACATCACCATGGATTTTATTGTGGAATTTCCGAAGACGCCGCGAGGGCACGATGCGATTTGGGTCATAGTTGATCGTTTGACCAAATCAGCCCACTTTCTGCCCATAAAAGTTACTTGGAGCGTCGATCGGTTAGCACAAATTTACATAGATGAGATTGTCCGATTACACGGAGTACCTGCCTCAATCGTCTCTGACCGTGACGGACGCTTCTTATCTCGTTTCTGGACTAGTCTACAAGCTGCTTTGGGAACCAAGCTACAGTTCAGTACCGCATACCACCCGCAGACTGATGGACAGACAGAGAGGACAAATCAGATACTTGAAGATATGTTACGGCTGTGTGCGATCGATTTAAAGACTAGTTGGGACACGCATCTTCCTTTGGCAGAGTTTGCGTACAACAACAGCTACCAATCGAGCATCCAGATGGCACCGTACGAAGCACTATATGGGCGTAAGTGTCGATCTCCAATCTGTTGGGACGAAGTCGACGAGCGACAGGTACTCGGGCCAGAGCTGGTAGAGCAGGCAGTTGAAAAAGTTCGCTTGATTCGGGAAAGACTCCGCACAGCGCAGAGCCGACAGAAAAGTTATGCTGACGCACATCGAAGACCCTTGGAATTCTTGGTCGGGGATCATGTCTTCTTGAAAGTAACGCCGATGCGGGGTGTGATGCGTTTCGGCGTGAAGGGCAAACTGAGTCCCCGGTTTGTTGGCCCCTTTGAGATACTAGAACGAGTGGCAGTTGTGGCGTACCGGATTGCATTACCTCCCGCCTTGGCAGAAGTGCATGACGTATTCCACGTTTCCCAACTGCGGAAGTATGTACATGACCCAAGTCATGTGGTTAGCTTCGAACAAATGGAACTGCGCACGGACTTGTCATACTCAGAAGAACCGGTGCAGATCCTGGATCGTAAGAAAAAAGTACTTCGCAATCGTACGATGTCCTTGGTTCGCGTGCTGTGGCGGAACCATTCAGCTGGGGAATCAACTTGGGAAATGGAATCGGAGATGAGGGAGAAGTACCCTTCATTGTTCATTCAGTCGGAGGTAGGGCCTTGTTCTTAAGTTTCGGGTCAAAACTTTTTTTTAGTGGTATATTATGTAGTGCCTCAAATCCCGATCCGACCGGGATGTGCACTACGTAATTGGGGCTTGTGGCTAGACCGTTTGAGTCATAACTTAGAACTTCGGCATCTTCTTGCCACGGACGAAATGCGATGATCCTTTCCAACTCATGGAAAGGCCTCTATTGAAACGAGTCTAATAGTTTTCGTGTTTGGGTGCTTGGTTTTTTTGATTGCCGCTTTGGGATTTTGATTTGGTGTTGCTTTCGATTTGCTTGGTTTTCGCTGCTGGTTTTATCGTTTGGAGCTTTGATTCTTGGGGAGTTCGGCAAGGAAGGATAGGCAAGATTCTAATTGGTGCTCGTGCTGTGCAGGTCCGCGTAACTGACGCTTGATCGTCGCTAGGCGGGAATCTTTGTTTCAGCTACCTTTTCCTTAACCAGTGAGTGGTTTGGACCCTTCTTTCCTACTTCTTCACGCCAACATCTTTAATGTTTCAAACGTTCACTCGATGATGCCCGGTTGGAAGCCTAGGAAATCCTTTACCACAACGCATGCCAGCCACTAAGAAAGGGAATATGGGAATTGTAGACTAATTTTACTATATGCTTGCACACCTTATAAAGTTGAGTTTGTTTATAAAGGGAATTGGTCGTTGGTTGCGGCCTAGTGCCTCGGATTGAGTTTGGACTTATGGGATACCAAAATCGGAACACCGCTTTGAGAAAATATGAACTGTTGCATGAGATATATGTTGCTGCTTAACTTCTTTTATTTAATTCGATGCATTGTATGATATATGAATCGTTCATGCATTCGCATGGTCTGGGACAACTTGTGCACAAGGTTTGGCATTTCCTCGAAACGGCATTCCGGGGCACTGGAACCGTATCGATCCGGAGGGAAATATTTGATTCGTGCTCGTCACGATGCATTGCGGGACCTCCAGCAGGGCTTGCTACCCGGGCTGATAGGGCGCGCCGCTAATGCTTGGAATATGTCCCTAAGGTGTCGATCACACAAATGACCGCATAGACTAGAACACATGCTAATTTATTGTCTTGTGCAGATGGTAAGTATACTTGTGTTTCGTTGCAGGGAAGGCGTGCATCGGTTGAGTAAGCAATCGATGCACTGGTTTGATTCAATGTTATTTTCATTCCTATCAAAACATGCAACTGATATGAATTGATTTCACTTGCCTCTTTATAGAAGTCATCTTAATGCATGCTCGCCCCTAATAAGCTAGTGTCGATTTAGTCGAGTGGGTTCATCCCGCTCACCAGTACATGTTAAGTACTGACCCACGTTGTGGGCAACTATTTCAGGCACTCAGACGGTGCAACGCTAGTGGATAGACGAGAGGCGTTAGGAGCACCTCTATTTTGAAGTATAGTTGGAGTCAAATCATTTTGGAGGCTTGGACTTTCAACCTATACAAGGGCGTAATGTGCAAACAACGAGGACTATCTGATGGAGCGCGCCCTGCCTTTTGAGTTATCTTTTTGTAATGCAAATCAAGTAGCCGAGAGGCGCATCAATGTAAACTCTATGTAAATTACTCTGAATTATCAATGAAAAAGCTTGTTTCTTCCTGCACTGTGTTCAAATCTTCTGTGAATGTGTTTTATAAATTGTGTTTCAAAATGGGTTCCTATAACTGCAAGTTCTTGCCTTGTGCGAGCGCAACTCCAGGCTCGCACGGCATCACGCCCCAAGCGAGGACGAATCGGTTCCGTAAAGGATCAAGCGAGGACGACCGACCCTTTCGGGATCGGGGCGTGACATATAATAGGAATACCTCAATATATTTGGATTGTGTACTTCTACATATAATAGGAATATGTCAATGGATTTAGATTTGAATTGGATATTCCTACATATAATAGGATTATGTCAATGGATTTGGATTTGAATTGGGTATTCTTATATATAATAGGAATACTAGTTGTGAGTTTGAGGCTATATATATTAGGTGTCTCATAGCCATAAAATATATCTCATATCTCAAAAAAAATTGCAAAATGAGGCAAAAGTGCTTTTACCACATTGGAAGAAGATAGGAAGAGATTGAAGGCTATTTTGAAGAGGAGATCGGTTTCTGCTAATTTTTTCTTCGTCATCTCCGTTCTTCGTTTGTCTGTGATTTATTTTCTATTCCAAAGAGTTGTGGTGATCCGTTTGGATCGGTGAGAAGCTTATAAGGAGTCGGTGTATTTCTTATTTCATTAGTGGAGGCTTTTCAGGGTTGGACTCCGATCGTCCCGTGATTTTTTTTATTTAGATTTTTCACGTAAAATTTTCTGTGTCTGCGATTTGTATCTGACGTTTTTGGTTTGTGTACTTTTGCTCGATTTTCTTGTAGGATTTCTTGATTTGGAGAACGATTTTTGCGCTTTCGGTCCCAATACTTATGTTGTTGGTTGAGTGTTGTTGGTCAGATAAGAAATGTTGTAGGTTCGATCCCACACCAATCACAATTTATTTTAGGTGGTTAAACTTTTATCTTTTATTGTATATATAAAATTCTCTAGAAGTCGAGAAATTATTAGTAGAGTGCACCTAACACCAAGTTGACCCCTTGGACAGCGATTGGTGCAACATTGGCTGCAACTTAATGAAGGTGACAACAATGACCAGAAATGCATTACAGACCAATCGAGGGTCCTATTAACTTAATGAAGGTGACAACAATCTGGCCAAAGGTCCCTATCAAGCTGGCCAAAGGTCCCAATCAACTTGGCAGGAAGTGGCTGGCCAAAGGTCCCTATCAACTTGGCAGGAAGTGGGGTGCATTATTGCCGGAACTGTGGGTTGCGTAAAGGCAAAGGAGATGGGTTTGTCGTGAGTTTGAATTTTCTACGGACTGGGAACAACGGAAAAGTCGGCTGGATTTGTTTTAATATTCTCTCTTTGTTTTTTGTTTTTTTTAAATTTATTTATTTATGTTAGTTTTTTAACAAGTCTTCCTCTACTTTCAAGAGAGAGAGAACTGGGAACTGCTGCAACATCTTCAGAGTATCCTTCCCTTCCGAGTACCAGTTGGTTAACAGGTATGGAAGAAGTCATTTGAACTTTTAATACACCAATCTCCCATTCTTGATTCTTGACTCATCAATCAATCCGTTTATTTTCCACAAATTTCTCTGTTTGATTTCTCCCTAGCTAGGCATGGAAAAACTTGCACTGAGCTTGGTTAGGCCAATCTTCCGTAAGTTAGAGAACATGGCGCTCCCATACTTTGGAGGAGATATTACCGAGGACGACCTACATGATCTTAAAACTAACATTCTTCCCAAGATCAATGCTGAAATGCTGCTGGCGGCGAAAGCAAAGGATGTGGATGTTTTTAAGCCATGGCTGGTGACACTCAAAGAAGCTGCCTATGAGGCAGAAGATGTGCTCGACATGTATGAATACCAGCGCTTCAAAGCTCAGGTCAGTTCCCTCCCTAATTTTGTCAAGGTTACTCAGAAGAAGGCAAGAGATGTTGCTGCACCTTTTTCTCTCAAAACAGCGCTAAAGAAGAGTATGGACAAACTAATCAAGATTGCTGCTGGAATAGACCAATTTACTCCCCTTATTGCTAGCTTTACTGGTCAAGATCCTATGAACCAACAACATCCTAGTGTCTCTTCCCTCTCATCATTAGTAATTGGTAGGGACCATGAGCGTGACTCTCTTGTAAACATGTTGATCTCAGCTGGCAATATGCCTTGTACGAGTAGTGAAAGGCGTATTCCAGTCCTTGCAATCTATGGGATAGGAGGGGCAGGCAAGACCACTCTTGCGCAGTCTATCTATAATGATCCAAAAATTGTGGAGCATTTTGATGCAAAGATGTGGGTTGACGTGTCTCGCAAATTTGATGCGCATACGGTCACCAAGCAAATTATCGAATCTATCAACAAAGGTGAATGCCCCCGTGTGGAAAATATTGATGCTCTTCAATCAATTCTCAAGGATATGTTGAGATCCAAAAGGGTTCTTCTTGTTCTTGACAATGTTTGGCTCTTGGAGAAAGCGCCGTGGGATCAGATGCTCATTCCTTTAAATGAAGTTGGGGACATGGCAAGTAGAATTCTTATCACATCCAGATTTGAAGAAGTGACATCAGTGTTGGGAGTAAATCATTCATTTCCCTTAGCAGAACTACATGAAGAAGATTATTGGTCTATTTTTAAGTACTATTCAATTGGTGATGTTAAGAAAGTTATTAATGATCCAGAACTATTAGATATAGCAGGAAAAATTGTTAAGAAGCTAAATAAGTCTCCTTTGGCCGCTAGAATGGTGGGAAGTTCGTTAAGGAATAAACCGACGGTTGAGTATTGGAGACAGACTCTTGAGAGAGGAGACATGCTCAAGGACACTTTGGGTGTTCTTTATTGGAGTTTCGAGCACCTGCCCCCACACCTTCAAAGATGTTTTGCTTTATGCAGTTTGTATCCTAAAGGTTATCGTTTCTGGGACAAAAAAAATTTTCTTGAGCTTTGGATTGCCCAAGGCTTTGTTGAGGTTCCGATCAATAACACAATTACAGTAGAGAATGAAGCAATATGCTATTTCAATGAATTATTATCTAATTCTTTCTTTCAAAAGTATAATGGGAAATATGGAATGCACTATTATGGAATGCACGATTTATTGCATGATTTAGCTGAAGCGGTTTCAAAGGATTATTGTTTTAGAATTGAAGATAATCGACGAGACGTTCCAACAAATGTTATGCATCTCTCTATTGTGTGCGACCAGGACATATCCTCCCATATACCCCATATATTCAAGCTGGTAAACCTGCGCACTTTCATCATTGTTTCTTCATGCGGCGACGACGACGACCCATATCTATTCGAGCTTCCCAAATCACTGGGTTTCACTGAAAAAGTTTTTATTAAGTTTGAGAAGTTGCGGGTTCTGCATCTTGTTGGATATATTGGAGTGTTGGAACTTGGTAAATCAGTTGGTCGTTTAAAACATCTTCGGTCTTTCCAAATGGGACGAGTGAATAAGTTGCCCAAATCACTGGGTGAACTCTACCATCTACAGTTTTTAGTAATCAGTAATGCACCAATTGATAAAGTACCTCAAAATTTGAGCAACTTAATCAATCTGAGATATATACGTGGAAATAATGAAGTGATTACGAAGTTACCATTTCTTGGAAAACTAACATGTCTTCAGGAAATTGGTAGATATGAACTCAGCCATAGGAAGAAACAATTTGGGATAGGAGAATTGAAGAATCTACAACAGCTTCGAGGATCACTCCCAATATACAACCTCGAGAATGTGAAAGATAAGGCAGAAGCCTCCAAGGCATCGCTGAACGAGAAAAAGCATGTTGACGAGTTGGTGTTACACTGGAAGCTGTCATCTGAACGAGATGGTAGTATGGACGAGGAAGTACTCCAAGGCCTTCAGCCACCTCCGAATCTTCGTGCGCTCGAGCTAGATGGCTACAACGGTGTCCGGCTTCCTAAATGGACACGAAACGATGGAAGCCTCTCCGATCTGTATTTTATTGACTTGGAACTTCTGCAATCTCTCTTAATTTTGAATTGCCACAATCTTCTACAAGTTCCCTCTCTCCCTCGCATGCTTGGGAGACTTGTTATTCAGGGATGTGCGAATCTCTCCAAGATGCCTCATCTCCCTCCTGGTCTTGAAGAGCTCAATCTCTCGGGATGTGGTGGAGTTGAAACTATGTTGTCCAATATGTCATTAGGTAACGGTGAAAATGGCAGCATTGAGGGATGCTCTATCCTCGGTGCTGAGAAGAAACTCTGCCTAGATAAACTCACCTCTCTCACTCGTTTAACATTTACTGAATTGCCATGGCTGACATCCCTTCTACTCGGTCCCAACCTGACAGCGCTCAAGTTTGTAAGCATTGGAAGTTGTGAGAATCTTAGGTCAATCGGGAACTCATTAGTGTCATCTCTCGAATCCCTTCGTATTACCAACTGTCCTAGGCTGCAGGAGTATCAGCAACCAGATGACCCGGGAGTAGTGATCAAGTATTTATATGTTGAAGGCTGCCCCGAGCTGACTTCATTGTGGAATTTGAACTGGTTCACATCCCTCCGAGATTTGATAGTTATGGGGTGCCCCAAGCTAACAATCAAATCAGGAGGAGACCCACTGTCGCCGCCATCATCGTCGTCGTCGTCATCTCTTCATAGGGTGACTTCATTGTGGAATTTGAACTGGTTCACATTCCTCCGAAATTTGAGAGTTATGGGGTGCCCCAAGCTAACAATCAAATCAGGAGGAGACCCACTGTCGCCGCCATCATTGTCATCGTCGTCATCTCTTCATAGGGTGACTATCCATGATGTATCTCCGCTCACTGCTGCATTAACCTGGAGAGGGTGCTGCCTGAATTCGCTCGAGAGCTTGTCAATCCTAAAGTCTACTCAGGATATACCGTTCACTGCCGAGCAAGAGGAGTTGTTCCAACATCTGATCTCCCTCAAAGTTCTCAGGTTCGACTCCTGTGAGGGTCTACCATCCTTGCCTGCCAATCTGGAGAAGCTCTCTTCCCTGAGGGAGTTGTATATATGGGGCTGCCCGAAGATCGAGTCACTGCCCAACTTACCTGCTTCATTGAAACACGTGATTATAAAAGGATGCCATCCTCGATTGAAACGAGAGTACGGAAACAACGACAAATCTTTTCATGGGATAAAGTTCTACTGGGACCCGTAAACCGTCTGTCTTCGTTTCTTGGTACGTGAAACTTTAGCTTCAATATTTACACCCATTTGCCTTCTTTTTTTTTAATTTATAAATATAATAAATATAATAATTATACCATTAAAAAAGTTCTCTTGTTGAGATCTAGTATAAATTTGAATATATTTGTTATTAGTCTGAAGGCAGAGAATTTTGGGATCGTCTCCTGAATTCAAATAATTTCGCTTCTTCTCTCAAAAATGTTATATATAAATAATATATAATAATATAGCGTATATGATTATATTAAAATAATTGTAAAAAAATAAATTTATATAGAAATAAATAACAGCTGTTTATTGTTTGAAGATATATGGGTTGGAGTTGTAAAATTTTGAAGATAAATAATATGGAAATATCTAGTTTTGAATAGAGAATTTTTTTTAATTTATTTGTCTTTATGCTGGTTATTTCCTATTTTTCTATGTTTTCTTTAGTAGACATGACTGAATTTTATGTTTTCAAGCTGCATGACATCGGAAACTAGAGTGGTCGCACTAACTGGAGAGCTCTCTCTGTGGTACATAGCGATAGAGGGTTTTTTGCAGCCTTTCTCTTCCCATTATTTGATGTGCACAACGAAACCACAAGTTGAAGTGAGTATGTTTTGTTTTATGTACATTTATCCAGGTTTGATAATTTGTTATGAATGATTTTATTATTTCTTTCTTGATATATATATATATATATATATATATATATATATATATATATATATATATGCACCACAATAATACATTGATTCCAATATCTCATGTTCATCGATTACTTGCAATAATATTCGTTGATATCCAATCTGTCCAACAAGAATCCAAATTTGTTGGAGAAGTATGTATGTTAGCAAGATGAATGCCTTACTCATGAGATTTTCTATAGTCTGCAACTTATTTCAACAACAAGCCACATCTTGATTTTTGTTTTTTTTTTGCTTTTTGTGAGACAGGTCTTGTCCATATTGATCTGGTAGGAGGCCAAATAGATCTAGTTGAGTTAAACATGAGACATGGACTTAACCGTAAATACACCATTCTAAATCAGTTTCTTCCTAATTCAAAAAAAAAAAAAAATTATATCAGTTTCTCCAGCAACCTTGGGAGTAAACTAATGCATCACTATTTTCAACAATTGAGAAAAGTATTGCGAAAACCTCAACCAAACATTCTTGTCCAATCTAAATATCTAATGCATCATGATTTTCCATGGTTTTATTGTTTAGCACCTGATTCTTCTGTTTTATTTTTATGATTAGCAAATTTTATTTATTACTAGTTTTGCTGAACTTTTTTCTAGGGTTAATTTTTTGTGAATAGTGGACAAGAAGATTGGTAGGAGGTGGGGTTTTTTTTTCCTCCTCATAGGTAGTTTGAACTTTATTTCTAATACAAATTTAGGAAGCGGATCGAGTCTTAGTTGCTCGATTATCTAAAGCCTTTTGATTTGGCTCTTCCTACAAATGTTCAAAACCATCCGTCATGAAAATGTTGTATGATAGAGTTGTTGTTATCATAGGCCAAGTCAAGCTACCATCTCACTCAGTCCCGACTCCAAGTCTAGACGATCTATACATGGACGAAGGGCCCAAAATCTACAAAGGATTCTTAAATTTTACAAAGGCTATAAAATTTTACAAAGGCCCAAAATTTTACACAGACCCTCTAAATTTTACAAATGTCCCAAAAAATTTACATAAAAACCCCCATTTTAAGTATTGCGCTCAGGTTCCCATTTTTGCTAAGGCAGGCCCACTGTAAATGTCAAGTTGTTGCTTATTTGAAAGTTTTAATCTATCCAACACAAAGAAAATTTCAAAATTTGTTTGTAGATCCACTTTGAATCATTCATCACATTATTAGTTTACTAGATTTGTGCACTAGCTAGCACTTGTTCCCCCTTTTTGTTCTTGATGCACTTTTGAATATATAACAAGGTTTTCAATATCAGTCCACATCTACACGCAGTATCGGCCACATTGTATCGTTTATGGCTTATCACGACCTAATACTAACCACTACAAATATTTGCAGACACAAAAATTGGGACTCATTACGTAATTAATTATAATACGCATACGTTTCCATTGGCCTCTCACGACCTGATATAACCACTAGCTAGCTACAAGTAGAGAGACTATTTTCTGCAATAAAAATTATCAAGACTTTATTACGCAACCGATTGGGAGATGAGATAATGAATGATTTTATGGTCACTACCAGAAAAAGTCAAATTAGCGACGTCTAAAAACGTCGCTAAATAACAATAAATCGTCGCTAATTAGGTTTAGCGACGTCGTTAGCGACGTTTTAAATCAGTCGGGAAACTCCAAGTCGCTAAAACCAAAAACGTCGCTAAACGTCGCTATACCGACGTTTTTTAGCGACTTTAATGTGTCGCTAAATTTAGCGACGTTTTGCGACGCCAAGTCACTAAAAAGCGACGTTTAGTAAAGTCGCTAAACGTCGCTGATTAGCGACGTCAATCGCGACGTTACACCGACGTCTTTAATGACCTGGCTATACTGCCATGTCAGCAATTGGCGACGCTTAGCGACGACTTTAGCGACGTCATTAGCGACGAACTTAGCGACGTTTTTCTGTGTCGCTGATTAGCGACGTAATTAGCGATGTAAATTAACGTCGCTAAGCGTCGCTACACGTCGCTAATAACGTCGCTAATTTTAAAAAAAAAATAAAAAAAAATTTCCAGAATCAAACATTGGTGATTCCCTGCAGTTTTACAGCATCTTCATCATACACACCAACATGATTCAATCTAGTTAACTATATAATCCAATTAAATTTAAAACCACAAGAAGTATCAATCCAATTAAATGTGGATAACTATATAATCCAATTAAATGTGGATAACATCATGTCTATTGTTGAAGTACCAATAATTCATAAATAATAATAAAAATAACTAGACTACTACGGATCTGCAGGAGGCTGACCAGCGGCGCGCTTCAAGGATAACAACTCCTCATACTCGTCCCGTGAAATCGACACCGATGTCGATGGAGAAGGCAGTGACGTCGGTGGCGGCCGTGCCCGCTCCAAGTCTGCGAGTCGCTGGTTGTAAGAATCCAGGGTAGATAACAGCCTCGTACTGCTATCACCCATTGAATCCTGCATCCTCGTCAGGTTCTCGCCCATCGATAGCTGTGACGCATGCATCCTCGTCAGCTTCTCGTCCATCGATAGCTGTGACGCCTGCAGCTCCATGATGTTGCGATCATTGGAGGCTCTAATATCATTTGTCAATTCTCGTAGCTCCGTCATGCTGCGGTCGAGCATATCCAATCGTGCGATAAGCATCGGATCGTCCGCCTGCGGCTGGGACCGGGACTGGTCCTCCATACTTCGCAGCAAGTCGTCACGGAGAGACGCAATCTGACGGTCAACGGCCTCCTGGACGGCCTCCTGGACTCTGGCCGAGGACTGCGAGGGCTGCGACTGCGAGGGGTGTGTGGAATGCACAGCTGTCGGGGAGGCCCTAGATGACTGCGTCGCAACCAGGGCGCCATAAGAGCCCGTACCGTAGTACGTACCCCTCTGGAGACCACCAGCTGCGGTCACCCACAGGTCGTCCGCCGACGGAGATGGACCGGGCTGCGACGAAGCACCAGCCTCTCCAGGTGTAGGTGCACTAGCAGTCGCCCGCTCACGAAGCCTAAGATACTCGGCCTAGAAAAGATTTGGAAACTCAATAATTGCCTAAGTTATATTAAAATAAACACAAAGTAAAGTAATACTTACATAGGTCTGTGAGGCCCTCTCATCAATGAGATTTCCGTCCTTGCGATGGGTGGCCAAGAAGACGGTCACCATGTTTGCATCCTCACCCCTCTGTACCTGTTAAAAATATATTTTTTATTACTAAACTTAAATATTTTTTCCAAGTACCATTTTATGGTACTTATATTAAAATAATATATTTTAAAAGAAAAAACATACCAAACGACGGAAATGTTCCGTCATCGGAATCGAGCCACCACACCACTTGGCAGCATTCTGCCTAGCCGCCTTGGCCTTCTTAGACCTTTCCTTGTAGCTCGGATCGTCGAATCTAGCCCTCATCGCAGTCCACTGCTCAGGCGTGATCCAACCTTGGATCGGTTTTCCAGCACGATCACGAGCCTTCTGGTCATCCAGAGCATCTCGGATAAGCTTGGCGGCAACGGTAGGAAAGAGCCGCTCGATCAACTCGGCCCGGTACGGAGGATAAAAATACGTTTGCTACAATAAATAATTCATTAAGTTAGCATCACGAATATGCATAAATTAGAGGATTTATTTAATATACTTTTACCTGGAAGTGCGCAAACCAGAACGCCTTCCTCTCCTCCGGAGCCTCAGAGTAGTTGATCCAAGGGCCACCGTAGTTGTTCCTCAGAAATTGGCCCAGGCGTCTCTGAACCGACGATGGACGATATCTATACAGAAATAATAATTTAGATTACTGAAAAAGTCAATATACGATGAATAAAGAGAAACACAAATATATACTAAACTATCTAATTGACTTACTTTGTACCGTCGGCCCAAATCTCTGTCCTCGTCTCCTCCGGTGGTGCGCATGGAGGATCTTGCTGATGCTTGGACAACGTCGGCACGACCTCCTCTACATGCTCATCAGTCTCCATGGTTCTGTCAGCAGGAGGAACGCTGGACGAGGGAGTACTATCACGCCTGGAACTACTCGTCCCAGGAGTGATGCCACGCAACGTCGTCGCAGTCGGAGATGTGGCTGCTCGATATACTAGAGTACTGGGCGACGATGATCCGGAACCAACAGTAGGCAGTACCGGAGTGGCACTCTGTCTACCTCGGGACCTGCCGAATCCTCCGCGTCGTCCTGTCATATCTGATAACAACATATGATGAATATAGAGAAACACAAATATATACTACATTCTACAGTCAAAATGTGATACATATCTCAAAGCATTATACAGTCAAAATATAATACATATATTCGTTAATGTCAAAATGTGATACATATCTCAAAGCATTTTACAGTCCAAATATAGTTACATTCTACATGAAATATTTTATATTTTCAATCATCTTCAGAAAATTCATCTTGTTCGCCTTCCTCGTCCTGCTCTTCCTCTTCCTCGTCTTCACTTTCATCTATTTCGTCGTCCTCTTCGGATAATTCTACATCTTCTACATTATTACTCGTGTAATGAGTAACTTCCGTTGAGTCCACATCTACAATATTTGTTACAAGAGGTAGATCGTCCTCCTGATAAGCTATTTCGTCAATGTCAAAGGTATTTCTAGCTTTAGTCTTGCATACTGCCCACCAATCCGACCTTGCTGTCCCCCGTCTAGGATAAGTTATGAAGTACACGAGCTGAGCCTGACTTGATAGGACAAATGGTTCGTAGCCTTGATATCTACGCTTGTAGTTTATATCCACAAGGCCATGCTTGTCAATTTTCCAACCTTGATCTTGAATCGGATCGAACCATTCACACCTGAATAGCACGATATTAGCAGATTCTGGGCCATAATTATATGTCAACTCCACAATCTCTCGTAAGATGCCAAAAAAATCATTGTCCGGATTGACGTCTTTGTAGTTTGTAGATTTGATACACAAACCACTATTTTTTGTGGAATCAAGATCCAGAAAGCTGTCTCTGATAGGAGCATTTGTTGACTTGAACCTGAACCCATTCACACAGAAACTTGGCCATATTTTTACGGCAGTAATTGGTCCCTTGGCTAGAGTCCTAATAGATTCAGTCTCGGATGATATTAGACGATCGACCTAAATACCAAAGTAGCGATGGTAAGTTATTTGTTTTACAAGTGCAGAAATAAAAAGTAATTACCAAGTATCTTACATATGCGCTCAACCAAGAAGGAAAATGGCATCTCATTTCTTGTTCTACTTCTTCGTCTGTTATGTAGGGTCTAACCGACCTCAACTCATCATTATATGTGCTGAAAAACAATGATGCAACTGCTAATTAGTAGCATAATAGTATCTTATACTATTACATTGAGATGATGTAAACGTGGACGTATTAATTACTTACCCCTCTAGCTTCTCCACTTTATCCTCGTCGCAATTGAGTAATATATACAATTGAGCAGCCCTTAGCTCATCGTCATTCAAATATCTCTTCTTCATTTTTCCCGAAGGCTTTCCGGATGCATTGAATACTTTGAGTATTGCATCATTAGATTCCTTATATGCGTCGTCGTTTCTGGGAGCTTTCGTCCTATTAGTAGCAACATGCGGTTTGAAATACGTCGAGCAAAAGTTTATAATCTCCTCGAGAACATAAGCTTCACAAATAGATCCTTCAACCCGTGCCTTATTTTTCACCTTTCTCTTTAGGTGATTCAGATGACGCTCGAAGGGGTACATCCACCGATAACCGACAGGACCACCAACACGTGCCTCATAGGAAAGATGAATTGGCAAATGCTCCATAGAGTCGAAGAATCCTGGAGGAAACACCTTCTCAAGCTTACATAGTGTTACCGCAATGTCCCTCTCTTGCTTTTCTAGACGATCGACGAGCAACTTAGTACAACAAAGATCTCTGAAGAATATGCTCAGCTCTGTCAATGGGTCCCAAACGACCTGCGGTAAGAATTCCCGAAATGCAATCGGAATTAACCTCTCCATGAATACATGACAATCGTGGCTCTTCATACCTACTAGTTTGTTCTCCTTGAGGTCGACGCATCTTCTCAAGTTCGACACGTACCCGTCTGGAAACTTTAGACCCTGAATCCACCTACAAAGTCTACCTTTATCCTCTTTATCCAGTGAGAAAACTGACTTAGGTTGCTTTAACTTTCCATTCCCCTCCTCTATCAGATGCAATGCAGGACGTCTACATATGTCTTCTAAGTCCAACCTGGCCTTCGGATTATCTTTCGTCTTCCCCTTTACATCCATTACAGTATTAATTATGTTATCAAACACATTCTTCTCGATATGCATGACATCAAGGTTATGTCTGATCAGATTGGTGCTCCAATATGGCAGATCCCAGAATATACTCCTCTTCATCCAGTTATGGGTGCGACCAAATCCGTCACACTTGTACCCCTTAGCAGGCTCTTCGATAGCACTTGGTAAGTCTTTTACCTCTTCCCATATCGTGCATCCGGGCCACCTTGGAGGTGGATTGGCCTTCTCCACAACTCCCGCACGAAAAGCATTCCGATTCCTTCGGTACGGATGATCCTTCAGCAAAAATTATCGATGACAATCGAAGAAGCACGGTTTGCCTCCATGTTTCAAACGGAAAGCCTGAGAATGGTCCATGCAATACGGACATGAGAGACGACCATGGGTGCTCCATCCCGATAACATTCCATAGGCCAGAAAGTCGTTGATGGTCCACATAAGTGCTGCCCTCATCTGAAAATTCTACTTTCTAGAAACATCGTACGTGTTGGCACCTACTTCCCACAGCTGATTCAACTCATCTATCAAAGGCTGTAAGTACACATCGATGTTCCTCTTCGGATTGTTCGGACCCGGGATAATAACGGTTAGGAACATATACGGAGTCTTCATGCACATCCAAGGCGGTAGATTGTATGGAGTGACGATCACAGGCCAACACGAATACTGGGAGCCCGAAAGTCCGAATGGGGTAAAACCGTCAGAGCAGAGCCCCAATCTGACATTACGCGCTTCCTCGGCAAAATGTGGATACTCTCGATCAAAGTGCTTCAATGCTTCTCCATCGGATGGATGATCCAATACTCCTTCGATCTGTTTTCGCCTGTGCCAACTCATGTTTTCTGCAGTCTCCTTAACCATAAACAACCGCTGCAACCGCGGCGTCAAAGGCAAGTAGTACATCGAATTGGTAGGCTTCCTTGCACCGACAGACTTTCCTCTAACAGTGGCCTTGTAGCGATCAGCACCACAGAATCTACACGCATCTTCATCCTTGTCGTCTTTGTAGTACAACATGCACCCGTTGCGACATGCATCGATTTTCTCGTATCCCATCCAAAGCGATCTCACCATCCTCTTAGATCGATAGAAGTCTTTAGGTAACTTTGCACCCTCGGGCAAGATCTCTATAATCAAATCGAGCAGTCGATTATAGCATTCTTGCGACATGTTAAAATCGGACTTGATGCTCAATAATCTTGTAACCACCTCCAACGGTGAATGGTCCTCACAACCAGGATATAGTGGAGTCCTTGCATTCTCAAGCAACTCCATAAACTTTGCAGCATCGGCATTCGGTGCCTCCTCAGCTGCATCATAATTGTCTGGATTGAAACTAGGTCCTGCCGCATCATAATTGTCAGGATTGAAACTAGGCCCCGCCGCATCATAAACCATGTTCACCAACCCGTCGTCGTAAGCATCGTGGTCTTGGACATCCATATACGGCTCCACATAGGGCTCCGACTTCGATGCTAGAGATACAAGTTCTCCGTGCGCGGTCCACTGATAGTAATTCGGCGTAAAGCCCTTCGAGTATAAATGATATGTAACTTCCACTTCTGGATGATATTTCATGTTGCGACATCTCACACATGGACACTTAATTTTGGTACCGTCCATGTACTGAGGGAACGCCTTGGCGAACTGCAGGAACTGCTGTACACCCTCAATGAATTCATCCCGCACACCGCACATGTCATCAGGATGACGGTTGTACATCCACGAACGATGACGCAGATAGTAATTCATATCCATTTCTAGATACTTCTGCAAAATTGACAGTATGTATCATATAAATCATTACATGCAAAATTAACTTCTGTGTCTATGTCAGTGTCCGTTATGGGAAAAGCAGTATATATATATATATATATATATATATATATATATATATATATATATATATATATATATATATATATATATAACATTACCCAAATAATATCTTAATACCACTTTACTACTATACCTTAACCCACTTCTGTGTCAGTGTCCGGATTTTAGTGTAGTAGGCTCCAGCCGAAGCCAATAAGTTTCTTGAGATGCATGTCCTTAATGATGCATGCTGCGATGATATCTTTGCTCCATTAGAGGCTCTTCATACTGCTAGCTAGTGATTTCAGTAAGTGTTAAAATTAATCCTTTATTTATTTAAGCTGATTTGTAAGTTTCGTTTAGCTAATTCAACTGTTATAGTCATATTATTTAGACCATTAGGCACTTCTTGAAACTGGCAGTAGGGTGAGGAACTGAGATACATAACTCCGCAGTACTTTGCTTTCTGCAATTAACCCCTATATATATTGGGAGTGGAACGAGGAAGTAGCTAGAGCTCAAAATTCTTGGGGCACAATTAAGGACGGTTGCTTAGATCATACACTTCCTGGTCGAATAATTGGTGTTCTAATTAATTTGATCACATGATCAATTGTTGTACGAATATTCAGGAATTAGTTCTAATTTGTTCACCCAATGTACGTAGTCATGACATATGAACATGGATTCAATAATAGCCATCATTTCTTCCCCTCCTCCATTGGACCAATGAATAGTAACCACAAAATCAAACAATTAGTATGTATGTATATATATATATATATATATATATATATATATATATATATATATATATATATATATATATATATTGCAAAAGTGCAAATAAATACACTTATGTTCGTTCTTTCTTATTCATCGATCCATATTATTTATTTATTTTATACTTGAAAGAAGAAATTAAAATCTGATCTCTACATGATCGCACATGCATGAACATTGTCAAAAAACCTAACTCTAACCCTAACCCCATGTCAAAAAACCTAACCCTAACCCTAATCCTAACCCCATGTCAAAAAACCTAACCCTAACCCTAACCCTAACCCTAGGTCCAGATCAGTGTCTGTGTCAGTGTGTGTGTATGCCGTGTTTGTGTCTGTGTCAGTGTCAGTGTGTGTGTCGTGTTTGTGTCAATGTCACATGTGTCCTGTGAGAGAGAGAGAGAGAGAGAGAGAGAGAGAGAGAGAGTATACCTTGCCGGAGTAGTCGCGGTCGAAGGAGCTGGGGGGAGGGGAATTTGTTTTCGAATCGAAATTTCAACTGACGGGGAAAAATGAAACCGACCCCTAATTAACCAAATTTTAGCGACGTTTAGCGACGTCCAATAAAAAATGTCGCTAAATTAAATATTTACGACGTAAAGGACGTCGCTAAACACGTTGCTAAATATTTTGAGTTTAAATGTCGCTATATACGTCGCTAAACGTCGCTAAATTAGACATATTAGCGACGTTTAGCGACCTTAATTGAACTTATAGCGACTTATCTTTTAAAATCGTATTAAAAGTCGCTAAACGTCGCTAAATGTCGCCATTTAGCGACGTCTAGTGACGTGTTTATAATGAGTCGCTAATTTATATATTATTAGCGACGTTTCTTTTGACGTCGCTAAAATACGTCGCTAATCCCGCTTTTTCTAGTAGTGGGTGATATATATTGAAGAAGACGTATTGGATGTCGTTGACAATAAAGATATCGTTCAATATTGTAAGTATATGCTGTCTCGAAGGATTTTATTGCCAAAGAAAATAATTATTTAGTGATTTTAATAGTTTATAACAATTAGTATTAATATATAATATTTTGAAATTATGAATATGTCTATTATAATTTATTTATTTTTAATAATAAGCGTCGCGTTCGTAGATGAAAATTTTGTCTACGCCAATGTTTATTTTATTACAAAGTGAGGGGATAACTGGGGATAACACCCCTTTTTATAGGACTTTAGGACTTTTAGAAGAGTCTACGCTTTATTAAAAATGTGTAGGGACTATTGTAGACTCTTTTATCTCATTTATTTATTTTTTGAAAAAGATTGATTTTGATCTTCGACCAAATCTTTGACAAGAATAATATTAGATTCATAATCCTACATAATATTGGATTCCTATTCCTACATAATGTTGAATTTCTATGTATAGACATATGACATACTATATAAATGGGCCAAAGGTTTCCCCAAGAGGATCTCAAGAGTGCTCATGTAAGTTGTTGAATAAGTTCAACACAAGAGTATATCTCAAATTGTGCTCAATGATTGTTGAATAAGTTCGACATAAGAGAGCAAAAATTATTGAATAAGTTTAACACAAAAGTTTTGAGAGAGTTTTTTGTAGAGCGTTCTTGAGAGCAAGGAGAGAAGTGTTGAGAGCAATTGTAATTTTTTTTTTTCATAGTGGAATTGAATCACCCTCGTTCGTGTAAGTAGGCATCTTGGCCGAACCACGTAAATCCTTTTCTTTGTGGTTGTGAACTTTTTCTGAGGTATTTATCTGATTTTTCTGGGTCTATTTTCGCTGTGCGCCCAACAATTGGTATCCGAGCTTTGGAGTTCTCAGAGAAAGCTGTGGAAACACTATCTGTACGGAGAGCGTGTGAAAATCTTCACAGACAACAAGAGCTTGAAGTACGTGTTTACACAGAAGGAGCTGAACATGAGATAGAGAAGGTGGTTAGAGTTGATGAAAGACTTTGATATCTCATTACAGTACCATCCAGGAAAGGATAACGTAGTCGCCGATGCCTTGAGTAAGTATCCGATGGTTATGTGCTTGACTTCAGATAGACATTTATTAGCTGATCTTGAGAGCTTGGGAATTGAAGTACTAGTTCCAGGAGTTGAGATTTAGATGTGGGGATTGCAGATACAATCGGAGCTGATGGACAAAATTAGAGCTGCTCAGTATGATGATGAGACACTAAGGAATATTAGGGCACAAGTTCGGACATGATTGATAGATGACTTCACTATTGCGGATGATGGATCTTTACGGCATGGCACTAGGATGTGTGTGCCGAGTGGAGAGCTGCGCAAAGAGATTTTGCAGGAGGCACATCGCTCTCAGTACTCGATGCATTCCGGAGCCAACAATATGTATCGAGATTTGAGGGAGCATGTATGGTGGTACACTAAACATCGAGATTTTGCTGTGATTCTATTTAATTGTTGCACTTTACCGTTGCTTCGATAATCAGAACACTATACTAGCCATGGTCTCCCAACAGATTTCACACCCTTGTCCTAGACGTGCCAGACTGTTATCCTGATCCTTATGTAACTCATATTATGTCTTGTTGTGTTTCATCTTAGTCGCACAACATTCGTCGCAACTGACTACATTTAATTCTATATAAATTTAACTTTGTATCCTTGTGTGTTCCAATCGAAATTGGAGACACAATCTCGATCCATTTTGAGCAACCCAAATTAGGTTAATATTCTATCCTGAGTCTACTTCATTTATAACACTTGTGTCCCATTTAAATTTAGTCCTTGTGCTCCTAATTAATTTTAGAACACATATTGCATTTATTTAATCAATTAAAACCATAAACCTAACTTCGTGTAATTTTTTAACTGTTGAGCACTTTTGTGCACAAGGCATTAAGGTGTTCATCCCGTTGGACACGACGCGTAAATAAACCCATTTTCCTCTTCATATGTATTTTTTCATAATTTTCGGGAGTGTGCAATTGCAACATCAACCTCCTTGAACCATGGTCCTAAAACCTTGAACCAATGAAATCCTAACAATTTTAATTGAATTCATTTAAAATCCTAGCCTTGAAAATATCCATGGCAAGCCCAATCCCAAGAGGGCTTTGACCAAGCCTAATTCTAGGTCAACCAAAAACTCTATACCTATATAAATAGTAATACTTTACTTCTTCTTTTTTAACCTAACACCTAACCTACACCAGCCGACCAAATCCCCATCTCCTTCCTTCCACCATCACCTGAACCCGACCGGAACCCTGACCCCGCCGCCAGCACGCCGGAGACGACCCCGACCTGATGAAATTTATCCCCGACATTCCTCATGACCCACCGGACCCTGCAGGACGCCTACTCCTTCGACTCGACAGCAGCCGGACATCCCCCGGCGATCACCGCAGCCATCTCCTCTGCACAGTCTCCCATCACCATCGACACCACGACATTCTTCCCCTTGCGTACACATATATGTACGTGCATACGCATATTCTTCGTAATGCCTACGTATTTAGCCGTTGTATATTGGTAGATGATTAGTATATACGTATTGGCATACGTATTAGTATATGGCTATGATATATAAGTATATATACATATATATATGTATAATATAATTCTCATTTAAGTATATACACCTATGTATATGTATTGTATGTGTATTCCCTAGTATACGTGTAATATGTATAAAATTGATTGGTATATATATATATATAGTATAGATTCTCTTAGTATATATATACATATATATAGACATATTGTATATATACCTCCCTAAAGTATTAATTCTATTTAAAAGTATATATATATATATATATATACATATATCTATTATAATTGTAACCAATGGATATTATGTATATGTTAGTTCATATTATGTACTATGTATTATATGTACTAGACGACTAGAATGTGACCACGGATACCCCGTAGTTACATTGACCTGTGACCATGTAGCATGATAGCAGACTACTATATGTACACCGACGTACTGGTAAGACCGTAGCATTGACTGTATGTTATGCACAACAACTACAGACGTGACACCTCCTAGCGTAGTCTCTGAGATCATTGTGTTGATTGTGTGTTAGAGTAATGTCTGATGCAGTATTGTGTTATATGATATGTCTATAGGACTGTTGGATCATTCAGACGATATTTTGGAACCAGGATATTGGTATTGCCAGCTAAGGACCACAGGCGAGTACATTATCTGACAGTTTTTATTATGTTGATTATCTCTATAATTCTTTTTGTATAGCGTACATGACTCTGACACCGTTATTTACACGAGTTGGCATCATCGAGAACTGTCACGAGGAGTCATGATTTGGAATCCATCGTGCTAGCTAGGGAAACGGGAAAATATTAGTAGCTTATGTGATCATACCCAAACTTTACATCCATCATAGCTCACCCACACCTCACGTCGGTGCAGCCTGACCATTACATGCCTCATAGCCTGTTATGTGTGACTATCCTGACTATTGCTCGCATCATAGCTATCCGGATGGTTAGCCTGACCTTACATGAATCATAGCTAGTCATACATAGCGAGCCTGATCAGTCCCAAGCCGATCACATGATATGCTGATGTTTTACACACTTAGCTAGATGTTCTTGACATGTATCTCTAGTATATTGATCTAGCATTCCTTATGTTCTAGTCATGATTCTAGCATTCACATATATACCAGTTCATTGTTCTAGCGTGTACTTGTATTTCTATATTCATTGCTAGATGTACATTGATGATGACTTATGCTCCAGTATTTCATTTATTCCAGCATTCCTTTATTTCCAGTATTTATTATTTCAGTATTTCTTATTGCCAGTTTTCATATCTATCTTGTATTTCTTTACACTGTGTTATAGTTTTTATCAATATATGTGGAACTGCTGTTAGTGCTTGTACTTCGTTCTAATCCTGATTGGATATATTTTTTCAGAGGATCTTGAGGATTTATGTACTACACACTATGGACCGGGTATAGATGCAGACTACACACCAGAGATCGTAGAGGAGACTATTTCTTTAGAGGAGACATTGCATGCAGCTATCTAGATAGTATTTATATTATGCACCTGAGACTTATTGAGGTTTATTTCAGTTTATATTTAGACTTATGTTAAGTTTAATTTGAGACTTGTGGAGACTTTATGTTGGACAGCTAGACTGTGATTTATCTATATTTGAGACATGGTGTTTAACTATGTCATTCTTCTTATCTCTTATCGTGCCTTATACTTTTATAGTTGTTGTGCTTGAGTTTACATTATGAGATATTGTGAGATGTATACTTTCCTCCTTATGGAGATTGATATCATTGACAGGTATTTAGTTATATAGTATTATTGTGACCTAGACAGCGTTTTACCGCCGATACTGCGGCATAGGTTGGACGTACCCGCGTACTCGTGCCCCTATACCGGCTGCGGGTCGTGAAAGAAAATGGTGTCACATTTCTTGTTTTACTTTTTCGTCTGTCATGTAGGGTCTAATCGATCTCAGCTCATCACTATATGTGCTAAAAAACAATGAAGCAACCGCCGATTAGTAGCATAATATTAGCTTATACTATTACATTGAGATGACATAAACGTGGATGTATTAATTACTTACCCCTCAAGCTTATCCACTTCATCCTCGTCGCAATTGAGTAATATATACAACTAAGCAGCCTTTAGCTCATCGTCATTCAAATATCTCTTCTTTATTTTTCCCTAAGGCTTTTCGGACCCATTGAATACTTTCAGTATTACATCATTAGATTCCTGATATCTGTCGTCGTTTCTCGGAGCTCTCATTCTATTAGTAGCAACATGAGGTTTAAAATACATCGAGCAAAAGTTTATAATATCCTCGAGAACATAAACTTCACAAATAGAACCCTCAACACGTGCCTTATTTTTTACCTTGACTTATTTTGTACCTTTCTCTTTAGATGATTTAGCTGCCGCTCGAATACATACATCCATCGATAACCGACAGGTCCACCAACACATACCTCATAGAAAAGATGAATTGGTAAATTCTCCATGGAGTCGAAGAATCCAGGAGGAAACACCTTCTCGAGCTTGCACAGTGTTACCGAAATGTCCTTCTTTTGCTTTTCTAGACGATCGACGAGCAACTTAGTAGAACAAAGATCTCTGAAGAATATGCTGAGCTCTGTCAATGGAACCCAGACGACCTACGGTAAGAATTCCAGAAAAACATTCGGAATTAACCTCTCCATGAATACGTGACAATCGTGGCTCTTCATACCCGTCACTTTGTTCTCCTTGAGGTCGACGCATCTTTTCAAGATTGACACGTACCCGTCTGAAAATTTTAGGCCCTGAATCCACCTACAAAGTCTCCCTTTATCCTTATTCTCCAGTGAAAAAATTGCCTTAGGCTGCTTTAACTTTCCATTCCCCTGATCTATGATCAAATACAACGCAAGACGTCTATATATTTCTTCCAAGTCCAACCTGGCCTTCAAATTATCTTTCGTTTTTTCCTTTACGTCAATTATAGTATTGTTACGCCCCAGTCCCAAATTACCGAGGGACTAGCCACGTGGCAATGGCCAGCAACACACTCCAATGGACAAACCCAATTTAATGGACCCGTTAGAGTGTACTTAAGCTGTAAAATAATTATAATGGTCTACTATACATGTCACAGTCTAATTCTAATCTCATCCACAGAAAGTAAACACAATTCAAATGTCAGACTAATCAAAAAGATATATAATCCAACATCAAGTCTCAATAAAAAGTAATTTCGGAGAACAACCTGATAATGAGCTTAGTACAGTAATACAAGAGACAGAAAATAGAGTATCTAAAAACAGATATAACTGAGTATATAACAAATACCCAAGAGAAATCCTCTGGCACCATCTCGTCCTCTGGTGCTGATACTGCTCCAGTGTCTGCTCCTATCCTATATACTTCGGGGTGTATCTCCTCTGCTATACCTGGGGACATAATCCGGATCCAGGTCCTCATGGGACATAACAAGGTACAAGAATAACTCAATCCAAATAAAATACAGTAAATAAAATATATATATCAACAGGATAAACTATGTAACCAACCAGCAATGTGAAATGCAAATGAGAGCATTAATCATACTCAGGATGAACTACTATAGGCTCTATGTCGGAGAAACCCATAGCAGCATGTATTATCTCGAAGGGCCAGTACGTGTGCCAAAGCTCTGGTCAGAGTCTAAGGCACTCCCAAAATATCTATATATATAACATAATCAGCCTTTAGTATGGTAAGACTCTTCCTATCCAATGTAACCTCACGTCTCATGTCCATAACACGCAAGATCATGACCTCTAACTATTACAGCGAGTCATAATGATATCTCTATATATGCAATATCTATGTCACGAATCCTGTAAGCCTATACAGAATCACCATGAATAGCTCAGGAAATATTCTTTCACATGAATAGTGTCATGTGTCCTATGGTATAACGTACTTAGTAAAGCAAGCACGTAAAGTATAGGATCGAGATAACAACTCTCTAAGTGACGTTACACGACTCCGCGTACGGCGTCGACATCTGAATATTATTCGGACTTTAAGCAATATCTCACGGTCCTTGGTTGAACAGATATATCACAGAAATAAATCAAAAAAATAATATGAAAGAAAGTATTGTAAGTTTGGCAAGGTATACTTGCTTGGGGTTTGAGCTCCAATAGTTGCTCCAGTGTATGTGGAATCTTCAGGTACGCTTTCGGATGCTGAAATAAACATTACCATTACTCTCAGAAGACATAAAATAGCTAAAATTGACTACCCATAAGTTTGATTTGAACATAGGGACAGAATTGACAGTTTCTGGTCAAAGCGTGGTCCACATGTGGCCCACTTCGCACCAAAAAATCTACCAGATATAAAGTTCTCCAAATTTGTCAATTTAGTGTCTACGATTCCGGAACAATAATATGAATCCAACGGAATATCCAGAACTGAATTCCGATGAGCCGGTCACAAAATCGTCCGTTAAGTAGAGTCGTGGGGCTCACAAAACGAGGTTTCATCATCGTTCTCAGAATCGAACCAAACTTGGGTCACAGGACCAGCATAACGCTACAAATTCGACGGCACAAGTTTCGTTACGAAACGACAAGCACACACGCAATTATGACGAGTGTCAAAATAGGCCCGATACGAGACTTTTCGACGGATACGCGTTAATTTCGGTGTGCACGCACATCCAAATTAACTTTTACGAAATTTTACACATCCATATTGACGATATGTGCCTTCGATGCAATTCATACACGAAAAAGTCGCCTCATTTAGCGAAATGCACCAAGTTTAAGAAAAATTCGGATTTTCAAACCCAAGTTTTTTGTCAACTTTACCCGCGAATAAAACTTAACTTATAGCAAATTAAAATAAACTAACTATAGGGTTAAAATCTCGGTTATGCTATCTAATTTACTGTTCAAGTGAATTTTGAAAATATTAAATAGGTTGGACGTAAAACGGCCATGAACTTGGGGTTTCGGGACAGTTTCTAAACTCCAAAATTGGGTTATTTTTTCTGTTTTTGCATCCCGGTTTACGACCGACACAGGGCATGATACCCAATCTAATTGTACAGGGTTCGAGAGGGTCACACATCAAACACATCCTAATAAGCCGTTCAAAAATCGACACAACGAGGAGGAAGAAAAACTCACCGGAATAGGGGTCGGTCGCGGTGTGCTACGCGTGAACGGGGCGACGGCGCACGGTCGATCGTCGGCGGCGGTGGCAGGTTGCTGCGGTGGTCATCGTGGTCGTGGTGGTTGTCGGCGCCGGGGTAGCAGCTTCTGGCTCGGGGTGCCGGAGTTGTCTGGCCGGAGGTGGAGAAGCGGTGGTGGCTGTGGTTGTGTTGGTGATGGTGGTGATCGAGTTTTATAGGGGTGGCCGGCGGTTATGGGGAGGTGGGTGGTCGGCCGGCGGTGGGGAGTGGAACCGAGGGGTCGCCGGCGGGTCGCGGGGAGGCAAACGGTCGGCGGTCGGAGTCGCGACGGCTGCAACGGTCGAGGGTTTAATTTCCAGTTACTGTAGCTTAGCGGGTCGGATCGGGTTGTGGGTACGGGTCGGGTTCAGGTCGGGTTGTGGGTTCGGCTATGGATCCAAATCCATTAGGGTTGATTCGGTTCAATTTGGTTTAATTTGGTTTGGTTTGGTTTGGTTCAAGTTGGTTCGGTCTGGTTTAGTCTGGTTTATTTAAAAAAGATATTTTTAGCTATTTAAAAATAGTTTTTGAGCAATAAATTTCAGAAAAATTACACAATATCCAATTATTTATTTTACACTCAAAGATACAATTTTTATAATATTTTAATGTTTAATTTAATTCATAAAAGTATTAATTCCTGAAGAATATTTATTTTTAAATAATTAAAAATTGCAGAAAAATTCCAAAAAATTATAATTAAAATTTAAAAATCTGGGTATTTACAAGTATTAATTGTGTTGTCAAACATATTCTTCTTGATATGCATGACATCAAGGTTATGTCTGATCGGATTGGTGCTCCAATATGTCAGATCCCAGAATATACTCCTCTTCGTCCAGTTATGAGTGCGGCCAAATCCGTCACACTTGTACCCCTTAGCAGACTCTTCGATAACATTTGGTAAATCTTTTATCTCTTTCCATATCGTGTATCCGGGCAACCTTGGCGATGATTGGCCTTATCCACAACGTCGGTATGAAAAAGCATTTATATTGCTCGAGCGGATGATCCTTCAGCAGGAATTATCGATGACAATCGAAGAAGAATGGTTTGTCTCTGTATTTCAAACGAAAAGCCTTAGTGCGTTCTATGCAATACGGACATGATAGATAGCCATGGGTGCTCCATCCTGATAATATTTTATAGGCCAGAAAGTCGTTGATGGTCCATATAAGTTCCGCCCTCATCTGAAAATTTTGCTTTCTAGAAATATCGTACGTGTTGGCACCTACTTCCCACAAATGATTCAAGTTATCTATCAACGGCTGTAAATACACATCTATGTTCCTCTTCGGATTGTTCGGACCCGGGAAAATAATGGTTAGGAATATATACGGAGTCTTCATGCACATCCAAGGTGGTAGATTGTTGTAAGCCCCTGATTTTTCAGGATTTTTTAGAACAAATTTTCACAATTTTTCTGGAATTTTCTGGGATTTTTAACTAATTAAAATCTAGGTATTTTAGAATTAAATAAAATTAAATATTTTTAAACAATATTAAAATATTATGAAAATAATATTTTTGGATGTAAAATAAAATATTGGACATAGGGTATTTTTTTCTAGAATTTATTGGACCCCAGAACAATTTTTAAAGACCTAAAAATCCTATTTTAATTAAAACCAAGTCAAACCGGGTTGAACCGGGCTCAAACCGGTCCAACCAAACTGGACCGACCTGAACCGCCCCGAGACCCTAATGGGTCGGCTCCTACCCAACTCGACCCGGATCCGACCCGCTCCCCCTCACCGCACGAACCCCCGCTCCCCGCAATTTCCGGCCGCCCCGCACCTCGCCCGGCCACGTCTCCGCCCCGCCCGCGTCGCCCGTCCCACGATCCCCTCCGCTCCACCTCTCTCGGCTACGCCCCCGGCTCCCTCTCCCTCCGCTGCCCTATTTAAACACCGCCACCAGCCACCGGCCAAGCCACCACCGCCACCGCCTCGCTGCCACCGCGGCTCCCCGACCCCGAGCTCTCCCCGCCACTGTCGATCCCCTTCGCCTCCGCCAGCACGCCGCCCTCTCCCCTCGATGAACCCCTGCGCCGCCCGGCCTCCCCAGAGCTCCACCACGCCTCCCCGCAGCCTCCGCCTTCCTCCTCTGCCCAGCCCAACAGCAGCAGCAGCGGCCAGCTCCGCCTAAGCCGCCATGAGCGCAGCCCGGCCGCCTCGACCCAGCACCGCCTCCGACGAGCGCAGCCGTGCCCCAGCTCCGGCCAGCTCCGGCCGCCTCCAGCATCGAAACCCTAACCCTAGACACAGTAATGTGCCGTGTCGGGTCGCGTCGCCTCGCGGACATGAGAAATCCCGGTTTCTGCGGAGCCCTGTTCAGGTAGTCTTTTCTCTCTCCTCGCTGCCCCGTTTCTCGTTCCGTCTGTTGTGACGCGAACCCTGCGTGACCCTCTCGATGTCCGTGCAACCCGCTCGGTGTGTATCGTCCTGTGGCAATCGCGAACTGCGATCCAAAATCAGAAAAATATTTACCCTATTTTCCCCGGAACTGAGTGTGCCCCGCCAAACGGAACGACTTGGTCGCGTGCGGACTTCACCGAAAGGTGCGCGCCGTTAATACGGACGTGTGGGATTTGACGGAAGTTGATTTGGATGTGTGTGCACCCCGGAATCAACACGTAGCCGTCGACAACGCCCAGTATCGGTCCCGTTCTGGAACTCGTTGTAACTTCGTGTACACACGTCGGATCGAAATAAAACTTGCGCCATCGGACTCGTAGCAATACGCTGGTCCTGTGACCCAAGTTTGGTTCAATTCTGAGAAAGTTGACAAAATCGCGTATCGTGGGCCCCGCGGCTCCACTTGACGGACGATTTTGTGATCGGCTCATCGGAATCCAGTTCTGGATGTTCCGTTGGATTCGTATCGTCGTTCTGGACTTGTTGACATTAAGTTTGATAAATTTGGAGAACATTATATCTGACACATTTTTCGGTGCGAAGCGGGCCACATGTGGACCCCGCTTTGACCAAAAACTGTCACTTTTGCCCTTGTGTTCAAATTGGACTCAAGGACAGACAATTCTAGCTATTTGATATCTTCTGAGCATGATGTTAATGTTTGTTTTAGCATTCGGAGACGTTCTTGGAGATTTCACGAATACCAGAGCCACAGTTGGAAATCAAACACCAGGCAAGTGTACCTTGCCAAAACTTGCAGTACCTGCTTCATATTGTTGTCTTGATTTATTCATATATTGTACATGCTTAACCTAGGACCGTGTGATATTACTTAGCGTCCGAATAATATTCGGGTGTCAATACTGTAAGCAGAGTTGTGTAATGTCACATAGACATGGATATCGAGACCCTATACATTCTCGTGCTTGCATTATCAAGTACGTTATACCTCAGGACGCCTGACACTATTTATGAGACAGAATCTTCCTGAGATATTCATGGTGATTCTGTATAGGTTACATGTTTCATGACATATTCTTTTGCTTAGATATTATATGACTTGCTGCATTAGTTATGATCTTGCGTGACATGGACATGAGACATTGTGGACATGAGACGTATGATTACATTGGGTGGGGAGAGACACACAGGCTACAGGTTAATTATATTATGATGGCGTCGTAGTCTCTCTCCAAGCTATACAACTGTATGATATCTCTGATACCGGCTCCCCGACACCGAGCTTGTAGTGGTCTCAGCCTGAGTTCTAATGATGCTCTCATCTTGCATATCACTTAGCTGGTTATATAGTTTACCCTTTTGATTCATTATTGCTGCACTGCATTATTTATGGCTTGAGTTATTTTGTACCTTGCTATGTCCCCTGAGGACCTGGATCTGGATTATGTCCCCAAGTATAGCAGACGAGATCTACCCCGAGGTATACGGAACAGGAGCATTAGCAGAAGCAGGCACTGGAGCAGTACCAGATCCAGTAGACGAGTGATCTCCGAGAATATCTTCTGAGTATATGCTTTATCCATACTCAGTATTTGCTATTGTTATCTTTAGTTCTGTATCTTGACTATTGTATCAAACTCATTATCGGGTTATTTCTCGAGTTTATGTTTTATTGAGATTGATCTTGCTTTATGATTCTGTTATTGTTGTATTCATTTCTGTGGATGAGATTAGTATATTTAGACCCTTATATTAGTATATTTAGACCCTTATTATTGTACTACAGCTTAAGTACACCCTGGTGGGTCCATTAAATTGGGTTTGTCCATCGGTGTGTGCTGCTGGCCATTGTCACGTGTCTAGTCCCTCGATATTTTGGGACTGGGGCGTGACAATTGTATGGAGTGACGATCACAGGACAACATGAATACTGAGAGCCCGAAAGTCCGAATGGGATAAAACCGTCGGAGGAGAGCCCCAATCTGACATTACACAGATTATAAGCAAAATTTGGATACTCTCGATCAAAATACTTTCATAGTTCTCCATCGGATGGATGATCCAATATTCCTTCGATCTATTTTTGCCTGTGCCAACTCATATTTTTTGTAATCTCCTTCACTATAAACAACCTCTACAACCGCGACGTCAAAGGCAAGTAGTACATCGAATCGGTAGGCTTCCTTGCACCGACAGACCTTCCTCTACGAGTAGCATTGTAGCGATCAGTACCACAGAATCTGCACTTGTCTTCATCCTTGTCGTCTTTGTAGTACAACATGCACCCGTTGCGACATGCATCAATTTTCTCGTATCCCATCCAGAGCGATCTCACCATCCTCTTAGATCGGTAGAAGTCTTTAGGCAACTTAGCACCCTCCGGCAAGATCTCTATAATCAACTCCATCAGTCGGTTGTAGTATTCTTGCGACATGTTAAATCGGACTTGATGCTCAACAATCTTGTAACCACCTCCAACGGTGAATGATTCTCACAACCAGGATATAGTGGAGTCCTTGCATTCTCTAGTAACTCCATGAACTTTGCAGCATCGATATTCGGTGCCTCCTCAGCTGCATCATGATTATCCGGATTGAAACTAGGTCCACCAGCGTCAAAAACTATGTTCACGCACCCGTCGTCGTAATCAACGTGATCATGGACATCCATATACGGCTCCACATAAGGCTCTGTCTCTGATGCTAAAGACACAAGTTTTCAGTGTGAGGTTCACTGATAGTAATTCGTCATAAAATCCCTCGAGTACAAATGATATGTCACATCCACCTTTGAGTGATATTTTAAGTTGTGATATCTCACACACGGACACTTAATTTTGGTGTCGCCCATGTACTGAAGGAACGCCTTGGCGAACTGTAGAAACTATTTTATCCCTGTATGAATTAATCTCGTACACTGTACATGTCATCAGGATGACGGTTGTACATCCATGAACGATGACGCAGGTGGTAATTCAGATCAATTTCTAGATAATTCTGCAAAGATGAATAGACATCGTTCAATTATATTATCCAAATGGATGCAAAGATGGATACACATGTTCATCAAAGTAACAAATCTGATTGATGCGTGAGTATTCGAGTTGTGATGCGTGAGTATCCATATCGTGATTCATGACTAGACATCAAAGTAACAACTATGTTCATCAAATAGATATAGCATTTATATCTACTTCTATAACTATATATTTCTATACCATGGTACACAATATCACATTGATGCTCTCTTGTATCTTGACACTAGAATACAGTTTAAATACCCATGACACTAACTATACTTGACACTTGGTATCTTGGTACCAACATACACTCTAGGCCACTCTCTCTTGACACTCAATACATATTTATACCTACTTCTATAACTGTATATTTCTATACCCTTATATATGTATCTATCTATATATATTATTAATCCTCACTAGCTCACTCATCCATCACTCAAACATATACACATACACACCTCTCACTTGGACACTCTCATACAATTGACACACACACACACACACACACACACACACAAGGAACACGTGGACTCTCTCTCTCTCTCTCACACACACACACACACACAAGGTACTACACATACCCAAACACAATATCTTGACTAAAACACATACCCAAATTTATATTAATATAAGTTGTTCAGTGTTGGAGTATTGAAGTTGGAATATTAAACTTAATTATAAACTATAAAGAGAACACTTGACACTTGACACAAACACACAAGGTGCTACCCATACCCAAACACAATAAGTACAAGTAAGAGTTTCCAACTCAAAAATCCATGTAAGAGATTTTTTAACAAACATGTTATGCACATATATATAAAATCAAGGCTTGCCTTAGGCGCGCACGCGCGCGCACACACACACACACACACACACATAACGTGTGTGTCGTGTTAGTGTGTCTATGTGTGTCTGACTGTGTCATATCGGCAATAGGGGGTTAGGGTTACCTGACCGAGGGGGTCAGGTTCGGGGTCGGATGGGTCACGGGGGAAGCACGGTCGAAACCCTAACCCTCAGACGGTCGGTGCCGGAGGGGGTCGCGGTCGTGGAGAGAGAGAGAGAGAAGGGGGTTAGGGTTTACCGACAGAGCAGGAGGGGTCCCGGGAGGAGTACCGTCGGAGCTGGAGGGGTTCGAGGGGGAAGAACGGTCGACGCCGGAGGGGTCGTGTGGGGAAGGAGGGGAAAAATCGGGTTTGAAATTTTTTGGAATGGGAAGAAATAAAATCGGTCTGTAAACATATATGAAAATATTTTAGCGACATATGGAATATGACGTCGCTAAACGTCACAGATTTTATTATATTTAGCAACGTATGGAAGATAACGTCGCTATAATAAAAATAATAGTAACGTTTTACGACATATGGCGACATCTGCTTTCGTAATATTTTTTTTTAGTCTCTAAGGATCGCGGACAGTCGCTAACAGCGACGTTCTGCGATGCTACTTTCTAGCGTCGCTATATATATATATATATATATATATATATATATATATATATATATATATATATATATATATAATAAATTAATTTTGTACTCTTAAGCATATATATTGAAATAAAATGTTGGCTATGCATATCGATCCGTGTGCATTCCTTCCGATCTTAACTTTGTTATACAATACATAGCTACTTCAAGAAATTGATTAATCTCTAGTTTTGTTCAATTAGATTGTCGTGAAAAAAATAATAATAATAATAATGTTAACCCCTTTTTTTTTTTTTTTTTTTTTTTTAGTTGTAGATATCATCAGTCTGACGGCGTTATTTACAATATGAAACGCGTAAAGTTCTATAATTATTAACTCATCATATTTTTGTGTTGTTTCTACTGTTGGTATTTCTTTTTGGCTATTATTTGTATCGCTTAATTTATTTGTTTGGTTTAGGTACTTAATATAATTAAATATTTGCTAGAGCATTGTAGGCTACACAATTCATGCATGCATGCACTCTCTCAGCTTGGCTCCAATAAAACAAGATTATGAACAATTCTTCAAAAAGAAAAAGAAAATTCCACATCAAATTGTATAGTTGCATTTTGTCCTATGTCCTTATGTCATATCTATATTTGGGATTGATCGGACAAGAGAAATGATCAGGATCCGAGTTTATTTTTAGTGTGATTCGGTAATAGGTTTATTGTCAAGGTTCTCAATATCGATATCGGGGTCGACTGTATCGAATCTGAATATAGAAGTTTTCGGTATCGAAAAATAAATAATTATTAATAAACTATTAACATTTTAGAAGAAATATTTTACACATTTGGACATAATTTTAAGTATTTTCTATGTTATTTTTTAGTAGTTTTAAAATTGAATAAAATAATAGTCACATTGTCGATTGGTTTATATGCGATAGATAAGTATTATTTTTTTACATTCTTGCTATGCTATTACATCCTTATTGATTGGTCTTTTTTGATCAATTTTTTTTGTCGAATTGATCAAAAAAAGGAATACCTCAATTATTTGGATTGGATATTCCTAAATATAATAGGAATATCTCAATGGATTTGAATTGGATATTCCTACATATAATAGAAAATATGTCAATAAATTTGGATTTGGATTGGATATTCCTAATACTAATTGTGGGTTTAAGGCTATATATAGTGTCTCCTGCCCCTAAAATATATCTCTCTCTAAAAAAAAAAATATGGCAACAAGAAGAGAAAATGAGGTTGCAACATTGGAGAGGAAAAAAAGGATTGGAGAATAAGGAGATCAGTTTCGGATATTTGTCGTTGTCTTTTTTTTCGTGGTTATAATCTATTTTTTGTTCCAAAAGAGTTGTGGTGATCCATTTGGATCGGTGAGAAGTTTGTAAGGAGTCGATGTATTTCTTATTCCATTAGTTGATGTTTTTCAGGATTTGACTCCGATCATCCCGTAATTTTTTCCGCAAGAATTTTTTACGTCAAAATTTTTTGTATCTGCGATTTATGTTTGGTATTTTTGGTTTGTACATTTTGTTCAATTTTTTCGCAGTTATTCTCTGATTTAGAGAACGGTTTTCACACTTACGTTCCAACACAATGTTGATATCAATTAGTATCGAATATCAGATCGGAAGTTGAATGATCTCTAATCTAATATCTCTAATCTATTCATAATATGAGCAGCCTACAAATTAAAAGATGGTTCATGGTTTATGTTTAGTGCTTGTCTTGTGAAATATTCCGTATAATAACCAAAGAAAAGTAATCCAATCGGTCCATGGAAGTAGGAGTGAGCATAAATCGGTTAAAAACCGTAAACCGAACCGGACCGAACCGGATAGGCTATTCGGTTCGGTTCAAAAAAGTTTCGGGTCGAATTCGGGTTTAGAAACCAATAATATCGGTTATCGATTTCGGGTTCGGGTTTTTGAATTCGGTTTCGGGTAAAAACCGAAAACCGATATACACAGTGTAAGTACCAAAATACCCTCAGTCCTAACCCTAGGTATATAATATCGTTTCTCTCTCTCTCCGCTCATTTCTTTTCTCTCCGCTCCTAGCCTCCTTCCCTTCCCTTCCCTTTCCCTCAGTCCTAACCCTAGGTGAACTGGATCTGAACTGGATCTGAAGTTCACCTCCCTTCCCTCAGTCCTCAGTTCACCGCTCTTCTCCGGACCCCGCTGGTCGCCGTCGGCTGGCTGGATCTGAACTGGATCTGAAGTTCTGACTTCTCACCGCCGTCGGCTGGCTGGATCTGAACTGGATCTGAAGTTCTGACTTCTCACCGCCGTCGGCTGGCTGGATCTGATAGTCCTGCCTCTTCTCACCGCCTCTCTTCTCTGGATCTGAAGTTCTGACTTCTGAAGGCTGGATCTGAAGTTCTGAAGGCTGGATCTGAACTTCTAAGGTCTGGATCTTCACTTCTCTACCATTTTTTTTAAAATTTGTCATATATTTTTTGTTTATTATTTGTTTCTCCTAACCTGTTCAAATTTTTTTTTCAGATCTACGGATCTGAACATCTGGAGTCGGGATCTAGCAATATAGCTAGGTAATATTTCTGTTTATGTTTCTTATGCATGCAGCATGTTTATGTTTATGTTTATGTTTCTTATGCATGCAGCATGTTTAAAAATAACAAATGTTAGTTAATGTATTTCTGTTTATGTTTCTTATGCATGCAGCATGTTTAGATCAAATGTTTAGCATAATTATACATTTTTTATTTCTGTTTCTTATTATATTTAGCATAATTATACATTTTTTTTTGTTTCTTATTATGCATGTTTAGATAAAATGTTTCATGTTTAGATTAAATGTGTAGATCAGTAACTTGTAATACATTTCTTATATCTTATTATTTCTGGCAATATATTTCTCTCATTTATTATTTATGAAAAAATATTTAAAGTCTGGAATCTGGTTATAGCAATATATTTCCTTTATTTATTATTTATCTTGTTAGCAATATTTTATTTGTCAGATGAGTAGATCAGTTACATTAGTAGAGTTATTTTGATAAAATGTGCAAATTAGATATGCATGTACATGTTCTTGTAAATTAGTAATTAGATATGCTTCATTTTTGTTACTGTAATTTTTTTGTGAATTATATATGCATCTAAATGTTTTGTAAATTATATATGCATTTTAATAATTTTAGTGTACTGGTTCTGAAGTGTTTTCTTGAACTGTTTGTATATTGTTGAATTGTGTGCATTTTAATAATTATAGTGTACTGGTTATGAAGTAATTAGATATGCTTCATGATTAGTTATTTTGATGAAATGTGCAAATTAGATATGCATGTACATGTTCTTGTAAATTAGTAATTAGATATGCTTCATGCATGTTCTTGTAATTTTTTTGTGAATTATATATGCATCTAAATGTTCTGTAAATTATATATGCATTTTAATAAGACACTGCAATACTGCACATACTGTTTCTGCATTCTGTGACTGCACAGTGCACAATGCACATACTGTTTCTGCATTTTGATTAGTGAATACTACACACTGCAATACTACACATTTATGAGTAACCTAAGTCTGTTTCTGCATTCTGTGACTGCACAGTGCACAATGCACATACTGTTTCTGCATTTTGATTAGTGAATACTGCACACTGCAATACTACACATTTATGAGTAACCTAAGTCTGTTTCTGCATTCTGTGACTGCACAGTGCACAATGCACATACTGTTTCTGCATTTTGATTAGTGAATACTGCACACTGCAATACTACACATTTATGAGTAACCTAAGTCTGTTTCTGCATTCTGTGACTGCACAGTGCACAATGCACATACTGTTTCTGCATTTTGATTAGTGAATACTGCACACTGCAATACTACACATTTATGAGTAACCTAAGTCTGTTTCTGCATTCTGTGACTGCACAGTGCACAATGCACATACTGTTTCTGCATTTTGATTAGTGAATACTGCACACTGCAATACTACACATTTATGAGTAACCTAAGTCTGTTTCTGCATTCTGTGACTCTGTAATGGGACTATCCCTATCTGCAATCTAATTCTGTATTCTGCCCTGGCACATTGAGACACTGCATTTAGGACTAGTAGTGACTAAGGTATATTTATGTAGGTTGGAATTGGGTAAGGGTTAGGTAGCATAGCTATAGGTAACTTAGGTTACTCATAGTCATAAATGTGTGATGTTCAATAGGTGTAGCACCAACCCAATCAATGGCAACAACTTCATATTCATGCAATGTGCGTATTTCTTAATTTTGGACTCAATTTTGTTATTTATATTTCATATATTCAAAGTACAAATTTATTGTTTTAGATGTCGCAAGAAGGTGATCATCAACCACCAACTAGTTCTCAAGCCACAAATGAGCCTCTTCCTGTATCTAATATAAATTTGAAGCTTCCGGTTACAAGAAAGCCTTCGAAGGAAAGAGCTCCGCATTGGAAAGATTTTAAAAAATTTCTTGACCCGGATGGTCGTCCAAAAGCAAGTTGTAACCATTGCGGAAAAGAATACCATTGCCATAGTAAGCTAAATGGGAGTACTAGTGTGAAAACCCACTGGAATGCATGTCCATTGAATCCAAAGAATCATGAACCTAGTCAAACAATACTCAACTTGCAAACAATTGCAAAGGGCAAGCAAATACTAACTAGTTGGAAATTTAATCAAAACGAGGTGAGAAAGGCCTTGACACATATGATTATCGTTGATGAGCTTCCTTTTCGATTTGTGGAGTGTGAGGGCTTTAAAAACTTTATTAATGTGGCGTGTCCTAGCTTTCGTATTCCGTCAAGATGGACAGTGGCTCGGGATTCTTATGATATTTACTCTATTGAAAAGAGTAAGTTCAAAACATATTTGAAAGAGTCCAAGCAAATGATTTGTCTTACAACGGATACTTGGACATCGTTACAAAAAATCAATTATATGTGTCTTACGGCACATTATATAAACGATGATTGGGAGTTGAAAAAAAAAATTATAAACTTTTGTCCAATTTCAAGTCATAAAGGTGAGGCCATAGGGAAAGCGGTAGAGAAGTGCTTGCTAGAGTGGGGTATTGATAGAATATTCACTATCACGGTAGACAATGCGAGTTCCAATGATGTTGCTATTTCATATTTAAGCAAGAAAATTCAGAATTGGGGAAATGGCATTCTACAATGCAAATATTTACACATGCGATGCATTGCACATATAATTAATCTAGTTGTGGTTGACGGCTTAAAATTGATGTCACCATCGGTTGCTCGTGTTCGAAATGCGGTGAGATATGTGAGACATTCTCCTAGTCGATTTCAAAAGTTCAAGGAGTGTGTTGAAGCCGAAAAGATACAAAGCAAAAAAATGTTGTGTCTTGATGTGAGCACCCGTTGGAACTCTACATTTTTGATGTTGAACACGGCGCAAAAGTTTGAAAGTGCTTTTGAGAGATTCGCCGGACAAGATCCATGGTTCAAACTAGAACTAGCAGAGAATGGTGGGTTTCCTACCGAGGACGATTGGGCTAATGCAAGAAGAATGTGCACTTTCTTAGAACACTTTTATGAACTAACTTTGCGTATCTCGGGATCCTTATATGTCACTTGCAATAATTTCTTTGACGAAATCACATCCATTGATATTCTTTTGCGTACTTCAAGGGAGAGTGAGGACTTTGACTTATCTCTCATGGCCGACAAAATGAGAGAAAAATATCAAAAGTATTGGGGGGACATTGAGAAAATGAATATGGTGATATTTATTGCACCAATTCTAGATCCTCGACATAAATTGGAATACGTGGAATATGCTCTTGATCATCTCTATGGACCGGAGAAGAGCGATTCCATGAAAAAGAAAGTAAAAAGTGTTGCGTACTCCATGTTCAATGAGTACAAAAACATAAGCTCTTCTCAAAGTGGTGGTGTTGCTACTAATAGTGAAAGAGTTGAACCTTCTTGTGCAAATCCACCGGTGCACAACTTGCAATTGAAGAAGTTTATGAAAGCTCAATTCAAGAAACATAAGATGGAATTGGGTGGTGGTGATACTAAATCGGAGTTTGATCGATATTTAGATGAGAGCACGGTAGATGATGATGATGATGAGAGTGATGAGTTTAATATTTTGGGATGGTGGAAGCTTAATTCTCCCCGTTTTCCGATCCTTTCGAAGATGGCTCGGGATGTGTTGGCCGTTCCCATATCTACCGTGGCGTCCGAGTCCGCTTTTAGTACGGGTGGTCGTGTGCTTGATTCATATAGGAGCTCCTTGACTCCAAAAATAGTTCAAGCTCTAATTTGTTGTCAAGATTGGTTACGTAGGCCTTCTGATCGACCTATAGTATCTATTGTTGAAGAGGAGTTTGAAGACGTGTATAAAGTTGAAATGGATAATTTTTTTATTATTTAGCATGAATTTTTTTCTAGTGTATCTATTATTGTGTGTTTTAACTTCTTAATTGTTTTAACTTTTTCATTTAGATTTGGGTCAGTTGACGGTGGAATCAATATCAACGTCAACAAGCGAGGTTTGATTAATTCTGGTCTTTAAATTAGGACTTTTGGAGGGATATTTGGGAACACAAACTTTTAGTTGGAAACTTGGAAGACAATGTGTAATATTTTTCTTGCTGTTCTCATCTTTGCTGACTTGCTATTTTCTGCTGCTATTTTTTGGCTGATCTTTGGGAACACAAACTTTTAGTTGGAAACTTGAAAACTTGGTTACTGCTGCTTTTTTCTTGCTGTTCTCATCTTTGCTGACTTGCTGTTAGTTGCTGCTTCTGCTCACTGCTGTTATTGCTTGTTATATAATATATACTACCTATTACTTTGCTGACTTGCTGTTAGTTGCTGCTTCTGCTGTGACTGCTGTTATTGCTTGTTATATAATATATACTACCTGTTACTTGCTGACTTGCTGTTAGTTACTGCTGCTGCTGACTGCTGTTATTGCTTGTTATATAATATCTCCTACCTGTTACTTGCTGACTTGCTGTTAGTTACTGGCCAGGCATAAAATCCAGCCATTGGCGACAGACAATGGCGTGGCATAAAATGCAGCCATTTGGTAAATTTATGATGCTAGTTTATTTACAATGGCGTGGCATAAAATGCAGCCATTTGGTAAATTTATGATGCTAGTTTATTTACAATGGCGTGGCATAAAATGCAGCCATTTGGTAAATCTACGATGCTAGTTTATTTACTCTTTTCTTGAGAAATTTACTAACATATTACATGATAAAGTGGCAATGATGATGATGGCTTGAGAATAGGAGAACTGATACTACATGGCATCAAACAATGATGCAAAAATGAGCCTTATCTGAGCCACAATTTAGTTTTCTTCATCTTCTTTTGATGTTGTTGTCCAGGTCCTCCAGGGGAAGATATGAGATTCACTGAGATGAGCACCAGTTTGAAATTGGAGGACAGGAATTAAATCTCAGCTGCATTTCATTGTTGTAATTTTTTTATCTAGGAGAACTGATACAGTTAAACTTATACAGTTTGAGCTTGAGAATAGGAGAACCTTTGTGTGAGTCTGTAATTTTTTTATTTGTTTTGTGTGTACATTTTTAATTTTTTTTGTACAATATCAAAACTGGCAGTCTGGCACTTTGTGTGAGTCTGTGACTGCATTTCATTTTTAATTTTTTTTTAAATGAAATTTGGTTTGTATATTTGATTGTCCAGGTTGGGTTTGATGTTATTTGTTGTAAAATGGGCCATTCAACAATATATTGGATGGGCCAAGGATAATTTTATTTGTTGGGCTGTTCAATTCGGCCATTTTGTTCGTTGTAAAATGAACCTTCCCGGCCCATTACACACAAGGCCCATGAACCGAATAACCGGAATAACCGAACCGTACTTTTTCGGTTCGGTTTAATTCGGTTTTGAAATATTGCGGTTCGGTTCGGTTCTTCACTATGTCGGTCCGGTTTTTTGTTCGGTTTTGAAAATTTCGGTCCGGTTTGGACCGAACCGCACCGATGCTCACCCCTACATGGAAGTATAGGAGTCATGGGATTGGGAGAAGTACATCATTTAATACAAGTATGACCCATGTAAGATTAAGAGTCATAGGTGTATATGTTGGGATAACTTGCTTATATTATATATACTAGAAAAATATATTACATATAATAGGAAAATCTATAATACGAGAAATCGAATTGAGTTCTCGAACAGAATCGAGTCGAACAACTTATGATCGAACTCGATTCAAACATCTCTTTGAACAAAACAAAAAAAATCAATCGAACTCGATACCGATAAGTTCACGAACGAGCTTCGAATCGAATTTGGACCGAGCCGAACGCAAACCGAACACGAACTGTTTGAATCGTTTCACAGTCCTAATCTCGAGTATATATATATATATATATATATATATATATATATATATATATATATCAAATAAATTAATATTGTACTCTTAAGCATATATATTGAAATAAAATGTTGGCAATGCATATCGATCCATGTGCATTCCTTTCGATCTTAACTTTGTTATACAATACATAGCTACTTCAAGAAGTTGATTAATCTTTAGTTTTGTTCTATTATATTGTCGTGAACAAAAATAAAATTAATAATGTTAACCTTTTTTCTTTTCTTTTTTTAGTTGTAGATATCGTCAGTCTGGCGGCATTATTTACAATATGAAACGCGTAAAGTTCTATAATTATTAACTCATCATATTTTTGTGTTGTTTCTACAGTTGGTATTTCTTTTTGGCTATTGTTTGTATCGCTTAATTTATTTGTTTGGTTTAGGTACTTAATATAATTAAATATTTGCTAGAGCATTGTAGGCTACACAATTCATGCATGCACTCTCTCAGCTTCTTGGCTCCAATAAAACAAGATTATGATCAATTTTTCAAAAAGAAAAAGAAAATTTCTCATCAAAATTGTATAGTTGTATTTTGTCCTTTGCCCAAACTTCTGATCACATAGGTTCAACAGTTGAACTGTACCTTCTTTGTAATTGTGATCAGCACATCCATTAATTGTTATCTGCATATTCTTTTTGGAAAATTTCGTTCAGAACAACAAAATTAATACAAATTTCACTCAGTACATAAAAAATTTAAATTTTTTAAAAAAATATCATAACGTCCATCGGAAGGACGTTTTACGATTTTCAAAAAAAATTTATCGGTTGCCGTTAAAAAAAAACTCCGTTAAAAAAATAAAATAATAATAATATAAGAAAAACGTCATTTGGAATGACATTTTTTCTAGAAAAAACGTCATTCCAAAGAACGTCCTTCCAATGGACGTTATAATACATTTCTCTCTCTCTCTCACTCAATCACTCTTCTCTCTCTCACTCACCCGCTAACTCACTCACTCACTCACCCGCTAACTCTCTCTTCGTTCTCCCTCTCACTCACTCTCTCTCTCAGTCACCCGCTAACTCTCTCTCTCTCTTCTCTCTCTCACTCACCCACTCTCTCTCTCTCTCTTCTCTCACTCACTCTCTTCTCTTTCTCTCTAACTCTCACTCTCTCTCCTCGTCTGTTCCCGCTCGTCCCTCTCTCTCCTCTCCTGTTCTCCTCTTCTCTCCTCTCCTCTCCTCTCCTCTCCTCTCCCCTCCTCTTCTCTTCTCTTCTCTTCTCCTCTCCTCTCCTTTCCTCTTCTCTCTCTCTCTCTAATGTTAGCCCGTGACCACTCTCCTATCCTTTTCTCTCTCTCTCTTTCTAATGTTAGCCCGTGACCACTCTTTTGTCATCTCCTCTTCTCTCTCTAACAGAAAGAGAGAGTCTGTTAGGGGTGTTAGGGAGCGAGAAAGCGAACGTGAGAGAGAGAGAGAGAATGTTAGGGAAAGAGAGAGGTGGGAGTAAAAAAATACAACTCTGAAGCAATGGGTCCCACTTTTTGACGGGATCGTTACTGGAAGAGGCAGCAAGGGTGAGAGAGGGAGAGAGAGAGAGAGAGCAAGGGTGATAGAGGGAGAGAGAGAGCAAGGATGATAGATATATATATATATATATATATATATAGAGAGAGAGAGAGAGAGAACGAAATGTGTGTGTGAGAGAGCGAGAGAGAGAGAGAGAGAGAACGTGAGTGAGAGAGTGAGAGAGCAGAGAGAGAGTGGGAGAGAGAGCGGGAACGAGAGAGTGAGAGAGAGATAGCACACAGAGACAGAGAGTAGAGAGAGAGAGATATAGAGATGAGCGGGAACGAGAGTGAGAGAGAGAGAGAGAGAGCACACAGGGAGTAGAGAGAGAGCGAGGGTGAGAGAGAGAGAGCGAGAGTGAGAGAGAGAGAGAGAGAAGAGAGTGAGTGAGAGAAGAGAGAGAGAGGGAGTGAGTGAGTGAGAGTGAGTGAGTGAGAGAAGAGAGGGAGAGTTAGCGGGTGAGTGAGTGTGAGTGAGTGAGAGAGTGAGAGAGTGAGCAGAGAGAGAAGAGAGAGAGAGTTAACGAGTAAAAAAAATAGAAAAACGTCCTTTATAAGGTATTTTTTTTAGGAAAAACGCCATTCCAAAGGACGTTTTCCTATTTTATTTTATTTTTTAACGAATTTTTTTTTAACGGCAACCGACGAATTTTTTTTCGAAATCGTAAAACGTCATTCCGATGGGCGTTATGCTGTTCTTTTTAAAAAAAATTTAAACTTTTATGCTCTGAGTAAGATTTGTATTAATTTCGTTGCTCTGAACGAAATTTTTTGTATTTTTTTCGATAAATTGCTCGTCACTACGTACGGGATGATCCGACCTATGTCCTTATGTCATATCTATATTTGGGATTGATTAGACAAGAGAAATGATCAGGATCCGAGTTTATTTTTAGTGTGATCTGGTAATAGGTTCATTGACAAGGTCCGCAGTATCGATATCGGAGTCGAAAATATCTAATCGGAGTATTGAATATTTCGATATCGAAAAATAAATAATTATTAATAAACTATTAATATTTAAGAAAAAATATTTTACATATTTGGACATAATTTTAAATATTTTCTATGTTGTTTCTTAGTAGTTTTGAAATTGAATAAAATAAAAGTCACATTGCAGATTAGTTTATATGCGATAGATAAGTATTCTTTTTTTACATGCTTGTACATTCTTGCTATGCTATTACATCCTTGTTGATTGGCCTTTTTTGTTCAATTTTTTTTGTCGAATTGATCAAAAAAGAGACCTCTAATGTGTTGGAATGGGTGGGATTTTCAACCTATGTGAAAAAACTCCGGAGTAGGATTGAGTATTTCTACATATAATAGGAATAACTCAATTTATTTGGATTGAATATTCCTAAATATAATAGAAATATCTTAATGGATTTGGATTGGATATTCCTAGGTATAATAGGAATATGTTAATGAATTTGGATTTGGATTGGATATTCCTATCTATAATAGAAATGCTAGTTGTGGGTTTAAGGCTATATATAGGTGTCTCCGGGCCCTAAAATATCTCTCTCTAAAAAAATATATATTAACAATGAAAGAAAAGGAGGTTGCAACATTGGAGAGGAGAAAAAATGATTGAAGAAGAAGGAGATTAGTTTCGGATATTTTTCGTTATCTTTATTTTTTTCGTGGTTATAATTTATTTTCTGTTCCAAAAGAGTTGTGGTGATCCATTTGGATCGATGAGAAGTTTGTAAGGAGTCGGTGTATTTCTTATTCCATTAGTGGAGGCTTTTCAGGATTTGACTCCGATCGTCCCGTGATTTTTTCCGCAAAAATTTTTCATATTAAAAATTTATGTGCCTGCGATTTATGTTTGACGTTTTTGGTTTGTACATTTTGTTCGGTTATCTCGCAGGTACTCTCTGATTTGAAAAACGATTTCCGTACTTTCGTTCTAACACAGTGTCGGTGTCGATTAGTATCGAATATCAGTTAATATCAGATGGGAAGTTCAATGATCCCAACAGATTCTAGACGGAAGCAAGGAATCACATCAATATCTCTAATCTATTCATAATATGAGCAGCCTATAAATTAAAGAATAGTTCATGGTTTATGTTTAGTGCTTGTCTTGTGAAACCATACATTTATTATTATTATTATTATTATTATTATTGTTATTATTGATATTTTATTATTATTATTTATTTACGTTGAGGTCAGGACTGATGTAGATCTCTCCAACAATTCACACCAGTTTTAACTTTAGACTATTTCTTTATAAAGTTTGCTGCAACTACATTGAGATTGAAATTAGATTCCCCACAACTAATTAAACAGAAGAATGTGAAAACTTTCCAATATATTAATGGAGTTTTAAATTATTCAGTGAGATGGAATCACCATTTGGTACATCCTTATGTTGAAATCATGTACTGTACTGAGTACAGGACAAGCTTGCATGATTCCATCGTATGGTCTACTTACAATACATATTCTAGACTAGGGCTGCAAATGAGCCAAATCAAACCAAACTTTTATAAACTTAAGCATAGTTTGACTAGAATTAATCGAACTCGAACTTGAGCTTGGTTTGGTTTGAGCTCAAGTTTGACTTGGTAAGCAAGTTTGATTCAAGCTTAATAACAAATTTAATAAGCTCAAAATCAAGCTCGTTAGCTCCAAACGAGCTTTTAAACGAGCCAACTTTCGAGTCAGTTCACAAGCTCATAAACAAGTCAGCTTGCGAGCTCAAACGAGTCGAGTACTTCTCAACTTGAGCTTGACTCGTTTATTAAACGAGCTCGAAAATAAAAATTGAGCTCGACTTGTTTACTAAACGAATCGAACTTAAACGAGCTTTTATCGAACAGGTCGAGAACGAATTTGCTCATTTGCAGTCCTATTCTAGACATGCATAGTTCAAATGTTACTTACAAAGTGTATGAAAATTGGATTTGTCTTAGCCATGTATTATATTTAAGGATGGTTTTTTTTTTTTTTTATTGTTGGAGACTGGAACTATATTAAAAGTTGGTCATAAGAGCTGTTATAAGTTGTTGTCAAAAACTATTGTTTATTTGACATGTCTAGTAATTATATGCTAAAAGGGCTCATCTCAAAAGTTATATGTTATTTTACAAAATAAATTTGTTGCTAAAATATTGAAAATGAAGACAACGGGGCTTTAGAGAAACTTAAAAGACTGTTTTTTAGATATTACACAATAGGTTAAAACAGCAGGTTTTGAAAATAACTCTTCTTTACATTCAAATACAAAATAAACATAAACAACTTTATAGAACATATTTGTGGGTTAACTGCTTTTCATAAGAGAATATTATAAAGAAACCATAGTTTACAAAATACAAAACTATAAAAGTGAGAATTATTATGCCAACTCAATGATCATGTTGAAAATATTCAAATTCCAAATCTAATACGAAAGAGCATGACGAACGAACTGAGTGAAAAATCGTGGGATAGATCGACGGTGACATGATGGTTTCCTAGTGACTCAAGTATTTTCTGCTAGCACCGGATCCCATCAACCTCTAATGGAAGATCGTCACGTCAGCACCCTCTCCCCTCCGGTTCGTAAGGCACCGTCACGTCAGTGCCTCTCTCGATTTGTAAGGCACCGCTAAAACTAATACGGAAAATTTCATTCAGAGCAATCAAATTAAACCAAATCCTACTGAGAGCATAAAATTTTTAAAATTTTCAAAGAAAGCATCATAACGTCCATCGGAATGACGTTTTACGATTTTTCAAAAATTTTCGTGTGACTGCCGTTAATTCCGTAATATATATATATATATATATATATATATATATATATATATATATATATATATATATATATATATATATATATACAGAAAACGTCCTTTGGAATGACGTTTTTCTATATATAATATTTTTGTTTAACGGTTCTCTCTCTCTCTCACTCCCTAACTCTCTCACTCCCTAACTCCTCCATGACCACCGATAGCCTCTCCCTCCTCGCCCTCCGCTCCGCCGTCTCCCTCGACTCCATCCGAGTCCTCTCCTCCTGGTCCCCCACCGACCCCGACCCCGACCCCTGCCTCTGGCCCGACGTCTCCTGCCGCCCCGACGGCCGGGTCTCCTCCCTCCTCCTCCGCGACCTCCGCCACTCCGGCTACCTCCCCTCCGTCCTCCCCGTCCTCTCCGCCCTCCGCTCCCTCGACCTCTCCCGCAACAACTTCTCCGGCCGCGTCCCATCTGGCCTCGTCGGCCTCGCCTCCCTCTCCCATCTCGACCTGTCGGAGAATCGCCTCTCCGGCCCCCTCCCGCCCTCCCTCGCCGTGCTCTCCTCCCTCACCGGCGTCCTCAACCTCTCCTGCAACCGATTATCCGACGACATCCTGCCGGAGTTCGGCAACATACAGAGAGAGAAGAGAGAAGAGAGAGAGAGAGAGAGAGAGAGAGAGAGAGTGAGTGAGTGAGAGAGAAAGAGAAGAGAGTGAGTGAGAGAGTGAGCAGAGAGAGAGAGAGAGTGAGTGAGTGAGAGAGAAAGAGAGTGAGTGAGAGAGTGAGCAGAGAGAGAGAGAGAGTGAGTGAGTGAGAGAGAAAGAGAAGAGAGTGAGTGAGAGAGTGAGCAGAGAGAGAGAGAGAGAGAGAAGAGAGTGTTAGAGAGCGGATGAGTGAGAGAGAGATTTTAGGGGGAAAAAATTAATAATACACAGAAAACGCTCTTTGGAAGTACGTTTCAAAGGACGTTTTCTGTATATTATTAAAAAAAAAAAATTCTAAACGGAGACAACGGCAGACAAACGGAAAATTTTAGAAAATCGTAAAATGTCCTTCCAATGAGCGTTATGATACTTTCTTTGTAAATTTTAAAATTTTTATGCTCTTAGTAAAATTTGGTTTAATTTGGTTGCTCTGAATAAAATTTTCCGAAACTAATATAACATTGCTAACACAAGGTACGAAAAGAGACATGCTTCTCAACCATGTGAACGGGAGAGAAGGTATGCCATTAATTTTGGAGAGATCAAACTCACAGACGAAGCAAGTTAAAATTAACACTCACTCACTGGTCACTAACGTTGGGATTCACCATTTTTTTTTCCTAATTCAATAATTACATTTTGGCCACCAAGAATAATCAAGTTTACATAAACTATGCGGAAAATTAGCTCCCACAACAACAAAGGATGGGATAAAGGAAATTCCAATTAAATTTCATTCATAGTAGGTCAATAAATTCATCCCTACTAATATAAGCGGCTTGAAAATGGTTTAAAATTGAGCCGTCTAAATCGTATGTATATCATCAATAAATTATTTAAAAAAAAATTAATATTACGTAAAATTGTTGAAATTTTTTTTATAATTAACACTTCATGGATTCGAACCTAACTAATCAAGCAGAATACCTCCCACATTAACCACATTAGTTAGAAGAGATGTTTGCTTATAATTAGATTATATTAAGTAGTTAAACAATTTTTAAATTTATTTATTTTTTAATTTTAAATTACGTGAGGATATACACTTAGACGGCTAATCATTTTCAAGACTTTTTATGAAAAAAAATATATATATCCATAATAAATTATAATTAATATATAATAAATTCTAATTAAAATATAAAAATATATATGATAAATCTTAATTTAAATATATTGGAATATTGAAATAATTTTATATTAATATTAAAATAAAATATTATTTTACGTACGTTGCAAGTAAATTTACTGGTCAATATAAAAACAACAAAAAAAAGTGGCGACCGGCCAAAATAGACAATCGAGTGTAGTTAGTTAGATGCATTTTTTTTTTTTTGATAGTAAGTTAGATGCATATGTAGAAGCATGATATTATATAAGAATTCGGATCCACAAAGATTCTTTGATTTCTTTCACTACAAACACAACCAGAAAAAAAAAAAATATTTAATTAATAATAAAATAAAATAAACAACATCATAGCATAATCACCAACAAGGAAGGAACCCCTTAATACACCATGTCCATAGGTTTTGTGATATTAATGAAAGTGCTCAGTGATTTATTTTGGTATTTTTATAATGGTTAACTGATTAAAATTTATGTTATAAAATTATACAATAACTATATTGTTAGTACTTAAAGTTGGCATAGGCTTGGTATAATTAAATTTTATCATCTTTGCTACTATGTATATTGTTTTGTTCGACTAACATTTATTTTGTAGAAGAAAAAAATAAGTAAGACTAAATATGAACTTATGCAAATAAAAAAAATTATTACGGACCAAAGACGCGTTAGCTCAATGATTTCTCTGAACGACCCATGGTATCTCTGGCCCACGAATAGGATTTCGAGGGTCCCGATGACCATTCAGCAGGAAGAGTTTCGGGGGCAACATCCCTGTGGGGATTCAAGGACGAAGCCTCCGAAAGCTAATCTGTTTCGCTTCGAACTATACAAAGCCAAAGTTCTAACAAATATGAACAACTTGAAGAAGTCAAACTATTAAGACCTCGACTCTAGTGTAATCTCTAGCTAGGTTATGGCAAACGAAAGCTCCAAAACTTTAGCAATTTAAATTATATTTTTAACTTAGCAGTGTACCAGCGATATAACGGTAACCGATATATCGCCAGTATATTGTTAGACCAGTTTTTGGCCTAATTAAATCAACTTCCAGAAAGTTTGTCTAACATATAGCATACCGTCTTGATCTACCAGTATATTGCAGGTAAAACGACGACATATAGCTAGTATACAGACGATATATTATTACACCCAAATTTGTTCTCCAAATTTTTTTTGTCTTTACAACACATACAAATTGTCCTTGGTAGTATACCGACGGTATACCGTCTGGACGAATTATGCACAACACTCAATTTTAATTATAACGAGTAGTCCTTACTGTGTGGGAAGTATACCGGCGGTATACCGTCTGCACCTAACGACTCTATTTTGATAGGCTATTTTTGTGAGCTCGATATAAACCTTTTTGGCATCTTTATTACCCACTTATTTTGGGCCTTAAGTTTTCATCTATCATATACAAACCACTCAATATACAAGAGCTTTTACTTGCCAAAAATATCTGAGATAGAGTGTATATTGAGTTGTACATTAAGATCTTCATTTGTTTGTAGATCGATATTTCTTGTAAGACGTTAAAATCCACAAACCTTTGGATCAAAGTTTGTGTAAAAGTCGACGAGTCCTTTGAATCAAAGCTCGTTCGTACGAAGTCAGCGATGCCTCAGATCAAAGCTTGCAAGTGTAACTATTTTCATAATAGTGTATTAAAATTGGTGAGAGTTCCGAGATTGAAGTACCTTACAGATAATACTGGATCTCATTTCTGTTGGCTGTGTATGTGAGCAAAAGCTCGACTTCCTCTTTTTTCTTTAGTCCCACATCAGTTGGACCACTCCCCCATTATATATATATTAGTTCTTCTTCAATGCTCTCTTAAAGATGTTGTGTGGGGAACCCCTTAGGCCACACGCGCGAGCCGACGCCGCTGCCCGGCCCGGCTCGGCTCGGTTAGGTTTGACGCGCGTAACGGGTGCGGATACGTGCCCACACCTGCGGGCGTCGAATACCGATCCAATTTACTCTTCGGGTTCGGACTGGGATCCAATTTGGATTGCAAAACCGATAACAATATCTACTTACAAGATACATGTGTAACCTCAGTCTTACAATCCAAAACCAACGGTTGTCACATTAGTTGGTTTCATAATATGAAACTACTGTCACGCCCCGATCTCCCGCAGGCAATCGGCCGTTCCCGCTAGGCGGGAATCACCCTCGCCAGCGCTCCCGCGGAACGATCGCTTAACCCATCCGGGCGTGATGCCGCACGAGCGTGATCCACGCCCGTGCAAGGCCATGGTTCATTGGCTGGCGGCAAGAGTTCTAAGCCACAGAGTCACACAGATTGTCCGAGTGCAGCGGAGTCATGAACGCATAGGCGATCGGTAACAGGTTCACTGAGTCGACAAATATAGCGGAAGCATTGAAACAAGTAAAGTAATCTCTTTATTGATATGAACAAGTGTTACAGGCGGCGTATAGCCGAGATTACAAGTCGCTCAAGCCTCTCTCTCTGAAACAGTAAAGCGTGCCAAGTGGCTACAACTGTGGAATGATTTGTACATGCGATGGTTAGGCGATGTTCACAACTTATGTCTTGTATATGTGCTTCAGTCCCGGACGCACCGTTGCTTTGGAGTGTTGTCCACGCCTTAGCACGCACGTTGGAGGCGTCCGCACCGCACGAGGTTCTCCCGCACCCTGCATATCAAACTGGTGGATTATCAGTACATTGAATGCACTGGTGGGGAAGCTACTCGCCCGCTCGACAAATCCAAACACGTAATACAGGTTCCGTGCACAACTATTAAGTTGTCTTTCTAGTTGCCTTAGGATCAGTTTCATGCAGATATTGAACAGCTTAACGTGTCGGGCAGTGCGCCGTGCGATGTTTGAGGAAACACGGCGAGACTTACCAACTTACAATTTCTCCTTCCCTGCCCAAGGCAACATAATTTATTTAAGCAGGAGCATGTATAAACATTTAGGAGGCAAGCATATGCATACACGAAGGGTCGTTTAAACATGATCGTTCAGGTGTTCAGTTTATTTGTTTCATACGATACTGTATCTCGCACGCGGATAGCCGCTAAGCGAGGATGAATGGTTTATCTTTCGTTTACAAGCAAGCATGCAACAAGTTTATCTATATGAACACGGTCGCTGGCAAAGCCATTATGGACGTAGCCGGGGACAAGGATAGCTTGCTACAAGAGTACACGATGAGCTGCAAGCTACCCAGTCCCGAACACGAAGACTACACACGAGCTCCATCCGGATCGGATCGGCCCCAGTGCCCTGGTGACCGTCCGTGGAACTTACCTCGGGTCCGAGTTGTCCGCGACAAACAAGTCAGGGTTAACCAATCTCAGGCAACACGATTTAACCAATCTCAGGCAACACGATTACACTAGATACACGAGAACACGCGTGCACTAGAACACGAGAACACGAGAACACGAGTGCACGGGAACACGAGTACACGAGTATACGGGATACTTGAATCTTGGTTCTGTACAATAACTTGTCTTGATGCATTCCCCTGGTTCGGGGCTGCCTTGGTGACCTAACGGTCCCGGATACTTGCAGGAACATTCAGGCACGGAACGACTACTTAGTAGTCTCCCGGGGTTTGGATGAAAATACGGTAACTATCAAGCAGACAAGCATGCGTTCTAGGAACATAAGCAGGCACGTTGCTCGGGCCCGAAGGTAGTCCGAGAGATGAAACCGTTAAGGGACTTAGCATGCGAGGGTCTGAGTATAAGCAGTATTTCCTTTTCCATGTTCTAGCAAGCAATACAAGTTGGGATTATTCCCTTAGCTAGGTGCGTTGGATTTATTAGCATGCAGGGGTGAATCACCTAGCGACTAGCATAATATTCCAGATTTTATATGTGCTGGCTAAGCAAAGACAAGTTCACCGTAGCCACCCACCTTAGCGATGATTCGCCTCGGTAGAGCGATACGTCTGAGCGAGCCTTTGAAAGTCCAAGCCGGATTCCTTTAGGGACAAGTCTGGATATCCTTTGCTTCTTGATCGAGGCAAAGCAGGTCGGGACAGTTGTACTATTGCCGATTGAGTCGGCCGTCCGCTTGAGCGGAACGGGGTACTACATCCTACCCAACTTAGAAAAAGTCTCGTCCTCGAGACTTACTAAGGACAAGCAGTAATCTAGGGTTGAGGCAATCCTAGACAAGTCGTTGCACTTGTTCATTTGGATCTTCACTTGCACAAGCATCAAAATCAGCATATCGCTTAGACTGGATCGTGCGCACTTTTGAAACGCGCTTCTAGCGTGAACACGTCAACCAGCTTAGTGATAGCGAAGTCTCAGCACTCGAGTTCACCTTTTCTTAAGTCTTGGATGGTGCACTAGTTCAAGGCGTCCCTCGAATAGATGCATTCAACCAAACTTAGAGTTAGTGAAATCTCGGACAAGCTACTAGCGATACTCTCAATGGTTCGCACAGGTTGGCACAAAGGCCACTCGCAGCATACAACCAGACAAGCAAGCATATCATTCAAAACGTATTTTGAAAGTATTTAGACTTATTGTTGGAATATCCCATCGAGGCATTGAGAGAGAGCGTGCACATAACCCACGAACGAGCTTTCGAAACAGAGATATCGAATTGAAGGCCAAAGGCGTAGAAGCCAGGCTCTGATACCAATATGTCACGCCCTGATCTCCCGCAGGCAATCGGCCGTTTCCGCTAGGCGGGAATCACCCTCGCCAGCGCTCCCGCGGAACGATCGCTTAACCCATCCGGACGTGATGCCGCACGAGCGTGATCCACGCCCGTGCAAGGCCATGGTTCATTGGCTGGCGGCAAGAGTTCTAAGCCACAGAGTCGCACAGATTGTCCGAGTGCAGCGGAGTCATGAACGCATAGGCGATCGGTAACAGGTTCACTGAGTCGACAAATATAGCGGAAGCATTGAAACAAGTAAAGTAATCTCTTTATTGATATGAACAAGTGTTACAGGCGGCGTATAGCCGAGATTACAAGTCGCTCAAGCCTCTCTCTCTGAAAAAGTAAAGCGTGCCAAGTGGCTACAACTGTGGAATGATTTGTACAGGCGATGGTCAGACGATGTTCACAACTTATGTCTTGTATATGTGCTTCAGTCCCGGACGCACCGTTGCTTTGGAGTGTTGTCCACGCCTTAGCACGCACGTTGGAGGCGTCTGCACCGCACGAGGTTCTCTCGCACCCTGCATATCAAACTGGTGGATTATCAGTACATTGAATGCACTGGTGGGGAAGCTACTCGCCCGCTCGACAAATCCAAACACGTAATACAGGTTCCGTGCACAACTATTAAGTTGTCTTTCTAGTTGCCTTAGGATCAGTTTCATGCAGATATTGAACAGCTTAACGTGTCGGGCAGTGCGCCGTGCGATGTTTGAGGAAACACGGCGAGACTTACCAACTTACCATTTCTCCTTCCCTGCCCAAGGCAACATGATTTATTTAAGCAGGAGCATGTATAAACATTTAGGAGGCAAGCATATGCATACACGAAGGGTCGTTTAAACATGATCGTTCAGGTGTTCAGTTTATTTGTTTCATACGATACTGTATCTCGCACGCGGATAGCCGCTAAGCGAGGATGAATGGTTTATCTTTCGTTTACAAGCAAGCATGCAACAAGTTTATCTATATGAACACGGTCGCTGGCAAAGCCATTATGGACGTAGCCGGGGACAATGATAGCTTGCTACAAGAGTACACGATGAGCTGCAAGCTACCCAGTCCCGAACACGAAGACTACACACGAGCTCCATCCGGATCGGATCGGCCCCAGTGCCCTGGTGACCGTCCGTGGAACTTACCTCGGGTCCGAGTTGTCCGCGACAAACAAGTCAGGGTTAACCAATCTCAGGCAACACGATTTAACCAATCTCAGGCAACACGATTACACGAGATACACGAGAACACGCGTGCACTAGAACACGAGAACACGAGAACACGAGAACACGAGTGCACGGGAACACGAGTACACGAGTATACGGGATACTTGAATCTTGGTTCTGTACAATAACTTGTCTTGATGCATTCTCCTGGTTCGGGGCTGCCTTGGTGACCTAACGGTCCCGGATACTTGCAGGAATATTCAGGCACGGAACGACTACTTAGTAGTCTCCCGGGGTTTGGATGAAAATACGGTAACTATCAAGCAGACAAGCATGCGTTCTAGGAACATAAGCAGGCACGTTGCTCGGGCCCGAAGGTAGTCCGAGAGATAAAACCGTTAAGGGACTTAGCATACGAGGGTCTGAGTATAAGCAGTATTTCCTTTTCCATGTTCTAGCAAGCAATACAAGTTGGGATTATTCCCTTAGCTAGGTGCGTTGGATTTATTAGCATGCAGGGGTGAATCACCTAGCGACTAGCATAATATTCCAGATTTTATATGTGCTGGCTAAGCAAAGACAAGTTCACCGTAGCCACCCACCTTAGCGATGATTCGCCTCGGTAGAGCGATACGTCTGAGCGAGCCTTTGAAAGTCCAAGCCGGATTCCTTTAGGGACAAGTCTGGATATCCTTTGCTTCTTGATCGAGGCAAAGCAGGTCGGGACAGTTGCACTATTGCCGATTGAGTCGGCCGTCCGCTTGAGCGGAACGGGGTACTACAACTACCCAGATAGTTTTTTAGTGCACACACACACACACACACACACACACACATATATATATATATATATATATGTGTGTGTGTGTGTGTGTGTGTGTAAACAAAAGACTTTTATCTTCTGATAACCAGGAAAACCATTTTGAGGATTACACGATCAAACAGTCCCAAACCAAAACAAACCTGTGAGCTACAGTAAAAATAAAGAACTTAAACCTACAACCTACAATCACCCTATAACAAATTTAGAGAGGACTTTGCCACGGGTGGATGATGAAGACCGGAGGTTCATGAGTTGTTGGGCATCTTCCTAAAACTAGAATCACCACCCCCGTTGGTGATCACCGCCGAGAGAGAATCAGGTGACTCGGTCCTCGGGTCAACGGTTGGCAGCCCAACGATGGATGCACTCACCACAGGGGCGACCAACCCCTGTAACGCCCGCAACCGCTCGGAGCGTTACGCTGAGTCGGACTGAATGAATCAAATGCTGGTTACATTTGTAATGTCGGATTTTGGGAAGAAGGATTAATCGAGTTGGTTTCAATGTGCAGATGGCTAGCGGGTTCGATGGAAATCAGGTGTTCGTTCCGAACAGGACTGAATAGCTGAATGGAAACGATAATGCCGTTTTCCTTAGTCCGATCGGTCGGATGATTTGGAGAGCACGGCCTGCTCGCACGGTCATACCAGTTGAGTAGATCGCGCTTGCATCGGACCACGGGTTCAAGGGATTGGCCGTATCGGCAGGACAGGATGCCTAACGGATTCGAACATTGTGAGTGGGCTCTTTCCCTTCTCCTCTACTCCTTCATGCCTAATAATATGGAAAACACGTAATGGCTTGAACACTTGGACTGAAACATTGGGAAGCACTACACTGAGGCGTGCATAGAGTGTGCGTCGTTGGCTTGGTAGGATTGTGGCTTGATTTGGTTTACGCGTTGGATGGTTGGATTACTTGGGATTATGCTTGGACGGTTCGAATATACAAGTTGGAATGATACAATTGAGGTAATGGGAACATTGAGAATATCGGGATTCGGGCGAGCGAACGTGCACCCGTGTGCGTGTATCACAAGGATGCTTTGTCTTGCAAAGCAGGCAGTTGTGGTTCGAAACCGAACAACTGTATCGGCGAGGGCGTTGTGTCGTTTGATGGGGCATCGTGCCACGAATGTGACATTGTGCCACTGAAACGGCATTGTGCCATGGGTTTAGCTTTGAGCATAGGTGTTGCACCAATTTGGATTGTGTTGAGAAGAGGCTTCGTGCCTATGAAACACTTGATATTTTGATGCCTCGGGCTATGTTTTGAGGTCGAGATTTGGGTTCCTTGGAAGGACATGTTGGAAGAATGGTTATGGATGTGTTGGTTGGATTATTTATGGAACGAGTCTAGGATCGCTTGGTGGGGCGAGAATGTTCGATCCTCTCGTCATACCTACGTGTCTGCATAGTCACGGACAACCTGGGTGGCACAGGGTTTGGTTTCCTCGAACGAGTGCTCCGGGGCACCGGGACCGTTCGGCCATGGAGGAGACAATTGGGTAACGCGTCTTGGGCGCGGTACCAGCGGTTGGATGCGATTCAGGTGGGTTAGCTACTTAGCGCTGTTTCGAATAGAACCGCATTGATCTGTCCGATCAACGTCCTTTATGGCCTTTGGCCAGTGACTTCATATAAGAATAGATGTTGGCTTGCTTTACTTTGGTTGGTTTGTGCATCGTGTAGGCGCGGCCACCTTGCCTCGGCAAGAGTGTGCACTCGAGAGTGGGATATATAACTTTGGTTCTGGATGGATTTTGAGGCGAGACTGATGGTTCGATATGTTATCGTGCAAGCGATGACATTGAGTTAGATGGGTCGGCTTCATATTAACTGCTTGTCGTTTGGTTTGAGATTGAATGCTAGCATGCTTAAACTGTTTTACTGCTTTTCTTAACATGTCATCCATATGCCATGAAATGAATCTAGGATTCAACTAGAAAGATCACCATATAACTGTTTGCATTCACTATTTTACTTAGTGTCGGCTTAGGCGAGTGGGTTATCCCGCTCACCAGTACGGTTGTGTACTGACCCACGTTTGTGGGCTTTATTTCAGGTACACAGGCGTAGTGGCGCTGCTTGGATATACGGGACATGATGTATGAACTGTAAGTACCTTTGTGGGCTAGAGAAAGAGCAAGAGTTATTTCATCGTCTCCGTGGCATCGCCTTTGTGGCATTGACTCGGGGCATCTCATTTGGACCCTATCGTGAGCTTCGCTGCATATACTCTGATTGTGTGCTTGGTACACAATACTTGACTTCCGCTGCAACTTGGTTGTTTCAATGATAACATTTGGTGTTTGACAACATCGCCTTGTACGAGCGCAACTCTAGGCTCGTACGGCATCACGTCCCGATGAGAACGATTGTCCTGCGGGAGAGCTGTAAACGTGGTGATTCACGTTCAGCGGGGACTATCGAGCTTGCGGGAGATTGGGGCGTGACAACCCCAGACGAGAGCTCAAGGCCCTAAAACAAACCCCTCTGGCCAGGGACCAAGGTGCTGGGTAGCGATTCCCGATTGGTCGCAGAACCAGGGCCGACCAAAAATACAGGCCGAGGAAGAATGAGGTGGGCATCGTAGGGCGCCCCCTCTGTGAAATTGACTTGGTCCGTCCAGCTGGGACGACCTCCAGAGCTCGTCAACGAATATCCCAAGGGGGAGACTAACCGTCAACGTGCGTGTGTGCGTGAGTACGCACGCGCGTGCGTGTATATATATATATATATATATATATATATATATATATATATATATATATTCTATGTTGTCCACATAATTATCATCGGCACAGTATCTATTGGATTAGATTTAAAAAATGGCTCAGATTGAATCTCTACAAAATAAGAGAGAGTAACAAAGAATCGAAACAAAAAAATCATATCTTATTCGGTAGAGATTTAATTTGATCCATTTTTTTTAAATCTAATCCAACGAATACGGTGTGTATATATATATATATATATATATATATATATATATATATATATAAAAGCTGTTAAGAAAAATAATAATATAGACTAAATGAAAATAACTTTCTAAAATTGTTAGTAATAATAATAAAGATGAAACAAAAATGGCTATTGTTAGGGAAAATAATAACAAAGATAAAATGAAAATAGCTTTAAGGCATATGTGTATGCCGACACTTTCTTTATAAAGTTATTCGCCCCCACTCGAAAAGAGATTATTGTCGGGTTCAGGTGTATACTTATCCATGATACAACAAAGCCTTGACAAAAAGATGCAGACATCAAATCTGAATATTTTCTTCTTGTGGAGTAGTCGTAACTTGTGTTATGCTTGTGAATATGATTTGTGATTTTGGTATGCTTCTTTTGGTGCGTTTGAGACTAGGTATACTTGAGTTTATATAGAAACTCTCATACATTTTCATGAATATGTATGCCTCTTCCAACAGTCAGAACGAATATGAAAGTGAACAAATCATGAACGAAGAGTCACAACCAAAATCCAAAAGTCACAACTAAAATCCAACGAATATTAGAATTCGTTCGACCTAATGAATCTGGAGATTCGTTCAAACTCAAGAATCTGAATATTCGTTCAAACACAATGAATCCAAATATTTGTTCAAACTCAACGAATCTGAACATAAAATTTTGTCGTGTACAATCAAACTAAAATCCTCAACATAAGCTAAGCTAATCTAATCACCTTTAGCACATAAGGGAGGCATCCCTCATTGGTCTTGGATTTAAGCCTCGAAGGAAGCACATATAATTTCTTTGTGGAAAAAATTAATGAGAGAGCAATATGTGCAGGTGCGATGCAGGTACTGGACCTTCGGACGGGATATGATCTTAGGGTCGGGAGAGTGACCTTCAGGTCAAGTTTGTAAGATTTTTGGATCGAGAATCTACACTAATCTTATTCGAATTTGAGAATAGTTTTGATAACGCCTCTTAAAAAAATCCTTGAACATTATAAAAAAAAATTGACAATTAAAATTCCCATAACCTAATGTTATTTGGTCAAATGCCTGATAACAAAGTTGTGGATCATGACCAACACATGCCATGCATACCATTTATAGAAAATTCCAATTTCTAGGTGACCAGTCGTCGAACTCGAGTGAGTTGTTACCGAGAAGAGATATAAGATTCTGATTGAATGACAAAAAATCAATAGATCGAACCACGGAGATGTAATATTTCTTTTATTTATAAATGGTAGAAGTTAAAGATAGTGGACCCAAAATTTATACATACACAAAGTTCGAAGCATTACGTCAAACATTAAAAAAAAAAGTTGACTAGCTAGGATTGGTTCATGACTTGCTTCGACAGTACACCATCAGATTTGGAAATAGCTGAGAGTTGCAATGTTGATTCCTCGAAAATTTAGAACAAGTTCCCCAAAACCAACAAGAGTTAAATATAGATGAATTATTTCAGACTAGGCTGCTACATAACGTGCTTATAGACCCTTTCAACTTTCTTCATGGCGACCAAATTTTGTTTTATAAAGAGAAACTACGTACAAGATTTTGACAGGTTCTAACTAACTTTGAGTTGCCAACAGCAGCCCTAATGGCTAATGTAGAGTTTTTTTTTTTTTTTTTTTAACTTTCCGACGTAACGTACAGAATCCGACATAACGTTCGAAATTTTTTGCATTCGAAATTTTTGTGCACACTGTATTGCATATTTTTGGACTCACTATTTTTCAACTCCCACCATTTACAAATAGAAAAAATAATATATTTTCGTGACTCGATCTACTGACATTCTACCACCCAGTCAAAATTTTATATTTTTTTTCGGTGACCACAATAGTCACTCGAGCTCGATGGCTAATGTAGGAAGTTGATCAGGACACTTGTACGTTGTTTACAAATTAGTCCTCCATTAATTAAAGTATGATTTACTAATTGACTTCATTCTTTGGAAAGCAAGTCAAAATTTGCTTCAACACAAAGAATTTGCACAATTTATGAGTCAAAACACATGCTTTATAATAGGGACTTACGTTCCTTCTACTTTCTATTGCCCAACGCAGAAATTCATACGGAAATTTAATGGTAGGAAATTAACCTCCTCCGTAAGATCGAACCTATTTCGTCATGAAACTTAATGCATTCTCTTCTACAACTTGAGCTAAAAATAAAAAAAATAAAAAAATAATAATTACATAAATAACACGTACAAATCAGTGCAGTTGCAATTTCATCTTTATTTTCTTTTCTTTTCTTTTTTAATTTGTTCTTCTATCATTTTGTCTCTATTGGTTTGTTTTGTCCTTCTTATACTACTATTTTTTTTTTCTTTTTTTTGAGATATCCAACGTTATGCATGTCATTTAAGTCCACTTTTTCCACAACTCCTCCGCGGTTTGATCCTGAGACCCCCGTCCAACCAGGAAGATTTTATGTTATATGTTATAAGGAATATAAAGCTTGTCATTGGTGTGTGAGTATCAAAGGTCGGCTTTGGGATATTTTTTAACCGACCGTTTATGAAAATCACTGTTTGTTAATTTTTTTGAAGCACTATTTTTTGTTGGCTCAAAAATCTTTCAAATTCGATGTAATATATTTTTGGGGTATTTTTATAAATACTCTAAATATGTAGGTTTTGAGAGATTTTATTATTTTATTTTATTTACATTCTTACAAAAAAATATAATTATAACTACTAATATTGTATCCGATTTTTTTTTCTCAAATGTGTTTTTCTTCTATTTCTTCCAAAATATGACTACTTTTTCGGTAAATTTTAAAAATCTTTCTCTTCTACTTTCATCCAAGCGTTTCTATTATTTTATATATTTTTATTATTTTGATCAAATATGGACTTAACCTTCTAATCAAGATGTGGACTGGATGGTAGTTTCCTTTAAAACCGTTTTGTTCATATATGGATATATAGATAATTTTATGTGTGTAAAAAATGTTCAGAATCGCTCGTTAATAAATTACCAAAAAATAATTGGACTGGTTTAAAAACTGTTATTTAAAATAATCCAAAATCGGATCTTCATAATCATTGATAACATGTACTCTAAAAATATCTCATAACCGCTACTCCTACGATTTCCAAGCAGACCCTAACTTACCATTCTTCTCCCAAGGTCTCCTATACTCCTCCGCGTTGAACCTATATAGCATATTCGCTAGAAAAGTTACAATTACGCCTAAATGCAACAAGCTAATTATGCAAAGTTGTGTTGATAACCAAAAGGAATCTTCAAAATTGCAATAACTACAACTACTTACATTTCCAACATAGCACCAAAACAAGAGAAGACAGATATTGATTCATAACCATGTATCCAATAGAGAGTCCCTACGACCAAAACTATTACATGCATCAAAATCAAATATATATATATATAGGTATATTCACTTTCCAAGGAATATAAGCTTCATAAAGAAAATGGAACACATAAACAAAACTCTCTGATTTTAAATAACTAATAAAATAGCATCTACACAAGAGGTGAACGTTCGGTTTATTCAGTTTCAACCGAATCGAAATAGTCAAAATCGAATAAACCAAAATTTAAAAAACCCAAAATCGAAATTAAAATCAAAATCGGACTGAATTCAGTCCTAACCAAAACCAAACCGATATAGTCGATTTGGTTTATTCGGTTGACTATTTGTATTATTTAACAAGTCGGACTCAAAATTAAAATTTTGGTTAAACTATATTAAAAATATAAAAAATTTATATACACGTTTGTTGTATCTCAAATTTGAGTTCAAAGTTGAATTAGTTGTTAAATTATCAAAATTTAATTTCAAAATAAATATACATAAAATTACTGTTTTCAAAATATACACATTTTTTATCATTAAATATAAGAAATTAAAAATATTTACATAATTTTATAAGTTTTATTCGATTTTTGTTTTGGATCAAAACCACAACCTAAATTTAAAATTGAAACCGAATAAAAAAATTCCGTATTTTCAAAAACAAAACCAAAATCAAACCATAAAATTTTCAAACCGAACCGAATATTTCTCACCCCTAATCCACATCTCACTACGCACTATGTTCCTATATCCTCACCATACCAAACTACTAAACTTTTGAAAGCTTAGTTGAACCCCATGAGAACTCACACCTACCCATTCTTCCGAATATGCCCCTAAGAAATTTGCACTTTTATAGGATTCTCAAGGGGCAATTTGGTAATGAAATTTGCACCAGGAGGACCACATGAAGAAGAGTGGAGATGAAATGTGAGGGACCATCATGTTGAAGGTATTGGTTGTCACACAATAAATATGAGATCTTTGTAAAATGGTGATGCATGTAATTATTTCATTATTACACTTTGTGGATTAGAATAAGTATTGTTCATTGCAAATAGGTGTCTTGTTTGACCATCAACAAGTCCATACTCATTTTCTTTTACAAACTATTAATTTAATTTAATTTAATTTAATTTAACATGAGTACTAGCTGTTAGAAAACTAAAATAATAATTAACTTTTGTCAATATTTGTGTTATGATTAATCAATATCATAAATGTTATATATTCTAAATAACTCAAAATAAACTAATGGTGATAGTACTAAGCTATCAGAAACATTAGCTATTTCTAAAAGAAAAAAAAGGTTAATTAGCCTTTAGATCCTAGATTTTACATCAGTTTAGAGTTTAGCTACTAACATGTCCAATTAAAAATTTTATATCCTGAATTTTTATTTTTACTTTCAATTTTTTAATTATAACCTCATTTTCAACATGAATTAGTTTTACATTTATACTCATATTGAGGGTAAAACATAAAAAAAATGATAAAAAAATAAAAATGTATGATCTAAACTTCTCAATTGGATATGTTAGGACTTAAACTCTAAATTAATATAAAATTTATAGTTTAAACGTAAATTAGCTCAATAAAAAATGTAACATGAGTGGAAGATAAATACAAACAAAATAACTCATATCCCTCGCAATGACATAGCAATTTGTTCAACTTTGCACTAATTTAAAAAAGTGTTATATATGCGTATGGGTCATAATTTATTTTTCCATCTCCATCCACTAATTTTTAAAAGTTGCAAAGTAGTTAGTATGACATAGCATTCTATATTCAAGCGAACTTCCATGATTGACTCAACTAACCATTCTAAATAGTTAGTAAATAAACAATAAAATAAATTATTTCACATCATGACACTATTACATACACGTAATCAACTTTACCAAACCCAAGAGATAATATTTCTAGAATAATAGATGTTTGACTTGCTTATTATCCATTACATATAATTAAAATTTTATATCAAATTCAACTAATTTTTGTGGTAAGTAAGAAAAGATATAATTTTATTGGCTAGACGAACGGTCTCGAAATCAAACCGCTAGAAAAATGAGAAAAATGAGAGGATAAGTATAGGACAATGGACCCAAATGACATGTAAATGTAATATGCAAAAAGTTTTGTACGTCGAGTATCTAAAAAAAAAATTAATTAAGACTTTATAAAATTGCCAACTTGAGCAAAGAATTTGAGACGGATGGTTATAGGTATTTTATAGAGAATATATCTAGTGATTCTAGATTCAAAACTTTGATAAAGCACATTCATCCTTTTCTTCAAAAAAAAAAGAAAAAAAAATTGATAAGGAAACTATTTTTTGACTAATTTTTTGTTTGATTTGTTGTGACGTCAGCAGTGAGATAGGACATATGTTTGATGTGGCATAGCAACAAATTATATATAAGAAATTGAACTTCTTAGATTTATAAAAACTTAGACCTTAATTGACATGGTTGTTGGTTTTTAAAAGACAAAAGTAACTTTAAAAAAGAAGAAAAAGAAGAAGAAGAAGATTATGTTGCTTTTAAAAGTTATTTTTCAAAATGAACTAGCTTAACAGATAAGTTGGTATTACCAAAAAGTTTACGTTGGTAGAATTTAGTTTTGGAATCATATTTTTGTTTACCAAAGTTTTGACAAATAAAATCGAGATAAACAAAATCGAGATAAACAAAAAATTTGTCTACGAAATTGGATTTGCAAACCAAAAAGTGTTTGGGCATTAAAATAAATACAATATTTTGTTTGTTGAAATTACTAAACAATCTTATGCTATGATCAAATTATAAATTATTAATACACTATTCCATTATGTTTAAAATTTCATTCAAATATACTATTCAAAATTTAAATATACTACACTATAATCTAATCAAATTTAATTAGAATAAATTGATAAGTCCAATTCATTCTATAATTGAAATTATAATCAACTTCAAGTTTTAGTGTAAACTAATTAAATCTATAATTATAATTCAGTCTAATCTATAATTTTAAACTAACAAAAATAAAAAAAAATGTCATGTTTTAAACTAAATATAACCCTATCTTAAGAGATGCAAGAAAAGTAGGAATAATTTTGTCCATATTTATTTTGTTTGCGGTAGTTTTTGTGAATGGACATTTTTCTTTTATTTCGGAAATCACACAATTCTTGGTCTGATTTTGACAATTGCTAACTAAAATCAGATCCCAGTCATGTTTTCACCTACTTTTCCAAAACCAAAGTGCCTTCTCAAAAAAAAAAAAAAAATTAGAAGTAGCTCAGATAAGTCAGAATAGATATGCTGTCCCCTCCATATTCTGTCCAATCATGTCTCTCCCTACGATAAGCCATCCCAAAAACGACGGCAAAAGCAATCCAATAAGTTTGTACCAAAATCATCTTAGATTTAGTTTATTAGAATTAGAAAAAAAATACCTCATGTTAATACACAAATATACATGTATACTTCCCCCCTATATTTTAGGTGTAATATTTCTCCCAATCATTAAAAAAATGATCTACTTACTAACTAAACCATATCTAACCATATTTTGGGTGGCTTCCCTCAAATCTAATCTCTCTCTCTCCTCCTCCTCCTCCTCCTCCTCCTTCTAGAAACAAGAAGAAAACAATGGATTAGGATTGAATAAAGAAAGAAACAAAGCTTTCACCTGAGATTCACCACCATGGTGGTAATTGTCAAAGTTCCAAACTTTTTCTTATTTTTCATTTTCACCCTTCTCCTCCTTCCCATCCCATCCCATCCCTTTCCTCCGTTGAAAAAAATAATAAGCGCAAGCTCTCCTTTTCCCAAACGAGTTCGTCAAACGCGACGAGGGACCGAAGACCCGTGGAGGGCTTCCAGAGGAGGAAACTTTCAAACCGGAGAAAAAAACTTGCTGACCCATATAAGGAAGGGCGAGATCGAGAAGAAGAAGAAGAAGAAGAAGAAAAAGAAAGGAGGCGTCTTTCCCTCTGGGCACCTCTAAAAATCCAATCTTTGCTCCTCTCTCCCGAGTTTCCTGTGTAAAAACCCGTACTTTTTAGTCCGCATTAGCCGAACAAGGGGTTCTCCCATCTTGGTCTTCGTTTTTAGTGTTTTCCTGCGTTTCCCGCTGAAAAAGCTGTGTTCTTTCGGTGTACATTAGCTTCCTCTTCCCTTAAGTTGTCGAAAGTTGGGAACTTTGGTGGTGGAGGAAAAAGCACTAGTTTGGTAGAGGTGCATGATGGCCGGAGGAAGGAGGAAGAAGCTGCACTTCAGTAAATTCTTCAGCTTTTCCTGCGGCAGGAGCTCCGCTCTCCGCGACGACGGCGACCCATCGCAGATCGGAGGGCCCGGGTTCTCCCGCATAGCGTTCGCGAACGACCCCGACTGCTTCGAGGCGAAGAACCTCGGCTACGGGACCAACTACGTGTCGACAACGAAGTACAACTTGGCCACATTTGTCCCCAAGTGCCTGTTCGAGCAGTTCAGGAGGGTGGCCAACATATACTTCCTCATCACCGGATGCCTCTCCTTCACCAAGCTGGCGCCCTACGGCGCGGTCAGCGCCATCCTCCCGTTGATCGTTGTGATCGGAGCGACGATGGCGAAGGAGGCCGTCGAGGACTGGAGGAGGAATCAGCAGGTATATACTCCAATCTCGTAACTTTGACATAATCATGTGAAGTTAAAACCAATGTGTTTGTTATGTATAGAAATTTGTTTGGAGTAGGAAATTAGTCCCTTGATTGAGTTCTCGGGTTTTCGATTAGTCTTCATGTTTGGTGAAATTTTTAGGAACATATGGTTAATATAGTTTCTCAATTAAGAGAGAACATAAAGTGGCTCTTTATTAACAATTGGTGCACTAAAAGAATTAATTTGTGAAAATTGACTACTTTACACATCACGAGGGTTAATTTTTGATTAATCGAGTGGGATGTTTTTGAACATCCTACTTTCTAACAAGAGAAAAGGTTTTGACTTGATTAAGCTTGCGAGAGCTAGAAATATCTAAGAAAAAGAGATTCTTCCCACTTAATCCATGTATTTTTTGTCTGTGTACATTGTTGGAACACTCAATAGTAGCCGAATGGAAGAAAAATATTCATTTAGCAAGAATTGCACGAAAGGGTTTTGAGGCAGTTTGATGCATGCTTTAGTTTCGTATTCTTGCTCTCTTAATCTAAAGTGAATATTTTCATCCAGGACAAAGAGATGAACAATCGGAAGGTGAAAGCGCATCGTGGGAATGGCAATTTTGTCTATACCGAGTGGAAATCTTTGAGGGTTGGAGATGTAGTGAAGGTGGAGAAGGATAACTTCTTCCCAGCTGACCTCCTCTTGCTTTCATCCAGCTACGACGAGGCAATCTGTTATGTTGAGACCATGAACCTTGATGGAGAAACCAATTTGAAGCTAAAGCAGTCGTTAGAGGTAACCTCAAATCTACTAGAAGATTCTAGCTTCCAAGATTTCAAAGCTACAATAAGGTGTGAAGACCCAAATGCAAACCTATACACCTTTGTCGGAACCATGGATTTTGAAGGCCAGCAGTACCCTCTCTCACCCCTGCAGCTCCTTTTGAGGGATTCCAAGCTCCGGAATACTGATTTTATATATGGAGTTGTGATATTCACAGGCCATGACACAAAAGTCATGCAGAACGCCACCAATCCACCATCTAAGAGAAGCAGGATTGAACGGAAAATGGATAAACTTATATACTTTCTTCTATGTGCCTTGGTCTTTCTATCAACTATTGGGTCGATTTATTTTGGCATCAAAACTCACGATGACATAAGCGATAGAAAGATGAAACGGTGGTATCTTCGGCCGGATGACTCCACTATATTCTACGACCCTAAAAGGGCGGGTGCGGCTGCAATCTTACACTTTTTAACTGCCATGATGCTTTATGGTTACTTCATCCCCATCTCCTTGTATGTTTCGATAGAGATCGTGAAAGTATTGCAAACCATTTTCATGAACCAAGACACTGAAATGTATCACTTGGAGACTGACACGCCTGCTCATGCTCGGACATCCAATTTGAATGAGGAATTAGGTCAAGTCGACACGATTCTTTCGGATAAGACTGGAACACTTACATGTAATTCGATGGAGTTCATTAAGTGTTCTATAGCCGGTACTGCCTATGGCCGGGGAGTCACTGAGGTTGAGAAGGCAATGGCTAAAAGAAAAGGGGCCCCATTGATTTATGAGGCAGATCAAGAAGAAGAGGAAGTGGACAGGAAGCCAGTTAAAGGGTTTAATTTCACAGATGGGCGTGTCATGAATGGAAATTGGATTAATGAGCCCAACCGCGATGTCATACAAAAGTTCTTCCGTGTACTAGCCATCTGCCATACTGCCATACCTGAAGTTGATGAAGCTACAGGCAATATTTCTTATGAAGCTGAGTCACCTGATGAAGCGGCTTTTGTTATTGCTGCCAGAGAATTAGGCTTCGAGTTCTACCAGAGGACACAGACAGCTATATTTCTTCATGAGCTTGATCCCTTGACTGGCAGGATAGTTGATAGGTCAGTCTTTTTCCCCCCCATAAATTTTGAACTGATGATATAACTTTAAGATAAAAGCTTATATCTTGTTGTATGTTGTCTGCAGGTCGTATAGGCTCTTGAACATCTTAGAGTTTAATAGCACCCGGAAAAGGATGTCTGTTATAGTCAGAAATGAGGATGGGAAATTGCTGCTTCTCACCAAAGGTGCCGACAGGTGTGTTTCAACTTGCATACCTTTTAGTGAAGCCAATTGCATGGCAAAAGTTCTATTTCTGGTTAACCTATGCTTTCTAAACCGATTTATATCTAAAGACTAATGTCTGTCTTTTGTTCATTATAACAGCGTGATGTTTGAAAGGCTTGCAAAGAATGGAAGGGAATTTGAGGAGAAAACAAAGGAGCAGTTACATGATTATGCTGATGCTGGTTTGAGGACCTTGGTTCTTGCATATCGTGAACTTGATGAGGCTGAGTACGAAAAGTTCAATAAAGAGTTTACTGAGGCCAAGAACTCGGTCAGTGCTGATAGGGATGAAAAGATTGACGAAGCTGCTGAGAAGATAGAAAAGGATTTAATTCTTCTTGGTTCTACAGCTGTTGAGGACAAACTTCAAAATGGGGTAAGTAGAAGATCTAACTGGAGATTTCTCGTCTGTGTTTTTTCATCATACAGTAAAATTTTGAATTGATTTTATTTGATGTTGTGTATAGGTGCCTGAATGCATTGATAAACTAGCACAAGCAGGAATTAAGATATGGGTACTTACTGGTGATAAGATGGAGACTGCCATCAACATTGGGTAAGCTAAGTTATTACCGTTTATAAAGTTATGATATGTGAATTCTGCTTTTATATTGTTTTCGACCTTCTCTAACTTCAACTTCAATTATTATTTTTTCCAGTTTCGCTTGCAGTCTACTGAGACAAGGAATGAAGCAGATAATCATCACTCTGGAATCACCGGACATTATAACTTTGGAGAAAGAAGGGAATAAAGATGCAATTTCTAAGGTAAAAAAGAAGCAGATACTATGTTTCTTTCATATTTGTCTCGGTGCTACTTTTACTTAGCTGCTTAGGATATCTGTCAGTAGTTTGTATTTCTTACGACAAACATTCTGCCCAAGTACTGCAACTTCTACATTGCTGTAGAGTAGTGAAATGAGGATTAATATATCATTATATTATAATATTCTACTTTAATGCACAGACAATTTTCACTTGGTGAGGGCTATTAGGATTAACAGGAATTACCATATATTGTTTCTTGTAAATTCTATTAAAACTTCACTTTGGACAATTCTTCATGGCCGTCTTACAAGATTTTTGCTGCACTTGGAGTTCAATTTTATCTATAATAGGTCTTGTTTACACTTTACATTTATTTATGCGTCTTGATGAAATATAATTGAATTAGATTTTTTGTACTTTTTGAAATATCTTCAGGCATCAAAAGAAACCGTTGTTTGTCAAATAAGCGAAGGCAAGAAACTTATTAGTGGATCAAGCACAGAGGCATTTGCTTTGATTATCGATGGGAAGTCCCTTGCATATGCTCTGGAAGATGATGTGAAACACTTGTTCTTACAGCTGGCAGTTGCATGTGGATCAGTTATATGTTGCCGCTCTTCCCCGAAACAAAAGGCTCTTGTGAGTTAACACACGTTTTGGCACCACCTATTTCCCTCTCACTGATACTTCATTTAATCATCATCTAATGCAGCATCACGATAACTTTCAGGTGACGAGACTGGTTAAAGAAGGAACGAGGAAAGTAACTTTAGCAATTGGTGATGGGGCTAATGATGTTGGTATGCTTCAGGAAGCAGACATAGGGATTGGGATCAGTGGGGCTGAAGGAATGCAGGTTTGTATTGTCAAACTAAGTCATACTGCAGAGTTCAGCTTGAAAACCATATTTTACATTTTGAAGCATTCTAAAAAAATAATCCTGAGCAAAATCTATCGATCCTTCAATTCATGAAATACAGAGCTTCCCTGTCAGCAGGATATTAAAACTAGTTGACTTATCTGTTTGTATGTGATTAAATTTCCTGGGTTTAAAGTTTAAACCTGCAACTTTGGCGATTGACTGAGAGCTGAGAATGTGAATCATTTAACTTCGAAATCAAGAGCTTTTCCAAGTCAAAAGATGATTGCAGCATTATATTAAATACTTTTCCATGAATAGTCTCCTACTTTGGACCTTATTTGAATGTGGTTAACATCACCGTGCGTCATGATTCTCAACTAGTTTGCAGACTGCACTAGGCAAGTTTTGGTGACAAATCTGATATGTTAAAATGAATAAGCTACTTTGAAGTCTTTAAAAGATACTTAGTATCTTGACCGATAGTTAACTTGAGATATTATGACATTAGAAGCAAGTTTCGCAGTATCCGTATCGTAGTAATCGGTATTGGACCCTTCCTATAAATATCAGTATCGGCAATATCGACGGTTTCAGATCGGAGTATCGGATTTTTTTCGTATCGGGAAACAAATAATTATTATTTTATACATTTAGGAATAATTTCAAGTATTTTCTGTGTTGTTTCTTAGTAGTTTTGAAATTGAATAAAATAGTAGTCATCATTGTTGATTGATTTACTTGTGATAGATAAGTTTTCTTCTTTTACAACCTTACTATGTTTTTACACCCTTGCTAACTAGTCTTTTTAGTTCATTTTTCTTAGCCGAATTGACTGGAAAAGAGATCCTCAATGTCTCGTATAGGTCAAGTATCGGTATCGGTCGGTGTCAGATCGGGACATACCAAATCGTATCGATATCGACCTTATCGGATCAGTGTCAGGCTGATATTGCAAACTATGTTAGAAAGCAAGTTTGTGGTACTTGGAAGAGAATCACATCCAATAATATTATAGTTGCACAAGTTGGAAATTTTTGCTTAGTATATCTCTTCCAATGAATATCAAATCCTTTCACCTCCAAAGATCTTACAAAAAAAAAGATTTAAAGTGTGATCTCCCTGTGGTGGTTCTACTTCTCATTGTAACATGATCCATTTTGAAATTTCAGGCAGTCATGTCAAGCGACATTGCAATTGCTCAGTTCCGTTTTCTGGAGCGCTTATTGCTCGTACATGGGCACTGGTGCTACCGAAGGATCTCATCAATGGTATGTATATTAGATGTTTGATCCGACTTTTATAACTTTTAAGCCCCAAATTCCTTCTCAACATGGTGATAATGCTCTCTTTTTTCCCCTTGCCTTGCAGATATGTTACTTCTTCTACAAGAACATAACATTTGGTGTAACCCTCTTCTTGTACGAAGCCCACACGTCATTCTCCGGCCAACCGGCATACAATGATTGGTACATGTCACTCTATAACGTCTTCTTCACTTCTCTTCCTGTGATTGCTCTGGGTGTGTTCGACCAGGATGTTTCTGCTCGCTTTTGTCTAAAGGTACGTTTATAACTACATTATAAATATCTAGGCTAAATTACTCTAATGGCACCCCAACTATAGCGTTCAAATGTTTTTGGCGCATGAACTTTCCACTGCTCGATTATGACATTTGAACTTCATAAATTGCTCTTTTGAAGCACATTTCATCAATTTGGAAGCATAAGCATATCATGTAGTACACAAGTGCAAGATATTCTTTTGAAGTGGTTCCGATGTACTTAAAAATTGACGAAATATGCTTCTAAAATGCAATTTATAAAGTTGGGATGCCAAAAACGAGTGGTGAAAAGCTAATGTGCCAAAAATGTCCGAAACAAATTAATCCATGCAACTAAACTCATTGGTTTCTTCTACTTTCAAATGCAGTTCCCTCTACTCTACCAAGAAGGCGTGCAGAACCTCCTCTTCAGCTGGACGCGCATCCTTGGTTGGATGATGAACGGAGTCCTCAACGCGGCCATCATATTCTTCCTCACCGTCTACGCCCTCCACCACCAAGCCTTCCGGAAGGGCGGTCAGGTCGCCAGCCTCGACTTCCTCGGCACCACCATCTACACCGTCGTCGTGTGGGTAGTCAACTGCCAGATGGCCCTCTCCATCTCCTACTTCACCCTCATCCAGCACGTATTCATATGGGGCGGCATCGGCCTCTGGTACCTCTTCCAGCTTGCGTACGGAGCCACGTCCCCCGGGGTCTCCACCACCGCGTACATGGTCTTCCGCGAGGGCCTTGCCCCGACGGCGTCGTACTGGCTCGTGACCCTCATGGTGGTCGTCGCGACCCTGATCCCATACTTCTCCTACAACGCGGTCCAGATGAGGTTCTTCCCGATGTACCACGGGATGATACAGTGGATACGGTCAGAGGGGACGGCAGAGGACCCCGAGTACATCCACATTGTGAGGCAGAGGTCGGTCAGGCCGCAGACCGTGGGCATGTCGGCCCGTATCGATGCTAAGGTCAGTCTGGCAGCGACGAGAGTACACTGTGGTGTGGTTCATTCTTTTGCTTATGACTAAATTAAGTTGCTCTGCTTCATTTTTACAGTTATACAATATTCCTGCCCCGACGCTGGAAGGAAGTCAGTCGTCGAGCGTACGCAGCGTACGAAGCCTGAGCGTACGAAGCGGGGGTGGAGGTGGAGGCGAGGAGAGCCGACACCGTGGATGAGGTGGTGGTGGTCTTGTAAAGTTTGAGGTTGTTCATAGGAGGGGGGAGTAGTAGTAGTACTAGTAGCAGCAATGTAGATGTAAAATTTTGATTCTTTTGGCCCCTTTAGGGGGTATTATTATTATTTTCTTTTGTTGTTGTTGTTGTAATTTATAGAAGAAAGATCATAACGTTGTATATTGCTCTAAAGTTTCCAAGTTTATGCAGTTAAGGTTCTTGTTGAACTTTGCTGAGTTATAGAGCAACGAAGTTACAAGTACACAACTGCAAATAAAATTCTCACATATTGGAGGGATTCATTGATCAATTTAATCTTAACCTTGCGGTTCAATTGAAAGTTGAGCACTTTTATCATGTGGAACAACCTTTTTTCTGCATGGTTTGCTGTGCATTTCATGTGCAGAAAAGTACTCCCTTTCCGGGGAACGAAAGATCACAGGTATATAAAGCTCCCATTCTAGATCATGGTCACCAGTTGTGTTGAAAATACGTGCGTTCTGATATCACGCGTTGGGTGCATCGCGGAAGCATTTTGCCAACCCATCTGAGATGACCAACCAATCTACGAACACTAAGCACAGATGAAGACAAATATATGTCGGTGACTACGTCACCGTCATAAATTTTAACATTTATAACTCAGATGAAATTACAAGATTGTAAAAAACTAATGTTGAAATCCTTTGTCCTAATAGGTTTAACCCTCTCACCACACTCAAGAAGAAAAACAGAATATTATAATTGAAATCATTCACCAACCCGTAGCAATCTTCCTAACCGAAGTTGACGACTCCTCGATTAGATCTTCTTCTTCCTTCTGTCTTGGATGACGAAGTCCTAAGAGCAAAGCACGGGCTTTCTCTTAGATTTTCTGTTGACAAGCATGTCACGCCCCAGTCCCAAAATACCGTGGGACTAGACACGTGGTAATGACCAGCAATACGCATCGATGGACCAACTCAATATAATGGATCCATCAGGGCATACTTAAGCTGTAAAACAAGTCTACGACAATCATGGCACGACTAATCTCATCCACACAAGATATAAAATATGATCCACAGAATAAATAAGGAATGTAAATCATCAGCAAGTCTCACAAAGTACTTCGGGGAACAACCCGATAAACATCCAGTACAATGGTTCGACAGACCAGAATAGAAAAGACTGAAATAAATAATAAAAGCTGAGCATGAACATGGATGCTCAAGAGAAGTCTTCAACTAAGACCTCGTCCTCAGATGGCGGTACAGCTCCTGGATCAGCTCCTGCTCCGGTCCCGTAAACCTCGGGATAAACCTCGTCTGCAAAATCTGGGGACAAAATCCGGATCCAGGTCCTCAGGGGACATAGCAAGGTACAAGAAAGCTCATGCCAAAATAAATACAGTGCAGCAATAATGAAATAAGCAGGGTAAGTATGTAAACATCTGTGTAAAATGCAAGAGAGAATATCAATAGTACTCAGGTTGAACAACTACAAGCTCTGTGTAGGGGAGCCGGTAGCAGTGATATCATGAGGTGGTCTAGCTCAGCGGGAGACTGAGTAGCCGGCATAACATAAACAACCTGTAGCCTGTGAGTCTCTCCAGCAATAGATGGAACAATAAGGGAAATACTAAAATAACCAGCTAAGTGATATGCAAGATGAGAGCAGCACGAAAACTCAGGCTGAGACCACTACAAGCTCTGTGTCTGGGAGCCGGTAGCAGCAATAACTATGTATTTTACTATGTGTTTACTATGATTTATGTATATATAATCAGCCTGTAGCCTGTGTGTCTCTCCCCACCCCATGTAACCACGCAAATCATGAACATAACGTCTCACGTCCATGTCAGCGGAGTCATATCTAATGCACAAGTCATAATGTATATAGAATATAAAATCTAGGTCAAGTCCTGTATCCTATACAGAATCACCACGAATATCTCGGGAAGATCCTGTCTCATGATCAGTGTCCTGTGTCCTGGGTCAAAGTGTACTTGGTAAGACAAGTACGAGAATATAAGGTGTCACGTATGTCCATATCTAAATGACATTACCCAACACCGCGTACGATGTGGGCACCCGACTGATAATCGGACGCTAAGTATGTCAAACGGTCCTAGGTTAAGCATGCACAGTAAATATATGAAGTAAGAAAAATAGGTAACAATACTGCAGAGATGGCAAGGTACACTTGCCTGATGTTTGAATATCAACTGTCGTCCTGGTATCGGTGGATCCGGTAGGTACTACTCCGAAAGCTGTAATAAACATCACCAATAGTCTCAGAAGGTATCAAACTGCTAGAAATGCCTGTCCTTACGTCCAATTTGGACACAGGGGCAAAAAGGTCATTTTCGGGCCAAAGTGGGGTCCACGTGTGGCCCACTTTGCACCAAAAAGCGTGCCAAGGGTAACAGTCTCTAAATGGGACAAACTATGGGTCAACCAACTCTAAATGTCAATACGATCCCAACGGTATGTCCAAATTTGGATTCCGATGAACCGAACATAATTTGGTCCAAAAAGTCAACTGTGGGGCCCGCCAATTGGCGATCTGGTCAACCGTCTCAGAAATGCGTGAAAGTTGGGTCACGGGACCAGCGTGTTACCACGAGTCCAGTGGCGCAAGTTTCGTCGCAATCTGACAAGCGTGCACAAAATACGCGCGAGTTCCACAAAAGTGGCGACACGGAATGCGTTCGCGGATACGGCCTGATTCCGGCGCGCACACGCGTCCAAATCAGTCACCACGAATTTTCACGTGTCCGATTATGCTGCATGCACCATTCGGTACACTTGGCACACGGCGGGGCGGTCCCGTTTGGCGGGGCGCGCTCCGATCTCCAACTTTTAGAAAACCGGAAAAAGTGGGTGCGCGCAGTTTTGTGACGAATACAATTTTGTCCACAGCAACTAATAGCACAAAGTTATTATACAGAAAATAAACTAGGTCATGTAATCTACAGGTATAAAAAAGAATCATCGAATTCGGATCTCTGTGGTGGGAGATACGAACTCGACAATATGGGTGGTCATCGCAAGTTTCTGCGATTGCAGAATTCTGTCTGCTCGCGCTGACTTGGGCGCTGTTTTGCACCTAGGGGCACGCGTTATCCGAGGTTGACTATAAAACAAGTATTGGAGAGGGTTAAGGGAAGATCATACCTATGAAAACGGAACGGCGTTTGGTAGCGAGTCGACGAAAAATCACGTCGGAGCGAAGGTGCCTCGAGTGGGAGATTGCAGTTCGCGATGTCGGCGTCGACGGGATGGTTGGATGGCTTGGGGAGGCTTCTCTGGCTGCGGTGACGGCTCTAGATGGGAAGAGAAAGTCTGGAGTTTTAGGTTAGGGTTTTAGAGAGCTATTATATATATATATATATATATATATTATTAGGAGAGAGAAGGGGTTGAGTGGATCGGGTGAAGGGTGAAGTGGGCGTCGGCTCCCCAGGCGCTGAAGTAAGGGTTTTTGAACGCCTAAGGTGAAGGGGCTTCTCAGCAACTCATTGAGAAGTTAGCAAAGTTTCATTGAAATTATTATTACTATATTATTATTATTATTATATTACTATTAGTTAATTTATTTAATAAATTCTTATACTTTCTTTTCTTTATAAAATATATATACATATATATATATTTGTATATACATATATATATATATATATATATATATATATATATATATACTCATAAGAAAAATTTATAGATTAGGGTATTGCACATCGTTAGGCTAGCAACTGCTCCAGGGGTTTCCTACATGGAATAAATTCCGAAAAATTTCTGATGGTCCCATAAGTCCTCTAAGTGCCCGAACACCTAACATAAAAATTATTAAAAATCTATTTCTCCTATTTAGACCTAATTACTACAATTTAATTAATAATTAAATAAAAAAAGAAAAAAGTATATACGATTTTCTAGGAAGGGGGTTTTACCCGCGACAGAAGTCCTGCTCCCCCGTGCCACCGATCTCCGATCCCCCGAGTTGCTTTGCATCTTCCGTCATCTCCAGCTCATCGACCGTCACGTCGACGCTAGATGCCATGCGTAGTGTCACGCCCCAGTCCCAAAATGACGAGGGACTGAGCACGTGAGCAATGGCCAGCAGCACGCACCGATGGACAACCCAATTTAATGGATCCATCAGGGCATGCTTAAGCTGTAGTCTAGCAGTAATATATTACAAGTCTCAGGTATTTCTAATCTCATCCACAGAACAATACAGATTAATGCCAGAAATATTGCAATGGAAATAAATACGCAATATTAAATAAGGTTATCTCGGGAAACAAATCCGAGAATTATTCTGTTACATTTAAGAAGAAAGACAGGAAATAAAATACTGAAATGGAAATACTGTGTATATGAAGCCGGTGCTCAGGAGAAGTCTTCTGCAATTATCTCGTCCTCGGTTCCGGGTTCTGTTCCAAGGAGTGCTCCTGTACCGTACACCTCGGGGTAGTTCTCCTCGGCTATACCTGGGGACATAGTCCATTCCAGGTCCTCAGGGGACATAACAAGGTACAGAAAATACAAGCCAAAATATATGCAGTGCAGCAATAATGAAACAGCAGGGTAAATATGTAAACCAGCTAGTGATATGCAAGTGAGAGTTTGGTCATACTCAGGCTGAGACTACTACAGGATCAGTGTCGAAGAAACCATAGCAGTATTTTCTCGAAGAGCCAGTAAGGAACCAAAGCTCTGTATCAGAGTCTAAGGCACCGCCAGATAAAAGTATTTATATTATAATATATCCAGCCTTGATATGATAATACTCTCCCCACCCCATGTAATCTCACGTCACAGTTCCAGAAAATATCAGGTACAAGTCACGCAAGTTTGAACTAATGCAATGAGTCAGGATAAAATCTAAGCATGTAAACGGTATATGTCATGAAAATATAACCTATACGGAATCACCAGGTATATCTCAGGCAATTCCGTCACATGAATAGTGTCCGGTGTCCTGGGTTGAGCAGTTAAACAAGTTACATATGAATCTACAAGAAATCAAGTAAAATACTATAACCAGAAATATCTGAGAATTGGTAAGCTTTACTTGCCCACTGATGTATAACTAAGTCCAGGAAATAGGTAGCAAAGCTGCAAGTTTTGGCAAGGTACACTTGCCTGTGGTTCCGGCTCTGTTTGCAGTTCTGACTTCGGCGGAAATTGCAGGCGGTACTCCGGTTGCTGAAAAAAACATCATCATCAGATCCAAAAAATATCAATCAGCTAGAAACGCCTGCCCTTGGGTCCAATTTGGAGACAAGGGCAAAAACGACAGTTTCGGGTCAAAACGGGGTCCACATGTGGGCCCGCTTTGCACCGAAAACGCGTCCGGGTCAAAGGTCTCCAAATTCACCAAACTTAGTGTCAACAGGTCAGAAACGATGATACGAACCCAACGGAACTTCCAGAATTGGATTTCGATGAGCCGATCACAAAATCGCCCGTCGAGCGGGGCCTGTGGGGCCCACGACACGCGATTTCGTCAACGTTCTCAGAATTGAACCAAACTTGACCCACAGGACCAGCGTATTGCTACGAGTCCGATGGCACAAGTTTCGTCTCGATCCGACGTGTGTACACAAAGTTAGGGCGCTTTCCAGAAAGTACGGATACGGGGCGATGTTCGCGGATACGCATTGATTCCGGTGTGCACGCACACCCGAATCGACTTCTGCGAAATCCCACACGTCCGTATCGACGATGCGCACGTATCTGTGAAGACCGCGCGCGACCAAGTCGTCCCGTTTGGCGGGACGTACTCAGTTCCGGGGTGAAATAGGGTCTCGTTTTTCCTGTTTTTGGATCGCGGTGTGCGATCACCACAGGACGCGATGCCCCGAGCGGTTTGTCCGGGCACCGAGAGGGTCATACAGGCTTCGCAACGCAATTCACGGAATCGAAAACGGAGCTACGAGCAAAAAGTTACAAGTACCTGAAGGGGACCCGAAAACAGGGTCGAATCGTGTCCGACTCGTGTCGGACACAGGGAATCGAATCTAGGGTTAGGGTTAGGGCCTGGGGAGTCGGCCGGCGGCGGGGACGGCCAGGCTGAGGCGGAGGGGACCCGGGGGCACGCGGCGAGGCGGCGGCCGGCTCGCGGCTGCCCTGGCTGCGTCGACGACGGCGAGCGGCGGCTGGGCAGCGGGGAGCTGCTGTTGCTGCGGCTGCTGCTATCGCGGGGGAGGCCGGAGCGGGGGAAGGAGGAGGAGGAGGAGAGGGGCCGTCGGCGGGGGCTGCAACGGCGGTACTGGGGCGAGGCGAGGCGGCGCGGCGTCGGGCTGAGCGGCGAGGTGGCGGTGGCGGTGAGGCCGAGAGGGGAAAACGGGGGGGGGGGGTTTATATAGGGTGGCCGGAGGGGGTCGGGGCCGAGACGGGCGACGCGTGGGGGGTCGTGGCGGTGAGGGGCCGGCCGGAGCGGGCGGCGAGCCGGGCGGGGAGGCGCACGACGCGGGGAGGGGCTGAGACGTGGGAGGAGAGAGGGTGCGGGCGGGTGGCGGGTCGGGTTCGGTCGGGCGGACCCGACCCGACCCGATAGGGGATGGGCTGGGTTTGGGTTTAATTTTTTAAAAAAATAAAAATAATAATAATCATATCTAGTAATTATTTAATAAATAAATAATTAAATAAATAGTTTTTGGTAATTTAAAAATAGGTCCGGGGCCCAATAAATTCCAGAAAAATTGCCCTAAGTCCAGTTTTTCATTTTACATCCAAAATTATTATTTTCATAATATTTTAATATCATTTATTATCAATTAAAAATTATTGAAAAATTAAAACCCTGTGTTTAAATTACAGAAAAATCCCAGAAAAATCCAGAAAATTGTGAAAAATCCAGTTTTTAAAATTTTGAAAAATCAGGGGGTTTACACGTAGCACCTCCTGCACTACTGGGATCCTGCCAATATCGATGACACGGCCAAGACCGAAGTCCCCGACGATCAGCCTCACCGTGAATCTTGGCTGCATATCCCCAACTTCCGTCTTCCACCGAAACGTGTTAACATTCCGACGAGCTTCTTCACCCTTGGCTGGCCCAGCCAAGCGGACGGTACGATTCTTCCGAGATTCGAACTTCTGAATCTGTCCACCTTCGTGTTCGAACTTGAAGCTCCCCCATACACATGCGTCATCGAGCAGAACATCACACACTGTGCATGCCGTCGATGATCCACAGCTTCCCATGAACTGTGTGCATGATGATGCTCCTGCCTCAGATTGAGTTTGCTGCAAACCTTGATCTCCTCCATGGCCTTGAACTGATGAAACCAATGTCACTCCGTGAAGTTTTGGCAAACCACCAGTCGCCAAAACCGGATCCGTGGAATAACCCCCACCTGGAGACCGACCAGCTGTCATGGGACCGACATACTGACCCTCAATTTTTAACTCATCACCATTCGTCTCTTTGTCTCGACAAACCGAATCCTCTGTATCCCTGAAAGTATCTCGAAGCCCCTCCAAGACAAGTTTTCGATGATCCATCTCCTGTCTAATACCCCTCGAGCCTCTATTCGATGTTTGTGGCTTGCCTATACACCTCAGCGGCTTGAGCCTGTACATGCCACAATACAAATCTCCTCGAGCCAGCTGCTGGGAACCCTTCGTAAGCATCCAATCTTTGTCCCCAAACAAACTGCGACAACCATCATCCGCCAGCCTCTCTACCGAACCAAGTTGTAGCGCAAACTCAGTATATGTCGCACATCCTTGAGAACGAGCTTCTTACCAAGCTCCGTTGTCAAGTCCACATCATCGATGCCCACAACTGCAGCCGTTCCCTTGTTGCCCATCTTCACACGTCCAAACCTGCTACCGCGATATGACGTAAAATCTTTCTATATGGAGTGGCGTGATACGACGCGCCCGTGTTCATGACCCAGTCGTCATCATGCCACATGCCACAATGTTCTTCTGCGTCGGTTGCTGCGATGATGAGATCTCCCATAGTCGTGAGAACCTCCTGATCATCCTTGCCTTTGGCCTTCTCAGCTTTGAGCTTTATGCAGTTCCTCTTGATATGACCCCTTTGGTCATAGTGATAGCTGCACTCCTTGCGGTCCACAGTCGCAAGATCCTGAGAACTCCCTCCTGTCTTCGTCTGTGACTTGGTTTTTCTCTTCCCGTAGGAAGCCACCAGAGCGGACTCCTGCGACGATTTTACTTTCTTACGCCGGATCTCCTCGTTCAACAAGCTGCTTTTGACTGCCTCCATCGTGACAACTCCATTAGGAGCGGAGTTGCTCACCACCAACGTCTCCCAGTTTTTCGGCAGAGAACTCAAAAGCAGAAGGGCTTGAAGCTCATCCCCAATCACCATCTTCATCGCAGACAGCTGATTGATGATGCCTTAAACCTCGTTCAGATGTTGTAACATCGGTGCACCCTCCGTGTACTTCGAGTTGACGAGTTGGCGAATCATAAATGCCTTGTTGCCAGCCGTCTTTCTTTCGTACAACGAATGCAGCTTCTCCCACAATGCTTTTGCAGAATTCTTCATGGACACGTGGTGAAACATCGAGTCGTCCAGCTATTGGCAGATGAATCCAACAGTCTTTCGATCCAGTCATTTTCAGTCATCAACACCTTTATCCGTCGGCTTTGTGATGTCTCCCTCCAACGGACCATGCAAGTCCTTGCACCAGAGTAGATCCTCCATCATTGGCTTATAAATCGCTCAGTTTCCCCCTGTGAGGGTGATCATACAAGTGTTTATCTGCTCCGTAGACATAGTTGCACCTTCCCTTTCGAGAAGAACCTGGCTCTGATACCACGTGTTGAAAACACTTGCACTCTGATGCCACGTGTTGGGCGCGTCGCGGAAGCATTTTGCCAACCCACCTGAGAACACCAAGAACATATGAAGACAAGTATATGGCGGTGACTACGTCACTTGGACAAATTTTAACCTTTATAACTCAGATGAAATTACAAGATTGTAAAAAACTAATGTTGAAACTCTTTGCCCTAATATGTTCAACCTCCTCACCATATTCAAGAAGAAAAGCAGAAGATTACAATTGAAATTACTCACCAACCCGTAGCAATCTTCCTAACCGAAGTTGACGACTCCTCGATTAGATCCCCTTTTTCTTCTGTCTTGGATGACGAAGTCCTAAGAGCAAAGTACAGGCCTTCTCTTAAATTTTCTGTGTACGAGCACCCCGAATCTCCAACTTGTGCTTCTCCTTTGTGCCTCCACCCTCCTCCCTATTTATATGATGAGAAACATATTTTAGGGTTAGAAAACCCTAAAAATAGCCAACTATAAGATCTAGCCGTCCACTAGTATCCAACGGTCCAAAATATAACATAAAACTCCAAAACCCGAGCAGCCACCGCCAACACCGAACTCGGACCGAGTTCGGTTCAAAGGTTCTGGAACACCACACCTAGTTCGGCCCGAACTCAGCCAGGAACCGAGTTCGGACCGAACTTTGTTCCCTTCAGCAGACTTGATTTCCAACAAGTTGTTGACTCGTAGTTTTCGGTTATATGTACATGTTTTTCTATAGAATATTTTATGTACTTTTTTTAAACTATCATCATAATTGGAGAAAAATTTACTTCTTCGCGAAATCGGACCCACCCAACCACGATGTGTCATGTCTCAACTATTAGTCACTAGAGTATAGAAACTTTTATATACTTTATGTTACTAGTTATATATTCATCATGTTTTTTATAGAATAAATAAGTTGTAGCTCAGTTGGCAAATTTAATTAGGAGAGGAGAATAATCGAGGAATTACATGGAGGAGATGTTTCGAAAATTTGTGTTGGAAGATGGGACGCCAACTTCGATGACTTATAAGTATTTAGAGAGTCAAGAGCCAATGGAGGATGCAAACTCCTGCGGCACCTACGATTCTCGTAATTTTTTAAAAAATAAAATTTTCAAAAAAATTAATTTAAATTAAAAATATATATGTTTGTGATAATTCTTACGTATTATTAAAAAGTCTTAAAAATAAATCCTGATTGGGCTCGTATATTATTTAAAAAATATATCAAAACATGTGATAATTATAGCATATTACTTAAAAAAAAAAAATTCATAATTACGATAATTCTTGCATATTATTTAAAAAAAAAAAAAAATACTCCTATTGGGATAATTCTCGGATATTATTTAAAAAAAAAATTCATGAATGGGATAATTCTAGCACATTTAAAAAAAAAAAATCATTTTTTTTATGAATTTAAAATTTTCAACTGCCTCCCTCAAAAGGGTTTTTTAATTTCATCGTTCCGCCTAGTTGTATAACAATAGGATAACCTTCTTAATGTATCACAAGAAATTCTCAAATAAATCGAACAGTGACCAAAAGATACTTTAAACAATGTATGAAAAAAAAAAAGAAAAAAAAAAAAGAAAAAGATTTCTCAAGTCAGGTATGAATTGGCAAAATGCACATCTGCATATCCATATCATGAACTAAAGTGCCATTATAGAACAGATCTCAGCATAATATAGCAAAGCCAAAAGGAAATACCATTCTCTATGTTGAAATCAGTATATAGCTTCTGGTGCAGTTGAGTTATAAGCAAAAGACACATTCTTAACTATCAACCGTGAACTCTATGTATATATGTTTTCATACTTGGGCAATACTGACTGATACCATGCACTCATTAAGCAAAGGAGGTAGGTAGCTAGCTAGCACGTACACAATGATTAATCATTAAGCAAAGGAGAATCATCACGGAATAGGCCGAGGTGCCGGAGCTGGCAACTGCGTACTTCTCCTGATCTTCCTCCAGCTCCTAGCCCACCATCCCACGCAATCATACGACGCGTCGGGGCCTTGAGCCAACGATGCACAGTACCGACCGAACGCGCACGCAAGAACTGACAGAACGATGACCACCGACACCACGGCGAAGAATGGCCCGACGGACCCCCCGGAAGCAGCACGCTGAGGGCCCACCAGGACAGGCTCTCGGTCATCATCAGGCAGCGCTGCGATTGGACTGGGAGGTGTACTTGTGTCCATTGCAGTAGAACAACAAATGGAATAGCCAAGAAGAACATAGATCAGAGGAATGGAATTAAGAGGAGGTGGGAGCTGTATTCATAACTAACCGTCAAAACTATTTCAGTGGGTGTAGGTAAAGCTAAAGACCACGAGCCTCTGCTTTAACATTTTTCTGCGGAAAGCCACAGAGAAAGGAAGATAAAAGCTTACATAGTGAAGGTTACATAGAAAGCCACACACACAAAAAGCTTACTTGGTGAAGGTTATACTAGTGTACATTATCAATGGATTGCCTTTTTTTCTTCTTCCCTATTTCTTTAATCATAAGGTGATTCTTACAAGCTTGCGGAAAAGTTCCAAGTTTCACAGAAAATTGCATATACAGCATACAAGTTTGATGAAATTGTTCTGAGAGCAACGAAGTTCGAAAAATTACACAAGGAGCAACAAAACACCCATTTTAATGGCGTTTTTCAGATTTGGTTGGAAGACGCCCATTTAGTGGGGGCGTTTTCATGCTGATCACTAAATTTATATGCTAATTCAAATTTATTCCACTAAACGTCCGTCCATTTAATGGGTGTTTATATGCCAAGGCAGTTCCCATGCCAAAAGTGACGTCATGTAAACCAGTTAATGGCAACAAGTGAATCAAATTTATTCTACTAAACGTCCATTTGATTTCCTTTTAATAGACGTTTATATTCCAAGGCAGTTCCCCATTAGATGGACGTTTATATGCTAATTCAAATTTATTCGAATTATTTTTTTAATGCCAAAGGTGATGTCATCCGTCGTGTAAACGTCCATTTAATAGGCATTTTTCAACCTAATCAGACAAACGCCATTACAAACGTCATTACAAGGGACGTTTTGTTGCTCTCTACGTAATTTCCAACCTAATCAGAACAATTTCGACAAACTTTTACACTGTATATGCAATTTTCTGTAAAATATATCAAAGATGTATTAACTGATCACTACCGCATAAGTAAAGCTGGATGTAGTTCAACAAGAATCTTTAGCCTACTAGAAGATGCTAGGGACTATTGGAATGTAACTAGATGATATGCACATCAAAGATGTGGTTTAGGACACTGTTACAAGCTCAAGTACATATTTAGTTGACAAAACTATCAAGTCATAAAGGTCTACTGGAACTTGGCAACACAGTGTTTTCCGTTTGCAAATAACCAGAGCCAGTGACTTGAGTTGAAGTTTCCAAACTGAGAATGAGTGTGCTACAAAAAATGTAAGTACCATGAAATCTAACTAGCAATTCTAGGAAGTTAGAAAAGGAACCGACCTGCCAATACATTGAAAGTTTGTAGTATGCTGCGTTGCCACCTACATAGGAATTGAGATTTTTCAGATGGGCAGGAGTGACAGTAATGAAAGAATCAGGGAAAGCTAATAAAAGGAAAGCAGAAGAAACAGTAACAAAAAAACTAATCATTAATCATCAGTTTAGGTTAGTAATCATGGTTTGAAATATCGGCCGATACCGATACAGTTTGGCATGTCCCGATCCGATATCCGATACTAATCGATACCGACATTAGAGGCCTCTTTTCCGATCAATTCGGCAAAAAAAATTGAATTAAAAAAACGAAAAATTTCAGTGAGAGCATAAAAGTTTAATATAATTATAAAAAAAGCATAAAAGTTTATAAATTTATAACAAAAGCATTAAAACGTCCTTTGTAAGGGCGTTTTACGCTTTTTCGTCAATTAATTTTAACTCCGTTAACGGAGGAGAATTTTTTTTTATATATACATAAAACGCCCATTCGAAGGACGTTTTATAATTTATAATAATATTTTAACCCTCTCTCCTATCTCCTCTCTCCTATCTTCTCTCTCCTCTAAAAAAAATTAAATTAAGCTAAAACGTCCTTCCAATGGGCGTTTTGCAATTTTTTATAATTTTTATAATTAATATTTTATCCTCTGCCACGCACAGACTCGGAAAAAAAAAATATTATTTAAAGGAAAACGTCCTTAGGAAGGACGTTTTCCTTTAAATAATGATTTTTTTTCCCCCGAGGCAGTTCTCTCTCCTCTCCTCCTCAGACTGCTCTCTCTCCCCTCTTCTCATACTCCCCTCTTCTCAGACTCCCGCTCGGCTCTCCTCTCTCCTCTCTCCCTCTCCCTCTCCCTCTCCGCTCCCCTCCCCTACCGCTCTTCTCTCTCCGCTCCCCTCTCCCTCTCCGGTCTCCTCTCCTCTCTCCGCTCTCCCCTCTCCGGTCTCCTCTCTCCTCTCTCCGCTCTCCCCTCTCCTCTCTCCTCTCTCCCCTCCCCTCTCCCTCTCTCTCTCCGCTCCCCTCTCCCTCTCCCTCTCCCTCTCCGCTCTCCTCTCTCTCTCTCTCTCCTCTCTTGTCTCTTTCCTCCTGTCCTCTCTCTCTTGTCTCTTTCTTCTTGTCTGTACTCTCATGTCTTTTCTCTCTTGTCCACACATATGCTCCAACCCGTGACCTCCCCCCCCCCCCCCCAACTCGTGACCTCTCTTCTCTCTTGTCCCTGTCTCTCTTTCCTTTACTGATTCAAATCCGTGAATTATTTTTGTCATATAATGAAATAAAATTGCTATAAGAACCAACCATTCTTCACAGAAGGACTTCACATTAGAAAGAAAACGAATTCTTCACAGAAGGAGAATTCAACGTGAACGAGAGTCTCAAAATTTTTTTGATAGTTTTTTCAGTTAGAGCACTCGAAATACAGATGGCTTCTCAAAATGACGGACGCATACCCGGTGGACCTACAACTCCGGCCATTCAACGTGAACGAGAGTCTCACATTTCTAGTCTGGTTTTTGCAGGACCGGTAATTAGTTTTTTCCTAGATAAATTATATTATTGTTGTTAAGTGTATTATATTGTACTAACGATATATATATATTATAGCGTTATGATTATCCAGATGTTAAATTAAGAGAGCATGGTGAATGGCGGGCATCATGGGAGTTGACTGAAGCACAAAAGATCTTGGTGGAGGCTTTTGGTTTTCACTATGTTGACGCTATACGAATGAAGCGTCACGATAGAGACCTGATATTAAGTATCATTGAACGATGGTGGCCAACACGCAACACATTTCAGTTACCCTTCGGGGAGATGACGATCACGTTAGCAGACGTGGCACAGATTCTAGGATTACCTAACGACGGTAATCCTATATATTTCGACGAAAAATTAGAAGCAAAACAGCTCATTAGAGAATACCTCGGTGTGGAGCCCCCCTCTGACATGGGACAAACTAGCACTGTAAAACTCACTTGGCTCCGGTCAACTTTCATGCATGTTGATCATATCGGCTCTACAAAAGTTCCTGTCGATAATTCGCGGGTAATTATTTCCATGTATTAATTATTGTTAATATTTATTTAATATAAATGGTATGAATATTCAATTATATTTTCAGGTGATATGTTGCACCAGAGCTTACTTATTGTGTCTATGCAGTACTTTTTTATTTCCCGATGCTACGGAAAATATGGTCAACGTGCGACTGCTTCCATTTTTGGCGGACATTCATTCCCTCACAAGACACGCGTGGAGTGTAGCAGTGTTAGCAAATTTATACCGCTCTATGACGTCTTTTGTGAGTAAGGTATCACAGGGTAGAACCGCCAAAAATATAAGTGGATGTCTAACACTTATACAGGTATGAATAAAAATGAATAATATATGTTATATTTATATCTATCTTATTTGTGTTCTTCTTTGCAGTTCTGGTGCTACGATCACTTCGCGATTGGTAGACCAGTTAGTATATATAGCGATGAACAACAAGTGTGGCCAGCAGGCTTTCGCTGGATTACTGGAAATACCGATTATGTGCATTGTATGACCAAAGTGATATCTCTTTACCGGGATCAATTTGACACATTAACCGCCTATGAGGTTAGTATATAATTAAATTAAAAATTAAAAATATATTGTTGTGCCTACCATTTATTACTTGTTGAATGTCAAATAGGTTGTTTGGCAACCTCTAAGTGTGCCGGAAGATGTGAGAGATGGTCAACGTACCCGCAGTCTCCATAGGTATTATATCATGTACAACGGATCTATCATGTTTCATCCAGCGGATCGTGTTATGCGACAGTTCGGACTGAAACAAATGATACCCCTGGAGCCTTTGGCTTCTAGCAGTACAAAATCAAATATGGAAGAGCGGGTTCGAATGTATATGATTGGTTGGGAATCCAGATTTATCACGCATGGCGTGGAACACATGTCTGAATTGATGACATCGGCGGCAGATGGTAAGTTAAGAAATATTTCAAATAAATAATACGGTATTATATCTTACATATCATTTTGTGTTAACATTTTACAGTGGAGGGTACTGCCGATTTTCTACGTTGGTATGGATGCCCCCTAGTGCAAAATAAGAGGTATCAATTTGAAGAAGCTCGGTTCCAGCCACGAGCTTTAGATGATCTGAGCTTGCGTGATAGGAGGGCACGTGATGCTCTAGTGGTATATTTCTTTATTTGCATAAAATATCATCTTTATATATGTTACTTTATATTTATTGATTATGGATTTAAATATTCAGGCGGAGACACTAGCTGATATAGCTGAGGATCCCGAAAGAGATCCAGAAGGAGTTATAGGGACGGCTGTAAAATATATGCGCGCACCACTGAGTCCCCGTTTTACTCCACTTGATATACCAGACAGCCATCCGGTAGGCCACGTGAGACAGAGGCAGGCACGCCCGTTTTACTTTATATTTTATGCTCTTACTGAAATTTTCCGTTATAAAAATCAATTAGCAAGAGTGTAAAAGCATAGTAAGATTTTAAAAGCATATAAAAGAGAAAAAACTTATCTATCGTATACAAATCAATCGACAATGATGACTACTTTTTCAATCAATTTCAAAAATACTAAGAAACAATACTGAAAATACTTTAAATTATGCATAAATGTATAAAATATATTTTCTAAAAGGTTAATAAATTACTAATAGTATTTTGCTTTTCGATATCAAAAAATTCGAAACTTCGATTCGAAACCGTCAATACTACCGATACCGCCGATCCCGATACTAATAGGAATGGTCCGATACCGATACCTTGAACCTTGAATACAAACGATAAGATCGAGATAATTAGTAGGAAGCCCAGCACAATCTCAGCATTTGAAATAAGGATGCTGAGGGTAGTAGTAGTAGTAGTATTTGCCTCTACCCATACACAGGGCTAGCTCCTCCAGGTATTTCCTGTAGATGAAGACAAGGCCCCCCAATTAGTCAGATAAACTCAAGCAAAAAACTCAGATTAGTGTTGTCAGCAAAGAGGTTATAACTCGAGAACAAAGTTGTGACCTGTATATCGAGAAACGAGTGAAATTACGCCTTAGGAATCTAGCAACATGATCAAGTGGACGGCAAAGCACAGGTATTAAAGCAACTGTCAACAGAGTGAGTAAATATATAGATGATAATTTGCAAATAAACAGGGGAAAATTTCAATGATCTAATTTGTCAAGTAGGACATTTGTTCAAGAGTCTGAATATGCAATACCATCAGATATCGAAGTACATAAAACTCACATTTAAAGTGTCTGTCAAGAAACTGTTGGAAAAATTTCTAAAGAAGGCAAATTGGAAGATGATGCAATCTCTAAATGTTTCAGTAGCCTTCAGTAGCAAGCCTTCAGTAGCAAGCAAGGGTGTTGTCCTTTTATGCCTTCCATTGCTTTTCATTGCAAGTGTCACACTTAGTTTAATAGCAGCCAGTAAAGAAGTTAGGGAAGAAGAGTAGCAGAGTAATAGCAGCAGGGAAGCAAGGGAGTGAAAAGTTAGCCTAGTCAGCAGGCTCCATTCAGCTTAGTCAGCAAGCTCCACCAGTAGAGTGATCCAACCTGGCAATTAGTTAGGACAGGTCAGCAAGTAAGGGGTAGAATGGTAATTAGCTTCTTATGCATTTTCAAGTTGTATAAATACCTGAGAATAGGAGGAAAAAGGCATTGTTTTGGTATTCATTTCTTTTCTTGATCTGTAAGAGAATTCCCTAGTAATAGAAAGTTATCCTTCCCCAAATTTGTTTTCTTTAGGGTTTAGTTCTTCTTGATTTCTTCATCAATCCATGGCGTACATCTGTAGTTACCCCCATTTCCAGGAGCAACATGAATGAAAATGTATCAGAAGATGTAAAATTAAAGATAGAAAATAAGTAGAGGATTCGAGGCGCGTTACACGATGTCCTTAGAATAGAATTTTGTCCCCACGAACAGTGCAACGGGTTCTTGACGATCTATTCCCGAGATACAACGAATTCCTTCGATCCACAACACCGTCCACCCGGTGGCGAATCCCACGAACGATCACAACCTTTTGTCCGGAAGAGAGATTGGACGGAGGAGTTTCAAGAGAATTTTCGGTTATGGTGGGTTTTTTTTTTCTTTTTCATCTCTGTACGATTTCTCGTTCCGAACAGAGAGTGAGAGAGAGAAAAAATTAAAAACAAATTACTGTTATCAGATCTCATGATCGTGTCCTGAATATATCTCTTACGTAACCTCTCCCACTCATCCCGTAACGGGATTACGTGAGAACGGTTCCGCGGAGGATCAGCAACTCACCAGACCAAAACAACGAAAATAAAAAATAAAATAAAATTGTAAAATTACCTTTGTATCCCCGTCCGTTTCGCGGCGTGCTAAGTGCGCGACTAATAAACGCATCAAAAAAGCGCATTAAATCGTGCACCCGCTCGCGGGTTGGATGAGATCTAAACCATCCCCCACAAAACCCACTTACTCACTAAGAGGGCTAAAGCAATATATGAAAAGGAGAATGACTTCTCCTTTTCCATGTGGGACTAAAAAATGATACCTTTATTGAATCACATGGGTGTTGCTTACAAGCAACACACCCAAACAAATCCAACAGAAACTAGCATAAGACAGTACATGAACTGAATAAAATTCTTTGTTACAATCACAGATTGAATCCATGCTTGAAGAGCAGGAAGATTCCATGCCCTAGGCTTCTGTAAATAAAAATGATGAATTCATGAAGATTGGCAGCAGAAAGTCCACACACAAGTAGCAGTAAAGAACCAGAAGGAGAGCAGATCTGTTGTCTTATATTTCTGTCCCTTCTCTATTACATGTGGACTCCTCTTTTTTTAATACCGGTTAGAACTCACATGTAATAGGATTGGAACAAAAATATAGAACAAAAGTTATAGAATAGCAGATCTGCACTGAACCATAAGACCACTAATAGCTCATTTAATGAAATTAATAATAAGTACATTGATATTTGTCCCATAAAGAGTGTACAAGCACTACCACAACCAAATCCTGAAAATATAGACGATGATATGTCATAAATCTTGGTGATCAATAAATATTAAAGTTGAGTAGTGTGCCTGATGAATCAGAGCAGATCTCCTCTCTCCTCTCTCCTCTCTCCTCTCTCCTCTCTCTCCTCTCTCCTCTCTCCTCTCTCCTCTCTCCTCTCTCTTACATGTGGTGGGCCACTCATTCCCATAATCGGACTCACATGTAATAAGGAAGGAACATAATTGGACATAATAGAGATGGAATAGGAGATCTGCTCTCCTCTTGAATAGTTTGGGTAAAACATAAAATAGTCATTCATCCTTTGTGAAAGGAAGGACTAGAGTTTGACTAGGCAAATATAGCTCAGTTTTATTTACTACAGTAAGCATTCCAGTGAAAAGAAAAATACACCTGTTTTTCCAAAAAGAAGGAACAATACAAAGCTTCAGCATTTGCAGTGATAGTGTTAGATAGATATGAACCCTCAGCCTCACCAAATAATAATAATTAAAAATGATTACTTGATGAGATAAAAGATCAATGTTTGTTATAATAGTGTTGGAAAAAAAATGAGAAGAAAAGGAGATTAAGATTAGCTATGTTAAAGATGTTGGTATATTAGAATATTCTTGATATATTTGTTAGAATATTAAAATATTTTACATAAATTTTTAATGAGGTATTAATGTAAGATGAAGGGTGTAAGACTATAAATAACCAAGAGATTATCAATAAAAAATATAACAGTTATTCCAAAATATTCTACATGGTATTAGAGTCCAAACCCTAGCCACCACATCTCAAACCCAAACCGCTACCACCGCTGCCACACCGCCCACCATCACCGTCGCCGCTCGTCAGCCACCACCACCGCAAAGCCGCGACTCCCGCGGAACCTTCTGTCGCGGTTCCTAGCGTCTCCCGCAGGTCGTTCCAGACGTTGACATCGAAGGCCTAGATCTTATGGGGGAGAGACATGATCGGGTCTAGGAGAGGACGAAAAGGGCGAACGTGAATCGTGGGACGGGTGTGAGGTGATCAGAGAAGAGGAGGATCGATGGAGGAGATCATCAGGAAGTTTGACTCTGCGGATGTCGCAACGTTGATGAAACTGATAAAACTGTCGGCTGGTGAGACCGCGACACGAATATTGGCAAAGTTGGAACTTCCATCCATCGATCTAAAGCTTGATGAACAGGCCACCTACCTGAGTTGGTCACGACGGGTGAGAAGAACCCTCACAGGGAAGAACCTGGAGGGTTGCTTGTCAGGAGAGAAGACATAGCCAAATGAGGGCTCGGCAGGACGCGACGAGTGAAAGTCCACTCATATGGTGGTATATATTCGGCTCCTCAATTTTTTAGTCCAGTCGATCGCTACCACAGTGGATGGCCTTGAGATGGTGAAAGACGTGTGGGAGAAGTTGAGAAAAACCTACGATGGTGTGGAGAATAACTTGAGGGTTTTCTAGATCAAGAGGGAGATCGACGACACCGTACAGGAAGAAAAGACGGTACATGTCACGCCCCAGTCCCAAAATACGTAGGACTAGGACACGTAAGCATGCCAGCCGCATGGATATGGCAACTCCAATATATGGAAACCAAATCCATACGTACGCTGTAATATGAATATAAAATCCACAAGTGGTAAAAATGTAATACAAGTCACATGGTAAAATCTAAATCTCATCCACCAAAATCATATAGAAATAAATAACCAGTATCTATTAAACTAGATCTCAATAAGAAGTATCTAAGAATGATAGTTGGATGGAAACAAATCCACTACCAACTCAAATGGGAAAAGTAAATACAAAATAAGTACAACTCACTCAAACAATATAAGTACCAGCTATCAATCACGGCTCGAAGAGAAGACATCCATGACGCATCTATATCCTTCCAAATCTGTGCTCCTGCAAATACTCAAAAACAGGTACACCTGGCAGCGGACTAGGTCCTCAGAGGGACATAACAAGTATACTTAAACACACGCCAATAAAGTACTGAAATAAATATCCAAAGGGGTCGCCTAACCGTCTAAAGTGAATGCAGTTAAGAACAACTTTTCCCACAAGTGAGCTATCTGGCTGAAAACTGGGATTTGGCATTGTTCTCTTTTGAAGATCCAGGGGCCTAAAAGGCACGTCGTCTTTTGAACGCCGGTGGCCCGCCTGATAGTACATAATATATAGTGGTCATCATGACCCGTATCTCCAGCGGAGAATCCGGGCGTACAGGAGAAAGTGCAAAGGAGCTCAAATACGGTACTTGTTGTTCTCCCCACCCCATGCTCTAAGCATGTCATATCCATGACATGATAACACCTCTAATAACTGCCAAGTCTACTAGCATGCAAAGTTTCTAACAGCAGTTATTCCTAACGCACGGTTCATACGTACAGGAGGCCAGACCTGTCACGCAGTCCGTGATCTATATGGGACTCACAACTCGTGTAAAAATATGTGTCACGGCCAAATGAACCTAATGATACTATATGATAATGGGGTAGTCTCATGAACAGGGTCAATGCAATACATAAATAAAAACATATTGCGACGTCACCGTCGCGCACATTTTATATAACAATTAAAATATATGAACTAAGGACAGAAAGTAAAGATGCATGCAACATATGGAACATAAATAACAGTACAATGGCAAGGTATACTTGCCTGGTAAGAAACTGTAAAATGTCACGTCTAGATGTCCAATACACAGGACCAGAAGCTATGACCTCAGAACAAATGTCTCCGGATGCTGAAATAGATATCACCAACATTCCTAAAATAAGCAAAATAGCTAGAAAGCACTTCCCTTTCGTCCAATTTGGACACAGGGGCAAAACCGTAATTTCGGGCAAAAGTGGGGTCCACGTGTGGCCCACCTTGCACCGAAAAGCGTGCCGAGGGTAACAGTCTCTAAATGGGACAAACTATAGGTCAAACAACTCTAGATTTCAATACGAACCCAACGGTATGTCCAAATGTGGATTCCGATGAGCCGAACACTATTTGGTCCAAAAGTCAACTGTGGGGCCCGCCAATTGGCGATTTGGTCAACCGTCTCAGAATCGCGTGAAATTTGGGTCACAGGACCAGCGCGTTACCACGAGTCCAGTGGCGCAAGTTTCGTCACAATCTGACAAGTGCACAAAATACGTACGAGTTCCACAAAAGTTGCTACACGAAATGTGTCCGCGGATACGGCCTGATTCCGGCGCGTACACTCGTCCGAATCAGTCCCCACGAATTTTTACGTGTCCGGTTATGTGGCGTGCACCATTGGGTACACTTGGCACACGGCGGGGCGGTCCCGTTTGGCTGGGCGCGCTCCGTTTTCCAACTTTTGGAAAACCGAAAAAAGTGGGTGCGCGCAGTTTTGTGACGAATATAACTATGTCCACAGCAACTATTAGCCTAGGGTTATTTTACAGAAATTAAACTAGGTCAGGTATTCTACAGGTATCAAAAAGAATCACCGAATTCGGATCTCTGTGGTGGAAGATACGAACTCGGCAATATGGGTGGTCATTCTGGAATTCTGCGATTCCAGAATTCTGTCTGTCCGTCCACTTTGGACGCTGTTTTACACCTAGGGACGCACGTTTTCCGAGGTTTGCTATAAAACGAATATTGGAGAGGGTTGAGGGGAGATCATACCTATGAAAAAGGAACAGCGTTTGGTTGAGCGAGTCGACGAAAAATCGCGCCGGAGCGAAGGTGCCTCGAGTGGGAAACTGCAGGATGCGAGGTCGGCGTCGACGGGATGGTTGGATGGCTTGGTGGGGCTTCTCTGGCTGCGATGACGGCTCTAGATGGGAAGAGGAAGTCTGGAGATATTAGGTTAGGGTTTTTGAGATATAACTATAACTATATATATATATATATATATATATATATATATATATATATATATATTAGGGAAAGAGAGAGGGTGAGCGGGTTTGCGTGAAGGAAAGGTCTGCCGCTGAATGGAACTTAAGGGCGGGTCTAGCATATTTGCTAAGTTGCAACTTTTGCAACTTGCAGAATATAGGATACTAAGGGCGGGTCTAATGCTAAGGAGTCTGCATAGTTATCATTGTTATTATTATTACTATTATTATTATATTTGTTATTAAATTCTTACTTAATATTTCCTTTTTATTTCTTTCTTTTCAAATATATATATACACATATATATATTTGTATATATATATATATATATATATATATATATTTCACACATAAGAAAATTTATAGAGTAGGATATTGCACATCGTTAGGCTAGCAACTGCTCAAGGGGTCTCCTACATGAAATAAATTCGAAAAATTCTTGAAGGTCCCATAAGTCATCTAAGTGCCCGAACACCTAACATAAAAATTATTAAAAATCTATTTCTCCTATTTAGACCTAATAACTATAATTTAATTAATAATTAATAAATAAAAAGGTGTATACGATTTTCTAGGAAGGGGGTTTTACAGTACATGAGTATGCCACGGAGTTTGAGCATCTGTGGTTAGATTATGATCACTTCTCAGATCGGTCGAGCTGCGAGGACTCAAAGTGTAAGGAGAGACAAGTATATCTGCAGGAGAGGACGATGAAGTTTCTTAAGGGACTGGCCGTAGTGTTTGCTTAGAGGACAGCACTACTTCTAGCCCAACCGAAGATTCCTACACTTGAGGAGGCTATCTCGGCCATGATCCAAAAGGAGACTCGTATCAAGCTGCAGGCATGGACATGTGGTCCTTCTAAAGTGAAGACAGCACTGGCGGTTGCCAATTCATGCGACACAGGACCTAAGGGAGACCCCCGACAGTATTACAACTGCAGGAAGGTGGACCATCTGAGGTATGCTTACACCAAACCACCCAAGGAGGAAGATTCAGGTGGCGGACGTGGATAGTTTGGAGGACGTAACCATGGTCGTGGGGGTCAACGGGGTGGTCGGAGAGGTTATCGGGCAAACCTGCTAGTAGCAGAAGGCGAGGAGGGAGATAATATTGCGTATATTGGGGAGGATCAGGCACTACTAGGCATGCTGGAAGTACTCAGGAGAAAGCAGAGAGCGTCAAGCGATGGAGACGGGAGAAGTGGAACCAAGGAGACGTCCTCCTTAGTCTTCACCAGAGGCAACGCTGCCATGTATGTCCATCCATCGGAAGGTACTGATGACTCACTCGTCCTTGCATCTATGTCTTCCCTTAGATCGTCGGACTGGATTATTGATTCCGGTGCGTCTCGACATATGACAGGGAGTGCTAGTGAGTTATCTTCCTACACTCACCTAGCATCTACAAACAACATTCAAACAGCCGATGGTACTTTCTAGCCAGTGGTCGGTAAGGGTACTGTCGATTGTATAGGTTCAGTAAAATTATCCAATATTTTACATGTTTCTTCTTTTTTAGTCAGTTTTTTGTCCATTAGTTCAATAATCCTCCAGCTAAAATGCATTATCTCTTTTGATATTCCTAAGGTGATCTTCCAGGAAAAGGAGACGGAATAAAGACTTAGGACTGGCACTTGGCATGATGGACTGTGGTACCTGGATCAGGAAGGACTGTGTTCAGCATTGGTGTCAATGGCAGAAATGGCAGGAATGAGAGGACTAAAGATGAGTACCGAGGATACACTGATACTCCATCACAGGCGGTTCGTGCACCCCTCTTTTGGTATTTTAAGTAGGTTGTATCCATCTATTTATGAGAAGGCATATAAGGAGAAACTAGTATGTGATGCATGTGATTTAGGTAGACTTACTAGGAGCTCATATGTTGGTGCGGGCTATATGAGCTTTTCTATTTTTGATATTGTACATTCTGATGTTTGAGAGCCATGCGCCATAACTATTATGAATGGTTACAATTATTTTGTCTCTTTATTGATTGTTCCTCTCATGTCACCTGGCTGTATTTGATGAAGAATATGAGTGAGGTCTTTGCCTATTTCTGGGACTTTCATAAACATATCCTTACTCAGTACAGAGCAGTGGTGAAGGTACCAAGGTCTGACAATGGAACAAAGTATACCAATAAAGCACTTGAGAAATACCTATTAGCCCAAGGGATACAGCATCAGACCACCTATGCATACACACCAGCACAAAATGGAGTGACAGAAAGGAAGAACAGACACCTCCTGGAGGTGGCAAGGAGCATGATGATCGCCATGAATTTTCCACAGAGTCAGTGGGGGCATAAAGTGTTGACAACAGCTCGATTGATCAACATGATGCCTTCGAAGGTACTGGGATGGAAGTCTCCATGTGAGACATTGTAAGGAAATAATAGTGGGATACTCCCACTAAAGATATTTGGCTGCGGATGTTTTATGAAGGACAACAGACCATCTGTTGGAAACTTGACCCCAGAGCAGTCAAGTGTGTATTGGTGGGATATTTGACGACTCAGAAGGGGTATGTGTGCTGGAGCCCAGTAGAGAAGAAGAAGTTTGTGAGCATGGATGTTCACTTCAGGAAGTTTGAGTTATACTATCGCCAGGAGGGAACCTCATCCATGAGCAACTCGCCTGATACTAAGAGTATGAGGCGAGAGAGAAAGATTGTTGAGAGTGTGGTGACCGATTTAGGAGTATGGCATGGAGGAACGTTTGAGGAGGAGCAAGAGAGTAAAGAGGAACATGAGGAGGCGATGAGAGGTGTTAGGCCCACGGCTCAGGGGAAGTTACTTACCTATAGCAGGAAAGGAAAGGAAACTGCATGACCAGTACCTATAGTGCAAGTGCCAAGTCCCTTGCCTGCGTCCGTCTCAACTCCTGAAACACCTACACCACCACCACCAGATTCTCCTTCGGGTGACATCATTCTTCCTACTCCTTTCACACTATTATCAGTACGGAGGACCACTCGCAACAATACTAGAAATCCTCGTGATAGATATGGTTGTGACCTTGCTCAGTTTATTTCATATAATAATATCTATTCTTCTCATGGAGCATTTATTGCATCTTTGGATAGTATTACTGTACCTAACAATTGGCAGGTTGCCAAGAATGATCCAATGTGGAAAGCGGCAATGCACGAGGAGTTAGGCGCTCTTGAGAAGAACCACACTTTGGAACTGCTAAAACTGCCAGAGGAAAAGAGGGCAGTCGGATGCAAGTGGATCTTTACTGTGAAGCAGAATCCAGATGGAAAAGTAGAGCGCTATAAGGCTCGACTGGTGGAAAAATAATACAGTCAGACGTACATTATTGACTATGATGAGACCTTTGCACAAGTGGCGAAGATGAGCACCGTCAGGACCTTGATTACTTTGGCAGCAAATGGTGGATGGAAGCTACACTAACTGGATGTGAAGAATGTATTTCTTTATGGAGATCTAGTGGAGGAAGTGTACATAGAGATACTACCAAAATTCTGTACCTATAAGACAGTAGACAAGATCTGCAGGTTAAAGAAGTCCCTCTATGGACTGAAGCAGTCTCCTCGAGCGTGGTTTGACAGATTCAGGAGGGCGATGATAGGGATGTAATATCAGCAGATCAATACTAATCATACTATGTTCTTCCATCAGAGTGGAGGCCACATCACCATGCTTGCGGTGTATATGGACGATATGATTATCACAGAAGATGATGAGTAGGAGATTGCCCGACTCAAGGGGAAGCTTGGCAATGAGTTCGAGGTGAAGGACCTTGGCCTTCTTTGGTACTTCCTTGGGATTGAGATTGCTCAAAAAGTAGAGGGGATTATTCTTTCTAAGAGGAAGTATGCACTGGACCTTCTCACAGAGACATGGATGTTGGGATACAGACATGCATCGACGTCGATTAACCAAGGGTTCAAGCTGTGTGCTGAGGCTGGAGAACCAGTTGACTGAGACAGATACCAGAGACTGGTGGGCAAGTTGATCTCTTTGAGCCACATACATTCTGATATCTGCTTTGTAGTGAGTGTGGTGAGCCGCTACATGCATGACCCAATGAAGGATCATATGGACTCAGTGTACCAGATTCTGAGATACTTGAAGGGTGCCCCCAGAAAGGGGTTGATATTTAGAAAGACTGGTCATTTGAGCATCGAGGGCTACTGTGACTCTGACTGGGCTAGCTGTACCGATGACAGGAGGTCTACCTCGGGCTATTGCATATTTGTATGAGGTAACTTGGTCTCTTGGAGGAGTAAGAAGCAGTCGGTGGTGGTCAGATCGACAGTTGAAGCAAAGTACAGAGCTATGGCCTTGGGAGTTGCAGAGCTACTATGGCTGAAGAGAATATTGGTGGAGATAAAACTGGATCAAGGAGCCAAGATAAAGCTGTGGTGTGACAACCAGTCAGCCATCAATATCGCCAATAATCCAGTGCAGCATGACAGGACCAAATACATCGAGATCGATAGGTTCTTCATCAAGGAGAAGATGGACCGTGGACTAATGGAGCTAGGTCATGTTCCAACCAAGGAGCAGGTAGCAGACAGTATGATCAAGGGACTTAGCTCTGCAGATATGATTAGAGGATGTGATAAGATGGGCTTAGTGAATATCTTTCGCCCATCTTTAGGATGAGTATTGGTATATTAGAATATTCTTGGTATATTTGTTGGGATATTAGAATATTCTACAGGGAATTTTAATGGGGTATTAATGTAAGATGAAGGGTTGTAAGGCTATAAATAGCCAAGAGATTATCAATAAAAAAATATAACAATTACTCCAAAATATTCTACATAACTTCCATTCTGGCTTTGCACTCTGGAAAATATATGCCTCAGTTTACAGAATATTTCTTTCCTGTGCACAGAGAGCTAATCAGCGTCATACAATCCTTCAACCATCTGAATCGGATTAGCTATGGAGCATAAAAATGCTCCATAAAAGAATTGTCACGGTCTTTATGACCTGTTATGTTCATGGCTACATGGCTAAAAAACTGGCACCAACATACATATTTTATCCACGTGATTTAATAAAAAGAAGTTTTCTGTTAGAAATGCTTAGTATCATACAAATGAATAACCCACTTCAAATTACATGCCACTTAAAACAAGATGTATAAAGGCTTTTAAGTTAGATAACCATATAGTCAACTTAATAGGGTCATCCAAATTGAAGTAAAGTTTCATTGTTGACGGTAGGTCCAGACAAATCCAAAACTCCCTTTCAAACTTAAATTTATATGGAAGTTACCTAATGTGTTTGCTTATCTCCAAATTTACCATTATTGGATCCATGCCAAAATGTTAGGGGAGTTAGGACTGTGAAACTGGAGTGTTTTGCTAAATTGCTGGATAATTTAAATTGCAAAACTACCCCCATGGTCCCCAGTTACCTTAGAAGTGAACAAGATGACTGGCATAGCCTCAGCTGAAATTGACAACAACATCATGATTAATACTGCTTTTGGATTGCAACTACTTTTTGAAAAGAAGCAGCAGGAGCAGCCTCCCACATGTTTTCAAAAGCTTCCCACAAGTGAACTAGCTCTTCAAACTGTTTGATAAGCTGCTATTACCAAATAGTTTTTGGCACAATCTTTTTTCACAAAATAAGTAGCAGCAACCATAACAAGCAATGCCAAGTCCCAACCTAGCCTAAGGTAGTATTTGGGAAGGGGCAAAGTGGGAGGAAGGAAAAAGTTGAGAGGAAAGTAAGAGAAAAATTATAAATGAAGGTGTTTGGGAAGGGAGAGGGAAAGTGGATGTTAGTCTCAGGGCTTAATCAAAATATAGGCTTGAACACGATTAGAGACAGAGCTGTCAATTAACTTTTCAGTCTACCCTCTGTTTGATCCTGATGTTATAGTCGAAACTCAAAAGCTTCAGCAAATACGTTTGTCGTCCGAGATCTCGATTCCAACAAATCACTATATAGAATATTTTTGATTATAACTTGTTTACAAGAACACACAATCAGAAAATAATCTCCGTTATTCCTTGCAATCGTAGTTGCAGACGGACAAAATGAGTTACAACTCGAAGAGAAGTAGAAAAGGAAGTAGAGGAATGATATCCACTTGCTGGGGTAATGAAGATCACCGTTGCTCAAAGCAAGATTCGACCCACACGATCAGCTCCCAGGAACCAACAAGTTCTCGAAGAACTTCTGGAACGCTCGTGTCACCTCTTCCAACTCGTGAACTCCCTGGACTCCTCGTGGCGGCACAGCAAATTCTCTCTTCTGCTCTCTCTTATTTCCGAAGTCTGTATTTATAGAGGAACATGGCCGTCCATTGGTTACATAAAGATATGAATGATTTAAATTCAAATCACATAAAAATTAGATCTAAATTAATCATCCAAATCTTTCCATAATAGCTTAACCGACTTGCATCCCCGAGTCCGAGTCCAAGCTCGGGTCCGAGTCACTAAGTCCCTTTGGGACTTAGCTCCTATGAAAATAATTCCAAGAACATGACAAAAAGCATAAATGCTTTCTTGAGGGGTTAATCATTTTTTCTCATAAGAAAATACCCCCACATAGCATCCATGCGCCCGACCACACCACATGTGCATACCTCAACACAAGCAAAGCTTTATATTGAGATACTCACTTGGTGGTGTAGCCAATGTGGGACTAAACTTCTTAGTCCAAAGGCAAAAATACCAATAACCCCCCATATATCTCAATATATGGGTTGAACTCTCCTCATAGTGACTGCCCATAATGCATTAGGATATATGTCGCTTCGACTTAAATAGTGATTCTGGTTGCACATAAAAGGCCATGTGTCCGCCTGGTTTCGGTGTATATTTATTGGATGTCTATAAGCTTACCCTCAAGAGACGATCTATATCTCTTTTCATACATTCTAGGTGAGTTCTTTTAAAGAGTCTTTATCATGAAGCCTTGTGCTTCCTCGCAGTGCTACCTCCATATGACATGGCCCAAAGTTGAGGTCCCACCTCATCGTGGTGTCATCCACTGTACCATGAGGTCCCAGCCTCTTTGTAGTGCCAAACTACCCAGCATGAAGCCTTGCGCTTCCTTGCTGTGTTATGTCGCAGTGACATGGCTCGCGTAGCTGAGGTCTTACATCATTTACCTCTTGGTAGTGTCATACCACTGTAACATGAGGACACCAACCTCTCTGTAGTGCTGCCTACCACTCTTCAGACTTACACCATTAGGCCACTTGCCTATATGTGGTGCTACGCCGCTGTGACATGGCTCGCGACGCCGAGGCTTTACCCTATCGTGGTACATCATTGTGGTGTCACTCCACTGTAGCATGGAGTCCTCGTTTCTTTGTAGTATTGTGCTACAATGCTTTCTGTAAAGCACGCCGAACATTCTAAATGCCCTAGAACTCATTAAGAAAGCGTCTAAGTCATCCTCCCACAGAACTTGTTCTACTCTGAGAACAAATAGTAGACAACAGTGGTTCTGGGTTCGTAATCCCTTAATGTCTCAAAGAACTACCTACTGTTTCTGATATTCTTCCAGTCAATGGTCCTCCCTTGAACCAATAGCTAGATGCCTAGTAGATTTCTCTTTGAACTAATAGCATAAAACTAAATGGTAGGATTACAAAGTGTCACACCCGTTTCTAGATTTGGTATTTCTTGAATTTTTGATCTTTAAATTTATTTTCTGATAATGTATTTTTGCTGTATTTGCATGATGCTTCCTGTCATTTGTATTTATTCATATTGTTTAGAGAGACTACCTGAGACCCGTAGAATACCCATTGGCATTGCCATGAGACCCGATTTAGGACCCACATGTAGACTGTACACTTGGGTTGATTTATTTTGGATGAACCCATGACTAAACCATCTTCCTTTTTTCTTAGTATATATATAAGAGTTTTCTCCCTCCTCCCTCATTTTTATTCATTTCCACTTTCTTTCTTCTTTCACCTTCCTTTGCTCCTTTCCCTCAAGACCAAACCCTAACCCTAGGAAGAAGTTACTGTGACTTGAACCACGAGAAGTAGAGGCTAGAAGCTACTCCAGGCAAGTACATCTTGCTCAATGGTGAAGCCATAGCTTTTCGATTTTTTGCATATATGTGCTATTTAAAAATGTGTTTGATGAAAAATGTTCTCCTTAATGTTCTCATCTAATTTAGTTTTTGGAGTTTTGGGTTTTGATGGATGATTTGGAGTAGATCTGAGTTTCAAAATTTATGTTTTTCATGGGTTCCATGAGTTTTCTTGGTTTTGATCTATTAATTTTTTTTTTAAAACTATTTTTTCCTTGTTGTGAAGAATTAAATTTTGTGAGATTTGAATTTTGTTTCACTTGATTTGGAGTTATAATAAAGATTTTATGAAGGGAATAAGTTTTTTGAATTTTTTTTGGAGCTTTTTTCATGGAGTTAGTGTTGTTTTGGGACGGTAGAGTTCCATGCATCGAGCTCTATGCGCCCTCTTCCATCTTGCCCCTATCTTGTTGGGCACAGACTGATCTTCATGATCCCTGATGTGCCCTGTATCCTATGCGTCCTGCATGCGCCCTGCATCCATGCACCTGGTTTTATCATGCACTCCTTCCATTTTTGCTTGGGATGTTTCTTTGTGTATTATAATTGGATGTTGCGCTCTTACATATTTACATATGATTTTGATCCTCACGACACCGTGGAAATTGTTATGTATGTTAATCTATTGCATTCGACATTGGGCAATCGAGTGTAAGTATTGCTCAATTATCGCGTGTCGCGGATACAATAAGTTTACCAGTGATAAATCGTGAATAGCTCGTATTTGTAACTCGTCATTTTAGGAAGATTCTCGAGTATCCACGACTCAAGAATTTATATTAAATTTGGTAATGATTAGACAAGATAAGATTCACCTAGATCATTGGGAGGAAAAATATTGCGCTACTGACTATCCTGATCTCCAAGGGCCCCATGCAGCATGGACCAACCCTGCTAGGCAAGGGCTCCATGACTGACCAAGTTTACGTGTACTGCTGCACTATAAGTTGTTGTTATTGAGCCGCGGTTCATAACATTATGTATTTTATTGTATGCATTCCAGTATATGTTCCAGTTATGTTTCAGTTTTAGTTTATGTTACAAGATAATTTACAGATAAGTTATGTTTACAAAACTAGTTTATGTTTACAAAACAAGTTTATGTTTACAAAACCTCTTTATGGTTACAAAATCAGTTTCATTTATAAAATCTCTTATGTTTTCAAAACCAATCTTATTTACAAAATTTATTTATATTTTCAAAAACCAATTTATGCCTACGTTATATTGTGTTATGCTATCAGTTATATGCTTTAGTTCTTTATCCATCATTGTTTGTGATGTTCACTATAAGTACTAGACTAGCGTACCCTTGGCCATCCGGGTTGACTGTAGTGTCGATGGTAGCAATATTCTTCAAAACATGAATTTGTTAGTAAATATGTTTGTGATAACCCTACTTAGTTAATTATAGCAAGTCATGGACATGTTTGGCCGTGATATATTATTTTTCTTGTCTGACAAGCTCACCCTGTTTTATTTTATTTTATTTTGACGTGTGGTTAGAGTGCAAAGTTCTGCTCGGGTAAAGGTCTACAATTCCGGTCCTTGTTTCGTTTAAGGGCTGTGGTCCTGATCCAGAGTAGTTTATATGCCCTTTTGCCACTCGTTGCCTTATCTTTCTTTATAGTTAGTTTGTTATCAGTGCACCGGTCCTTATAGTTATTTTATCGGGACAAGTACATTGGTACCGTACAAAGCTCGAACCGTATTTATTTAGTTATTCGTTTGTCTCTTATTTCTGCTGATTGTGGTTTTGGTTAACACCTTGAGCTCGTTTGTGGTACTTGTTGCTTGGGGTTCTGACCCCACTAATTTTGTTTGACCAGATTACCCTGAGGAGACACAGGATCCACTGTACTTTCAGTAAGATGGCTTGCACTCGTAGGACTGCAGCCGAAGCTTGCGAGTGAGTTTTCTTTTTCCACCCCTCGTAGTGTCATTTTGTTCTATGGTGTTTAGCAAGGGCCAGTATTAGCCCTTTTGTTCTGAGATTACTCCTCTGATTTCGGTTAACATGATGTATATATATTAGACTATGGCTGGTATATTTGATCATATATAATTATACTCTGCTAGTACAACATTTTGTATTCACTAGCTTCATGATCATATGTGATATGTAATTTGGGACGCCTCTATACTTTCATGCATGATATACTCTTGAAATTGTTGTTGATGGATTGAGATACTAGGAATTGTCGGACTTAGGACTGACGTCATAGCATGCTAAAGTCCACCCATTTTTCTTCGAGACAACCTTAGCAAATTGTGGCTTACTTCGATATTCTGCAAGGTGTGGTTGGCCATGTCAGTCCTCGTATTTATCCAGTATTCTGGGAGCGGGACGTGACACACAGACACAATATCAGAAGTCCTCCAAGCCCATATGTGTTGTGTCATTGACTATATGCGGTGTTACGCCGCTATGACATGGCATGAAGACGAGGCTTTACCTTGTCGAGGTATCTCATGTGGTATCGTCACTATAACATGGAGTACTACGCTCTTTTATAGTGCTTGGATCTAACTATTGTCACGCCCTGGCCCCGAGGGCCGCCCGACCACCGCTTCCCCCCCACGGTGGGAACAGACGCGAATTACCGTACCTCGGCACACCGAACGCGAATCACCGTGCCTCGGCGCTCCCAACGGGACGCGTATGACCGTTTGATACCGGGACATGATACCGTACGAGCCTAGGATTGTGCCCGCACAAGACAACATCGTTTAAGTCTTGGCTATCATTGCATCAATCGAGTAAGCAGTGGAGGGACATTGTTGCAATGCAATGCATTTAGCCAACTGAGTATTCGGGGCAAACTGGGTTCTCTGTTTACAAAGGCATCGTTCCATACAATATGTCCCTTTATACGAAAGCAGCTCAAGGCAATCGAAACACAATTTCTGGGTCTTGGGGATGAGGCACGCATATCGCTCCCTCGGACGATCTAGTACCTGCAAGCAAGTAAACTGTTGGTGGGTCAACACTTTTATAAGTACTGGTAAGAATAAATAACTAAACAGAAACAAGCATTCACTAGAACCAACACTAAGTAATCATGTTATAAAATATTATATTACTAGTGATCTTTCTAGTTTTACCTATGTTCATTTCATGCAATTTGATAGCAGAGTCATATTACTTTATTTATGAAAACATATTTTAAAACAGAGTTTCATATTCGATATAAGCAAGACAAACCGATTGTTCTGTTTCAGGGTGTGCGCAGCGTGTCTCGTGAGCTATACTCAAAGACTCTAGGGGCAAATGCACATCTAGACACAAATGCATATCTAGAGGCGGTCCTCTATCCAAGTCAACACAATGAACTATCTTATATGCAGTGCGGTCCCCGAGTAACTCAGGATCGGTAGCGGTTGATCCAGCTAACCAATGACTCATTTATCCGATGCTATTGGCAACCGTGACACATGGTTGCTTTCCACTATCTCTGCAGCAGCCGTGATACATGGTTGCTTTCCACCAATAGCCATTGTTCGACCGATGCAAATGCATGAAACACTATCAAATAAACTCTAGGATGCAGACGAGACGAACCATCAGACCATATTTCTTGTTGCGGGGTAAGCCGCCTTATCTTTGAACATATTCAAGCACACGATATGGTTCTCTCGAAGCACAGGCGATAGTGAAACATGTTCATGCAAACACATACTCTTAGACAAGCATTTCAGGATTCTTAGTTAAGCAGACACGTTCGTTTCAATGACAAGCTAGGTGAGTTTTATTATTTAGCATGCAAGGCAGGTTCTATCATTCTCTTTAAGCAAACAAGCATTCAAAATACTCAGATTCATTATTAAGGCGTGCAAGAATCAGAGAACGAAGTTCTTCCCACTCACCTTGATACATAGTGCCGACGCGGAGCGAGGCACTACATACTTACCCAGCAACAAAAAGTTTCGTCCTCAAAACTTCAAGGATAAACTTCTCGATATTCCGAGCAGCGATAGTCCTCATCCCTCCCCGTACTCAATCGAAACAATCAAGTCCAAAAAATATTTGCACTTTGAGAATATCTATGGACTTATTATATGGACGCTCTATTGCAATACCATATCGAGCATATCTCAGAGTCATAGCAACGAAAGTGGACAATAAATCGAATCCGTTCTGATACCATTATGTCACGCCCCGGCCCCGACGGCCTCCCGACCACCGTTTCCCGCGGCGATAGTCGGACGCGAATTATCGCACCTCGGCACACCGGACGCGAATCACCGCCCCTCGGCGCTCCCGACGGGGCGCGTATGGCATTTTGATACCGAGATGTGATGCCGTACGAGCCTGGGATTGCACCCGCACAAGACAACATTGTTTAAGTCTTGGCTATCATCGCATCAATCGAGTAAGAAGCGGAGGGACATTGTTGCAATGCAATGCATTTAGCCAACTGAGTATTCGGGGCAAACTGGGTTCTCTGTTTACAAAGGCATCGTTCCATACATTATGCCCCTTTATACGAAAGCAGCTCGAGGCAATCGAAACACAAATTTTGGGTCTTGGGGATGAGGCATGCCTATCGCTCCCTCGGACGATCCAGTACCTGCAAGCAAGTAAACTGTTGGTGGGTCAGCACTTTTATAAGTACTTGTGAGAATAAACAACTGAACAGAAACAAGCATTCACTAAAACCAACACTAAGTAATCATATTATAAAATATTATATTACTTGTGATCTTTCTAGTTTTACCTATGTTCATTTCATGCAGTTTGATAGCAGTCATATTACTTTGTTTATGAAAACATCTTTTAAAACAGAGTTTCATATTCGATATAAGCAAGACAAGCCGATTGTTCTGTTTCAGGGTGTGCGTAGCAGCGTGTCTCGTGAGCTATACTCAAAGACTCTAGGGACAAATGCACATCTAGACACAAATGCATATCTAGAGCCGGTCCTCTATCCAAGCCAGCACAATGAACTATCTTATATGCAGTGCGGTCCCCGAGTAACTCAGGATCGACAGCGGTTGATCCAACTAACCAATGACTCATTTATCTGATGCTATTGGCAGCCGTGACACATAATTGCTTTCCACTATCTCTGTAGAAGCCTTGACACATGGTTGCTTTCAACCAATAGCCATCGTCCGACCGATGCGAATGCATGAAACACTATCAAATAAACTCTAGGATGCAGACGAGACAAACCATCAGACCATATTTCTTGTTGCGGTGCAAGCCGCCTTATCTTTGAACACATTCAAGCACACGATATGGTTCTATCGAAGCACGTGCGATAGTGGAACATGTTCATGCAAACACATACTCTTAGACAAGCATTTCAGGATTCTTAGTTAAGCAGACATGTTTGTTTCAATGACAAGCTAGGTGAGTTTTATTATTTAGCATGCAAGGTAGGTTCTATCATTCTCTTTAAGCAAACAAGCATTCAAAATACTCAGATTCATTATTAAGGCGTGCAAGAATCAGAGAACGAAGTTCTGCCCACTCACCTTGATACATAGTGCCGATGCGGAGCGGGGCACTACAACTATATGTGGTGCTACTGCCACTGTGACATGGCCCGAAGCCGATGCTTTACCCTATCGAGGTACCTCATGGTGGTGTCATCCCACGGTAGCATGGAGTACTACACTCCTTTATAGTTCTTATGATCAGCTAACGCTTGAGGCTCTTTCATGAACGGATCCGCCATACCTTCCTGGCTCCGATCATCAAACACTGTAAATACATTTGAATCTGCTCACAAAAAAAGAGCTTAAATGTCTGGCGTCAGTATGACTGACGTCCAATGTTTTTTAATTTTTTTTTGTTTAGCATTAGTTGAACTGGTGTTCCATCCCTCTCTATGCAATTATGCAAAAAAGTCCTGTTCTACGTAATTGAAGATAATTTTTCATCCCAAATAAAAATTTCTGAAAGTAATAACATGTAGCTCAGGTAATCGTATAATACTCTTATTTTGGAAAAAAAATTTGAATATTGGGACAACGTAAATGGAGAAAAGAGATACTTTTACGATCAAATGAACATTGTCCGTGAAAAAAAAATGGAATATAAGTCTGTCTAATAAACATTTTATTTATTTTTAGGGGTAAATATAAAATTATACTAGTAAGTAGGACAAAAGTAAAAAAAATCCCCTTTATTTTATATAATTAATTATTTTAGTTGTTCAATATTAGCTAGCACTACAAGTTACTTAATATTAACTAGTGGTTAGACACATGTTGCGTGTGCAACACATTTATTTTTATTTCGTTAGAAATCTTAATACATAGATACCAAATTTATTATCCATATTTTGCCAAAAAAGAACTCAAAAATATAGTTACTAAAAAGTTAATGCCAAGACAATCCTCTTGTAGAAATAATAATGTCAAGAAGAACATGGACTCAGAAAAAAAAAGAAAAGAAAAAAAAAAGTGATGGGTTACAACATATGTAGATTAATATGAAAGTTCGAATTAGTAGACGACTAATGAATATTTTATCCATGAATAATGATATTTTTTAGATAAAAGTGTCACCCCAAAAAAAATTTATGATGAAGTCAACTTTTTTATTATATAGTAGTATAGATATATGTCTGTACATATTACTCTCTTGCCAATTTCAAGAGAGAGTTGAAAAGGTTTGAGGGTAAAGTGGCAACTTGCAACTCAATCGAGAGAGAGAGAGAGAGCAATGCTATGCTTACAACCAAATTTGGTTGTAAGTTCTTACAACCGCCATATGACGGTTGGTAATTGGTCTCTTCTTCCCATGTGGTGTAGGAAAAGAAAGGAAGACCAATTACAAATCGCTACTTGACGGTTATAAAGATTTACAACCAAATTTAATTGTAAAATTAGCTTTATTCTTATTTAGCTTTAGGCAGCATATAATTAAAAAAAAAACTCTTTGAAAAATAACTTAATAAACTAGGAAACATGGGAGTACCAAACAAACTAAAATAAACTTTTAACTTTTTTTATGAAAACAATCACAGAAAAACAAAACTGATATAAAAGATTTGAAATGAAAATATATAAATATCAGTCAAAATGTAGTGTAGAGATATAAAGTAGTTGGAACTCTTTGTTGATTTTTCTTTTACTTTTATGTTTGGAAGATAAAATGTGGTAGTAGAATTTTAGTGTATCCAAAGAGACCTACAGGCTACACCCACTTACTTATATACGGTATATTTTAGTAACCAAATGACAATAACATAATTCAAATTCAATTAATGTATTAAGATAGTCATTAGCACACCAACTAATTTATTTGTTTTTTTAAGTATCTTTTATTATTATAATAATTAATAATTTTTCTGTTATTTTGTCTCTAAATAATCTTACTTTTATTTACTTTGTTTGACTATTAGAAAAAGCGTCTGTAAAGTTACTAAACTAGGTTTTTTTTTTTTTTTTATCATCTTTTAACATTTTTTATAAGATTTTATTTGTTAAATTGGTTGATAAAACAAGTATCTAAGAAAAAAAAAATCATAAATTTTGGTTAAAAAATTCAGATAATTTTGTATTTACCCGTTACAACAGAGATCCAATACTTTATAATGCTAGTTAATATTTAGTAGTTAAGGTAATGAATAATTAAAATAAGTAACCAAAATTACTTAATATATTATAATTAGTTAATATATTATCTGATGATATTAAATGTTAATACTTAATTGAAAAAGATAAACAATAAATGTTAATAATTAACTCATGATTTAGATAATTTATTTTTTGTTATTATTATCGTGTACTTTTATCATTTTCACCCCCTTTCATATTTGGCCTTCAAAACCAGAAATTACAAATTTAGCTTCTTCTAAAAAATAAAAAATCAAAATCAAAAGTTGCTTAAAACTAAAAGTACAATCAAAGTCAAATATATATATATATATATATATATATATATATATATATATATAACATATGCATTACACACTTTTCTAGTTTTCTTTTCCTTTATGGATCAAAAAATTTGTTGCAGCGATAATATATTTAGATATATAAAAAAAAAATGGCAAAATTATATGGAAGGAAAAGTTCGCTATCGCTGATGGCAAAATTTTGGAAAATCAAATTTTCACCAACGTTTTTGTTGGCAAAATTAACCCAAAAAAAAGATTTGTTGGTTTTTTTGTTGGTTCATTGGTTTATGTTTTTTAGGGATGAAGAGTGGTTTGGTTTAAATTTTTGGTTTTGGTTTATATCTTATTCGGTTTAACAATACCAATGACTATTTTTCTCAGAAATAATGTTACAATTGTTATATCGATATCAACTTGAAAAGATCATCTTCAAAAGATCTTCGATGCGGAATATGTAATGGTTTAGGACACAATAGAAGCAGATGTATAAACCAACCAAGAGAATGCAAACTTTATCCTACATTTTTAAAAAGTTTTATTTTATGAGAACAATTGTAATTTTATTGAAATAAAATAAAGTTGTAGTAAAAAAAAGTTGATATTGATACAACATTATTTCTAAACCGAATAGCCGTTGGCATTGTTAAACCGAATAACTTATAAATTAAACAAAAAAAATTAAAAATAAACCAAACCACTCTTCATCCCCACATAAACAAAAAACAAGAAAAAAAATTACCAAAAAAAGGAGGATAATTTAGCCAACGTTGTTGGCAAAATTTGGACATCCAAAATTTTGCCATAAATAATGGCGAACTTTTTCGTTCCATATAATTTTGCCATTTTTTCATTTTTTTTAATATATTTAAATATATTATTACTGCAGCAAATTTTCTGTTTTAGGATTTGGATCCACTCATAGCATCCGTAGGAATGGTTTCAATAGCTATATTTTTACTTTAATCAAAATTTATAGCACTTGAAAACTACAGTTAGCTCTAGACTATACTTAAAAAATGCTAATAAGCCAAGAGACTATAAATTTCAAACGTGTCATAACAAGCGAGCCCTAGTGAATAGTAATCCAACTGAGCCCATCAAGAGGGAAGAAAAAAGAAAAAGAAGAAGGTATAATCAAGAAAAATGAGAAAAGAGAGAAAAAAGAGAGATTAATTTATACTATGAATTTGATGTTATTTGAAATGTGCCAGTGTGTGCCAATATGAAGAGGATATTCCAAAATTATTAATTTACATGATTTGTGAAAAGTTTGAATTATGGTACAGAGTTTCCGCTGTGGATGCTCTCAGCTACACCCAAATTCCGCACCTGATCCCCTAATCCATAGATTTCTTGGGAATAAACAGAGAAAAGAACTGGAAATTGACCCACAACAGTTAACACCTGTAACAAAATAATTCCAGAAATAATTGTCAAACGCCAAACTGAAGAATAGTAGTATGAAAGAAGGGTTATTTCCGATTTTATCTTGTGTCGGGAGTAAACTTCAGCGTCACAAGATACAACTACTTTCAAGGTTACGCAAATAAAGCATTCCATCTCTCGAGCTTTATTCCTCAGAAAGAGAGTCCACAAGAAAGGAAAACCGAGTGCATCAGAACAAAGCAGCAAGTGAAAACCCCGCAATGATCATTCCATTACAGCAGCTCCAACAATTCTAGAGGTTAAAAATTGAGGGGGTCTCTTAGGAACTTCTCCATTTGCATGGCTCTCGTCTTTATGGACATGTCGAATACTTTCTGCCCAAATTCAACCACCAGCCCACCTAGAATGCTTGGGTCAATCTGCAGCAAAGAAAAGCACGAATTTCGAGTCATTCTATGTGTCTAACACAGAAATTGCAAAAGAAATTGGAGAGCAAAATACTCGTTCACAATATTGGAGGGATCAAGATCACTAAGAAGGCTTTCCATGACAGATATTATTGTCTAGAAAAGTCTAATAAATGATTTCTGGAGTTAAGATATTATGTGGAAATGTGAGTTTAACTATGTCAACGTTCCATCCAACCTGTCTCACAACACATACTTGCAGTCAATTGGAAATAAACTCTAGCAGTGTCCTCACTGCAATTGTGGCACATATGGCAGCCAAGTGGATCCAGGAGCGTGCACCATGTAGTCTCATTTCATGTAGGAATATTATAAAAGAACAAGATCGAACCAAGATGCCTACATATTCATGCTCATCCTGAAATTTGGCAGGCAGCTTGAGCTTTGCATGGCTCCACATAAAGCTCAGCTAAACTTGTACAATCTCGACTTGTAACAGTTACAGATTGAACTTTCCTAATAGGCAGATTTATGCAAAAATGAGCTGAGCCCAAGCTTGAACTCGAAAATTGAGCCTTAAACACAAGGCGGACAAAGTCTAACAATATTGCCTATCTGCCTACCGAATAGCAAAGACATTCAAAGATTAACTTTGGATAGTTTATTAATTGTAATTTATCTTAACATGCTTGTTACAAATACACACTGAACTTTCCTAATAGGCATTTAATGAGCTGAGCCCAAGCTTGAACTAGGAAAGTGAGTCTTAAGAGTTAAAACACAAAGAAAGTGGATCAAGTCTTAACAATATTGCTATCTGCCTATACAAATAACAAAGACATTCACAGATTTTTGGATAGTTTATTAATTGTAATTTATCTTAACATGCTTGAACATTGTTTTTAAATATATTACAAAGCTACTCAGAAGAGAGAGTGCAACCTGATCTAAGTTGTTCATAAAACATGTGTTCCATAATAAACTCAATACGATAGAAGCTCCTAGGTTGCATCCTTAGCGTAAGGACCCATCTGTGCAGAAGTACTTTTTTAAATTATAAACATACAATAAATGTTACCTTCTGTTCAATTGTTACATTCTTTGCACCTTCAAGAATGTGTTTCAGTGTCTCCTTAAGCTCCTTTTCTTCTGATTCAGGAAGTGGCTGGTAAGAAAACGTAAGTAATTAGTACACGAAAATGAAATGTAACAATAGTATCTAGCTAGTTCAAGACAAGACCGAAAGGAACCATGCAAACCATCAGCAACTATCTTCAGGTATTGGAAAACTTAACCAAGATCCAAGTGAAAAGGGATCATGTAGCCTTCTGATTTGATGATAGTATTTTTATAGTTTTTTTTTTTTTTTTACTAAGTTATTAAACCAGTACTAAGGGCCACCTGGGCCAGCTATAGCCGTGTTAACAATCAAGTGTATAATCCCCCTAATGTTATTTTCCTAGCAAGAAACCCCTCTGCTATTATCACTTTACCCCTGCCATCATAAGGGGAAAAAAATAGTAAGTCCCTCCGGTAAATAAAATTATTTTACCAAAATAAAACCTCCCTCCTTTGTTTCTTCCTTCCAATGCGGCCAACCAGACCATCATGGCCATGAACCACACCTTGCCTGCCTCATAAGGAAAAAAAAAAAATAGAAAGTCCCTCCAGTAAATAAAATTATTTTACCAAAAAAAAAAAACTCCCTCTCTCGGTCTCTCCTTTGTTTCTTCCTTCCAATGCGGCCAACCAGACCATCATGGCCATGAACCACACCTTGCCTGCCTCTCTTTCCTCTCAACAATTTTAACCCTGTTGCACCATGCCGTCATCCTTGCCTCCTTCCTCATCTCATTTCTCGTCAAATAAAACAAGGGCCAGCGGCCAGCCTCGCGCCATCTCCACCTCTTGTGCCATGGCCATCTCTCATTCTGAGACCGGGCATGTGCCTAGTCAGTCGCAGCGCGACAGGGACCAATCAAGTCATTGTCGCCCTATTCCATGCTCGCCATATATGGTTCACAATATCATCAACATAGGAGACACTAATCTCCTCCCCCAGATTTCAAACATAAATAAGATGGCATTTCATGGTGTGCACTCATGCATTTCACCTAGTTCATTTTAAATTTCGGGCTCGTTGCAGCACAACAAAGTGAAAGTTATCTATCTACTCAAGATAAAACAGACCGCTGAGATGATTTGCATTGCATTTGATTCACATAGTAGTAAAACAACTTGACTCTCAAGGATATCACCAGCATGTTTAAAAAAGTGACCTCCTTTGAGCAAAGATTATGCAGAAGATTGCACAAAAGAAGAGTGAGCTAGCCATCTTCATCTTAAACAAAATTTTAGTCAATGCAGACAAATACATATATCCATAAACAAGAGGGAGAGAGTAAATTGTGCTATCTAGATGATTCAACTCCACTCCATTAAACTGCCAAAAAATACTTTTAATTCCAAGCTATAATGATCTCGGAGAATCCAGACCAAGTACATATGGTACATGTTGATTACTTGCGTGGTTTAGATTCACAATTCCAATGCCTCCTAAGACTAAATCAAGTTACCTAGCTACTTAAAATGCTAATTAGGGAGGCGATGATGCAAGGGTAAAAAGAAGTTTTAAACCATGACCCTATCTAGTCTTCTGCAATCCAGAATTCCACAGGTGATAACATAAATGGATGTTTTGAATATGCTACCATGTAAACTAACAAACAAGCAGGCACATGCGGACAAAGAAGATACTAAAAGTTGAAACTCACAATTACAGTTGTCACTCTGACTTTCACTTCGCCCTTATGTGCCATGGTCAACTCAACAAATCTTTGTGAAATTCGCTCTATATTTTTAAGCCTCCCGTTGTCGGCCAAGACGGCTTTTAGAAAGAAACGAGAATCAGTAAGAACCTTGCCAAATGAAAAAAAAACACACTAAGTTGAAATGAAAATGCATTAGATACTAAAAATAGAAATAACAGTTAATATTCAGTAGGCAACAAATAAACAATAAAAATGAATTCTTTCAAGAACATCAAGATGCTGGTATTAAAATCTTGTTTTGACATCCAAGCATACAAGAAGAAACTTCAACTCTTAAACACTATTAACACCAACAGCTAGAGAAGGAACAAGCAATAAGACAATCAATGAGGTGTAGAATAAGTCACAAAGCATAACATATAATTTTCAAATAGCCCATTTTATCACATTATACTGTCGAGAGAGGTCAAGGTACTAACTACAAGTGCCATGCATAGATTCATCTATGTGGACTTTACTTCAGTGAATATCAGGTATTGCATTAGCAATTCATATATAAATCTTCAATGTGTAAGTTGTCCCTCCACATTCATATATATTATCGTCATGTAAAAATTGCAAATTAAATACTGTAGAAAGGTCCAACATGGCATAGTTTGAAAACATCATACCATTACCGTGTCTAAAGATGCAAATGCAACGTACACCATTTTAACATAATAATTCATGCTTCACCATTCTATCTTACAATTAGCATCACTCCCATATGATCATAAATAGATAAAGAATAGAAGTTAATGTGGGCCATAAATAAATTGCACAATAATTTATCTAGAACCTCATGATACATATTAGAAGGTACGACGACCTTTTTTCCTTCTCTTTTTTTTTCAAAAAAGAGCTTTCTTGTGATCAGCATTTATTGAGGTAATATGAAATTTATTATATGGTACAAGCTCATAAGCCTACAAAAAGAAGATAAATTCATAAAATAAGCCCTTCAAATTAAGGGAAATCCAGGAAACTTAGAATTTAAGTTTTGAACTGAAACTCACCATCTACACCAATGGATAATAATTCATGTCATGGATTTATGTAGTAAGAAACATTACTGATCAAACATAGTGTAACACCCCATTCCGCTCAAGCGGACTGCCGATTCAAACGGCAAAAAGTGCAATATCCCGACCCGCTTTGCTCAGGCGAGAATACTCGTTTGAGGCAAAAGGATATCCAGACTTGTCCCTACAGGAATCCGGCTTAGGCTTTCAGAGGCTCGCTTGACGTATCGCTCAACCGAGGCGAATCATCGCTAAGGTGGGTGGCTACGGTGAACTTGTATTTGCTTAGCCAGCACACATAAAATACGGAATGTTTCATGCTAGTTGCTAGGTGAATCACCCCCTGCATGCTAATAAGAATCCAACGCACCTAGCTAAGGGAATAATTCCAACTTGTATTGCTTATGTTGTGAACAACGCATGTACAATCTTTCCATAATTGTAGCCAATTGGCACGCTTTTATTGTTTCAGAGAGAGAGGCTTGAGCGACTTGTAATCTCGGCCATGCGCCGCCTGTAACACATGTTTATATCAATAAAAGAGTTGCTTTACTTCAACTTGTGTTATTCAATGCTTCCGCTATATTGTCGACTCAGTGAACTTGTTACCGATCGCCTATGCGTTCATGACTCCGCTGCACTCGAACTATCTGTACGCCTCTGTGGCTTAGAACTCTTACCGCCAGCCAATGAACCACGGCCTTGCACGGGCGTGGCTCACGCTCGTGCGGCATCACGTCCGGATGGGTCAAAAAGCGATCGTTCTGCGGGAGCGCTGGCGCGGTGATTCTCGCCTAGCGGAAACGGCCGATTTGCCTGCGGGAGATCGGAGCGTGACATGTTGGTATCATAGCCTAGCTTATACGCCCTTGGACTTCACTTTGATTTTCACAGTTTCGAAAGCTCGTTCGTGGGTTATGTGCGCGCTCTCTCTCAATGTCCCAAACGGAATGTTCCAACAATAAGTCTAAATACTTTCCAAATGTGTTTTGAATGATATGATTGCTTGTATGAAATCGTGATATGAGTGGCCTTTGTGCCAACCTGTGCGAGACCCTTGAGATTATCGCTAGTAGCTTGTCCGATTTCACTATCTCTAAGTTTGGTTGAATGCATCTGTTTGAGGGACGCCTTGAACTTGTGCACGATCCAAGACTCAAGAAAATGTGAAATTCGGGTGCTAAGACTTCGTTATCGCTAAGTTGGTTGGCGTGCATGTGTTTGGAGCGCTACGAATATGTGTACGATCCAGACTAGCGATATGCTGATCTCGAATGCTTGTGCAAGTGAATATCCAAATGAACAAGTACAACGACTTGTATAGGTTTGCCTCAGCCTCGTATCGTTAAATCAAAATTGATTGAAACGTACTGCTTGCCCTCAGTAAGTCTCGAGGACGAGACTTTTTCTAAGTTGGGTAGGATGTAACACCCCATTCCGCTCAAGCGGACTGCCGATTCAAACGGCAAAAAGTGCAATATCCCGACCCGCTTTGCTCAGACGAGAATACTCGTTTGAGGCAAAAGGATATCCAGACTTGTCCCTACAGGAATCCGGCTTAGGCTTTCAGAGGCTCGCTTGACGTATCGCTCAACCGAGGCGAATCATCGCTAAGGTGGGTGGCTACGGTGAACTTGTCTTTGCTTAGCCAGCACACATAAAATACGAAATGTTTCATGCTAGTTGCTAGGTGAATCACCCCCTACATGCTAATAAGAATCCAACGCACCTAGCTAAGGGAATAATCCCAACTTGTATTGCTTATGTTGTGAACATCGCCTGTATGACCGTTCCATAATTGTAGCCAATTGGCACGCTTTTATTGTTTCAGAGAGAGAGGCTTGAGCGACTTGTAATCTCGACTATGCGCCGCCTGTAACACATGTTTATATCAATAAAAGAGTTGCTTTACTTCAACTTGTGTTATTCAATGCTTCCGCTATATTGTCGACTCAGTGAACTTGTTACCGATCGCCTATGCGTTCATGACTCCGCTGCACTCGAACTATCATTGCGACTCTGTGGCTTAGAACTCTTACCGCCAGCCAATGAACTACGGCCTTGCACGGACGTGGCTCACGCTCGTGCGGCATCACGTCCGGATGGGTCAAAAAGCGATCGTTCCGCGGGAGCGCTGGCGCGGTGATTCTCGCCTAGCGGGGATGATCGATTTGCCTGCGGGAGATCGGGGCGTGACACATACTACTAGAACCTTTCACAAATCTTTCAGAGAAACCTGAAAGAAATCAGTACCTCTAAGTTCACATAATAGGCACAGAGAGTATGTCTGATATAAACAATGGATCTCCATTGAGTCCTAATCAAGGTCCAAATCCCCTGAAGGCAAGAAAATATATTCTCTGCTTTAAAAGGGAAGATGGGCACAAGAAAATAATGACCAATGAAGTACCAAATATAAAGTTCTACATCGGTACTTACAAAAACAAAAACAAAAACAAAAACAAAAACAAACCTTTACCCCGAATTTTTGAGGTTGGCTGTTTGAAATATCTTCTTCCATTCATCTCTGTTAGGGGTCATGTCCTTTGTAATGCTAACAAAAACCATATACTTCTTTAACACTAGAAACCATGTTCGTCTAGGCTTACCTCTAGTCCTAGGGAACCCATTAACTATTATATTATAGCTCCTCCTTAGGGGAGCAACTATTGGTCTGCATTATTGCACACGTCGAAACCACCTAAGACAATTTTCTTTTATCTAGTACATCAATACTTCACGTATAGATATTTTCATCATCAACATGTAACTAAGTTGTATATATATATATATATATATATATATATATATATATGATTGCTTCTTGAACAACAACAGATAAATGTTACAGTTGGAATACCAATTGTGACCCGTGGACTTTGCATCAAAATTGTCACACATATATGCTATTAATATCTTTTTCTAAGCTTATGTTCAGAACCCGAGGAAATCAAATAATATCTTGTTCTTGCCGTATAAATAGAAATAATTAGGACAAATAGAAGCTTAATAATGTAATCAATATCAAGAATAAGATCTGAACGGATGAACTATTGGAAAATTCTGGAAAGTAAAAAAAATAAAAAATAATAAATAAATAAATCAAATAAAATAAATCAAATAACTTCTAAAGTCAGTATACTCTAATTCTCATAAATGCTTTTTGTTTACTCTCTATGTCTGGGTTTACTATGATTAAGTTTGGCAAGGATCACCTTGGGCTTGGTTTGGGATCGTTGTAGCTTTTCAAAAAGAAGTAGAAGAATAAGTTCTTGAGAGAGATCTTCCATATTTGCTTTCAAAAAATGTTCCAAGATTTAACCAAGATTTCAAAATAAAAATAAACTAGAAAATGATAACTTTTGATAATGTCTTTCAAAAAGGAAAAATTGTGTATGCTTCTTCCATTTCGTGGAGCTACGGTGGGTGTCCGTTCTCAACTTTTAATCTTTCCAACACTTATTTTCAAATACAATCATATAATCTTATATTTTGTACATATAATATGCACAATTGTATGCCCTTCCTTACTTTTAATTTCTTTCCAAAACTTATTTTCAAATACAACCATATAATCTCCTATTTTATGTATACAATATGCACAATCGTATTAAATTGTTAGTAAAAGACATCAATGTCTTTCATATGGGATAAAAAAATTGAATCCAGCTTCCTTTTAGAAGTGGAAATTAATTCATCTATTGAAACTCTAAAATTTTCCTTTATTTTTGATTCAAGCATATATTGTTCGATATTAATTCCATTTAATTATTTTGTTTGTATAATGTAGAATAAATTTTCTTTTTCTTTTTCTTTTTTTGCAAAAAGCGTACCTTAATTCAAAAAGGCGCGTGTCTTGCGCTGAGATACTAGGAAGCCTTTATGCGCCTCGCACCGTTAACAACTATGGTTGTTTGAATTCTCTACTTCCATTCGGCATTGTTAAGGGTCATGTCCTTTGTAATGCTAACAAAAACCATATCATTATTTAACACTTCAAACTTCAAACCATGTTCTTCTAGGCCGACCTTTAGTCTTAGCGACTCCATTAATTACTATATTATAGCTCCTCCTTATGGAAGTATCTATTGGACTGTGTTGCGCATGTCCAAACCACCTAAGACAATTTTCTCTCATCAAGTACATCAATACTTCATGTGTAGATATTTTCATCATCAATGTGTAACTAAACGCCATCACAAAAAGCTCGTATCATACTATTCACGTGACACAATCCAACCCTAAGAAAGCAATCTAGAAAAGGCCAACCATTCTTCCCCCACCCACTGTAGATAGGCTTTTTTATTATTGGTTTTAAGTGAATCAATAATGAGTTCCCCAATCATTTGAGATTCTTCATTTTTTTGCATACCCTTTTGAAAAGTAAGAGTGATTTTTTTTCCTGTTTGCAGAGGTTAGAACCCTTAACAGAGCTGAATGGAAGAAGAGGATCAAGCAGCCGACCACATAAATTTGGGATGAAGGCTGTTTTTTTTCCGCAGAGGTTAGAAATTTCGAGACATTGTTATATTAAGTGGTGTCCATTACATGTTTGGTTTATAGTTGGTTACCATTTTAATCACAATTATGTTACCACTTGGAACTTTTGATTAATTGGCCACTCAATGAATCAGATTAAGTGGCTAATTAATTGCCGGATATCCATCTTAAGAACATGAACTTAAACATCTCACTAGACAAATTAGCATTGGAAGTATATTGATCTGAATTGCAATTTAAATGCAAAAGAGAGACAAAGTGCAACCATACCCAAAAAATTCTTAGTGACATCCAAGAAACCAGCTTCAGAAAATACTTCATGTATAGCCTTCACCCTCGTCTTTCTAGGCACCGACAGATCTTTTATGAACTGCAAAAACAATGGGCTCTTCTTGGAAGCAGCAACAACGTCAAGAATCTCAGACTCGACCTTGTCCAGCGCATTAGCTTTGGAGGCTGCAATAAATAGAGCGGAAGCGTAGTTTCCAGAACCTCCGAACAACGTCAAAGGAACCTGAAATTGCAAAGTAAAATACAAACAACAATAAGAAAATTATATATAACATTTTGTTTCTAAAATGAATTTTTCTATTTGCAAATTTTATTGAGTGTCGAAAGAGAAAATGCTGAAAATTCCTAAAAAATAACGAAGACATGAACTTTGACTCTGCTACTGGCAAAACTCAGGGCCGTACGTGTGTCCCATTCGTCTGTTCCGTGTCATATTCGTGTCCATATAATAAGAAAACAACAATTATTTGCACAAAATAACAGGTAAGTACCTTGATCTTCGCAGGACTCGACTTCGTCTGGGTCGACAAAGTTCTCAATCCCTGCAATAACGAGGGGGGAGGGGGACATCAGCGAACACTACAAAATATCCCAGCCGTGTCTGTGTCGTGTCGGACACGGCACGAACAATCGGGACACGCCAAAACCGGTGCCTTTGTCCTTACATAAATCGGAGATGACGGAAGCCTAGAGTTTGGGATTTCACCTCGGGATTGCCGGAGCTCCGATAGGCGGCTGAGAGCAGAGGGAGGACCGACTCGGAGCGCAGGATCCGCTGGAAGAGGGGGAGTCCGGATCTGATCCTGCCTGAAATCGCCATTCGTGGAAAATAGGGTTCTGTGATGATGAAGAAGAAGGAAGAAGAAGACAGACAGAGACAGAGACAGAGACAGTAGACTACTCAGTTTAGCCCATTGGGCCCGGTTTGGTTCGTTTGGACCAACAACTTCTTTTGGCCCAAATAAGAAGAGGAGGAATAAAATACACCCACACCTCCTGCGGTTCGATCCCGATACTACTCATCTAGCGAGGAAAGTTATATCTTTTCTTGCTGACCACAAGAGCCATTTGAGTTCGATATTATGCTTAGAATGTTGATAATCTAATATTCATGTACTTGAAAAGTTGGACTCTAATCATATATTCATAATTAATTCTATTTATTTATCATATTGCTCTCTTGCAGTCGCTCATTTGTTTGTTCCATTTGAACAAGATTTTTATGGAACAATAATATCGTGTACCCAATTAATCTAGTAATCACAATATGCAAATGATCATTTTTTACAGTTATACATTTTATAGTTATTTTTTTTCAAGAATATGTTTACATATAAGAATAGTTCGGCTCTCTTCGAAATGGGTTTATTTTTCCATTATTTTCCATTATGGTATATAAGAATAGTTTTCATATTTATCATTTTTATCGTACAAAATTAGCCAAAAATGACAAACGTTCTGCCTATGGAAACCAAACTAATATGATTGGGTCTTTTTGGATAGAAATTTAAACTCAATTTTTTGAGTTTAAACATAAAATTTGATATAAATAATACTTGGATACTTGACGCTCAAAATGTACTTATTTTTTTTTTCCTTTAACAAATCAGGTGTTTAAACTTATAGTCAATCTTCAAAACTTAAGACACTCCTTTCACCAAACATTAACCTCTTCTACAACATCAACATTTCATGTTTCACCCCCAATGCCTCCTCTCCCCCATCTCCTCTTTCTCTTATCTCCTTGGTTGAGAGGTTTACCTTTTTTTTTTCCAACGGCCAAGCAACTTTTCATCTTCTTCATTTTTTTCTAAATAATTTTTATTTATAAAAAAAATGACATGAAGATAAAGACGACATTGTCAAGTACATTGTTTAGAACTAGACAACCAACTTTATAATGTATCTTTATCACGTAAACTTCACAATCTATTAGACAATTATATTGGAGAAGAACTTTTAAATAAAATTTTGTCTGTCACGTAAATTTTACAATTTACTCGACAATTATATTGCTTGATGATTGCTTTACAAGTGACTTCCAGCAGTGGGAGTTGCAAACCTTGCGGATATCACTTCCATTGAAGCTACTAAGCCACCTTTCTAAGCTTTCAATCAACAAAGTGGGATAAATTCTTCCATTTAGCAAAACCAGAAACTATCACCTCAATGCCCAAGCTCTCCAAGTCCTCCAACAAATATCGATCCTGCATCAACAACATAGCTACCGGATACCTGCTCAAGGCATTGGCAACTGCATTGGCTTTCCCAGGATGATACTGCAAATATATGTCAAAATTCTTCATCAGTTCCAACCACTGACGCTGTCTCATGTTTAACTCCTTCTGAGTAAAAATGTACTTCAAACTCTTGTGGTCTGTGAAGATCTTCACATACTCTCCGTACAAATAGTGGTTACACAACTTTAGGGCAAAGATGACTACTGCCAACTCCAAATCATGGGTAGGATAGTTCTTCTCATGAGAACACAACTGCCTGGCTGTATAGGCAATCACTTTCATATTCTGCTGAAGAAAACAACACAGACCTTTCCCCGATGCATCACTATAAATAGTAAAACCTTCAGACCCTGATGGCAACGTCAAAATAGGAGCAGACGTCAACCTCTTCTTCAATTCCTCAAAAATAACCTGGCATTCCTCTGTCTAAATAAACTTTACATCTTTCCTGGTGAGTCTGGTCATCGGCTCAGCAATCCTCAAAAAATCTTGCACAAACTTTTTGTAGTAGCCTGCCAAACCCAAGAAACTCCTGATCTCTGCTACTGAACTCGGGGTCTTCCAAGATTCCACTGCTGCTATCTTCTTCAGATCCACTGAAATTCTATCACCAATCACAATATGTCCCAAGAACTCTACCTTGTCCAGGAAGAACTCACACTTGGACAGCTTTCCATACAACTTCTTCTTCTCCAGCACACCCAACACAATCCGTAAATGCTCCTCTGGTTTCTTCGTATATATGAGTATGTCATCGATGAACACCACCATAAACTTGTCAAGGTACTGATGGAACAACTTGTTCATCAAATTCATAAATATTGTCGGGGTATTAGTCAGCCAATACGGCATTACCATAAACTCATACTGGCCATACCGAGTTCTAAAACAGTCTTCAAAATATTCTCTACCTTCACTTTCATCTTGTGGTAGCCTGATCTCAATTCTATCTTAGAAAAATCTGCCAACTGGGAGCTTTCAATCAACAAAGACCAGTAGCACAACATAGATTTTGAAATTATAAATAAACAAAAAGAATCATCAAGATGCTGCATGCAAGAATTTATCCCACTATGATCCAGAATTCAAACTCGTGCCCACAAATGCAGGGTTCTTCCATTCCAGTACAATCCCAAACAAGCTTCACCAGCAGAAAATGTGGTGAAATTCCAAATTTTTCGAACTGTTTCAAAACAATTCTTTCCTATAAGAATTTACAAGACAAGTAAATATGGCCTGTGTGAAAAAGACCAGCCAAAAATGAACAAATTTATTGCTTCTAGAAAGAATAACTACACAGAAGAAGAAGAAGAAAATGATGTGCAAATAGGAACACCTGCTCACTATTCTCTCTGACTCTGCCAACTGCTTCTGCTAAAGTCAGTGCTGTAGTCCTGGGGACCAAATGCCATCCTCTGAAATAGCCTAATCTCAGCAGATTGTGGTACATTGAAGAGTTCACTCTGACCGGGGGCGATGCCGTTGCTTAGATCAATATCAGCTAAACTGTCTAGAGCTCTGACCACCTGCGCATACAAGAGCAGATTAATTAAACGTCATGCGAGGATTATTTTTTTTTTCTTCTTCTTCTTTTTCCTTTTGTAACTCAATGATTTCTTTGGGAAGGAATTTACCAGTCCCATCCGAGGCCTCATTGATGCTGAATGTCGGACGCAGGCCGCAGCTGCTTCAACCATTTGAATCAACTCGTTCTTGTTATAGTTGTTTTCAATCCTCGGATCTGTTAAACCACTGAAATCTCCAGTTTCGAGTGCACGACTCAACAATGGTCGGGCCTGAGGGGAATTTCAGATTAGAGGCTTAGAGCTGTTAACAATATCAACTAATTCAAGAACCGAAACTAATGGATATATTTATATATTAGAAGTGTTAACATATAAACTGTGTGCTAAGCTACCAAAATATACATTTTGTGGCTAAGCTATCAAAATATACATTTGCATCTTTGCTGTGTTGACAACAAAATGTGAAAGGCGGACAGCCTAAACACATAATGGCAGGTAAATACCAATAATACCCTCTTATAGGGCAAGCAGTGAATACTTTGGAGAATGAAAATCTGGAAACATGACAAAATCCTTCAATCAGCCACACGACAGTTAACATCCACTATCAGGTTATAACAGCAGAAATGGCAGTAATCATCGTGAAGAACACACTGCCATAAGAGAATAACATTGCAGGAAGCCAACTCAAGAAGGTTATTCACATGATATAGCAATTCTTGACGTAATGTAAGCTCATTTAACACTTTAAAATAACCGCCCTCTACACATTCTAGTAACCATCCTGTCATCAACAGTAATAAGATGAAGCCTACAGTGTTTAGTTACAGAGTAATGAAAGAGTTTGGTCTTGTACATAATATTATTCTGAAGCCAGAAGAACCAAAAGATGCCATATTTTTACACTTCTGGGGTCCCGACCAAGTGCCACTGTGCCTTAGATGCTAAAGAGTATGAAATGAACGGACAAGGATTTATCCATGCTCACGGATTATCGAATATACAGTGTACGCGTCTCCTATCAAGGCTCTATTTTGTCAACTTTGACCTTTTGTATCTAGTTATTATTTGGTCCGTAGTTGTTATGTTGTACTCATGAACTTATTGAGCTACTATGAGTTGAATTTGGCTGGGATCTCCTTGATCCCATCCTTTGTCTTATTAACAACAACAACAACAACAACAACAATATTATTATTATTATTATTATTATTATTATTATTATTATTATATAGAACGACGTGTCTGCCCATCTGTGTGGTGAGTACGCTGTAAGGATGGTCGATCACCTCCTCTAGGCAAGTCCCATGCCGAGGAGGCTAGCTGGACAGTCGTTCGGCAGTCAAAACAGAAGGCAAATGCCAACATGGGGAGTGGTTTTGGTCCCACGGGATGCCTTTGCTGCAGTCGAGAGGCAAGGCTGTGGCTTGCCAGAGAGGGTGTCAGCCGCGGTCCTTTTCCTAGCCGCAGTGTTGTGGCCCCGAAGCAAGGGGTGGGTGTCAGAGGGCCCGTCCAGCAGATGTTGACGGGTCAACACCACATGGGCAGTGGATCGAGGCCTGGAGGGTCAGCGCATGAGGTTATAAATGGAGGGCTCTTCACATTTGCCTCAACCTCATCATGGGCTGATGTTTGTGCTTCTTGTCAGTCTCCTTCCTCTTCTTCTTCTTCTTCTTCTTCTTCATTGGATAGTGAGGAGATTATGTGCTCGTCTACAACGTCGGCGACGGCGATGATAGATGGAGTACGATTCGCCGTCAATGTTGACACGGATGTCACTATCTCCGTAGCCGAGTGGACGAACACATTGGTGATTTACGTGCTTGGTAGTCGCAATTCGTATCCTGTGATCTCAGCATGCGTCGAGTATGACAACTGATGGGAGGAGTGGATGTTTTCTCTCGAGAAAATGGTTGCTTCTTCGTTAAATTTGAGTGTGAGACAGATTTAGATGTGGTTCTCAATGGAGGTCCTTGGATGCTCGATGGGCGCCCGATCGTCTTAAGAAATGAAAGTTGTCGTTGTCGTTGTCTTTGTCTTTGGAGCGAGACCTCTTCACCACGGTTCCGGTGTTGATCCATCTGTCTCGTATTCCTTTGCAACTATGGAATGCCTCAGCACTTGGATTGCAAGTGTTGTGGGCATACCCCTACGAATGGACAAAGTTACAGCTTGGTGTAAGAGGTTAGAGTTTGCAAGAGTATTGGTGGAGATTACGGCCCGCACGGATCTACCTAAAGCCATTCTATTTCATATTTTGGATGGGACCAAATTTGATCAACCAGTTGTGCATGAGTGGATTCCTCCAATGCGCTTATCTTGTTGGCGTATTGGGCATTTGGAACCCAACTGTCCGGATCCGTCAGGTGATGTCCCTCGTGAGGAAGTGAAGAAGGTCCTACGTGAAGCATCGAAGCCATGTGGTGCTGGAAAGTCTATTCAATCGGTTCATTTGCCTATGGTCTCGATTCCTAGTTCTGTCGTGCCAAGTTATCCCGGAGGAAATGATAGTCCGGGTCGAGATGACATCAGCTTTGCCTAATACCGCCATCCAGTTGGTCCATTTACCTAATCTAGTTAGTAATCCGCTTGCCGTCGATCTAGTTCTAATATTTCCTACATCTCCCCTGCCTGCTATAGGAAGTGAGAAGGTCATGTCTCCAGATGGGTCTGGTTTGGAGACCTCTTCTGGCCATAAAGGAGGAGATGAGTATGTGTTAGAGGGGGAGGAGCTCCCTTCAAGGGTTGATGTCCAATCCGTTACCAATGATTGGAATCACGTTGCTAGTGAGACAGAGGAATCAGATGAAGAAGATTGAGGGACAACTGACCAAAGTGAATGACCCTCCAACTTATGCAACAGACGGAGGAGAGCACACCAAGGGTCTGTACGCGTTGTAAATTAGAGAAGTCAATCGGTATCCAGGTTAGCACTCGGAAAACTAAATAACAATATAGTCGGATGGGTTGAATTAATATATGAGTGAGTGGAAAGGAGTTGTATCTGAGTTGTAGGGTGCTTGGCATGTGAGCCCGTGCATCCATTTTTCAAAATCAATACAATTACCCAATTTTCAATATATATATATATATATATATATATATATATAATAATAATAATAATAATAATAATAATAATAATAATAAAAGTTTGACTTCATCATAGAAGTTTTTGTTCCAAAAATACCCTTATCTATCTCTACTTATTAAAATTGTTCATTAAATTTAACATGGATAGTTAAGTAACTACATATAGAAAAAATTAAGAGGGTTGTCGTTTGCTCTTCCTAAATAGTAAAAAATTAAAAGACTAATATTTGCTCTTCCCAAGTAGTATGAAAAGTAGTATGAAAAGTAGTATGAAATACGTGTGACGCACGTATATACTAGTATATATAATAGAAAAAGTTAGACTTCATCGTAGAAATTTTTGTCACAAATATGTCCTTGCTTAAGATTTACTAATTAAAATGATCATTAAAATTAAGAGGGACGGCTAGATAATTTAGAATAAGATGGATGACTAGCTAATAAATATATAAGAATTTGTAGCACTAATTATATGTTTAGTGTTGGGAGAAGGCATGATAATATTATGTCAAATTGCATGCCTTTTATGTTTAAATGAGCTCAAACAATAAAGTTTGTATGCTATGAAGTCTATTATTCCCATACAACTCTCCACTTCCCAATAGCAATAAATGAATAAAGTCTCATGGCCTTACCATTTTTCAAAGACTATTATTCTCAATAGAGAATGAATAAAAAGAACAAAACCTAGACCCCGAATCTATTGGTAGAGCAAAAAGAAAGCATACACACAAAAAAGTCACCCAAAAAAGATGATGGTTATTCTTACCATATTCTAATTGAAATACGTACAACATGTGGCTAGTGTGGAGGCATAAGACCCGAGTGGGCGGTGTTCGAATCTCGGTGGAAGCGATCATGGATAATTACATGTTCCATATATATATATATATATATATATATATATATATGGTAATGCTATAGAACCATCCGGGTGGTTTCATATTATAGAATCACTCTATGTTACATGGGTTGGATTGTGATTGAGTGGGTAAGATTAAAATGTGTGGACCCAACCACCTTTTAATCTCAACCACTCAATCCAAATTCAACCCATGTAACATAGGGTGGTTCTATAATATGAAACCACCCGGATGGTTTTATATATATATATATATATATATATATATATATATATATATATATATATGCTGTGGTCCGCCCATGCAAGGAGATGGACTTCAGCTGAAGTGGTCATTGCTTGTTTCCAGGATTATGTAGCATGACGGCACAATATAATGTGGACATAGAGACAACGAAACAAATTTTGCATGTTAATATTTTTGGAGTGTACATCCATGACTGACATGGACATAGCTACAATGTGAAGTCTCCATGTTATCAGACACGACTAGACATATAATCATAAGAGTCCTTTTATGGCCTAAGGTGTGCACTACCTGAGAGTATTTTGTACTTGTGCTAGAGCTAACTAAAAATTTCCTAGATAAAGATATAGGAAAGGAAAGAGAAACTTTTATATGCCTTGATCAGCTTTCTTAAAAGGGAGAAAGAGCAGTTTCTTCAGAACCCATTTGCACAATGTTAGAAGTGAGTCAAAGAGAGGCAAGCAATTGTTGCTGCACATAAGAATAGCTACTAACAAAGTCATTCCATCTTGTTTGTTAAATAACTTATTCGCAAGAATGTAAAGGAAAATAAGAGAAGAGTAAAACAAGAAGTAGCAAACTATCAACAAAAGAGGCATTTTCCTTATCCTAGTTACTGACTGATTTGGCCAACTCGCAACGGTTGTTGGCATTACAGATTTTCTTTTTACAAAACAATCAGGCAAGTTTCTTTTTCTAATAAGCAGGAAAGTAATCACAATACCTTTACAACAACAAATGAATAAAAAAAACGAGCGCATGCACAATGATTAATGTAACCTGGAGAATTATTGTCAACAGTAAACTGTAATGATAGTGCCTAAATTGGTTGGCATAAAAATGAATGGATTTACAATATCTACTGTAACCAGGAGAACTACTGCCAACAGTAAACTGTAAGGTTATAAGTAATGATAGTGCCTAAATTGGTTGGCATGCAGTAGTATACACATTGCCTAGACCTTCAAGCACATATCAACATGGGAAGGTGCATAGATCAATCAATGTCCCTATTAACAAAAGTCTCTCTAGGTTATATTATTTAACTCTGTTAACAAACTAAAAAGATCTACATTCATTAAGATACATGAAATTCATGTTAAGTCGAGTGTACTTTGCACCAGTAAGCACAAATAAGAAAACATTTGACATCATAATACTACAAGGTACTTAACTTTCGTCTATAAATATGAGTGGACTTGTACCAGCACATGTTAATAAATCAACATGATCAAAAGCATATCAAGTTTTATACAAATATGCTAATATATGAGGACAAGAATCTTCTCTTTGATAAATATTCAATGTGGACTAACAAGTGATGTAGCATGCAAACAGAAGAGTATCAACACAGATAAGTAGGTTCCAGTATTGAAAGAACATCAAATGAGAGTATATCCTAAAATAAAACAGTGCATAGTGGTGCTACAGAACATATAAAAGATTTGGTTTAATAAAAAATTCCAAATTTCCATCATGATCCAAAATTGCAAGTGTGTGCGACTGTGACCTGAATGTATCCGTTTTATTCAGCCAGTTAACTACATAGACATGTTCATTCAATCTATTATTATCATTTACACTATAAAATTCTTGTGTTTATCCCTATGAACACTGATTTACACTGTCAGCTACTAGAATTTAAGTGACGGGGACACCAAAAAGAAAATTTTGCATGAGGTAGAGCTTACCCATTCGACGAGACTCTCATCCCCCACGGGCTGTGATGTATCAACAGGCTTCCTTCCAGTAATAAGCTCCAAAAGTACAACACCAAAAGAATAGACATCAGACTTCTCAGTCAACTTGCCACTAGATGCATACTCTGGAGCCAAATACCTGTAAAGAATATCCTATGTAAGCTGTTCAAATAACCCTTTACTAGCAAAGAACTGCTTGATCTATATTTCATGATTCACCTACCCAAATGTCCCCATTACACGAGTGGTGACATGTGTAACAGCATCCATAGCCAATCTTGCTAGTCCAAAATCAGAAACCTGATATATAGTTATTAGTTTGGAAGTTGGCAGAGGATGGTATAGGTAAACCATCAAGAGTACATGCTAAGGATCTCAATTCATATGCAGGGGTCTACCTGAGCTTCAAAGTTGTTATCTAACAGTATGTTTGAGGATTTTATATCCCTATGAATAATACGTGGATGACCTGAAGAAAAGAACAACAAGAAAGTATAACAACTATAAATTTAAATTATTTAATTTAGTTATGTATATTATGGAAGAGACTTCATTACAATCTTCGTGCAGATAGGCAATTCCACGAGCAGCACCTGCCGCAACCTTAACTCTGGTTGCCCAATCCAAAACAGGCCTACCTTCCACTGCAAAGGAAATTAAACTAAAAATAAAATAGCTAGAAAGGGAGACTTGTACATTTTGAAAGTTACGGAAATGATTATATCTTACTATGGAGATGGTAATCAAGAGTGTTGTTAGGAACAAAATCATAGACAAGCAATCTTTGATTGTCCGATATGCAGAATCCTACAAGGGAAACCAAATGGCGATGGTGTACACGTCCAATAATCTCAACTTCTGCCGTGAATTCGCGCTCTCCTTGCGAACCCCCAACTTTGAGTTGCTTCACAGCTACTTCCCTACCATCTGAAAGGCAGCCTTTATATACACAACCAAATCCACCTTCACCCAAAAGATTCTGATCCGAGAACCCATTTGTTATATTGTATAGTTCTTGGTAACTGAAGCACGCTTTTGAACTGCCCATCCCTGGATCAGTTGGTGAGCTCCCGGAGCTGTGGTGGACAAAGGGAACAGATGGGGAGTGTGGATAGGATGTCTCTGACAAATGTAAACAAATAAATCAAGATTCACTACTAAAATGAAATTACGTAGCAAGTTCACAATTACTTCTGGTGGTCTATATGAGAATGTTTTGTGGCTCATGAATTATGCCAGCTAAATGTTGACAGACACAAAAACAACATGATACGTAAAAGGCATCACAGACATGAACTATTTTTGAGTCCTACTGTATTTGGAGTGTCCATTCCCTGACCGATGACAGGTACGTGTCAGACACGACACACAACGCGACACGGGCACGACACTGATGTTTGGAGTGCCTGTGCTTCATAGTTTACAGGACTATCAAGTAACTAAATTGTAGTAGAAGAACAAATGTGATAAGAAAAGTACAAGAGCAAGGACCTTTCATCTATGAAACAAGTAAATCTGGATCATCAAGGTCTTAGGACACTATTAACCCAAAACTGTGGCCATGTTGGTACACGTGAAAGGTCTGGAATGCAATTGACATTCCAAACTTTTCTTTTGTATGGTTTGCTAATTTGAGTCCAAATATGCATTTGACAAAGTACATACCAACAAGTGAGAAAGGTCATTACAAGAAGAAAATGGAAGAAAAAAGAAGAAAAATGGCATCATTTAAGAACATTCTTTGCATCCCATAGGGGATTCCATGTGGGTAGAAACTTCATTCAGGAATAATCACACCTCTGCTACAAAATTGTAAGGAATGATATTCCATTTCATCATGGTAGAATTTTACTCAGGAATGATATTCCATTTCAAACATGCCGGAAAGGAATACTAGTGAAGTGTTCCAATATTACCTGACAACGGTGAAGAAGTCAGTGGTGAAGGCATGGCATATCCTCCAGGGCTCTTTTTCCGCTTCTTGTGCCACAAAGCTAACCCCACCAACCCAAGCACCAAGAAGGCCGCCACCACCACAATCGGCACCACGATTCCTGTCTTCACCCCACCGCCCCCACTGTTGCTCCCACCTCCTACAACTCCTGAAACACCATTCCCACCACCAATGGACGACTTGTTGCCACTTGGACTGTTCGGAGTTGCTGGACTTCTGGGCGGAGTATTGGGAGACGTCAACGGTGGAGAGTTTGTAGGATCGGGAGCAGATGGCACCAAAGGAGGCGTACCATTAGAAGAATTCTTGGGTGGCGGAGCCAATGGGACCGATGGCGGAGTTGGAGAGGCCGGAGGAGGAGACTGAGAAACTGGCGACGGTGGGGAAGGAACAGGTGGTTTGACCAGTGGTGGTGGTGGGGATGAAGCAATAGGTGGCTTAGCCGACGGCGGCGGTGGGGATGAAGCTATAGGTGGATTAGCTGAAGGCGGCGGTGGGGATGAAGCTATAGGTGGATTAGCCAATGGCGGCGGCGGGGATGAAGTTATAGGTGGCTTAGCCAATGGTGGTGGTGGGGATGAAGCTATAGGTGGCTTAGCCAATGGTGGTGGCGGCGATGAAGCTATAGGCGGCTTAGCGGATGGTGGTGGCGGCGAGCTCAATGGAGGAGGGATAGTAATTGGTGGAGTGTTGTTAACGGGCGGTGGAGACGACACCGGAGGAGGTGTTGGCAGCAAAGAAGGTGGAGGGGGGCTTATTGCAGGAGGGTCGGCTTGAGCCGGTGGGGGGGTCGATGTGGGAATTGGAGGAGGCGCAGAAGGAAGCAGAGGCGGTGGAGACGAAACCGGGGGAGGGGAATTGACCGTGGGTGGCGGAGAATCCGAAACCTCAGGTGGAGGAGGAGAAGTGGCAATAGGTGGGGGGGCTACAGGAGGAGGAGAGTTCAAAGTCAAAGGTGGAGGGGGGAGGTTAGTAGGCAATGGTGGCGAAGACACAACCAACAAAGTTGGAGGCACCGCTGACGAAGAAGGAAGAGGGGGAGTAGCCATCTTTCCTCTCTCCCTAGACCTTCAGTCCCAGCTCAGTCCCAGCTTAAACCAACCATGACCCAGATCTCTAATCACCCTCAACACACGTAAAAATCCAAACTTTCCCTCCTTTTCTTCACAAGAACTCCATAAACCAATGCAACAACTCTAATAACTTGCCATTAACATCCCCAAAGTCAAATCTACAGCAATCTACAGGCTGTCAAGCACCCAATGTGCAAAGATTCAAACTTTCCTACTTTTCTCACAACAAACCTCCAAAATCCAAACTACCCTCCTTTACTCACAAGATCTCCATCAAAAAAAAAAAAAAAAAAAATCACTAAAAACTTGCCATTATCACCACCAGGTGCAAATTGTTTTTCAACAAACACCTCCAAAGTCCAACATTTCCTCCTTTGCTCCCAAGATCTCCATTTCTACTGCTAGAAATCCCAATCCCTAAATAAGCAGGACTCAAATTTCCCAGCTTTTTCTCAACAAACGCCTCCAAAATCCAAACTTTTTCCCAGATTTCTCAACAAAGGAGCAAACCGAACAGAACCAACATCGCCAAACTTAAAATCATTAAAATTATATGATTCATGCGACCATTCGAGGAAAAGAGCCCACTTACTATAGAGAGAGAGAGAGTGGGAAAGCGCAGAACGAGAGCTCTGAAGTCGTTTCTATATTCTATAGTCTATACTGACATTGAGAATATTGAGAATGTGTCAAAAGTTCTCTCTTTTCTTTTGTCTGAAGAATTGGGTTACGATCACCGCAGTAGCGTTACCTCCTTTTTTTGACTAAATTAGTACAGGTCAGAAGAACATGCCTACGTCACTAATATCCAAAATGGCTGTTGATATTTTTCTAAAAATATATTTAAAAAGGATATACATTAGTGATTACTAAATATAGCAAAATTTCCATTTGAAAGTCTATTTGGTGTTGCGAAATGGATATTTTTTTCTTTCTAAAAGTGCCACTTGTTGCAGGAATTTAAATAGACATTTCTGAAACACTTGTCTAAAGAATATTCCTAAATAAATATTTGAACAAATAAAATGGAAGACAAATTATATTTTAGACCCTGTTATTAAGTTCTAATATTTTTAATTAAAAAATTTAGATCATAATTTTTTATTTTTTGTTTAATTTTTTTTCATTATACTCTCTCTAGTGTATATAAAAAAGTTTTATTGTTAGACATGAGAGGGAGGCTTAATGGAAAAAATAAAAATTCAAGATTTAAACTTTCTAATTGGACAAATCATGACTTAAACTAAGCTGGTATAAAATCCAAGATCTAAATTCTAATTAGCCCTAAAGTAAAATATAACTTACCATAAACTAGTCCTAAATGGGCAGCTTAGTCCATAGATGACTTAGTAAGGAATAACATGAAGGTCCTGAACAAGATCGGTCCGGAGGGTTGGATTGTCGTATCTGGAGTTAATTTTGGTTGTCCCTTGATTCTTATTGTGGGTCAATTCTGAAGGGTCACCCATGACCCTCAATCTATTGTAGGATCACGCTGAGTCTGGAGAATTGTCCAAGTCCGAAGTCCTGTCTGACTTATCCCTGGACAGGCCATTGTCTTGAACTTAAAAAAAAAAAACTTAGATAATACACAACTACAATCCAAGTTATCCCTAAGTTTACTACTAATTTATTTTAATTATATTTGTTTGGAACAATCTTGGTTAAGAACAATTTTTAGGTTGGTTGGCCGAGGTGGTTTCCTCGAATTGTATTCTTGATTGTATTGAATGAAATTGTCATTTGAGATCCCTTTCAAAAAAATAAAAACAATTTTTAGGTTTAAATACTAAATTTTTTTCTATAAGAAATTTAGTTTGAGTTTTAAAGTTGTCTTGACTGGTTATAAACTTCTAACTTTACATTATTCTAAGATAAAAATAATTTTTTTTTTAAATATAACAAACTAAAATAAGAATCAACATAAACAAGTTTGCGAAGAGGACAATGTAGACAATAGAGGCCACATTAAATATCTAAGTCGGTCCATATATTAAAAGGTAGGAATTTTTTTTATTTTTTTTTATATCGCCATCAAACTTAGATCAACCTAAACAATCATCAAAATAATTATAAAATACAAAGTCAACAATAAACTAGATTTCCATTCAAACATTCAAAAGTTGAATTTTAATGTTGCTTATGGATTCAATTAGAACCCACTCAAGAATGACCGGTCTAGTTAACATTATGATTAACATAATAAACTTGTGTTGTGCTTAGCCTATATATTTTAAGAATTTAGACTTTTTCTACTTTAGGTAATAGATAAAAGAAAGAGTTAACGTGTATATATATATATATATATATATATATATATATATATATATATATATATATATATATATATATATATATATAATATGATGTGTAATATGAATGTTTTTTCACAAGCAACCAATTAATCTATAAGCTAGTTAGTTGTTTATTTAATAATAGCAATAATAAAGTATTCCTATGGAGTATTTGATACCCATATCAAATGAGAAATTGAAGGTACGGAAATGGTAGGAAATAGGTTGTGTCATTGTTTGATCGAAAGCTGGATTACAGTTTTCTACAATTTGTACATTTCTATATAGCTAAGAAGAAGTAAAAAATATGTTTAAAAAAAAGAAAATTAATGTTTGAAATGATCTCGAGTTTTTTTAGAACTCTTCGAATAATTAAAGGGATAATTTAGAGGATTCTCAAAACTTGTACGAACTTTTATGTTAGTTCCGAAATGGATCAAAGATGGTAGAACGCGGGCCATAGCAGAGCTACTAGCGAGAGCCGAAGGTCCGCTCTCTACTGAATCCAAATTGTCGTCGAGATCAGAGATTCACACAAGAGTTCATCATCTGATATATTTCGATTCTAACGAAGCACGAACCAAGAACATGTTACAAACAAACTCCGAAGATAATGAAGATTACAACAAGCAACAAGAAAATGTTCTTCTCTTTACGTTCGCAGACGCTACAATGAGAAAGAGCGAAGCAAAGAGAAGAGCTGAAGAAAAGCTTCTTGCTGGTTGGTCAAAACCACTGTCGCTAAAAGCAAGATTCGCCGTACAGACGATATGTCCCCAGGAACCAGCAAGTTCATAAATGAACTTCTGGAACACTCAAAGTCACCTTAGAAAAATACTCGAAAAAATATCATGTGAGAGGGAGATAATCTGGGCTGGATAATTCTCGGTTTTTGCATATATTTTTCTCCCCCTCTTCAAATAAAAGAGGAGGTCCTCTATATACAGAGGAAAACAACACATATGCGGCCTGAGAAAACTCCAGGCCACATATGCGCTGACCGACCATATCCTCCAAAATCTGGGTGTCAGAGCCGCATGGGTCGTCCGTGCCGCATGCGCCGTCTCCGTCGCCTGACACGATGTACTGCACGAGGCAGACAACACCGCCAAACGCAGAAAGCAGCTGCTCGCGCTGCATATTCCGGAAGGCACAGAAAACCATATGTCGCATGTGACGCCTAAAGCAGACCATGTCCCCTCCACATGCAACTCACTCATCCAAACCTGGCCGCATAGCGTCAGGTCGCATAGCCCCAAGCCGCATAGCGCCTGTCCACAAAGATCCTAGCCGCATAGCGCTTGGCCGCATAATGCCAGGCCGCATAACCCCTAGCCGCATAACGCCTTGGCCTCATAGCGCTTTGGCCGCATAGCGCCACGAAGCATGCCCCTGAGCTAGCAACCGTACATACAACTCGCGCATAAAGGAGCGCACGAGCGCCATGCGACGATATTGACGTGCTAAGTACAAAGTGTGCCAACAAAGTGCCACTTTGCGCACTTGAGCCCGTGCCCGAATCCGAGTTCGAGTCGCTAAGCCCCAAGGCTTAGCTCCTAAGGAAAACTTTCTAAAGGTGGTGACAAAACAAAGATTGTCATAATAGAGTTCACACTTAATCCCTATAGGAAAGTCAACCCACATGGGCCTCCACCCCATGTGTATATACCAATAATAAGCATAGCTATATATTGAGATATACACATTAGTGGTTTTCCAATGTGGGACAAACTGTAATGCCCCGTAACCGCACGGTGCGTTACGCTGAGTCGGATTGAATAAAACAAATGCTGGTTACATTTGAATTGTTAGATTTTGGGAAGAAGGATTGATTGAGTTGGTTTCATGTGCAGATGGCTAGCGGGTTCGATAGAAATCAGGTGTTCGTTCAGAACAGTACTGAATAGCTGGATGGGAGCGATAATGCCGTCTTTCTTAGTCCGATCGGTCGGATGATTTGGAGAGCACGGCCTGCTCGCACGGTCATACCAGTTGAGTATATCGCGCTTGCATCGGACCACGGGTTCAAGGGATTGGCCGTATCGGCATGACATGATGCCTAACGGGATCAAACATTGTGAGTGGGCTCTTTCCCTTCTCCTCTACTCCTTCATGCCTAATAATATAAAAAATACGTAAAGGCTTGAACACTTGGGCTAAAATATTGGGATCACTACACTGAGACGTGCATAGAGTGTACGTCGGTTGCTTGGATAGGATTGTGGCTTGAAATAATTTGCGCGTTGGATAGTTGGAGCTAGAGTTGGATTACTACATTTGAGGCAGTCGGTTGGATAATTGGGATTATGCTTGGACGGTTGGAATGATACATTTGAGGCTTTGGGAATATCGGGAATTCGGGCGAGCGAGCGTGCATCCGTGCACGAGCATCACTTGGTCGCTTTGTCTTGCAAAGCGAGCAGTTGTGGTTCAAAACCGAACAACTGCATCGGCGAGGGTATTGTGCCGCTCGATGGGGCATTGTGCCACTGTTGCGACATTGTGCCACTGTTGGGGCATTGTGCATATGGAAATACTTGATATTTTGGTGCCTTGGGTTATATGTTGAGGTTTGGTTTTGAAATCCTTGGTTGGATATGTTGGAAGAATGGTTATGGATGCTTTGGTTGGATATTCGGGTTGAACGAGTCTAGGATCGCTTGGTGGGGCAAGAATGTTCGATCCTCTCGTCATACCTACTTGGTGTCTGCATGTCACGGACGACTTGTGCACAAGTCTTGGCATTTCCTCGAAACTGCTTTCCGGAGCACTGGAACCGTATCGATCCGGAGGGAAATATTTGATTCGTGCTAGTCACGATGCATTGCGGGACCTCCAGCGGGGCTTGCTTCTCGGGCTGATAGGGCGTGCCGTAATGCTTGAGATATGTCCTGTATGGCTTAGCCAGTGACTTCATATAGATAAGAGTTGGTTTGCTTTTATTTTGTTGGTTTGGCTTCGTGTAGGCACGGCCACCTTGCCTCGGCAAGAGTGTGCACTTGAGATTGGAATATAAGCTTTGGTTGAGGAAGGATATTGAGGTTTGGTTGATGGTTCATTGTTATCGTGCAAACGATGGCTTGAGTAGGACGGGTTGCATGCTAGAATCCTTCGGGTTGTTTATGTATTGCTTATCGTTTGGATTGAGTTGAATGCTTGCATGCGTAAACTGCTTTACAGCTTTCCTTAACATGTCATTCATATGCCATGAAATGAATCTAGGATTCAACTAGAAAGATCACCATATAACTGTTTGCATTCACTATTTACTTAGTGTCGGCTTAGACGAGTGGGTTATCCCGCTCACCAGTACGGCTGTGTACTGACCCACGTTTGTGGGCATTATTTCATGTACGCAGACTTAGTGGCGCTGCTTGGATATACGAGACACGATGTATGAACTGTAAGTACCTTTGTGGGCTAGAGAAAAGAGCAAGAGTATTTCATCGCCTTCGTGGTATCGCCTTCGGGGTATTTTATTTGGACCCTATCGAGAGCTTCGCTGCGTATTACTCTGATGTGTGCTTGGTGCACAATACTTGACTTTCGCTGCAACTTGGTTGTTTCAATGATAACTTTGGTGTTTAACAACATCGCCTTGTACGAGCGCAACTCCAGGCTCGTACGATATTACGTCCCGAGGAGAACGATTGTCCCGCGGGAGAGCTGCAACGTGGTGATTCACGTTCAGCGGGGACTATTGAGCTTGCGGGAGATTAGGGCGTGACACAAACTCCCAAAGCTAAGTGGAAAATACCAACAATCTTCCACATATATCACAATATATGGTTGAGCGTTCCTCACAGTGACTGCCATCATGCATTAGGATAGATGTCGCTGATGACTTGAATCTTCCCGTATGGGTCAAATAACAGTACAATACAAGAATGGACTAAGCCTTGAATTCTACACCATAGCTGTTATTCTTCTCACTCACACAATAACCTCAGTTGTGTCATCCGGTCGCACGTTAAAGGCCATGTGCTGACCTGGTCTCAGTGTATGTATCGACGTCTATAAGTTTTTTTCTCAAGAGACGGCATATATCTTTATCCATACACTTAGGTGAGTCCTTCCACTATAGAGAGTTTATTATCTAGCATGAAACCTTGCACTTCTGTACGGTGCTACGCAGCATGACATGGCCGTCCAAGGCCGATGATCCCCCTTTTGTGGTGTCATACCACTGTAGCATGAGGACACATGCCTCTTAGTAGTGTCGTTACTACACACAACATGGAGCCTTGCGCTCCTGTACGGTGCTACGCCGCGGTGACATGGCTTAAACCAAGGTTTACTCCCTCATGTGGTGTCACCCTGTCACGCCCCAGTCCCAAAAATACGTAGGACTAGGACACGTAAGCATGCCAGCCGCATGGATATGACAACTCCAATATATGGAAGCCAAATCCACACGTACGCTGTAATATGAATATCAAATCCACAAGTGGTATAACTGTAATACAAGTCACAGGGTAAAATCTAAATCTCATCCACCAAAATCATATAGAAATAAATAAACAGTATCGATGAAACTAGATCTCAATAAGAAGTATCTAGGATGGTAGTTGGATGGAAACAAATCCACTACCAACTCGAATAGGAAAGGTAAATACAATATAAGTACAACACAATCAAACCCAATATAAGTATACCAGCTATCGATCACGGCTCGAAGAGAAGACATCCACTAAGCATATACAACCATCCAAATCTGCGCTCCTGCAAATACTCAAGAACAGATACACCTGGCAGCGGACCAGGTCCTCAGAGGGACGTAACAAGATACAGAAAATACGAGCCAACTTGAATACAGTAAACATGCATATAATTTGAAAATAAATAAGTACGTTGTATAAGACAATCTATATGAATGCAAATGAGGACAACTTTTCGACGTATGGGCAAGGGTAGTCTACTCGATCTAAGCCTCACAACTCACACACCCGTCTAGAACATCAGAAATCGACATACCTCTGGGGTAGCGACCAACGCGACTCTACAGAAATCGACATACCTCTGGGGTAGCGACCAGCGCGACACACGCCCGTAGTGCGAACTATATACTACGGTTTATCAGAGTGGTTAAAAGCCCATACGCCTAATGATTGTCCTCCCATGATACTAGGTGCCATGTGTGTGTCAACATATCTAATACATAGTAATGACTGGAGAAAAACTACACATGCAAGAACTATACAGAAATGAAATAAATAAAAAGAAATATAAATAGCATGCAAAGTACTGTAAACAATTTGGCAAGGTATCTTGCCTGGGGTCCTGCTGCTGGTATGAATCAGAGTCCAAGTCACAGTCCAAATAGCCTATGTATTACAAATTTATCACGTCAAAAGATAATTTATTTTAATTTATTTAATTCTGGAATAATTACTCTAAAATCCTATTTTAATCTTATTATTCTGATTTTTATGTTAATTCCTAAATTTTGTCCAAAGAAACTGAATTTTATCAACTCGAGACTCATGGCACGCAAATCGAGGCGATCTGTTGACCGAAAAGTCAACCGACACAAACTCAATTTTTATGCATGATTTCCTATAGATTTCAGCGTCAAAAATAAGCTGGAATTTATGGCTCGTCCGAATTCAAATTCGTTTGGGAATTATGGCACATACAAATTTTGTATTGTGCACCGATGGTTAAATTCTAACCTAGAAGTTCTACAGAATTAAAAGTATGTAAATACTTTGAATTAAATTCTGGAAAAAATATATGTCGATGATTTCGACATTAGCTTTCCGAAACTTTAAACGGTTCGTGATTGTGATTCCGGGTTCTCCCGAAATTGTGAAAACATCAAAATACGTCTATTTTCGGACATGTTGTGCTCTACGAATTTTTCAGAATTTAATACTAATAATTTAGAAAAAAAATTTATTTAATCTAAAATCTAACCTCATTATCTTTCTAACAAAAAAAACTAGGCCTCGTTTGGAGTCCGGAGCTATGCGCAATGACTTCTGGAAGATGAAGGAACCCTAGATGACAATTCTCCAAAAACCGGCTGAAGAAAAACCCTAGAAATTAATATCTAAACTATTTTATATATATATAGGAGAGAAAGTGCAGCCGCGGCTCACAGCGCGCCACGTGGCAGCCATCCGTGCAGTCCCGCCCAGATCGAACGGTCGCAGTTCGATGCGGCTCGGCTCAGCTGAGTCCGAGTCGAACTCGATCTCGGCTCGGCTCGAGGTCGGCTCGGCTCGGCTCGGCTCGGCTCGGCTCGCACCCACTCAGCGGTCACTGACAGGCGGGCCCGGTACTGTTCACTGCTGGAGGCTGACAGGTGGGCCCCCTGTTTGCTGACTGGGCAGAATTAATTATTTTTTGGGTTTTCTTTTTCAGAAATTAGTTTTTAATTCAGTTTTTCATAATTAACTCGAAATAAATGCTAAAAATAATCGAAAAATTCTCAAAAAATTCTAGAAAATATATTTTATTATTTAGAACCTAAAATAAAATTTTGGGATATTTTTAATTAAGTTTGAACATAAAATAAATTCTTTAAAGTCCTCAAAAATTAGTGTTACTAGTTTTTAATTAACTAAAAATTATGGAAAAACCCCAATAATCTAAAATAGCCTAAAAATGATTCTAAATAAATATTTATATAAGTAAATATACTAAAAAATTATTTTCTAATTAACTAAGATAATACTCTAAATAAATTTAACATCTATAATAAATATAAAATATACACAAATACCTATTTTGGGTGAGGGAGTTTACAATCTACCCAACTTAAAATAATTTTGTCCTCGAAATTAAAATAAGGCATAATTTGTTAAATCCTTCACATTCGTACATAAGGTACGTCAATCACAATCTCTTCCAAAAATTTAAATAAAAATATCTATTCAAATCTATCGCGATCACTTCAAAATTAAGATAACCACTGTTTAAATCAAAATTCAACCTGTCGTAATCTCTTCTCGATTTTTAAATAATCAACATCCAAATCTAACTCAAGTCTATATGACATCCCACATCAAAATTTATATCATAATTTCCAACTATCATAATCTCCTCTAGACTTTGAACAATAAACAATTCTAATCAAATATTATTCCTATTCTTAACTTAAGAATTTTGTACTATTCAAATATTTAAACTCAATTTACATCCTCAATATTTCAAATAGGTGACCCAACAATCAAAATTGAACTTTTAATTCAAATCATCAAATTGTAAAATTTAAATCTAATTAACCAATTATTCAAGTCTAAAATTCTATATTTATCCTCAAAATTTAAATCGATGATTCATCATTCAATATTCAAAATTTAAATCATGTGCTCAAAGTATAAATATTTGGTCCGCAATATCAAGATTTTAAAATTCGTTAAATCCCCATTATCTTAATCATTCTTTTAAAATTTCTCAAAATTAAAATGACTTGAATCTCCCAATCTAATCTTACTTGATCACAATCTAAAAGAAATTCCTCTCAAGTTGACAATGCACTGCTACCCAACTTAGAATTTATCCATCTATCACAGAAGGCTATATACTTTAAGAAAAATATTCCTTAATTTATTTACTCATGTCATTCAATCCTCAAAACTTCAACGCCGATTATATCATATATGATATGTCCTTAATTAAAAAAGAATAATCCTCGAGTATGTGATCGGCCTACGGGGTATATCTAGTACTCTCTGTGTATTAAACTTATACCAAGCACGAGATTTCGTCTTTCCGAAATAAGGGAAGACGGAGATCAATAATAAAGAGTTCAAGGGCGAGGTAATAGAATAGAAGTATCAGGATCAAGGCGTTCAAAGAATTCAAATAGGAATTGTCAAAGCACTTGTGGATTGAAGTCCTATTTTGTTAATGCCTATCCACATGCTCGCATCGGTACAGTTATGTAACAGATACAATATGCTTAGACATATCTAGAGGGCAAGTACAGGTGTCTACTAGTCAACTATATATCTCAATCCACGTAAAGTATTATTGCGAAGGGCGAATCAAGCGCACTATGGTTTATCAGACCGTAATACACTGATTCTGAATTGTATTATTGTGGGCCTCCCCAATAATACATATGTCATGAACAAGCTCGATAAAGAATAAGCTTGCAAAAACTAGGCTATAATAGCAGCATAAGTCAAGGTAGTACAACAAATATAAGTACGCTAGATGATGATGAAAGGAGGTACAATTTAATTCAAGTTCACAAAAACAAAAACAACTAAACAACAATAATAAAAGACTCTACAATCCCTACAGTTATCATACAACCTCCTTGTCTAAGTCGCTAGTCGACCAAATAGGGGCAAGGACCTATAAATTCTATCGTCTGAATAAACATTATCGTCTTTTGCTAGAATGCAATTAATGTTGTTCAATCACACTCCATTATTAGGTCAAAAGACTATGTGATACTATGTGTCAAACATTATGGTAAAACTTCTAACTAACTCTAGTAGTGTCTATACTACTCTCAAGTCTTCTTAATACATCAAGGGGTAATGGTATACCAATCTAAAGATAAGGAATTCTAGGGTTCACTAGATATTCTAAACTTAGTGGTGTGTCTATATTCTCGTTGTATTCTTAATAGGTGTGCTACTCTAATTATCATCTAACAACAGGAACTTCTATATTATAGGAGAAGGCTATACTTAAAGAACTATTAGGGAAGTACATGAATCGAGCAGGATGCGGCTATTCAAATAGAACAGATTAGAAGGAAGGATGAGTCATAGTCAAATATGGATGAGATCCTATACTCTATTCCTAGGTGCAGGCTTGCTTGGTACAGTAACGTAACCGAGACAATATACTCTCGACCTGCATGGGCCACCACAAAAACATGTCACGCCCCAGTCCCAAAAATACGTAGGACTAGGACACGTAAGCATGCCAGCCGCATGGATATGGCAACTCCAATATATGGAAACCAAATCCACACGTACGCTGTAATATGAATATCAAATCCACAAGTGGTATAACTGTAATACAAGTCACAGGGTAAAATCTAAATCTCATCCACCAAAATCATATAGAAATAAATAAACAGTATCGATGAAACTAGATCTCAATAAGAAGTATCTAGGATGGTAGTTGGATGGAAACAAATCCACTACCAACTCGAATAGGAAAGGTAAATACAATATAAGTACAACACAATCAAACCCAATATAAGTATACCAGCTATCGATCACGGCTCGAAGAGAAGACATCCACTAAGCATATACAACCATCCAAATCTGCGCTCCTGCAAATACTCAAGAACAGATACACCTGGCAGCGGACCAGGTCCTCAGAGGGACGTAACAAGATACAGAAAATACGAGTCAACTTGAATACAGTAAACATGCATATAATTTGAAAATAAATAAGTACGCTGTACAAGACAATCTATATGAATGCAAATGAAGACAACTTTTCGACGTATGGGCAAGGGTAGTCTACTCGATCTAAGCCTCACAACTCACACACCCGTCTAGAACATCAGAAATCGACATACCTCTGGGGTAGCGACCAGCGCGACTCTACAGAAATCGACATACCTCTGGGGTAGCGACCAACGCGACACACGCCCGTAGTGCGAACTATATACTACGATTTACCAGAGTGGTTAAAAGCCCATACGCCTAATGATTGTCCTCCCATGATACTAGGTGCCTTGTGTGTGTCAACATATCTAATACATAGTAATGACTGGAGAAAAACTACACATGCAAGAATTATACAGAAATGAAATAAATAAAAAGAAATATAAATAGCATGCAAAGTACTGTAAATAATTTGGCAAGGTATCTTCCCTGGGGTCCTGCTGCTGGTATGAATCAGAGTCCAAGTCACAGTCCAAATAGCCTATGTATTACAAATTTATCACGTCAAAAGATAATTTATTTTAATTTATTTAATTCTGGAATAATTACTCTAAAATCCTATTTTAATCTTATTATTCTAATTTTTTATGTTAATTCCTAAATTTTGTCCAAAGAAACTGAATTTTATCAACTCGAGACTCATGGCACACAAATCGAGGCGATCTGTTGACCAAAAAGTCAACCGACACAAACTCAATTTTCATGCATGATTTCCTATAGATTTTAGCGTCAAAAATATGTTGGAATTTACGGCTCGTCCGAATTCAAATTCGTTTGGGAATTATGGCACATACAAATTTTGTATTGTGCATCGATGGTTAAATTTTAACCTAGAAGTTCTACAGAATTAAAAGTATGTAAATACTTCAAATTAAATTCTGGGAAAAATATATGTCGATGATCTCGACATTAGCTTTCCGAAACTTTAAACGGTTCATGATTCTGACTCCGGGTTCTCCCGAAATTGCAAAAACATCAAAATACGTCTATTTTCAGACATGCTGTGCTCTACGAATTTTCTAGAATTTAATACTAATAATTTTGAAAAACAATTTATATAATCAGAAATCTAACCTCATTATCGTTCTAACAAAAAAAACTAGGTCTCGTTTGGAGTCCGGAGCTATGCGCAATGGCTTCTGGAAGATGAAGGAACCCTAGATGACAATTCTTCAAAAACCGGCTGAAGAAAAACCCTAGAAATTAATATCTAAACTATTTTATATATATATAGGAGAGAAAGTGCAGCCGCGGCTCACAGCGCGCCATGTGGCAGCCATCCATGCAGTCCCGCCCAGATCGAACGGTCGCAGTTCGATGCGGCTCGGCTCAGCTGAGTCCGAGTCGAACTCGGTCTCGGCTCGGCTCGAGGTCGGCTCGGCTCGGCTCGCACCCACTCAGCGGTCACTGACAGGCGGGCCCGGTACTGTTCACTGCTGGAGGCTGACAGGTGGGCCCCCTGTTTGCTGACTGGGCAGAATTAATTACTTTTTCGGTTTTCTTTTTCAGAAATTAGTTTTTAATTCAGTTTTTCATAATTAACTCGAAATAAATGCTAAAAATAATCGAAAAATTCTCAAAAAATTCTAGAAAATATATTTTATTATTTAGAACCCAAAATAAAATTTTGGGATATTTTTAATTAATTTTGAACATAAAATAAATTCTTTAAAGTCCTCAAAAATTAGTGTTACTATTTTTTAATTAACTAAAAATTATGGAAAAATCCCAATAATCTAAAATAGCCTAAAAATGATTTTAAATAAATATTTATATAAGTAAATATACTAAAAAATTGTTTTCTAATTAACTAAGATAATACTCTAAATAAATTTAACATCTATAATAAATATAATAATATAAAATATACAAAAATACCTATTTTGGGTGAGGGAGTTTACACACCCACTATAGCATGAGTCACAGACCTCTTAGTAGTATTGTACTACACCCCAGCATGAAGTCTTGTGCTTCCGTGCGGTGCTACGCCACTGTGACATGGCTCAAATCCGAGGTTAACTCCATCATATGGTGTCACCCACTGTAGCATGAGGTCACATGCCTCTTTGTAGTGTTGTACTACCACTCTCTACTTCTTTTCAGCATTAGGCTATCTGCCTATGTGCGGTGCTACGTCGCTGTGACATGGACCGAAGCTGAGGTTCACTCCCTCGTGTGGTGTTACGCCACTGTAGCATGGTATATATGTCCCTTGTAGTATTGAAACTACTCGCGATTCCTGCATCGTACGTCGGACATTCACTCTGCCCGAGAACTCATTAAGGCGTCAAAGCCATCCTCCCATAGAAAATATTTTGAACAAGAATAAATAGTAGACCACAGTATTTTCGGGTACGTATCTCACAATGTCCCTGAGGACTATCCACTGTACCTGATATTCTCCTGGTCAATGGTCCTCATTTGAACCAATAGCTAGATGCCAGGTAGATTTTTCTTTGAACCAATAGCATAAAACTAAATGGTAGGATTGTAGAAACGCAATACCAGAGGTCCTCCAAGCTCATAACTGCTGTGTCCTTGACTATGTGCGATGTTACTACCGCTGTGACATAGCCTATAGCCGAAGCTTTACCCTGTTGAGGTACCTCATATAGTGGTGTCACCCCACAGTAACATGGAGTACTACGCTCCTTTATAGTACTTGATTCTGACTATATGCGGTGCTACTGCCGCTGTGACATAGCCCGAAGTCGAGGTTTTACCCAGTCGAGGTACCTCATGGTGGTGTCATCCCACGGTAGCATGGAGTACTACGCTCCTTTATAGTTCTTATGATCAGTTGGCGCTTGAGGCCTATTATGAACGGATCCGCCAGATTCACCTGACTCCGATCTTTTAGCCACTGCAATGAACCACGCTAGCTGCGTTCATTCAGTGTTATGTTCTGGCCCTTTAGGCCTATCATGAATGGATCTGCCAGAATCACCTGGCTTTGAACATTAACTACTATAATGATCAACGCTGGCTGCGCTCATTCAGTATTCTGTGTTTTATCCACACAGTTCTCTTTAAACCCTTGAAGAGATGAATAGATGTCACTGTTGCAGCTTCCTAATTTTTTACAGTATATCAGTATCACCCGAATCTGTGTACTAACTATAGGAAAATCATCTGAGAGCTTCCATAGCCATCCTACTTAATATGCTGCAGCTGACAGTGCAAAAAAATCTGCTAGTAAAGACTGCTTCTACGACTTCCATGATATAGCAGCATCATCCCTGGAGAAGTCACGCCCTCTTGTGGATCTTTTACTCTTCTTTCCTGAGCACAAACTGGCATCACTGAAGCCTTTCATCATATCTGGATAACTGTTGTAGTGCAGGATATACCACTGAGTCCACTTGAGAATTCCAACGACTCTCTTCACGATGTTTTCATACACGACTTCTTGTCAGATGCTACTATCGCATGTAAGACTCGCAGGGAATGTCGATTCTGATCCTAGTGGGAAGAGGTTTGCTGACGTCGACTTCCATCAGTATACTCTTGCGAGAGTCGGGCGAGTGAGTGATGCTATTGCGCTATCTACCTTCCAAGGAATCCCAATGCGCCGAGCGAAGGTGAAGATCGATGCTTGAACGAAGAGATGAGAAGGGAGGCCTGGAAAAGTTACCCAAACTGGAGCGATGGCGGTCTCTCGGGACAGAGATAAATCCGTAGTCCATTTGAAGATGCCTATCGGCGCCCCTGCGACGAACCAGAGTTCGCGTGATCTCAAGCGGAGAAAAGTCATCTTCGGAATCGGGACGGATGAGCAGATGTCTGACGTCTAAGACTCCCACAGCGATGCGGCCGAAAAAACCTAAGGACATCAGGTCTTTCCTAATGGCATCCACAGGAGGACGAGAGCGAGAGAACTTTCCGACGAGAGCCAGACGGAAGAGGGCGATGAGACCTCAGCGAAGGAGAAATCCACAGAGGGGCAACCTTGAAACTCTCCATTGGACATGGGTGGGAAAGCACGGGAGGAGGGGGTGGAGAAGGGGTCTGAGGGGGAGGCGAAAGGCTCTCCTTCCCGATCCCCTAGAGGGGGAGACCGGACCGCACCGTCGAAGGATGCTCCCATAAGAGGCAGGGGCTGAGGGAGAAGGCGAATGAAGAAAGGGACAAAAAATAGGGAGGGGGGGGGGGAGGAAAGGAACTGACGTCGGAGGGGGGGGGGGGGAGGAAAGGAACTGACGTCGGAGGGGGGCGGGGCGACAACGATTGCGGGATGGGCGGCTGCCCTAGGAGGCGCCGACCAAAAAATTGCCACAAAGTCCAGGAGCATATATATATATATATATATATATATATATATATATATATATATATATATATACTACTTGGTAAGAGCAAACACTATTTCTTTACATTTTTTACTATTTGAAAAGAGCAAACAATAACTCCTTTATTTTTTCTTTCTTTATGTAATTACATAACTATTCATATTAATTTTAATGAATAATTTTAATTAGTAAACTTACCTAAGAATATTTTTAGAACAACGGTAAACCTTGAACTTTTTCTATTATATAGTAGTATAGATGTACATATCTTAAAAAACAAAATAGAGTTTTTTTCCGTAGGAATTGGGATTAGAATGAGCAAACAAAAAAAAAAAAAAAAATTTGAAGTGGGGTCAATTGAGTCAACTTATCCTTTACTATGACCCCGCCCTTGTGTCCATATAAGACATTTTCTTTACGATTTTATTTACTCCATCATTCATTTTTGCGATGATTTAATCTCTTTTCTGGATTCTGCTGTCGACTAATGTTGTCAAAATGATTATAAGAAAGAGTAGTTTAGAATAAGGTTCGAAAAATAAATTAAAATATACATTTTTTTTCCTAGATAGGTGTCTCCACAAATAAATGTAGAAATAATGTTAACAGTCCATCAAGTTTAGAATTGACAGATCTGCAAGAGAGCCTAGCTTGATCACAAGTAGAAATTGGCTGTTGAAGTATCCATTGAATGTACCATATCTTTACTTTCTTTTGTTGTAAAAATAAAATTTTATTTAAAAGCAATGATTAAGTCCATCCAATCTATACTAATATATAATCCTAATATTATTTTATTTTGTAACATTTTTTTTTCCAAAAATAATATAATTATTAAAAAATAAAAAAATTATTTACTCACTAACTCACTCAAAGTTTCACCCTAATCTAAAACCAACATGATCTCTCTCTCTCTCTCTCTCTCTCTCTCTCTCTGTGTGTGTGTGTGCGTGTGTGTCCCTGTTACCATACATATGACATGCAGTCGGTTGCGCAGCAACCTTTTGGCTACCGACTGAAAACAAGTTCGTCAACACCAAGAAACTAGTCGTCAGAAACTCCTTTGCTTTCCAGTATGACAGTCCGTTGGACAGAATTCTCGTGACGGATGTTGTGACGGATGTTGTAGGTATAATTTATTTCCTTGTTACAATTAATTGTTTAAATATTTACTTTGAAATTTTAGAATATCAACATACACACAACATGAATCTCTTTCAGAATGTGACATACATACTTTGTTGAATATATTTAACCACTCTAACTCATAAAATTATACATCAAATTATATTCAATCATCTGATTATTTACAGAGTTAGAAGTTCATTTTTTTGGTTCATTGAAGAAAAAAAAACACACGCATTGCATATACAACACATGTGCCGCCATCACTAAGTAAATTATATTATGTTATCATTAAATTTTTTTAATACAATATAAACATTGGATTAACCGTTAATAATGATTAAATCAAGTCACCCAGGAGTCTCGGGATTAGTTTTAACAAAAGCTTCTTTCATCCAATCATTCCAACTCACAACTCATCCATCAAAAAAACTGAAAGGGCAGAAACGTCATTTTACTTTTTCTTTCCCACCCTCTATATATAACCACTCCATTCCCATGCATGCATTCAAAGTTTATTGGGAAGAGAGAGAGAGAGAGAGAGAGAGAGAGAGAGAGATTAGATTTGGGAGAAGAATTATTAGAAGAGATTAATAATTCTTTTGACCAAATCAAAATAGTCTCTCTAACTTCAGGTAATTCAAACGCTATATTTTTAATTTTATTTAAACTTAAATATTCAACTGATAAATTTTTGGTTATGTATTGTACTCGATTTTACGGAAAATGATTTGCTTTGCGAATTTAATTAGGCCAAGATGGTGAACGCTGAAGACATACGTAATGCAGTTGGAGTTATAGGTATTCATTTTCTTATGTTTTTTTAGGATTTTTTTTTTCTCCATTATTTTCCATATATTTCTGTTTATTTTTCTTAAATCTAGAGAATTGTTTTTGAATAACCAATAATTTTAGAGAAAACAATTTCTCCAAAATTTATGACCATTTTATCTAAAACTCTCGGTTGTCGTCTTGCTGAGTTCTTAAAAAAATTGATCCTGATTATGTTATATTTCAAAGAATCCTTGATTTCTCTGCCATTTGAAGCTTTCGCATAATTTTCCATAATTTTCATTATAGTTGATCAAAAGTTCTTTAACTCTGCCTATATTTTTAGTTTTGAGAATAATTATAGGAAATGGTTCTTAATTTTGGCTTAGTTGTTCTTAAAAAGATTTGGAGCCGTTTGGTTTATTGTAATGTAATGGAGAGTTACAATTACATTACCAAGTATGGTTGAAACATATAATCAAATCATATAATGTAATATCAATTGCATTATAATGTAATCATGGTTGTAATCGCGATTACATTACATCTATTATTTTGGGTCCAATCATACATCTGGATTAGATTAACAACGTAATGACAATTATACTGGACTATCTTTTTTAGTCTTCTTCGTTTTGTAAGTTATTTCTACATCGTTTTCTTCCTTTCTTTCTTTTCATGAATTATTCCTCCCTACCCTCCTTTGTTTGTCCACTATTTCTTATGATTCTGAAAAAAATAAAATTCTATAGACCGTTGAGAAATGATAGATGTATAGAACCTTTCAATGAGATAGTGTTTTTTCAAATCATGTTATCCAACCCTGCAAAGTAAACAAACCCTTGAAACAATTGATAATGATTCGGTAACTGATTCATCAAAATTTCTTATAATATTTGGAATAACACAATGCCAAGTTATTGCATTTTTCATCTAATTTGTTATAATTTGAGTACTTCTTCCTTTTATAAGCACTAGATTGTTCCATAACAACTTGAATAATTTGCATGTTATATATATATTTGTTGGAGAGAAATTAATGTTTTTGTTACCTATTCTTTTTCCTCCTCTCCCAGGAAATCTCATATCCTTGGGTCTATTTGTATCTCCAGTGTAAGATCTTCTATTCGTATATTAACTTATTTCCAAATTTTTTATTTTCCGGAAATACTATCTGGACCATCATTAAGATGACCTCCAATGACTGCAGCTGACGTAACCGTCCCATTAACTCCCGGACTCTCTCTCCAATGGGAGACCGTCACGTCAGCTGCGGACTGCGTTCGTGCTGATGGCGGTCAAAATAGCAACGTTTTTTTTTTCTCAATAATTATATCTTTATTTTTTGTTCATAATTATTTATGACAGTCCAACGTTCCTAACCATAATAAAGAAGAAGGCAGTGGAGCAATTCTCCCCAATCCCTTACTTGGCCACATACCTCAACTGCATGCTGTGGGTGTTCTATGGCCTCCCCATTGTCCACCCTAACAGCCTCCTCATCGTCACCATCAACGGAACCGGCCTCGTCCTCGAGGGCATCTACCTCATCGTCTTCCTCCTCTACTCCCCTCCCAAGCTTCGCGTAAGTTCGACCCTTGAGTTACGGTACTGAATTCGTGTCGGATTCGGTTCGTGATTGATTCTTCCGCATGCAGTTGAAGGTGGTGGGGATCTTGCTAGCCGAGTTCGCGTTCGTGGGGGCCGTGGCGGCCGTCGTGCTCGCCACCGCGCACACCTTCGAGAGGCGGTCGCTTGTCGTCGGCATCCTCTGCATCATCTTCGGCACGTGCATGTATGCTTCGCCTCTCGCGGTCATGGTAAGCTAGGCCTTATCAACAACAACAACAACAACAACAACAACAATAATGCACACCACAAAGAACAATACTAATGTTTGAACGTGTCAACGTAAGAAGCACGAACACTCCAAAAATGTGAACAGTCAAAAATATAAATATATAACAAAATAGCGACGGACATTTCCGTCGCTATCTAAGTTGTTTTTCTTCGCTAAACAGCTATAGCGACAGAACATCGACGAAAAACTTTCATCACTACAGTATATATATATATATATATTGTTGTTTCCCTCATGGAACGACATAATAGCGACGGAGGCATAGCGACCAAACAAGTTCCGTTGTTGACGTCTATTCGTATTTTGCTGTATTTTTGTAATGTAACTTTTATTTGACATTCTAAAATACACTAGGACACATACATGATCAGAATAGAGATGATGTAGATCATATCCGTGCAACATAAGCGACCAAATTTGTGAATTGTACATGAAATATTTGTGGAAGACTCATATATTTCTGATCATTTATATATACTTGTCGATCGATATATATATGCACAGAAAACGGTGATCCAGACCAAGAGTGTGAAGTACATGCCGTTCACGCTATCGCTGGCGGGCTTCCTCAACGGGGTTTGCTGGACGATCTATTCGTGCATCGGCTTCGACATCAACGTTTTCGTAAGTCACAAACCCCTCCCTATACATATGTTCATCAATCGCACTGAGTATAGCGACGGCCTAATCTGTCGTCAAACAAGTTGTCACTAAACAGTAATACATGACCGTCTTATAAATTTTTCTTCGGTGTTCCCACGTTAACCAGTGATGTCTGGCCGACTCTTTGGCGACTCTTTGGTAATTAATATCAGAAACATCTAAGGTTGGTAATTTGGTCGACGTCTGTCCGTCGTTATTGGACGATAGTATCGTACGTCGTCGATATTTCGTCGCTGATAAGCAGTATTTTAGTAGTGACCGAACTTATCCGTGCTTACTTGCAGATACCGAACGGGCTCGGGGCGTTGTTCGGACTGGCGCAGCTGCTCCTGTACGCGTGCTACTACAAATCCACCCCTAAGGACCCACAAGTCGAGATGAGCAAAGTCTAACTACGTACCAATCATTTCCTCCTCGCACACACACTCATCATGCATCCGGGTTGTATGTTCTCTGTCATCTGGTGTGATATATGCTTAATGTTTGTGTAACAAAATTTGTTTGTACGATGGACTAGTGTTTGTATAACATGGTAATGTTGTCATATTTGCCTCTCATTTTCCATTCTCCAATCTTTGGCTACAAAAGTTTGGGATCTAAAAACGGGTTCCGAGAGTATAGTTCAATGTTATGTGATAGCAACATAAATACACAGGGATGTGCTAGTATTACTTGTTAATATCTTTGCAGAAATACAAGGAAACACCAAGCGAGAATAATCCAATCCGAACTGGACACGACACAAGTCTTCAATGCCCCAACTGAAAAGCCAAAACTTCTTAAATTGGAGTAAAAATACGCAGACTAGCGAGGTGAAAAGATGGAGGTGGTGATTGGTGTTGGGGTGTTGTAATGTGGTGAAAAGAAAAAAACACAGGTTCTATTGGTAGTTATGTGTAGAAAATGAAATGAAGAAAAGAAGTAGATTAAGAGGGTATATAAAGAATGACAAAGACCATTTATGCTAAAATTTAATATGTGTTTATGATAGTCGTTGAAGAAGTGGAATACAAATGGAATAAGTTGGGGCCGGATCAGCTGTCCGGATAATACTGTTCGGTTTCTGTACTTTCAGTATAATATGTGAGCTCCAGGGGGAACAGAGGACCAGACAGTATTATCCGGTCAGCTAATCCGGTCCGGAATAAGTTACAGTTGATTTGCATGCAATAGGTGTTTCCAGTTGGAGTCCATTTTTATTCATCCACCAAAACTATTGTGTTTGTTCACACTCCACTAAAAAAATTGACACGTGCGAATTCAACCAACATAAAATTATTTTGGAAGTAGTTTTGTTCACTCACCAAAGTAATTTTTACCTTTAATTTGATACATGTTAAATTTTTAGTGGAGAATGAACAAATACTATAATTTTGATTGGTGAACAAAAATGAACTCTTTCTAGTTGAACAAAAATAGGAATACCAAAGAGTGACTATGGGTCTTATATCAAGTTCGGACCTGACCGAATAACCCTACCTACGATCAGGTCCAACCTTGATCTAGGGAAAAGGGCGACAGTCCAAGCCAAAGATTTGGAACAATTCTGCTAAATGGGACGAAAACAAACTTTTTATTAGCTTTGGCATATATTGTGCTTGTTAGTGCTTGCCCAATGGCCTCTACTAAGTAAAAACTTATGGAATCTGTAATAGAGGGGCCTTATTTCAAGAAAGGCATATAGTCTGTTGTTTCTATTTTACAGTTTACACTGTTAGTGTTTGGCTAAAGTGGAAGTAAATAAATTATTTTACATTTAAAATTTTCAAATACTCATACCAATAGCATGATGTCACCAAAAAAAAAAAAAGAAAGAAAGAAACAAAAAGCATGATGTCATGAAAAAGAAAGAAAAGATAAAAAAAATACGAAAAGCATGACAAGTGATAATTAAGCAATACATATAACTATTAAATATAGTATCTTCATCTTTTTATCTTTAATTTTTTTGTATTTTTTCATTTTTTTTTTCAAATATATTATTCAAATATTTTTTATCTTGAATTTTGTATATTTATTTTATTATCTTTTATAAATAGCAAATAAAAATGTAGATATGAGAGATTGGCGATAACCAAATGTATTGACGACTAAAAGAAGTAAGCCCCAAACCATAAAAATAATTCGGCAGAAACATAATTCGGCTAGAGAACTATAAACACGGGAAGTAAAGAAACGTGGACTATGGAGGATAGCTCCGGAGAATGGGTAGCTTATTCCTGATTCCATTCTCATCAATTCAAATAGAATTGTTGTCTTTATAGAATTGTTACTTCTCATCCTTTAAAATAAAATTGTTACTACATATGCATTCAAGAGTTTTTTTTATGCACTTGGAGGTTTAACCAAATACATTCTTTTGCTCTTCACATCTTGTGATGATAAAGGGAACACAATCAAAATATATAATATGAATATCATATATTAGATATGTTAAAAGATTAATGTAAGTTATTCCTATACCATAAGAATATAAGATGCACACAACACATTGTAGTTACCAATCAACATGATAAATAAATATTGCACAACAGAAAAGTGATTATGAGAACACATGCTGATTCTTTATTTTGATATTTTTGTAAGTTACCTTTATCTGTTATTCTAATTCTTTGTGGTAATCTCCGAGTAAGTATGTAAGACTTATTTTAGTGTTTGATTCCAATATTTCCATTTTTTGATGTACTTATTTCAAATTAAAATTTTATATTTTTCTTAATGAGTGAGAATATTGAACAAATTATGTTTAGTGATTTGTTTTCAGACTTTACTTATAATTTACCTTGATGTTGAGAATGAAAAAGAATACAAAGTTAAAACAATAATTCCTATTGGATTTGTTCTTGGTCATCTAAGACTGAAAGAACATGAAAGTATATAAGCTCTCTTTATTGGCAGGATTTATATTTTGGTTAATATTTCTTCTTTATGTAAATTGTGTTAGTTCAATGAATTAATGAATAATAAAGTATCAGTGTCTATTTTAGCATTACTCATCTTAGACTATTACTGAATGCTATTTATGCCTACTCATCTTACAACTCTGTACTATTAAGTGATTCCCTGAAGATGCAGATTGTGATTTGACTTTATATGTTCTAAGAAGTATGGATCTCTTCTAATTCCTTCACCAACAAGGGCATGTACTAAAAAGTATTCGATCTCAGTCGACATATAATCTTCCTTATAGATGACCACCTGGATTCCCTAGTGTGGACATTTACAATTATAACTGTTGGTGTTTTCCACCTTGCTTTAGAAGTTTAACACATTGGAAAACCACCAATGTATATATATCAATATATAGGTATACTTAATATTGATATATGCACATAGGGTGATGGTCCATGTAGGTTGACTTTTCTAGAGGAATTATGTGTGAACCCATTTATGACAATCTTAATTTTGTCACAAACTTTGAAAAGTTTCCATTAGGAGCTAAGCTCCGAAGGGGTTTAGCGACTCGAACTCGGACTCAAGGACGCAAAGTGGCATTTTGTTGACGCACTTTACACTTACAACGATGCATCGTTTGGTGCTCATGTTCGAGTTGTATGCACAGTCGCTTTGCGTTGGGCGCATGCGGTCAGGAGCCCATGCAGCCAGGGGCCTTGCGGCCAGGTCAACATGAGGCATTGATGAGTCTGATGTGGAGGGGACAGGGACTGCTGTTGGCGCGGCTCAGTGCGGCACATGCGCCCCGTGGCTCTCTGTGCCACGTGCCTGTAGCTTTCGGCGCCTGGCGGCGCTGTCTGTCCTGTGCAGTACAACATACAGGCAGCGCATGCGGCGCAGACGACAGATGCGACTCTGATAGCGTGCAGGCGGCGCGGTCAACGCATGCGGCCCTGTCGTCCGATTTTTGGGCAACTGGTCGGTCAGTGCGTATGCGGCCTGAATTTTCTTCAGACCGCATGGGTGCTGAAATCCTCTTTAAATAGAGGCTCTCTTCTTTCATTTGTGTTGTTGAAAAAATTGAGAGAGTGTGAAAAACCAGAGAGCACCAGAGGAGCATGAGGCTCATTGAACACCCTTCCAGATATTCCTTTTCTGAGTGATTCCGAAGGTGACAAAGAGCGTTCTAGAAGTTCTTTTGTGAACTTGCTGGATCCTGGGGACAGATCGTCGTGTAGGACGAATCTTGCCTTGAGCACCGGTAGTTTTGATCACGCTAGCAAGGAGTTACTTTCTTGGTATTTTCTTTCTTGTGTTCGTTCTTTCTCATTGTAGCGTATGCGAACGTAAAGAGAAGAACGTTTTCTGATTCTTGTTGTATTTGCTCTTTTTTTTTTTTCTCTTTAGTCAGTTTGTAACCTGTTCTTGGTATAGTGCTTTTGTGGATTGTGTTTCACTGTAGAGGAACACTTGTATGAATCTCAGTGCACCAATTTTTGTAGAGACGAACTCTTGTGTGAATCTCAGTGCACCAATTTTTATAGAGACGAATTCCTGTGTGAATTTCTACTTTGTGGACCTCCTCTATTTTGATCTGACTTCGGGACTAACAATAACTCCTCCTCTTTCTTTTTCCTTTGTAAGAGTTCATGCCTGACTAAATAAAAACAAGTGTGATTGAGATGTCTAGTATTTTTTATTGAAAATGATTTGGATTTCTTCTTCTCGGATTGATTAAGGAAGTTTTAAAGTTAATAGTCTTTGTTACAAGGAAACAGTTGTTACCACAATCGTTGTACCAAAGTTTTGTAACTTTCCACGAGGTGCACAAAAAGCTAGCGTACTTAAGTAAGGTGCGTCTCATGATCATAGCAGCTATTCTCAAGTATTAATTTCATTTTACTATCAATAAACAAATTCACAAAACTAACGAAAGTCCCATTAATGGAGGAATACTACTGTTTTGCCTATACATAAACGTAAAGGAGACATACTGATATATACTAATTATTGGGAATACATTTTATGAATCATATAATGAAACTTTGAGAAGGGGATATGGAGCTAACTAAGATTAATTAGAAGAGAAATAAGTATTTCTGCTGTTGATCAATCTGGTTGTACATCCAGAAGGTCTGCTATGAAAGTCATCTATTTATTTATAGATCAATGACATTTTAGAATCAGAAGAAGAAAAAAAATTATATATGGCTTTCATGAACTTAGAAAAATAAATTTATGTGTTGACGTTTAATCTAGATCATGACGTTGGACTATTGAATGTTAATATTTTTCTTAGGCTACTTGACTGGTGGAGGTTTAAAATATGAGTAAAACATTTTAAATATTGCTTAATATCTAAGGTTTTTGGTAGCCATGAATGCAATATAAGTAAGCACTTTTTTCCTCATTGTACCTGCACAAACTGATATCCATTGCACATGTAGCGTTCCTTGTCAGTTATGCTTGCTGCGTTCTTGTCTACTATTTATCACCACATTATTCAGGTTAATTTCTGTCTGAAACTACGTGCATGAGCGCTTCTAGATGCAGTACATGATGTATTTGCTACAACAAGGTGACAGCAAATGCTATGCAGCCTATTCTTAGTGATATACAAGTTAAATCTTGGAATTGAACATCATATTTAACTTAATTTTCAGCTAATTGTTTCTTTGTTTTGAAGATCATATGTCCAATTCGACTTCCATAAGATCTGTGTCCATATCCATTTTGTGTTGGCTTTGCTTTAGCAAAAGCTCAAGCTCTTTTCTTTTCTTTAGTCCACTACCAGAAAAAGTCAAATTAGCGACGTCTAAAAACGTCGCTAAATAACCAAAAATCGTCGCTAATTAGGTTTAGCGACGTAATTAGCGACGTTTCAAAGCAGTCGGAAAATACCAAGTCGCTAAAACAAAAAACGTCGCTAAACGTCGCTATGCCGACGTTTTTTAGCGACTTTAATGTGTCGCTAAATTTAGCGACGTTTTGCGACGCCAAGTCACTAAAAAGCGACGTTTAGAAAAGTCGCTAAACGTCGCTGATTAGCGACATCTATCGCGACGTTACACCGACGTTTTTAATGACCTGGCTATACTGTCATGTCAGCAATTGGCGACGTTTAGCGACGTAATTAGCGACGTAATTAGCGACGTCCTTAGCGACGTTTTACAGCGTCGCTAAGTAGCGACGTAATTAGCGACGTAAATTAATGTCGCTAAACGTCGCTAAACGTCGCTAATAACGTCGCTAATTTTAAAAAAAAATAAAAAAAATAATGTGCAGAAGCAAACATTGGTGATTCCCTGCAGTTTTACATCATCTTCATCATACACACCAACATGATTCAATCTAGTTAACTATATAATCCAATTAAATTAAAGACCACAAGAAGTATCAATCCAATTAAATGTGGATAACTATATAATCCAATTAAATTAACTAAAAAATTAAAGACCACAAGAAGCATCATACATCATGTCTATTGTTGAAGTATCAATAATTCATAAATAATAATAAAAATAACTATACTACTACGGATCTGCAGGAGGCTGACCAGCGGCGCGCTTGAAGGATAACAACTCCTCATACTCGTCCCGTGGAATCGACACCGATGTCGATGGAGAAGGCAGTGACGTCGGTGGAGGCCGTGCCCGCTCCAAGTATGCGAGTCGCTGGTTGTAAGAATCCAGGGTAGATAACAGCCTCGTACTGCTATCACCCATTGAATCCTGCATCCTCGTCAGGTTCTCGCCCATCGATAGCTGTGACGCATGCATCCTCGTCAGCTTCTCGCCCATCGATAGGTGTGACGCCTGCAGCTCCATGATGTTGCGATCATTGGAGGCTCTAATATCATTTGTCAATTCTCGTAGCTCCGTCATGCTGCGGTCGAGCATATCCAATCGTGCGATGAGCATCGGATCGTCCGCCTGCGGCTGGGACCGGGACTGGTCCTCCATACTTCGCAGCAAGTCGTCACGGAGAGACGCAATCTGACGGTCAACGGCCTCCTGGACGGCCTCCTGGACTCTGGCCGACGACTGCGAGGGCTGCGACTGCGAGGGGTGTGTGGAATGCACAGCTGTCGGGGAGGCCCTAGATGACTGCGTCGCAACCAGGGCGCCATAGGAGCCCGTACCGTAGTACGTACCCCTCTGGAGACCACCAGCTGCGGTCACCCACAGGTCGTCCGCCGACGGAGATGGACCGGGCTGCGACGAAGCACCAGCCTCTCCAGGTGTAGGTGCACTAGCAGTCGCCCGCTCACGAAGCCTAAGATACTCGGCCTAGAAAAGGTTTGGAAACTCAATAATTGCCTAAGTTATATTAAAATAAACACAAAGTAAAGTAATACTTACATAGGTCTCTGAGGCCCTCTCATCAATGAGATTTCCGTCCTTGCGATGGGTGGCCAAGAAGACGGTCACCATGTTTGCATCCTCACCCCTCTGTACCTGTTAAAAATATATTTTTTATTACTAAACTTAAATATTTTTTCCAAGTACCATTTTATGGTACTTATATTAAAATAATATATTTTAAAAGAAAAAATATACCAAACGACGGAAATGTTCCGTCATCGGAATCGAGCCACCACACCACTTGGCAGCATTCTGCCTAGCCGCCTTGGCCTTCTTAGACCTTTCCTTGTAGCTCGGATCGTCGAATCTAGCCCTCATCGCAGTCCACTGCTCAGGCGTGATCCAACCTTGGATCGGTTTTCCAGCACGATCACGAGCCTTCTGGTCATCCAGAGCATCTCGGATAAGCTTGGCGGCAACGGTAGGAAAGAGCCGCTCAATCAACTCGGCCCGGTGCGGAGGATAAAAATACGTTTGCTACAATAAATAATTCATTAAGTTAGCATCACGAATATGCATAAATTAGAAGATTTATTTAATATACTTTTACCTGGAAGTGCGCAAACCAGAACGCCTTCCTCTCCTCCGGAGCCTCAGAGTAGTTGATCTAAGGGCCACCGTAGTTGTTCCTCAAAAATTGGCCCAGGCGTCTCTGAACCGACGATGGACGATATCTATACAGAAATAATAATTTAGATTATTGAAAAAGTCAATATACGATGAATAAAGAGAAACACAAATATATACTAAACCATCTAATTGACTTACTTTGTACCGTCGGCCCAAATCTCTGTCTTCGTCTCCTCCGGTGGTGCGCATGGAGGATCTTGCTGATGCTGGGACAACGTCGGCACGACCTCCTCTACATGCTCATCTGTCTCCATGGTTCCGTCAGCAGGAGGAACGCTGGACGAGGGAGTACTATTACGCCTGGAACTACTCGTCCCAGGAGTGATGCCACGCAACGTCGTCGCAGTCGGAGATGTGGCTGATCGATATACTGGAGTACTGGGCAACGATGATCCGGAACCAACAGTAGGCAGTACCGGAGTGGCACTCTGTCTACCTCGGGACCTGCCGAATCCTCCGCGTCGTCCTGTCATATCTGATAACAACATATGATGAATATAGAGAAACACAAATATATACTACATTCTACAGTCGAAATGTGATACATATCTCAAAGCATTATACAGTCAAAATATAATACATATATTCGTTAATGTCAACATCTACTTCTACATGCAATATTTACAGTCCAAATACAGTTACATTCTACATGGAATATTTTATATTTTCAATCATCTTCAGAAAATTCATCTTGTTCGCCTTCCTCGTCCTGCTCTTCCTCTTCCTCGTCTTCACTTTCATCTACTTCGTCGTCCTCTTCGGATAATTCTACATCTTCTACATTATTACTCGTGTAATGAGTAACTTCCGTTGAGTCCACATCTACAATATTTGTTACAAGAGGTAGATCGTCCTCCTGATAAGCTATTTCGTCAATGTCAAAGGTATTTCTAGCTTTAGTCTTGCATACTGCCCACCAATCCGACCTCGCTGTCCCCCGTCTAGGATAAGTTGTGAAGTACACGAGCTGAGCCTGACTTGATAGGACAAATGGTTCGTAGCCTTGATATCTACGCTTGTAGTTTATATCCACAAGGCCATGCTTGTCAATTTTCCAACCTTGATCTTGAATCGGATCGAACCATTCACACCTGAATAGCACGATATTAGCAGATTCTGGGCCATAATTATATGTCAACTCCACAATCTCTCGTAAGATGCCAAAAAAATCATTGTCCGGATTGACGTCTTTGTAGTTTGTAGATTTGATACACAAACCACTGTTTTTCGTGGAATCAAGATCCAGAAAGTTGTCTCTGATAGGAGCATTTGTTGACTTGAACCTGAACCCATTCACACAGAAACTTGGCCATATTTTTACGGCAGTAATTGGTCCCTTGGCTAGAGTCCTAATAGATTCAGTCTCGGGTGATATTAGACGATCGACCTAAATACCAAAGTAGTGATAGTAAGTTATTTGTTTTGCAAGTGCAGAAATAAAAAATAATTACCAAGCATCTTACATATGCGCTCAACCAAGAAGAAAAATGGCATCTCATATCTTGTTCTACTTCTTTGTCTGTTATGTAGGGTCTAACCGACCTCAACTCATCATTATATGTGCTGAAAAACAATGAAGCAACTGTTGATTAGTAGCATAATAGTATCTTATACTATTACATTGAGATGATGTAAACGTGGACGTATTAATTACTTACCCCTCTAGCTTCTCCACTTCATCCTCGTCGCAATTGAGTAATATATACAATTGAGCAGCCCTTAGCTCATCGTCATTCAAATATCTCTTCTTCATTTTTCCCGAGGGCTTTCCGGATGCATTGAATACTTTGAGTATTGCATCATTAGATTCCTGATATGCGTCGTCGTTTCTGGGAGCTTTCGTCCTATTAGTAGCAACATACGGTTTGAAATACGTCGAGCAAAAGTTTGTAATCTCCTCGAGAACATAAGCTTCACAAATAGAGCCTTCAACCCGTGCCTTATTTTTCACCTTTCTCTTTAGGTGATTCAGATGGCGCTCGAAGGGGTACATCCACCGATAACTGACAGGACCACCAACACGTGCCTCATAGGAAAGATGAATTGGCAAATGCTCCATAGAGTCGAAGAATCCAGGAGGAAACACCTTCTCGAGCTTACATAGTGTTACCGCAATGTCCCTCTCTTGCTTTTCTAGACGATCGACGAGCAACTTAGTACAACAAAGATCTCTGAAGAATATGCTCAGCTCTGTCAATGGGTCCCAAACGACCTGCGGTAAGAATTCCCGAAATGCAATCGGAATTAACCTCTCCATGAATACGTGACAATCGTGGCTCTTCATACCTACTAGTTTATTCTCCTTGAGGTCGACGCATCTTTTCAAGTTCGACACGTACCCGTCTGGAAACTTGAGACCCTGAATCCACCTACAAAGTCTACCTTTATCCTCTTTATCCAGTGAGAAAACTGACTTAGGTTGCTTTAACTTTCCATTCTCCTCCTCTATCAAATGCAATGCAGGACGTCTACATATGTCTTCTAAGTCCAACCTGGCCTTCGGATTATCTTTCGTCTTCCCCTTTACATCCATTACAGTATTAATTATGTTATCAAACACATTCTTCTCGATATGCATGACATCAAGGTTATGTCTGATCAGATTGGTGCTCCAATATGGCAGATCCCAGAATATACTCCTCTTCGTCCAGTTATGGGTGCGACCAAATCCGTCACACTTGTACCCCTTAGCAGGCTCTTCGATAGCACTTGGTAAATCTTTTACCTCTTCCCATATCGTGCATCCGGGCCACCTTGGCGGTGGATTGGCCTTCTCCACAACTCCCGCACGAAAAGCATTCCGATTCCTCCGGTACGGATGATCCTTCGGCAAAAATTGTCGATGACAATCGAAGAAGCACGGTTTGCCTCCGTGTTTCAAACGGAAAGCCTGAGAACGGTCCATGCAATACGGACATGAGAGACGACCATGGGTGCTCCATCCCGATAACATTCCATAGGCCGAAAAGTCGTTGATGGTCCACATAAGTGCTGCCCTCATCTAAAAATTCTGCTTCCTAGAAACATCGTACGTGTTGGCACCTACTTTCCACAGCTGATTCAACTCATCTATCAAAGGCTGTAAATACACATCGATGTTCCTCTTCGGATTGTTCGGACCCGGGATAATAACGGTTAGGAACATATACGGAGTCTTCATGCACATCCAAGGCGATAGATTGTACGGAGTGACGATCACAGGCCAACACGAATACTGGGAGCCCGAAAGTCTGAATGGGGTAAAACCGTCAGAGCAGAGCCCCAATCTGACATTATGTGCTTCCTCGGCAAAATGTGGATACTCTCGATCAAAGTGCTTCCATGCTTCTCCATCGGATGGATGATCCAATACTCCTTCGATCTGTTTTCGCCTGTGCCAACTCATGTTTTCTGCAGTCTCCTTAACCATAAACAACCGCTGCAACCGCGGTGTCAAAGGCAAGTAGTGCATCAAATCGGTAGGCTTCCTTGCACCGACAGACTTTCCTCTAACAGTGGCCTTGTAGCGATCAGCACCACAGAATCTGCACGCATCTTCATCCTTGTTGTCGTTGTAGTACAACATGCACCCGTTGTGACATGCATCAATTTTCTCGTATCCCATCCAAAGCGATCTTACCATCCTCTTAGATCGATAGAAGTCTTTAGGCAACTTTGCACCCTCGGGCAAGATCTCTATAATCAAATCGAGCAGTCGATTATAGCATTCTTGCGACATGTTAAAATCGGACTTGATGCTCAATAATCTTGTAACCACCTCCAACGGTGAATGATCCTCACAACCAGGATATAGTGGAGTCCTTGCATTCTCAAGCAACTCCATAAACTTTGCAGCATCGGCATTCGATGCCTCCTCAGCTGCATCATAATTGTCCGTATTGAAACTCGGTCCCGCCGTATCATAATTGTCAGGATTAAAACTAGGCCCCGCCGCATCATAAACCATGTTCACCAACCCGTCGTCGTAAGCATCGTGGTCTTGGACATCCATATACGGCTCCACATAGGGCTCCGACTCCGATGCTAGAGATACAAGTTCTCCGTGCGCGGTCCACTGATAGTAATTCGGCGTAAAGCCCTTCGAGTATAAATGATACGTAACTTCCACTTCTGGATGATATTTCCTGTTGCGACATCTCACACACGGACACTTAATTTTGGTACCGTCCATGTACTGAGGGAACGCCTTGGCGAACTGCAGGAACTGCTGTACACCCTCAATGAATTCATCCCACACACCGCACATGTCATCAGGATGACGGTTGTACATCCACAAACGATGACGCAGATAGTAATTCATATCCATTTCTAGATACTTCTGCAAAAATGACAGTATGTATCATATAAATCATTACATACAGTGGTTTATCACCTAGCTTCATAACTTAACCGTACTATAAAAATCATATCTGATATAATACATACTTTCATTTATCAAAGTCTAAAATAAGCAATATTCATGCTAACCCATCTTAAACCAACTAACCAATACCTGGACACTAAGCTAACTAAAACTAGTATACATAGCTCACTAAATGCAACTGAAAACGGATACTGATACAGTGGGACTTGTTGATACTTACTGATACATGGTTGCTGAAATGACACAGTGCTGATGGTTTTCCTCTTCGGTTGCCTGCTCACTGTTGCAGACCTCCTTCTCACTGCCCACTACAAGGCTCGAGCATGCCATCCCGCTTATTCTAGATACCATCTTAGTACACTCCTATCTAACATCTCTAAACATCACTAACCTACATATCTATATATACCCTATTAATACTTGACTTTATACCTTGCCTGCATCAACGCCTACAATTGCCTGTACTGATACCTCACACAGTCCCTGATACGTATCAGTGTATAAGTAATGATGACTGATACCAAACTGAAACTGAGATGCACTAAGGCATGCCTCTGCACTGCCTAGGGACTGCCCCCAAGCCTAACTGACAGGCACCATTTGGGTGCACTGCTGCAGTGCCCCATGCCAGAGCCCCAAGTCTGTGTCCATGTGATATTAGTGTCTGTGTCCATGTGATATTAGTGTCTGTGTCCATGTGATATTAGTGTCTGTCTGTGTCCATGTGATATTAGTGTCTGTGTCCATGTCAAAAAACTTAATCCTAACCCTAGGTCCTTATCAGTGTCTGTGTCAGTGTGTGTGTGTGTCGTGTCGTGTCTGTGTCACCATCTGTGTGTGTGTCGTGTCTGTGTCAGTATCACATGTGTTCTGAGAGAGAGAGAGAGAGAGAGAGAGAGAGAGAGAGAGAGAGTTAGGCTTTACCTAGAGCTCGAGGAAGAGAAGGGGGATGCCGGAGTAGCCGCGGGGGAGGTCGACAGAGCAGGCGGTCGACGGAGCGGGGGGGGCGGGGGAAATTTTGTTTCGTTTCGAAATTTCAACACATGGGGAAAAACGAAACCGAGCCCTAATTAACCAAATTTTAGCGACGTTTAGCGACGTCAAATAAGGACGTCGCTAAATTAAATTATAGCGACGTTACGGTCGTCGCTAAACACGTTGCTAAATATTTCTAATATAAACGTCGCTATTTGCGTCGCTAAACGTCGCTAACTTAGATATATTAGCGACGTTTAGCGACCAAAATTGAAATTATAGCGACTAATCTTATAAAAACTGAACATAAGTCGCTAAACGTCGTTAAATGTCGCCAATTAGCGACGTCTACCGACGTTTTACATGGAGTCGCTAAATTAGCGACGTTTTTTGTCATGACCCGCACCCGGAAAATCGGGCATGAGTCGTGGGTACGTCCAGCCTACGCCGCAGCATCGGCGGTAGAACGCTGTCTAGGTCAACTATCTAGATAATAATCTCACACAAAAATCGGGCATGACCTCTCCAAAAGGAGGGCAACCACACAATCAAAATATAAACCTGTCAAGATCTCAACTCCAAACGGAGGAGCAAATATCATAATGATAACCACAATATACTCAATCATGAATCTAGGCACGATAAGATAACACAGAGATCTAACAACTATAAAGTCTAACCAACAACAACTACTACAACAACCACAACATCAAATAATAATAATACATCATCCAAAATAATATACAAACAAGGTCTCAATCTAAAACCGGAGACAAATCCGGTGCTAAAAGCTAATAAAACAATAACAAGGTCCTAGTGATCCCGGCTACCAACCCGGAAATTACCCCTAAACTAGAGGGTCCCTGTCTGCACCATCGACAGGCTCAGGTCTATAAAACGTCGGACACCAATCCTCCGGATACTCTGGAAAAATATGTCCAGTCAGGACTGGAGCAAGTATATCTCTAACAGCAGTTCCATTTAAATGATAAAAACTATAAAACAGTTATAGCAAGTAGCAAGAAGAACGAAGCAAGTATGAAACAAGAAAATATGTATAACTGGTGCATAAAGGTAAAGATGCATGGATATCAGAGCAAGATAGTAATAACTGCAAGATACAAGAAATCTACACTAAGAGTAAGTCTGTGCACATGAACGTGTAGTGAGTCCAGCATGAAAAATATGTAGTGAGTCAAGTCCAGAAACATGTAAGTGAGACAAGTCAAGAAATGCATGAGAGTCCAGACTATAAAGAATGAACTCGGTGTCTTTGAAATACTTGTTTCGACATGTAAACGGCTAGGGGTAAGTACGGCTCACCGCGCACTGGGTGCGCGGCTGCTATCATTCCAGATTAGACCAGAGGGAGTAATTCCTGATGATGCCAGATAGGAATGTTTACATGTCTACTCGAGTATTTCCCCGCCCCGACTAATACAAGTGGATCCAAGACAAGACACGCAAATCAAGATGAGTCCAGCCTGTACATGAATGATGCCTGTAGTGATGCCTGTAGGTGATGCCAGTAGTGATTCCAGAATAGAGGCCAGAAACATAAAATGTACGTATCGTAAGTAAATGAATCCAGAAAAATCAATCAGTGTCTCGTGTTGTGCCAGAATAATCAGATGATACTATACTAGAAGCTGAATCATAATAATCATCAAATAATAAAAACTATCAGAGAATGTACTCGCCTGACGTCCTGAGCAACTGGCGATCCGAACTGGTGTCGCAAGGACCTAATGCGAAAAGCAAGGTTAAACAGGGTTCTAATGAGTTAAACAGATATAAAATAATTAAAAAATAGGCTTCTAGGGTCGTTCTAGGTCAAACGGGTCAAACCGGTGAAATCTGGATCAAAAAGTCAACTCTGGGTCCAAAAAGTCAACTCTAGGTCAAAACTAGGTCAAAAGTTGACTTTGGTGGTCAACCGAGTCAACTACGGTCAAGTCTGGGTCAAACTAGGGTGCTCCTGAAATTCTAGGTCAAACCGAGGTCATTAAGCTAGAAAACTCTCAAACTCGCCTCCTTGAGATACCGGGATACCCTCGGTATCCGATACCTCAACCTAGGCTACGCACCTCGCCTAAACCCGCTAAAACCTATGCTAGCACGCGTAAATATATACACATATACATATAAAAATCACTCCAATACTATTCCTAGGCTATTGCTCAAAAACCCCGCTCGAAACCCAATACCTTGGTTATCTTAAGGTATTGAAATACCTCGGTAGCTCAAGGTATTGAGGTTTCGCTCTAAAATCCCTCTAACTAGCTATCTAGCTACTAATTACATACCTAGATATTAATCTAGGCTAGGTAATATAGATATCTACCATATTTATATATATCTAAGTAGGTATCTACCTATATATATAGATATCCACACAAATATACCCAAATACCCAATACCTTACCTTACCTTACTCATAAATATATATATATATAACTATAGGTATATAGATATCTATATCTTAGATAGATATATCTAAGTATCTAGCTATCTACCTATCTAGTATCTAGAAACCTAACTATCTACCTATCAATTACCTATCTATCTATATAATTATCCATCTATTATCTATCTATGTATCTAACTATCTATCTAACTATCTAGTATCTATATAGTACCTATTTACCTAGATACCTATCTACCTATTTAATATCTATCTAGCTACCTATCTAACTATATGTATTCATATATATACATATAGATAGAGATATATATCTAATACCTATCTAGATATCTATATCTCTATCTATCTATCTAACTTATATATCTATTCATATATCTATTTATCTAGCTATTATATCTATCTACCTAGTTATCTATCTATCTATAATCTATCTAACAATCTATATATATAGCTAACTGTAGATATATATATATCTATATATATATCACTCTTTCTCGCCCTCACTAGCTAATGCGAATGCTGCTGCTGCTCGCCTAAGACGCTGCTGCTGCTGCTATGCCTTTGCTGCTGCTGCTGCTGCTGCATAATGTTGCTGTTGCTGCTGCATAATGTTGCTGTTGCTGCTGTGCTATGCTACTGCTGCTGCTGATTTTGCTGCTGCTGCAGCTGCACATTGCTGCTGCTGCTCCCTGTTTCAGCTGGGCACCCCCCCCTCTTATCTTACATACACACACACACACCCCCATATATATATACATATATATATATATACACATCTATATATATATAACTAGATATCTATCTATATATATATATATATATACCTCTCTACACACTCTAACACACACACTAGCACACACACGCACTAATACACACACACACACTCACAACACTATCAACACACACACATAAGCACACACACATATATCTATACATATATAAACACACATATATATATATACACACACATATATATACATATATATATCTATATATATATATATCTATCCTCACTCACACACACTCAACCTCACACACCCTCACACACTCTCACAAACACACAACCTCACACACAAACCCTCCTACATATATATAAATATATATACATATATACACACTCACTCAACTCATATATATATATATATAGGCACTCACTCACACTCACACTCACACACACTCACCTACGCACTAGCACACACTCACACAAGCACTCACCTACACACATACACTAGCACTCACTAACACACTCACAAACACATAACCACACACATATATATAAATATATATACATAAACACACATACAAATATATATAAATATATATATATATACACAAACAACAACACTCACACAACCACGCACACAACACTCAAACAACACGCCCCACTCACGCCCAACGACCCCGACACTCACCAACATCCTAAAATATATATAATATAACTCGAAAACTCTAGTACACACTCCCCGATACTAACCCAACGTGCGCATAAGCCCGAAACGAGGAAACCAAGTCGAAATGGCCGTTCGGTCATTTCGACGAACACGTGGTGCGCGGCTCGAAAAACCTCCTGAAACGCACACCAAACGAACTCGGAATCGGCCCAAAATTTACCCACGCGCTCTACACAATGTCTAGATCCTAGAAAATGCGCTCCCGCGTCGATTCTAGGCCCGTGGCGGAAACGCACACGCACTTAGAATCGGCGACGAAGAAAAGCCCCAAATTCGCCCGAAACGCCCGTTTCTCCGCGACGCGGCTTCCCGTGTCCGAACGGAGACACGCACTCACCCTCACGACTCCCGACAATGTCTAGCTAGGTCCGTCTAACCTAGGGCATCACCCAAAATTGGGCCAAATTCGGATTCCACCCGAAATTGACACAAAACCTAGTGTTAAAGTCTCCAAACACTACCCAACTAGTTCTAACTTCCTCCCACGGGTAGCCTAAGGGTCTAGGAAGGTTCTAAACTATTAATTATACTATATAAAAGTAATTAGCAAGGGAAAAGTTAGGGTTTTACCTCTTGGGAGTTGGAATCCCAAGCCAAAGTCTCCAAATCTCTCCAAATTCACCTCCTACAAGCTCCAAGCCTCAAATCCAAGCTCCAACACCAAATCTAGGCTCTACCCACCTAGGTTGGAGAAAGATCTAGGGTTAGGGTTACATAAAGAAGAAGGAATGGAAGAAAGAAGGAAGAAAAGTGAACTTACTTGAAGTAGGAAGGAGAAAGGAAGAAGAAAAATGAGTGGAGAAGAAGAAGAAGTGAAGAAGAAGAGTGGGGGGGAAGGGGAGCTGCTGTGCTTGCTGGAAATACACGGGTCTGGGACAATGGGAACCGGCCACAAGCAAATATAAGGGTTCCCTAATTCTCCAATGACCAAAATGCCCTCATAACTAAGGTTTTGGGTTTCGGGGTTCCAAAATCACTCAAACTAGTTCCAAATCTCTCCCACTAACCTCCTAAAAATAAAATAAATATTTCTAAGCCCCAAAATAATTCTCACAAGGGTGTGGGCTGGGTCGGACATGGGTCCACTAGGGTCTGACATGGGTCCAGGCTAGCCAAAATCCTAAAACAATTAATAAAAATATAATACAATCATTAATTAATTATAAATACAATTAATTAAAAATAATGCACACAATTAACCAAATTAAAAATTAAAAAAAATACCCGGCTCTGGAAATAGGGTGGTGACAAGCCTATCCTCCTTAGAAAATTTCGTCCTCAAAATTTAAAGTCAATCACAATCTCTCTAGGTTAAACCCCCAACAATCACAGTCAAGAAATTCTACCTAAACAACATACAAGATCAGGGTCCTACTGGTCGTGTTATCACAGTCTCAATCAGGGTTACTACACTATCTACCACAGCACAAAAAAATCTAACAGGTACTAATGAAGCACACCACAGGAATAGAAAAGGACAGGAAGAAGAAACAAGAGACAGACCTGCTAACCCGACATCCGTAGCATCGGCCTCCTCGACCGTCAACGCATAAGCCCTGCCCTGCTGGGGTGTATCCCTCTACTGGTGTGGGGCATGATGCTGTGCCACAGATGGTCTAGCTCCAACTCTCTGATCCTGTGCTCCACCCAATGGAGGTGCAGTAGGGCAATCTCGCATCTGGTGAGCAGCGGATCCACAGAACAAACACACCTTCAGTCTCCTCCTACAAACATCCCAGGTGTGTCCTGCCTTCCTGCAGTAGGCACAAGTGGGCACCCTCTGATCCTAACCCTGTTGCGCTGCCTTCTGCACATAGGGACGCTTAGCTGGTCCCGCACTGCCACTCGCACTGCCTGAATCATCCCTGCCTCTCTTGGACTTGAGCTCCAAGTCATCCTCTGCTCTCTGAGCATCTCCTACTATCTGCTCAAAAGTCGCCTCGCGGTCGCTCCTGGTCAAAGACTTGACCGCCATGACCAAGCCCTTGCGAAACTTCCTCGCCTTGGCTGCCTCGCTCAAGTCATCCACAAATCTGCCCAGACGACAGAACTCTGCTGCGTACTCATCCACCGTCATGCTCCCCTGGACGAGTGCCTCAAACTGGCCCTCCAAAGCACTGAGAGCCACATCTGGGAAAAACTTCTTCTTGAAAAGCCTCTTGAAAGCCTCCCAAGTAAGCCCTGGCGCCGCAATCCTCGTATCTGTACGATACCATGTCAAAGCGAGGTCGAACATCTGACTGCCCGCTGCCTCTATCTGCATACTGTCTGGAATCTGCGCCAGCCTGAAGATGCCCTCGATCTGCTCTATCCAGTCATCCGCGTACAGGATCCCTTCTGTACCACGGAACTCCTTGGGCCGCATCCTCTGAAAGTCGATAATACTGCCCGGCCTCGGATGCTGAATCTGATCTGCCTGTGGCTGATTCTGTGCCACCCTATCCACTGCCGTCATGGCCACCTGGTGGGCGTTCTCAATGCCCAGCCTCATCACATCCACCTGACGGTGCTGCGCGTCCATCATCTCCCTGAAGAATGCAAACAACTGTGCGGCATCTACTGGAGCAGGAAGTGGTGGAGGAACCACCGGAACGACTGGGGTAGTCCTCGGATCGATAGGTGAAGGAGGATCCCCGAGAGAAGCAGATGCTCCCTCAACCGCAGGAGTGGTGAGTGGAGCGGTAGCAGCTGCCTGAATACGAGCTGAACGAGAGGTAGCAGACCTCTCCGAGGCAACTGCTGGAACGGTACGATGGGATCATGTCTTCGGAGGCATCCTGAACACAGATCAAAAGAAGTCAATACGGTGCAAGATACGATATCATCAAAGAAGGACAGTAATATTTCAAAAGAAGCAATTTTAGAATAATTAGATTAGAATTGTTCCTAGTCGTGATTGAGTACACTCTCATCCTAGATCCTAGATCCTATAGCAGGCTCGCAGCAGTACAACTAAGTTGTTGTACCACCACGACATCGCACTAATTGCGAATCGAGACCTGCATGGGGCCGCTACCAAAAACGTGTCACGACCCGCACCCGGAAAATCGGGCATGAGTCGTGGGTACGTCCAGCCTACGCCGCAGCATCGGCGGTAGAACGCTGTCTAGGTCAACTATCTAGATAATAATCTCACACAAAAATCGGGCATGACCTCTCCAAAAGGAGGGCAACCACACAATCAAAATATAAACCTGTCAAGATCTCAACTCCAAACGGAGGAGCAAATATCATAATGATAACCACAATATACTCAATCACGAATCTAGGCACGATAAGATAACACAGAGATCTAACAACTATAAAGTCTAACCAACAACAACTACTACAACAACCACAACATCAAATAATAATAATACATCATCCAAAATAATATACAAACAAGGTCTCAATCTAAAACCGGAGACAAATCCGGTGCTAAAAGCTAATAAAACAATAACAAGGTCCTAGTGATCCCGGCTACCAACCCGGAAATCACCCCTAAACTAGAGGGTCCCTGTCTGCACCATCGACAAGCTCAGGTCTATAAAACGTCGGACACCAATCCTCCGGATACTCTGGAAAAATATGTCCAGTCAGGACTGGAGCAAGTATATCTCTAACAGCAGTTCCATTTAAATGATAAAAACTATAAAACAGTTATAGCAAGTAGCAAGAAGAACGAAGCAAGTATGAAACAAGAAAATATGTATAACTGGTGCATAAAGGTAAAGATGCATGGATATCAGAGCAAGATAGTAATAACTGCAAGATACAAGAAATCTACACTAAGAGTAAGTCTGTGCACATGAACGTGTAGTGAGTCCAGCATGAAAAATATGTAGTGAGTCAAGTCCAGAAACATGTAAGTGAGACAAGTCAAGAAATGCATGAGAGTCCAGACTATAAAGAATGAACTCGGTGTCTTTGAAATACTTGTTTTGACATGTAAACGGCTAGGGGTAAGTACGGCTCACCGCGCACTGGGTGCGCGGCTGCTATCATTCCAGATTAGACCAGAGGGAGTAATTCCTGATGATGCCAGATAGGAATGTTTACATGTCTACTCGAGTATTTCCCCGCCCCGACTAATACAAGTGGATCCAAGACCCGACACGCAAATCAAGATGAGTCCAGCCTGTACATGAATGATGCCTGTAGTGATGCCTGTAGGTGATGCCAGTAGTGATTCCAGAATAGAGGCCAGAAACATAAAATGTACGTATCGTAAGTAAATGAATCCAGAAAAATCAATCAGTGTCTCGTGTTATGCCAGAATAATCAGATGATACTATACTAGAAGCTGAATCATAATAATCATCAAATAATGAAAACTATCAGAGAATGTACTCGCCTGACGTCCTGAGCAACTGGCGATCTGAACTGGTGTCGCAAGGACCTAATACGAAAAGTAAGGTTAAACAGGGTTCTAATGAGTTAAACAGATATAAAATAATTAAAAAATAGGCTTCTAGGGTCGTTCTAGGTCAAACGGGTCAAACCGGTGAAATCTGGGTCAAAAAGTCAACTCTGGGTCAAAACTAGGTCAAAAGTTGACTTTGACGGTCAACCGAGTCAACTACGGTCAAGTCTGGGTCAAACTAGGGTGCTCCTGAAATTCTAGGTCAAACCGAGGTCATTAAGCTAGAAAACTCTCAAACTCGCCTCCTTGAGATACCGGGATACCCTCGGTATCCGATACCTCTACCCGCTAAAACCTATGCTAGCACGCGTAAATATATACACATATACATATAAAAATTACTCCAATACTATTCCTAGGCTATTGCTCAAAAACCCCGCTCGAAACCCAATACCTTGGTTATCTTAAGGTATTGAAATACCTCGGTAGCTCAAGGTATTGAGGTTTCGCTCTAAAACCCCTCTAACTAGCTATCTAGCTACTAATTACATACCTAGATATTAATCTAGGCTAGGTAATATAGATATCTACCATATTTATATATATCTAAGTAGGTATCTACCTATATATATAGATATCCACACAAATATACCCAAATACCCAATACCTTACCTTACCTTACTCATAAATATATATATATATAACTATAGGTATATAGATATCTATATCTTAGATAGATATATCTAAGTATCTAGCTATCTACCTATCTAGTATCTAGAAACCTAACTATCTACCTATCAATTACCTATCTATCTATATAATTATCCATCTATTATCTATCTATGTATCTAACTATCTATCTAACTATCTAGTATCTATATAGTACCTATTTACCTAGATACCTATCTACCTATTTAATATCTATCTAGCTACCTATCTAACTATATGTATTCATATATATACATATAGATAGAGATATATATCTAATACCTATCTAGATATCTATATCTCTATCTATCTATCTAACTTATATATCTATTCATATATCTATTTATCTAGCTATTATATATATCTACCTAGTTATCTATCTATCTATAATCTATCTAACAATCTATATATATAGCTAACTGTAGATATATATATCTATATATATATATATCACTCTTTCTCGCCATCACTAGCTACTGCGAATGCTGCTGCTGCTCGCCTAAGACGCTGCTGCTGCTGCTATGCCTTTGCTGCTGCTGCTGCTGCATAATGTTGCTGTTGCTGCTGCATAATGTTGCTGTTGCTGCTGTGCTATGCTACTGCTGCTGCTGATTTTGCTGCTGCTGCAGCTGCACATTGCTGCTGCTGCTCCCTGTTTCAGCTGGGCACCCCCCCTCTCATCTCACATACACACACACACACACCCCCATATATATATACATATATATATATATACACATCTATATATATATAACTAGATATCTATAAATATATATATACCTCTCTACACACTCTAACACACACACTAGCACACACACGCACTAATACACACACACACTCACAACACTATCAACACACACACATAAGCACACACACATATATCTATACATATATAAACACACATCTATATATATATACACACATATATATACATATATATCTATATATATATATATATATCTATCCTCACTCACACACACTCAACCTCACACACCCTCACACACTCTCACAAACACACAACCTCACACACAAACCCTCCTACATATATATAAATATATATACATATATACACACTCACTCAACTCATATATATATATATATATATATAGGCACTCACTCACACTCACACTCACACACACTCACCTACGCACTAGCACACACTCACACAAGCACTCACCTACACACATACACTAGCACTCACTAACACACTCACAAACACATAACCACACACATATATATAAATATATATACATAAACACACATACAAATATATATAAATATATATATATATATATATATATATATATATATATATATATATATATATATATATATATATATATACACAAACACAACACTCACACAACCACGCACACAACACTCAAACAACACGCCCCACTCACGCCCAACGACCCCGACACTCACCAACACCCTAAAATATATATAATATAACTCGAAAACTCTAGCACACACTCCCCGATACTAACCCAACGTGCGCACAAGCCCGAAACGAGGAAACCAAGTCGAAATGGCCGTTCGGTCATTTCGACGAACACGTGGTGCGCGGCTCAAAAAACCTCCTGAAACGCACACCAAACGAACTCGGAATCGGCCCAAAATTTACCCACGCGCTCTACACGATGTCTAGATCCTAGAAAATGTGCTCCCACGTCGATTCTAGGCCCGTGGCGGAAACGCACACGCACTTAGAATCGGCGACGAAGAAAAGCTCCAAATTCGCCCGAAACGCCCGTTTCTCCGCGACGCGGCTTCCCGTGTCCGAACGGAGACACGCACTCACCCTCACGACTCCTGACAACGTCTAGCTAGGTCCGTCTAACCTAGGGCATTACCCAAAATTGGGCCAAATTCGGATTCCACCCGAAATTGACACAAAACATAGTGTTAAAGTCTCCAAACACTACCCAACTAGTTCCAACTTCCTCCCACGGGTAGTCTAAGGGTCTAGGAAGGTTCTAAACTATTAATTACACTATATAAAAGTAATTAGCAAGGGAAAAGTTAGGGTTTTACCTCTTGGGAGTTGGAATCCCAAGCCAAAGTCTCCAAATCTCTCCAAATTCACCTCCTACAAGCTCCAAGCCTCAAATCCAAGCTCCAACACCAAATCTAGGCTCTACCCACCTAGGTTGGGGAAAGATCTAGGGTTAGGGTTACATAAAGAAGAAGGAATGGAAGAAAGAAGGAAGAAAAGTGAACTTAGTTGAAGTAGGAAGGAGAAAGGAAGAAGAAAAATGAGTGGAGAAGAAGAAGAAGTGAAGAAGAAGAGTGGGGGGGAAGGGGAGCTGCTGTGCTTGCTGGAAATGCACGGGTCTGGGACAATGGGAACCGGCCACAAGCAAATATAAGGGTTCCCTAATTCTCCAATGACCAAAATGCCCTCATAACTAAGGTTTTGGGTTTTGGGGTTCCAAAATCACTCAAACTAGTTCCAAATCTCTCCCACTAACCTCCTAAAAATAAAATAAATATTTCTAAGCCCCAAAATAATTCTCACAAGGGTGTGGGCTGGGTCGGACATGGGTCCACTAGGGTCTGACATGGGTCCAGGCTAGCCAAAATCCTAAAACAATCAATAAAAATATAATATAATCATTAATTAATTATAAATACAATTAATTAAAAATAATGCACACAATTAACCAAATTAAAAATAAAAAAAAATACCCGGCTCTGGAAATGGGGTGGTGACATTTTTACCTGGAGTCGCTAAAAAACGTCGCTAATCCCGCTTATTCTAGTATTGGTCCCACATCGGATGGGGCAAAGCTTTCTTGTGTACATATATTAGTTTCTCTTCTTTGCTCTCTTAAGTTGTTGTGTGGGGAACCCCTTGGGCCACACGCGCGCGCCGCCGCCGCCGTCCGGCCCGCGTAACGGGTGCGGGTATGCGCCCACATCTGCGGGCGCCGAATGCCGATTCGATTTTCTCTTCGGGTTCGGGCTGGGACCCTAAAATTCTTTTTGCTCCTCTTCAATTTTTCATTTATTTTTCAGAACGTTGGAGATTAATTTCGTCAGTTACGAATTGTTTTGAACCGTTATTTTCTTTGTGTCCAGGTTCAATTTTTATTTCTCCTGTGTAACGCCTGAATTAATAGGAGAATTAATTCAGACCGTTACATATGAGTATTATATATTGGACTGATTTCTTTGTAAACTCCATCCAAATTTTTATCGCTAAACTTTTGCTGCCAACCTTCGATTCTGTCAAATCTTCGTCGTCTCTGAGCTCTGGGCATAGCTAAGTCCTGGTCGTTCTCTCCGAGTCGTGTGCGGCGACGAGATACCTGTAGTACGGGGTTTTTACCACTAGGAGCTTCGGGAACGTCTGCACACAGATCCCGAATCAACTCTTAGGGCAGTGCTTCGTGCACGACTTCCCCAGAGGCCGGTAACATCAGTCTTATTTTAATTTTGTATTCACAATTTTTTCAATAAGAAAACGACAATATTTCTAACAATCTAAGAGTTGATTATTGTTATAATTGGTTTTTCTTACTGTTTGTTTAAGTTGATTTATTATAGAAAAATCAATTTAACAGTTAGAATTTATTTACTGTTTGTTAGAATTGATTTAATAGTTAGAACTTTGTTAGAATTGTTACTGTTAGAATTGAACTCTGGTGCTAGAAAAAAAAATTGTTAGCACATTTCATACAGTTAGCACATTTCTAGCAATTGTTAGCACATTTCATACAGTTAGCACATTTCTAGCAATTGTTAGCACATTTCATACAATCCTGTTCTGTTAGCAATTTGTTAGCACATTTCATAATTTTGTCAATTAAAAAAAAATTTTAATCACAAAATTCCTTTCAATTGTAACATACAATTTGCTTAATTTTTTTTTTAATCACTTAGTTTTTGAAAGCAATCTAGGACCAAAAGAAAATAGTTTAGTAAAAGGAAATTACAAATAAAATCTTCAAATCTAAAGTTTCAAAGTAGAGACAAACTCGGACACAAGCCGAAAGGGTCCTTCTGTCAACCGGGTGTAAATAGTCCTAAGCGACACGGTACTTAAGAGTCTTCGGATCGTCGCTAGCTGGAAACCGGCCCCTACAGCTAACCTGAGTTGATCAACACTTGAAAAACTAAAGATTTTAAGATTGATTAGCAAAGACCACATAAACTATTATCTTCGACATTGTTATTAAATAAATTTATTTTTCAGACTGCTATCATGACTGTAAGGAGGAATCCTCTACTGCAAAACCTGCTAAGTTTGATGGCTCATACTTTAAAAGATGGCAGAGCCAAATAAAATTTTGGCTCACGACCTTAGGACTTATTTCTGCCATTGATGGGTCCACACCCATCACAAATGATTCTGATGATACTGAGTCTGACATAGGAGTGTCCACCTCCTCGAAATCAAAAACCCCTAAAGAGATAGACTTCCACTGCTTTCATAGAATACTAAGCGCATTATCTGAATACTTGTATGATATATTTTTTGAATACAAGAGCGCTAAAGAACTTTGGAAAGCCTTGGAAGATAAATACGGTTGTGATGACGCCGGAATAGAAAAGTTTAATTCTTCAACCTTTAATAGGTATTTCATGGTAGATGACAAACCAATGAATGACCAGCTCCATGAATTCCAAGAATACCTTAGGCATATTCAAGCCAAAGGGACATCTTTCTCCAATGAGCATAAAATAGCATGCCTAATAGACAAGTTACCTCCCTCTTGGTCTGATATTTCTAAGGAACTTATCCATACACAAGGAGATCTTACCTACAATCAAGTCCTAAAGAAAATTAGAACCGAAGAACAAATTAGATTGAGGTCTAAGCCTAAGACTGAATCTAAAGCTAAGGTAAACCTTGTAGAAGGCTAAGGAAAACCAAGTCTAATTTTTCTTATAAATCCAAAAAGAATTTCTTCAAGAAGAAGAAAAACTTTCAGCCTAACCACCAAAACCAGTTTGGGGGTGCAACATTTGTGTGCTATGTATTTTCTTGTGATAGTCAATCTACTTTACATCTTGCGCAGAACCCAGTTTTCCATGAGCGCACAAAACGCATTGAGGTGAATTTTTTTTTTTGAGAGATGATGTTCTTGCTGGAGTTATTCTCCCATCTCATGTGCCAATGGATGGACAACTGGTGGATGTTTTCACCAAATCTTTGGGCAAACAACAATTTGAGTTTCTTTTGTGCAAGTTGGGTATTTGTGACTTGCATGCTCCAACTTGAGGGGAGGGTATTGGGATTAAATTGTATCATTAAATTGCATTCATGGTGATTAGCTATATATGGTGATTGGCTGGCTATATTTGGTGATTGGGGTATTGGAATTAAATTGTATTAAATTATATTTATGGTGATTGGCCATGTGACTTAGGCCCCAAGTTGATATGTGGATGTATATATATGTAATAACATGATGAATAAAATACCTATAATATTATCTCCTATCACTTCTTCACATAAGCAAATATATTTCACTTGCGTTCTTCTGCTCTCCACATTTTGTGTTGTAAGTGCGCAAAAGAAAAATATTTCTCTTTGATAATTGCATCTGTAGTACTGTACTATGTATGGATGTCAACCGTCCTAGTTATTAACTTAGAATCATATCATACATCATATATCATACTAGTAGATAAGATAAAGGATTTGTAGAAAGACTTAACTGATTTATTTCTCAAAGAGGGGGTCAATATATATAGGAGGAGGCTAGCCTCCTCCTTACTTTCTATCCAATGTGAGACTAAATAAGTTCCTATAACTCAACACTCCCCCTCAAGGTGGGTGATAGATATCAATCTTTCCATCTTGTTACAAAAAAATGTCAAACTCTCTAGAACCCAAACCTTTAGTTAAACAATCAGCTAACTGCTCCGCTGATTTCACATAGCTCAAAGTCAAAACTTTTTATTCAGTTGCTCCTTGATGAAGAACTAATCAATCTTCACATGTTTGGTACGATCATGCTATACTGGATTATTTGCAATATCAATTATTGATTTGTTGTCACACCAAAGTTGCAGGGAGTCTCCTCTAAATAAATGTATCTCAGCCAACAAGCTCTTCGCCCACATCATCTCGTACATGCTAATTGACATAGCCCTATATTCGGCCTCAACTGTAGACATAGCCACTACATCTGCTTCTTGCTGTGCCAAGATAAAGATTGCCTCCAACAAAAATACAGTAACCTATAGTAGACTTGCGATCGTCGATACAACCTGTCTAATCGGCATCACAGTTGCCTTAAACTCTCAGATGTCCAGAACTTCTGAACCATAAACCCTTTCCTGGACTTTCTTTAATATACCTGAGAATTCTGCGAACGGCCTCCATATGCTACACTCTGGGATCATGCATATATCTACTCACCACACTCACAGCATAAGTAATATCAGGTCTCGTATGACATAAATATATAAGCCGACCAACTAATCTTTGATATTTTTCCTTACTCACCGGATCACCACCCTCAGCACACAACTTATGATTATGCTCGATAGGAGTAGAAGCAACCCTGTAACCCAGTATTTTTGTCTCTAAAAGAAGGTCCAGAGCATACTTTTGCTGATAAAGCACTATACCCTTTCGTGACCTTGCAATTTTAATTCCTAGGAAGTACTTCAACTGCCCCAAATCCTTAACTTCAAATTTCTTTCCAAGTCTTTTCTTCAGCCGTAGGATCTTCTTAGTATCGTCTCCAGTAATTACAATATCATCAACATAGATTGCAAGAATAGTGATACGAGTCTTAGAGTGCCTATAAAATATAGTATGATCTCTATTATACTGCCTATATACCATATCACATATTGCAAGCTTGAATCTATCAAACCATGCTCTCGGAGACTGCTTTAGCCCATACAAAGACTTCTTCAATTTGTATATATTTTTTGTTGCTTGTGAATTAGCAAAGCATGGTGGAATCTCCATATACACCTCCACCTGGAGGTCCTCATGCAAAAAAGAGTTCTTGACATCTAGCTGATATAGTTGCCAATTGAAGTTGGCAGCACATGACACCAACACTCGCAGAGTGCTCATCTTTGCTGCTGGAGCAAATGTCTTGTCATAGTCGATAGCATAAGTTTGGCTATAGCCTTTAGCAACCAATCTAGCCTTATACCTGTCAATCTTGCCCTCTGGAGTCTGCTTAACAGTATAAACTCATTTACATACAATAGCATATTTTCTAGCTGGCAGTGGTACCAGCTCCCATGTGTCATTCTTCTTCAAGGCCAGAAGTTCCTCATACATGACACTCAACCACCTAGGATCTTGCTTAGCTACCTGCCAGTTTTAGGTACAAGCATTGAATCTAATGATGCAAGAAAGGACTTATATACAGGTGGAGTGAATGCATATAAAATATAATGTGCAATGTCAGTATCCCAACTGCCAAACTTAGTTGGAGATTTTCCATCATTGACTATAGAAGTTCTACGAAGCAAGACATGAGTATTAGAAGCATCGGAGGAGGAATTTTTACCAGGTGACTCAGGTGAAAGGGTTGAAGAAGGTCCTGGAAAAGAGAGACTTGGGACATCAACATTTGTGCGTACTGGCCTAGGCACAGAAGGAGGAAGCTTATGTTGTTGTTGCTCATGTTGTTGCTGCTTATGCTGCTGATGCTCCATACATACTCTCAGCTTTCCCTGACTGTCGGCTCCCCCTGAGACACCATCACTCCTCGGTGACTCAAAAGGACATAGAATCATACCAATCACGATGCCACTCTCATTCTTCCCCTCTCTACTAGCATTAGTAGAGCCATCATCGAACAAGGAACTTAACTCTGTCTTCTCCCCATAAAATGGTTCAAACTCCCGGAATATCACGTCCATAATAAACAACCTTCTTTCAGTGGGACACCAACACTTGTATCCTTTTTGACTTGATGAGTAGCCTACAAATATACATTTAACTTCTTGTGGATCTAGCTTGCTCACCATCATTCTGTGATCTCGTAAAAAATATGTGCAGCCAAACACTCTAGGTGGAACAATAAAAATATTAGAGTCCAAGAGCATCTCACATGGTATTTTTATCCCTAATACTCTTGACGACATCCTGTTAATTAGATAAGCTACTGTCATAAAAGTCTCACTCCACAAGAACTTTGGCACATTCATTGTCAGCATCAAAGAATGTGCTACTTCTAGTAGATGCATGTTCTTGCGTGCAGCCATCTCATTCTGAGCAGGAGTGTCTGGGCAAGTAGTTTGATGAAGAATTCCCTGACTAGAGATAAAATTAGCAAAGTCCTTGTTGGTGTACTCGGTCCCATTATCTGTTCAAAGAATCTTTACATTTACTACAAACTTGGTCTTTACAAACGCCGAAAAGTCTTAAAAATATTTATACACCTCAAATTTTTGCTTCATTATATAGACCCAGGTCATACGTGAGTAGCAATCAATGAAGGTAACAAACCATCTGAATCTACTGATGGAAGTAGTATGACACAGTCCCTAAACATCAGAATGAACAAGTACAAATGGCTCAAGGCTTCGAAGACCAACCATTTTATAAGTAGAATGTGTATAATTTCCAAGTTCACAAGAATTACAAAATAACCTTTTTTTGTCACTACAGAAAAATGTATTTTTACGGCACACAATGTGCGCCATAAAACACTTTAGATGACGTATATGCTAACGTCGTATTAGTCCATGTCTACTTTATGCATTATCTCAGGTTCTAACTTATTCAAACTATCAAAAGAATAATGCCCCAATCTACAGTGTTGAACCATTGCTTCTGTCTCTGGCCCTCCACTAATAGTAGCAGCGAGCATTGCAACCTCTCTGTCCAAGTACCAAAGGCCATCACGCCTGATGCCAGTCCCAAGCTCTTTCTAGTGGCCTTCTCCTTGAAAGAACACATATCCCGATCAAAAATAATAGTTTAATTCAATTGATCAATAAGAGAGATAACATAAAGTAAGTTGATCAAAAATGAAGGAACATGCAAGACAGATGACAGTATAACATATAAAGTATAATGGACCGAGCCAGTACCCCTGATAGGTTGGGATATCCCATCAGCAGTCTGAACTATCTCAAGATGCGCATGTTTGCTCGGATAATATATTACAAACTCACTAGATGCACCTGTGATATGCCTAGATGTACCTGAGTCTATGATCCAATCGGTATGAGATTTAGTGGATGCAAGTGCCTGAACCGGGATACTGTTGCCCATATAAGCAGCGTAACCAGTAAAGTTACCAAGGTAGGAAGTGATATCCAGATCCTAAGTGGCATGTCCTTTGCCCTTAGAAATCTAAACCTGAAGCTTGAATTGACGTAGTTCCTCCAGCTTTGTCATCTCAGCTCCAGTCATCTTAGTAGTGGTCTCCTCTGGCACAGCTAGGTGAATAACTCTCCGCCCTCCATGTCCCTTGCCTCCTTGACCTGTACGTCCACCTCTCTGTCCTCTGCCTCCTCGGCCACGACCAGAATTACGAAATTGAGGACAGTTGTAAATGAGATGCCCTTTCTTCCGCAATTATAGCACTCATTGTCATCGCTGATGGGAGCACTAGGAATCACCAATGCCGAGCGGACAACTAGTGAGGTCTCGCCTTCCATTACTTTCTGTCTGATCTTCTCTTGTTCCATCGATGCAATGGCCTCATCCAGGGATAAAAAAGATGGCAGATGACACATTGCTGCCCTCCTAGCCTCAAATTATGGGTTCAGACCCTTGAGAAAATAAGCCACACGCCTACGCTCAAGGTACTATTTTCCAAGGAGAACATCTGACGAGTTTTGCAATGATAGTAGATCATAGTAATCCAAGTCCACCCATAAGCGAAGTAGCTCCGCTGCATACTGGAGTACTGTCTTCTTCCACTGTGTGGTAGCATCAATCTTTTTCTCAACTTTTATCATCATCATAACACTCCCAGTTCCAAAAGTACATCCCAGCCAATGTCGTCCAGACATCAGTTGTACTACAGATCGACTCCACCATCCCATCTATGGATGGAGACACAGAAGTCAGGAGCCAAGAAACCACCAGAGAATTAAAGTGACTCCATGTGCTCCACTTAGCACTTGTCTTATCCTTTGGCTCAGTGCACTCTCCCTTCACATATTTTTTAAGCCCCTTGGTCCGAAGGTTCAACAGCGCCCTCCTATACCAACTTAGATAGTTTCTCGTCCCCTCAAGTTTGATATTATTGGACAACAACTCTATCTTCTTTATTACTTGCGACAGTTCTGGTGCGGGCACGACTGCCCTACTGGATCAGGTCTCTTCTAATTTGGCCTGAAATACCCTGGCCATCCCCTCTAATATCTCTTTCAACTTATGACTAGTCACAGGTGTTCCCATCTCCACAGTTGCACACAAGGAGGAGGTCAAACACAACTCAAACACGTGTCGTGCGCCTACATGCGATCACGACTTTCTCCATCTATCTGGACACCCCCAAACTCATGTTCCATGAGAAATTCACGATGGATTGAACTTGCCAGAAAAAGGGCTAAAAATAGAGATTTGTGCAAAACTTTCTAGGAAGTATGTTTTTTAATCTTAGAACCCACATTGAGATCGAAATCAGAGGATCACACAAGAGTTCTTCTCTGATTATCCATGATCCAACGACGGGTTTGACGACACCCGCAGAAAAACCTGCAGGGAACGTCGACGACATCCGAGGGTGGGACTCAGGGGGAAAGGGAATTCTCCTTTTTTTGAATTTTTTTTATTTTTTGGGATAAAAATACAGAGCTTTGGCTCTGATACCATGTAAAAAAGACTTAATTGATTTTTTTTCCAAAGAGGGGGTCCATATATATAGGAGGAGGCTAGCATCCTCCTTACTTTCTATCTAGTGTGGGACTAAATAAGTTCCCATAACTCAACAGGATTTCTTCAAGTTATTCCTATGCCATATTCAGAAGAGAGCATAAGATGGATACCATAGGTATCAATCAGCATGATAAATAAATATTGCAAAACAGAAGATTGATGATGAGAACACCTGTTGCTTCTTTCTTTTGATATGTTTAAGTTAACTTTATCTGGTATTCTAATTTAATAAGAGTCCATTTGGGATTTATCTACTAGGTACGAGTTCTAGTTTGGGTTTGAGATTTATTTGTGATCTCCTTGTAATTCTTCTGCTTCTTGAGATTTGTAAGGGACCGGTTCTTAAGGCAAATGAACCAGTATATTCACATTGTATCCATCTTATTATTTTAAATATGGATTGAGATTTGTCTCCGTGACGAAATCACCACATATACACGTGTGGTATGTGATTTGGCTTTGCATAGCAGGTTGTGGTCCATTTTCTTCTTGTAATGAAAATTTTGGTGGTCGATGCTTGATTTTCGTTGTGCGTGTTTCTGAATCCCGACAAGTGATATCATATTTTCCATACCCGGTTCGAGAGGACGAAGATACAACCATTGCAACGAAAAAGATCAACTCCGGTATAATCCATGTTATAGCGATGCAGCACTGCAAATTGGCATGTAGCCTCATACCGGCAGTTGAAAATAACTCACAAAAGTATGCTTAGACCTTTAACACATAAACTGAAATACCCAGTCAGTATTGTAAAGAAAGACGTATCTGGGAGAGCGATATTTAAAATTTTATCGATACGCTATGCTAGTTCATGCGACATGAACTCTTTCGTATTTGTACTACGCATCCAATATGCAGATCTGTTGCATGCGAACTCTTTCACACACACATGACCAAGTGTTTTTTTTTTTTCTTTTTAAAGATCTTAGGATAGATCTAGGTTCATGATAGATTTAATCTATCAATGAGTTTACATTATCACGCTCATTAAGATTTCTCTTGTTTAACATGTAGAACATTAGGCTCAGGACACAACTTCATCAAGATTTGTTTGTTCAAAATCTTTTGCGTGGATAAGGAATATCCCTTTTTCTCATAGAGTTAATAATAAAATTCATATTGTGTGACAGTTCATATTATATCTGTACAGAGCTGGTTTTTAATATAGACATTTTTCTAAAGTGCAATTTCAGGGAGCTATTTTTTTCATTAAATATTGGGGATTGTGTTTTTTGTGGAGTTTGTCTTAGTGTAGGTTTATAGGTTTCTTTAAGAGTTTAATTTGAGGTTTATTTGGAAATTTTGGAAAGGGTTGATTCTGTTCTTCTTATTTGGGTATATATAGATTTCTTGTTTTTTAGTTTAGAGTTTTGTTTTCATGTTCTTCTATATAATATATACTCTCTTTTTTTTATGTTCTTCTATAGACTTTATATATGTGCAGATATCCGATCTGTTTGATGTTGTTCAGTCAAAGTTGATTTGTTGTGTTGAATTTGTCATTTTTATATGCAATTGTCTACCTCTATTTTTAACCTATTTTAAACTTTGGGACCGACTCTTATATATCAACTTTGGGGACTGACTCTTATTCTTCCTTACTGCTATGCATAGCAAGAAAAACTGCCGAGATACACACTGAGTATATCTATTGATTAAATTTAGGGAGGGTATCTGTTTTTTTTTAAAGTAGGATACTTATTGATTAAATTTAGTTTGATTGTGCATTTTTTTTCCATTCGATTCTATTACGATTGTATTTTCTGGTTGACAATGGATGCACAACACAGATAGATACATGAAGAGTTTGCAAAGAAGTTCAAGGACGATAATATGCAAAAAATAAAAGAGAGGATAATTTGGGGTAAAAACACACATATACTCAATGGATGGGCATTTAGACCAATTTCCAACTTCATAATCTAGATACAAGGATAATTATTTGGAGAAGAAGAAGAAAAAAAACACATACTCAAACAGGTGGGCATCTACCTATATGACCAGTTTTACCTCTCTTCAAGCATCTACCTATATGACCAATTTTACCACTCTTGAAGGATGCAAAGCTTTCCGCATACAAGGTCGACAACATGCAAGGGAATTTCTCCTTGTAACCCCATTTACATTCTTGAAAACGGTAAATTTCTTGGAAACTTTCGCTTTTAGGATCGTAATAAAAGAGCAAGTGCAAGCCTCTACTTGTAAACAAGATTCTCCCATCCTCCTCGATCATCAAGGGCTCAACTATGTAACCCCTCATCGCCAGATAGGAGTTGTAGGAGATGTCGATCGTGTATTCCTTCACCCAGACACCCTTGAGTAACCAAATGTCTGCTCGACGCCTACATTCGCTAAACTGCACCCAGCACAAGAACCCGTTCACCTCCCTGAGCAAACAATAGTAGTATTCCGACATAGGAGCGCGACGACACGGGTGTACACCCGGGATCACCGACCAATCCTCCGCCTCGAGATCGAATCGAGCTATGCCGCCAAAAGGAGAGAGCGACAACAGGTGGACGAATCCGTTGACAACGGCAATGTTGCACATACCGTGCGTGGAGAATAAGAGCCTGAAGGGCGGCGGGGTCTTAGTTGCCCTCCACCCCCCGGAGCCGCCTACCGTCAGGACCTCGCAAGAAGTGCCCGTGTCCGTGTAGAAAACCAGCACCTTGTATTCTCCGGTGGACTCGGCGTAGCCTATTGTCGCGACGACATCCTTTCTACGCCGGCGCACGGGAACCTTGATGTCGGTCCACTCTCCCGTTGCAGGGTTCCAGATGCGGATCACGTACCGACTGGACAACAGTACGAGGCCGTGGCATGCCGACACGTCTTTGCGCAAATCCCTCATGTCGAGGCCCAGGTCGGCAGCCGAGCGGCCCGAGCCCGCTACCCTTCTTTCTCCGTGCTCGACGTCCGTCTTCATAGTGAAGAAAGGAATACGGTTTGTGTTGTAGTCAGGGGTTATTACGAGGAGCGTAGGGTTTTGTTCGGACCTCCGCCAATGGAGTCGTAGGAAGTCGGGATCGGAGAGAAGAAGACGGTACCATGACTTGGAGACGCAACGGAACTTGCAGAGCGTCTTCACGGGAAGACGGGGGAGGATCTCCCCCGTGATGATATCAGAAGAGAGCCCGCGGCATCTTCTTCCGGCCATAACTGCGTATAGGGGTTCTTTGTCTCTAGTACTTATTAGTTATGTAGGGTTTGGTATGGGGAGGATGTATGAATTAATATATAGATTGGCGGACTTGTGCTTGGCTAGGATAGGATAGCTAGGTTTCATAAGTCCCAATGTGGATTTGATCCTATCTCATCATAATACTTAAATCCTAGTTATATTAGGTTTTGTCCTAAGGATAAGTTTAGTATGGATTTTATTCTATGTAGATATTTATTTTCTTATGAATCATATTATTTATTTAAATTGATTATATATACTATGCGTGCAACGTATAAAAATATATGTTATTATTAAAAAAATTAGTTAAATTTTAAATTATATTAAAATATTTTAAATATGGTTTGAATATATTTTAATTATAATTTGTTATAAATATTTTTTTGAAGATTCTACATATTTTAATTAGATAATACCATATAGTTAGTTTAAATATAATTTAAATTTTAAATATATTTTATTATTTGATATATATTTTGGTTTTTTTAATTTTTTTTTTCAACTACGTGAGAAAAGAAAACAAAGCCCGTACTTATATATATATATATATATATATATATATATATATATATATATATATATATATATATATATATATATATATATATATAATTATTTATTTAAATTGATTATATATATATATATATATAATATTTTTTCATAAGAAAAAAAAATCTTTCTAGTTTCACTTTTTTCTCAAAAATATTATCATATACTTTAAAACTACTCTAATATAGTTAATATGGAAGTTCTAACATGTCAATGTATATTTAGTATATACATATAGACAACCCACTATATGTTGTATCTAATTATAATGAGAAATCCATATGAAAAGTAATTACATAAAATTAATGATAGCTATTCAAACATGGTCATATTTAATTTGTTTGGCCTTAAAATATTTGTACCTGTCATATTTGACCTTAAAATATTTGTACAGTAAATATTTTACAAATATATGTATATACAATAAATGTCTTACAAATAAAAGTACGTACAAATGGCCTTAAAATGTTACAATAAAAGTAATAATAAAATGTTTGTACCTAAAGTCAAATAAATCAAATGGGGTTGTAACTCGGACGGGCTAAACCGAGTCCGATCGAGTACACGCGTTAATGGTTTGGATTAGATTTGAAGATACTTGGGCTCGAATTCAGGTTAAAATATTTGAATCCAATTAATCAAAATTTGGATTGGACTCGAATTCATATGTCGGATAACCCAAAGAACTCAGAACCATATATATATATATATATATATATATATATATATATATATATATATATATATATATATATATATATAAACCCTTCATCTTATAAAGCTGCACAAAACGCAAAAAAAAGGGGAGCACAAAACGCACACACCCCCCAAACAGGGAGGCAGCGACAGAAGCAAAACTAGCCAAAAGTAAACCGACTTTTTCGTCTAAAGAAGAAGTTTCCCCAAATAGTGGCTAAAGTGAGAATTTTTGCAAAATTACAATTGGCGGATATATCGCCAACTGAGTTAGCGAGTTGGATATTCAAGGGAAGACTAAGTTGGCGGCTGATGGGATAGCCCACCAACTGAGTTGGCGGCTGATGGTAATATGGCTAATAACAAATGGCTGATAATACCTCCTGGATATAAAAAATAGTCGTTTTGTCTGTTTTGTCTGTTTTGTCTCACCAACTCGGTCGGCGAATAATTACCCATTCTGCAACGTTATGCAACGGCTAGTAACCCATTGCCCCCTTTATAAACACCAGCCATACCATAGTTTCATTCATCTTCATCTCTCTCTCTCTCTCTGTCAGTCTGTGTCACGCCCCAGTTCCAAAATACGTAGGACCAGGAATATGTGACACGCCAGCTATGCATTCGAACAGACTCTGGTCTGACTCGAATACGTATAAGCTGTAATATAAAGGGCACTATCTAGAATTTTCCATAAATATAAACCTCTATGTCTCAATCCACAATGTACATCAGTATACAAGAAAGAGCTAAATGTGCTAAGGTCGGCCGCCTAATAACACACTAACTCGAATAGACTCGAGAAGAAGTATGAGTCTACAAAACTAGGCTACAACAGCAGATGAATAATCAATGTAAAATAATCATAATGCCGGTAGATATAATGTGAGTACCTGGTACCATGCTCGCAAGATATGCCACTCCATCGATATCTCCAAGTGCTCCGTAATCTTCTATGCTGCAAAATTGGCAGGGAACCAGGTCCGCAGAGGGACGTAACAAGGTACAGAAATATAGCAAGCCAAATAAACATAAAGTACAAGTGCACGACAGGGTACTCTATCATATCCATACTAGTGTGACACAGTTTAAAGACAATGTTCGACGCGTGGGCTTTCTAATATAAAACCGCAGCTCCGAACACAGAGACACACGGGTCGTACCGTAGCTCCGAGCACAGAGACACACGGGTGTTACCACTACACTATGAAACAGGATCACTACATATACATATATAAGCGCGTGCAGAGTAGCCCAAACGTCTAGTAACTGTCTTCTCCTTCCCAAGCGGTCAACGATTGTGCGTTGAACCTGAACCTCTAACTACAGTCTCAACACATGGAAATAACTCAACAGACGCGACCCTAAGGTCGTCCCAGTCTCTGGTCATGATGTCAGTATCAGGATACAGGAATCTGGCACGAACACAGTGTATGAGTGTGTCCTGGGGTATCGATGTACTCTGGTACGTGCATCGAGGTGCTATGAAACATCAATAATTATTCTAATACGTTAAGTCGAATGTCAACACCCGGTTGTGAACCGGACTCGGAATATCGAACATCAATGTAAAATACGCGCACAATGTACAAAAAGAATAACAATATCTGTAAACTAAAATACGGGGTGGCAAGGTACACTTGCCTGCGTGCGGCTGCTGATGACGGGGATCGGGTACCGCGTCCAAGTCCTCAGGTCCCGCAATACCTAGTGAAGGGATACAAACCAGAATCAATAATCTACTTAAGACAGACAGGTGTGCTACACACAGCTACATCTAGACTCAGTCTTAATAATTAACTATTCATTTACCGTCCTCGATCTTTGACTCATGATCAGATAATATACCTATTCCAAAATAAGTCACATGTTCCCCATGTCCATCATTCAAATATATTTTAATATATTGATGACGAATAATCCTCAAGTTCACCATTAGACCTTAATCTCAGGTCATTATTTTCCACATTCACCATATTCATCATTTGCCTTAGTCATCATAAACCTAAAACACATTCACCTCTTCAACATGAACATTAAGCATCTCTAGGCACACATGATTATTCATACTTCACAACAACTACACAATAATAATAAATACTAACCCTAGCTAAATCTCCACATCCGTATATATGCCAACAATATAACCATCAAACCCTATCAACCATATCTACATATATGCTCAAAACCCTACAACATATACTACATTGAAACCTAAACCCTAGCTAGTATTAACACATGAATATGTAAATGAATCCCTATTTAAAACCATATTAAAAAATCTAAAAATTAAAGACAATAGAGGGGAGGGTCGACCTTGCCGATGTCGACGGAGTACGGCCGGTGGTGGTGAGATGAAGGTGGTATGAAGAAGGAGGTGGTGTACGAATCAGCGGGGGAGGAGTCCGCTGCCGGAGCGGGACGCACGCGGGAACCGCACGCTGCGGTGGCAGCGGCCGGAGCTGCTCAGGCCGCGCGGGTCGGGAGCAGCTCGGTGCTGCTGGGAATGGTCCGGTCGGGGGGGGGGGTCGGGATGCACAGGTCGGTGGTGGTGGTGAGACGGGAACTCTGGCCGCGGAGGAAGTCGCACAGCGAGGGTCTGCTCCGGTCTGGAGCTGCTGTGGGGCGGGGACGCACGGAGGGTTGCCGGCGTAGGCTACAGCGGAGCAGCTGCTGCGGGGTGGGGTGCCGCCGCCGCCTGACCGGAGTTGGCCGGAGGGGTCGGCTCGGAGGGAAGTCTCAGTGAGAAGAAGAGAGGAGTAGTAAAGGAAGAAGAAGAAGAATGAGTAGGGAGGGAGAAGATGTTTGAGTTTCTTCTTGCATGAAGAAATAAATGAAGGAGGAGAGAGAGAGATTTTTGGGATTAGGGCCGGTAGGTTTGGTTGAGGGTGGGGTGTGAGAGCCACTTTATAGGGGAGTGTGTAGGTTTGAATGGAGGGTTGGGATCATTCCTTGTAGATTGGATGGATAGGATTTTACATGAAGAAGAGAGGGGTTTCTTCATGTGAGGAATAGGTGGGTGAGATTGGGACCCTATATTGGGACCCTCTCAATTATTCATGACCAATAGGATGTTGCCAACAATTTAATAATTGCGACTAAGTCCCCGTAAATTTAGGAATTTGCATGGACACATGAAATGACGCAAAAATTGTGGAGAAAAATATATTTAAAAATTGTCATAGTGAGGGGGTGTTGCGCGTTAGGCGCGAGTCTAATTAGAAGGGCATTGGGATTAATTTAGAATTAAAATAGGATTTACAAAGTTGATAAATTCTGATTTAAATAGAAATAAAGCGTCCCGCGAATTTAATTTAATTGGGGCCCGCGAGGTCAAAATCTGGAAATGACGCAAAGGCCAAAAATGGTGGAAGCTTGGAGTCAGTCTTGGACCCTTTAGTTGGTCCTGCTCAACGGGTTAAGTTGGTACCCCAAAATCGAGGGTAACGACACAGGTGTCCGACACGGAATTAATTATGGGTTACGATTTTCGGAATGTTGCGCAATTAATTTAGAGCACACAAAAATTGATTTTAACAGTCAGAAAAGTCCAGTGCCTAATTTGGCGAGTTGAGTCGAGAGTACAATATTTGTACGGAATTTATGGGCTGTTATTGGGCTCCGAATAACTAGACAAAGATAGGGTGCGCCAAGGGTTTAAATTAATTGGATTAAAATTCCAGGTAAATTTTCTCTACTCTAAACCTCAACATCTGCCATCAAAATTTTCCAAAACCACTCTAACTATCTACAGAATAAATCGAGGGGGTTTACAGTCTGCCTCTAACAAAATTTCTCCTAGCCTCCAGCACTCTCCCGTTCTCTCTGCCTCTCATTTCAGCGTGTAGCCAAAGTTCTTTTCAGCTTCTTCAAGCCAAAGTTCTCCGTCGTCATTGATCGTAGCGTAAGAATAGTATGCTCGCACGGTGGTACAATAAATGAGTTAAATTACGGAGGAGAAACCCAAAAATTTTCAACTTACTCGAATATTAGTTTTGACAATATACATAATCTTATTATTGAACGTTGTTCTATTCATTATGATTTTATTCTAAAGTCTATTTTGGGTCCTAATTATTTTTTGATATATAATGAAGATGTATGAAATTATATTCTTGAGATTAATTCACAATCATGGTATATAAAACTTGTTGGAGTGAGTGGAATTTCCAACCTATGTGGAGAATACTCAGGAGTGCGACGAGCGACATCCGTGTGTCAAAAAAGCTCGAAAAGTGCATCGAGCGTCGTGTATTGGAACATTTATGGAAAGCAAATATTATATTGGATTTTCAACTTTGACTTTAATTATATATTTATGATTGGATCTTTCATATATTAACTTTTCATATAATTGGATTTCCAATTTATGGTAAGCTTATTTATGATTTGATTTCCATTAAAAATATGAATGAATGTAATTGAATTTCCATAAATATTTTTGGCTTCCATATATATATTTTCATATGAAAATCCTAATTAATGCAAGGGTTTATATAAAGGCTCATGCAATATACAACAACATGAGAAAAAAATAAGAGAGAGAAAAAAAGGTGGCAAGAGTACCATTACAACTTTGGAGAGGAGAAAGAATGATTGGAGACCGTTTTGGAGAAGGAGATCAATTTGAGGTATTTCTCATTATCTTTTTTCTTTGTGGTTGTAATCTATTTTCTGTTCCAAATAGTTGCGGTGATCCGTGTTGGATAGGTGAGGAGCTTGTAGAGGGTGCAATTTCTTTATTCCATTAGTGTAGGTTCTTCAGGGTTGGACTTCGATCGTCCCGTGGTTTTTTCCTTCTAGGTTTTTCACGTAAAAAATTTTGTGTCTGCGATTTGTGTTTGGTATTTTTTGGTTTGTGCATTTTTCTCGGTTCTCTCGCAGGTACTCTCTGGTTTGGGAAACGGTTTCCGCGTTTCGTTTCCAACAATGTGGTATCAGAGGCATGTTCTAAAATTTCAGAAGGGTGTCAGGAGTTGACAGACAAACTAGGGAGGATAGATGGACGCGAAGCCGGTGCGCATGGTAAACCTGAACGGTACCAACTATCATTATTAGAGGAGCAAGATGAAGGATCTACTATTTGTCAAGAAGCTGCATCTACCGGTATTTGCTTCCGAGAGGCCCAGTAAAAAATTTAAAGAGGACTGAAAGTTCAAGTATATATAGGTGTGTGGGTACATCGGACAATTCATTGACAATAACGTGTACAACCACGTTGCCAGTATTGAGCACGCGAGGACAATGTGGGATAAGCTGGAATCTTTGTATGCGAAGAAGACCGGGATAAATAAATTGTTCCTGATCTGGATGATGATGGGTCTGCGGTACAAAGATAGGGCGTCCATTACGGATCATTTGAGTGAGTTTCAGGGCGTGGTTGACCAGCTATCCTCGATGGGAGTCAAGTTCGACAACGAGGTTCAGGAACTATGGCTGTTGTGTACATTGGAGATATGCATTACAAAGACGAGTGCAGTTCTTGTTCTGAAAGATGTTCGTCATGTCCCTGATATCTGTTTCAACATATTGTCGGTTGGAAGGTTGGATGACGATGGTTTCTTCAATCTCTTCAGGAACAGTCACTGGAAGCTTTCTAGAGGTTCGATGGTGATTGCCAGAGAAAATAAGAGGTCCGGACTCTACTATATGGAAGGGAGAACACATGAGACACATGAGGTGAATGCAGCTACTGATGCGTCTACTGAGTTATGGCACAGGCGGCTCAGCCACATCAGCGAGAAGGGGATAAACTACTTGGTGAACAGGAAGATGATTCCAGGACTCAAGTCTACAAAGATGGAGAGGTGCACACACTGTTTGGTGGGGAAGCAAAATAGGGTGTCTTTCCAAAGTCACCCAAGTTCAAGGAAGTCGGCGTTTCTCGAGTTGGTTCACTCGGATGTCTGCGGTGCTATAAAGGTAAAATCTATTAGTGGTGCTTATTACTTTGTGTCACGACCCGCACCCGGTATAGGGGCACGAGTGCGTGGGTACGTCCAGTCTACGCCGCAGCATCGGCGGTAGAACGTTGTCTAGGTCACAATGTTATCTAATCATTCTCACACGAGCATCCAACTCCATAAGGAGTCACAGATAGCACAATATAATATGAACAATACTCAATCATATAGCTAAAGTACGATAAGATATCGAAGAAATAAATTAACCAAATTTGCAACACAAGTCTAAATAGAATAATCTAACTCAACAATAATATCCAAGTCTCAACAAAGTATGTAGCAGTTCTATATCAATGATATAAACTATGTAGCAGTAAATAGATAGAAATATACAAGATACATATATATGTACGAGAGATATACAATAAAGAAAATACTGGAAATATTGTAAATAAATACGGGAAGGAACAATATGTCATTGAAGAAGAATACTATGACTAAGTACTCAAATCTTTAACATGTGACCGGCTTGGGAACTTGTACACGAGTACGGGCCTGGCTAGTCATACGTGCGGTGTATGACCAACACTAACATGAGAACAAGACTTGTACATGAAGGGTATGATCACATATCTACACTAAAATACCCTCCACCCCCGACTGGTATAGTAAATCCAACCATGGTACGCTATGGCACGGGATTCTCTAAGAAGGTAGCAAGTCTCCTCGAGAATCAGTGTCTGTACATGCACAAGATAACCAATGAAACAAGACTTGTACACGATACACCATATACAAGGAATAACATCTCATGACGAGATCCGAATATACCAATCCGTGTAACCATCGTGTCAAGAAATATAGATATTGTAGAAGCATGAAATATGCTGGAAAATTGTACGCGTATTATACAGATCAAACTCCCCAACATACATGAAGTCAGCGTAAAGCAGAGCTACCAGGCTGTGTGGCGTAAAGCAGAGTCTCAGAGCTGTACGCGTAAAACAGAGCTTCAAGGCAGTATGGCGTAAAATATGGCTTCAAATCTATCCGCGCAAAGCAGTGCTTCAAGACTGATCCGCGTAAAAAGTTGCTTCACCCTCCTGCATAAAGTTCAAAACACGTTTGTTTTTAATGCAGCGTAAAGTTGTACGAGGAACTCTTCGTATTCCTCGGATGAATTTGTCAGACAAAGCAGTGAACCTGACTCCTGACAAAAGTACTGCACGATGATCGAGAGGACAGTTGTGATGATGATTTTTGCACAGAGACCCAGGTTGTCGTTTAGCGACATATTCTTGATACAAGTCGTTTTTACGCATTCAAATAATACGCTTGCCTATTCTACATGGGCATAAAGGAGTTTTACGCTCAAGATAAAGACAAAGTCAGTCGCCACGTCAAAAGCTATTTCCTGCACAGAGCTCGAGGCATATCTCTGCATTTAATACACGAGATGGGGGCATATCTCTGCATTTAATGCACGAGATTTGGTTCTATTCTTCAGATTTTGACATGACGGGAAAAAGCTAAAACTGTGACTAATACGTTCACATCACCATCCTTGCATTTTACGCCAACCAGGCTATTTTCAACTATAGGAGTACGCCGTATGCTATCTCCTCGAAATACGCCAACTCGGCCATATTTGCAAAGGTATGTGATAAGGCTATTTAGCCCAGAATACGCTCAAAACCTCAGTCATGATGGATAATTGGCTATTTTACGCTGTTTATCTATTATTCATGAACCATCAAGTCTTACGCAGAGTATGGCTTATACGCCAACAAGACAGCTATTTGGCTTTTACGCCAAGGAGACAGCTATTTGGCATGGTCTTTGATTTCGAGTAAGAGAACAATCTTCTTCTCTCTTGTAAAGCATCAGTTTTTGTGATCCTCTTGTTTCTTTATTTCTACATTATCTACCTCTATTTTAACTATTATATATAAACTTGGGGACCGATTCTTAACTTTGGGGCCTGATTCGCATAGCAAACAAAACTGTCGAGATATACCTATTTATTAAATTTAGGGTAAGTATCTGAATTTTTTTTTTAAAATAGGATACCTACTGCTTAAATTTAGTCTGATTTTTTTTAAACATGGGTTGGCAATATTAGATGCACAATACAGATAGAAAAATGAAGAGTTTGCAAGGAAGTTCAATCAAGGACGATAATTTCGAGTAAGTGAAGGTTACATCCGTGTTATGGTGCATATGCATTGGAGGTGCACCGTACTGTTACCCCTATGATGATCCAAGAGTTGAACAAAAGTTTGAAAGGAGGATGACAAGCCCATGTTTCTCGCAATTCCGATGAATGAACAAATCATAGTAACTGTTATGAAGTAAAGTGAGGTAAACATAATCTTAATTTTCGCGTGATGATCAAATTCAGTGGGATGAGATGCTATCTACTCTGAACCAAGTTGGGTACCAGGAAGGCAAGCGATACTCTTATCGTCGCACTATTTATTCCAAATTATTCTTCCTAAAAAAAACAAAAATCATGCACATATACCCTCTTCTCCTTCTCTATCACCACAAGTCTCTTTGGTAGAGACCCGGAGCGTGACTCCCTTGTTCACATGTTGATTGGTGGTGAGGAATTGTAGTAATTAATTACCATCCAATGGTATTGCAGTATATGCCATTGGAGGTGACCCAAGAGTTTGAACAAAATTTCGAAATGAAGATGGCAGGTCCATGTTTCTGGCAAATTCAATGGTTAGGAAAGAAATCAAATTACCTACTGTAAATGTAAAGCAAAGTGTGGTCAATAATATCAGTAATCTTAAAGAACAAGATATGTTTGGTGGTGATAATCAAATTCAGTGGGATCAGATGCTAGCTAATTTGGACAAGTTGGGGATAGGGATGCAAGAAGTAGAATTCTTCTTAGTGATATTAAAGTTACATTTGGGAGTAAAAAAAATGTTGTTTTCTCAGGATGAATTGCAAGTTCTGGATTTGCTGAAGCTTGCTTCTTATTGCTATGGGTATTGGATATGAAGGGGATTAAATTGTAGTCACTGGGATAACTTCAAAGAGGGATTTGGTGGTTCAGTTTTGATTGAATTGGTAGGAATCTGACTCTCGTTGTTCAGTTCAATTGGAGTTAGAACTGGTTTGCTCGACTTAAGTCAGCTTTTATGCCCGGGTTGCTTATACAGGATTGATTAGCTACATGAACATTCTAGCAAAATATGGAAAGGGATATGCTTGAACTCTTGTCTATTGACTTGCAATTGCAAAACTTTGTATTCATCTATCAATTGAATCGACAATATTGTGCACACAGATGATTGCAATTATTTCATATATATGCTCTTCAAAAAACATTCTATTATTACTCCTTTTATGTAATCTATGAAACACTAATCTTGTGTTCTTACTGGAATTTGTGATTTCTGTTGTTTTCTAGCTGCTATAATTTTTATGCTGACCATTTTGAAAACTTTTTCTTAACTTGGATTCCAGCAGAAAGTGAGATATATTTGTTAAAACATTTTTTCTTAAATCTCCACTTCTCTAGTTATCTATCTTTGGCCTTTTTATTGTTCCATAATATGTTGTGTAGATGGATCAGTAGTTCCACAATATGTTGTTACACTCTGTGGTGCTGATGGATCAATAGTTTCTCCGTCATCCAAATAGCTCAATTTGTTTTCTACATTTTGCACTTTAATGGCTTATTTATAGCATACTGGCATTTTTTATTTTTTTTGTGTCTCTGTATTTATGCCTGGTTATCAGAAATTGAAAATTTTATATATGATTGAGAAGTTCATAATTCAATACAATATTGTTTGATAGTTCCATTTTATTATTACTCAAATCAACACAACATGTAAATTACCTAATAACTTTTATATACCAAATTTACCAATTTTTTCCAGCTAATTTTAACTGCATAAATACTATTTAATTCTATATTTATTTACAAGTTCTTGAGATGCATTTAACTCCATATTTGTTCTTAGTTTAGCTTTTCTAACCTCATAATTATCTTGTTGTCTACTACTGTAAGTACATCTTTAATAAAGTTTTAGTGACGTTTGTAAGAAACTCTAGAAAAACTCCATCACAAGGGGTATGAGACCAAATATCATGGAAGGCAAACTTAATAGTTAATACAACCAAGTACTTTTTTACCATTCCATAATAATGACGAGCATATTATTCCAAGTACACCAGGAATACTCACAGAACATTAATTCAAGGATGAATACAAAAATAGTTGATACTAAAGAAAACTGATGGAAAAAAAAATTGAATAAAGTACATTAGCAAACACATCAATCTAGCCAGCAATCTTGTAGGTAGGATTCACAAGGTTATCAAGGCCTGATACAACTTGAACTGATTCGATGACATCTCCCACCTTGAGATCTGCCAAGTAGTCCTCATTCTCTGTAACATAGCCAAACACTGCATACCGCCCGTCAAGAATATTGGCATTGCTTGGTGTCAGTTCACTCTCTTTCAGAAGCCAAAACACTTGGCTGGATGCAGAATTGTCTTCAAACTCCTGTAAAATGGAATAGTGTTTCAGAAACATCAGCACTCTGACTAATAGGTTTAGGTTGCACACAATTTAATAATTTACGGCTCTAATAGTTGATTCAGAATGTCATTCCTTTTGCTTCGTGAATGGACCAAAAAGATGAATGCAACGAACTAATCATCTTATCTCTACTCCTAGAATTCTAGTCTATGGGTATTTGAATGCAATTCTATACCGAAAAGAAAAAGGAAAATGGAGGGTACTCCTTGATTGAATGAGCTTTTTAACCTCCTAAATCGTATGTGTCCATCCACCAATCACTTTATAGGTTCATCGCTAGCCTAGGTAGAAATTTGGCACCAACAGAAAGAGTATTAATGACAAACCATCACCTCTCTAGCCATAGCCATCGTCCCAAATGCATTGAAAGGAAGTCGTGTTTGAGCTTTGTACCGCCCAAGTTCCTGACAAATGGAAAACACTTGCAAATGAGGGAACCTGATTATACATGAACTAGGAGTAAGGATCCACACATTTGGTAACTCACTTCGAGTGTTTCACCATAGACAGGAGCCTTGTCACCATCCACCATGATCTCTAAAGGTATTGTCCGAACCTTTTCTGTACTAGGATCTATGAAACCCTCTGCAGGGCCCTCAGGATCTCCAGTCTGAACTACAAAACCATCAGCTGCAAAACAAGTCATTTTTAAGGATTACTCTACTTCAAGAAATAAAATCATTAGTCAAATTTGGAAACATAACAAGCTTTTACAACATCTCCGCTAATAACAATTCCCATAATCAAATTTCTAGTGTATTAAGACCACACAGTCAAAGCTGCTACATTCTTAAATGAAGTCCCTTTATATCTTAAAACCTACCCTATTGCAAGTTTGTATGAATGTTATATAATGTATGTAAGGCTCTACCTCTTTGGATTTCCATGCCATCATAGAAGTGCCTCTCGACTAGATCAACAAAGTTCCCTGCTGTTACTGGGGCATTGTATCCATCCAAAACAATGAGAAACACACAATCTTGTACGTTAGGGTTGTCCTTGACCTTAACCTTCATTTCCACAGTTGCTCTCCCTTTCAAAAGCGGCATACTCTTGTACTCGTCAGGCACCTCATACGGGAAACCATCCACCATATCCTCTTCAATACTGCAGAAATGCAATGTCCCACGAGAATCTCAGCTGCAGTCAATGACAAGGATATAAATGAGAGTTTGCGTCTTATAGACTCTAAACATTATGCCAACTCTAATCTGAGATTAGAAGTAAGCTTTTCATGGCCACAAGCATGTAGCACTGAAATTTCATTGCCCGAGTATTGTCAAAGACGCTAACCGTGTTCTTCTAGACTAAGGAGTGGACATTTTTTAGCATTTTCTAGCCAACGAAGAAATAGAGAGCAATATGTAGAAGCATCGGTTCACAAGATAATAAAATGTAGAGAAAGAAGTGCAGATTATGCTGTATCCAGGTCCTGTAAATAACAAAGAACAAACCCACTGGATATGGGTGAACTATTAAGGTTATTACTTGTCTTAATAGGTGCGAAATCCAATCACTATGCTCCCAACGTGATTTCCAGGTAACTGGCAGGTGCATGGGGATGTCCCAAATAGATTTTTCCTGGACATCTGACCAATGTAAAGTGGAAGGGAACCTCGTAAGCCCAGTGGATCAGTTTGGTGCTCTAAGAAGCACAGACACCCAAAATAGTGAAAAGGGGGGGGTTGATGAGAAGATAACTTGACGAGCAAAAATTGAGATACATGTTAAACCTAAGCACCTATAAGAAATCTATATTGGTCCCTCTAGATTATTGAAATTGTTTGCAGCCAGGGGTGCAAAGATCCATAAGAAATAGTGTCAGAAGCAGCTAAAGAAAACCATTGGAACACAATATATCCCAAGCAGAGCAATAAAGAGGGGAAAAAATAAGGTATCTGCTTGTTCTGACGCATGTCTACATTTGCAATTGACTCAAGATTGACAGTCCAGTTCAAGAATCTCGCATAATGACTCTTCTAATCCTGGTTTGAGTTGAAGTCTGAATTCTAATTGAAGCAGGTACGAGTTTACTCCTAATTTATAGTATCCTCAGAGAAGACCATCAACGTTTTGTCACTTTTGTGCTCAAAGGGGGAGAATCATAGATTGGACTTCTTGACTGAGGACTGCATAAGTGTTGATAGTCCATGAAATTTCATGGTATAGCACCCTAGAGATAGATATTAGATTAAAAATTGTGTTCTATGTTCAAGTCTTTGACAGCATTAGTGAATGATATATTAATATTTGCCTTACTATAAGCACTATTTCATTAGAAAGGGATCAAGAGTCATCAACAAAAATAGTAGTGGTGCACTCGGCCGAACAAATAGAATGGTAGGAAAAAAGACCATCAACTTGAATGAGTATAATACAGTTGAGTACCTTGTAGACAACATTGAGATCAGGATGAATTTATTAGATGCATGGCTATCCACAATTAGAAATAACGATCATGACAACTAGTGATTAACATAATAACGCTTATTTTTCAAGCATTAAATCATGTGTTTTCCTGAGAGAGAAATAATTAAGATGTCTTACCCTCCAACATACTGAAGAAGCTCCTTTTGCTTAGGTGCCACTGCATCCCTATTCCTCTCCTCAACAATACGTTGAAGCTCCTCCATTCCAACTGCCAACTTGTCAAGCAATTCCTGTCCATGCCCTTTCTTTGATTCAGCAATACTAGACAGAATCATAGTTTTCCCCTGGCTAAGAGCACGAGATGCCTGCCTCAAATTCTACTATTCATAGAGATAGAAAAGTGTCAGACAAAACCAAACACTTCAAACAAAAACATGAATATCATGTCCTACTATAAAGTCTATACGCTTGTGTACTTTTCTGGCTGTTGCTACCTCTCTTATCATAGAGCCAACTTGAAACTGAAATCAGCCACATCGTGTACAATAATCTTGTTATGACTAACAATAATCTTGTAATGACCAACAATAATCTTGTAATGACTAATAGAAACATTAAGATAACAAAATTCACATCCGGCAGAAGTAAAGTACAGTATTTTGCATGCTCGGTTAACAGTTTCACAATTCACTATAGTCCATCTAATCATCTCTGCATGGCTATATATATTATATACCACGCACCAGCTAGATGGTCAGAAATAAAATTGCATGACCACATCACTTACTCTCTCAACTAAATCCAATGCCTTGACTCCAGAGACCTTCAGACCATCCGTGATATCCTCAAGCGGCTTTTGAACTTCCCTGATAGCTTTGTTATCAATAGGCAATGCGTATCTCAACAGGGCACCAGGATCTTTGATGGGAGGCCCAGATATCAGCACTGAGAGATCAGGTAGCACAGGACCTAGTGGCGAAGCATGTGCAGACCAGTCCAATTGTGGAACCCCAACGACTAATCCAACAGCTAGTGCTATCGAAACAGCACATTGCTTTAGACCAAAGAAACTTTCCTTCTGTCCATAAATACAGTTTTAACATCAATCAAAGTAGCATTACAAGCATAAAAGGAAGAAAAGAAAATGAAAGAACAACATAATTCTAGAGCCGTAGCATTTGAAGCATTTGAAGTCTTGCAATCAAATTAAATGTTGATATTTGGTCTACAAATTGTCTATCAATTGACAATAAATGGCCATTTCAGACCTCTGAATATCTTCTTAGTTCTTAGATGTGCAAGTAACCGCAATGAGAATGAGATGTCCAACAACAGATATATGATTTACTTCCAATTTCTTATATGAAATCGAAATAAAACTAGTGAATTCATTGAAGTAAACTTTTCTGATTAAGAAACAACTAAATTAGAAGTCATTTAAAAAGTAATAAGGATTCCCTACACTAACATAAGAACTTATATACTTATTTAATCAGATACAAAGGCACAAAAAATCCAACTTCGTCATGTGCATGACAATGGTGGAGGTGCAAACACAGTGGGTATATGTACACCTCGTCTCATTAATTGTAACTAATGAAAAAGATTCAACTAAAAGTCTAAACTCTCTTCTTCGAGTTGAAGTCGAGCATACCCCCATTTTAACTATTTACAACTTGAGAAATTATTTCTTAATTCTTGCAAAGATAGACTAAGCTCAATTCTCATCCTGCCTGAATTAAGCTCAACTATAACGTAAACTGTCCAATTCCATATAGTCACAAGGAATGAACTTTCACTAAAGTAAACATCCACTACTCGATGGGGCTTACAAGCCTAGACAACCCAATAAATAGAGCTGAAATCAAGTTTGCATTGTTTAAGCTAACCTGAGCTCACCTACAACCTCAACCTTGAAACAATGCTCAAGCTCAACTAGAACCGCGCGCAACACACGACCTCAAACTCAAGTCAAGTTGAGTGTATATACCGTGAGTTGGGCTTTTTTGTATCAACACTAGCATTACCAATTTCAGTTTTCAGAGTTCACGCTCTACCACTATATTAAAAAAAAATCCTACTACTCACTCTAAAAGTTCAATCTTTTCTCGATGCCCATAAAATTCAGCACAATTGAGAGGCTATCCACATAAAAAAAATACTATTTCTCTACAAAATGAACAGATTTAAACCAAGATGAGCTTCCTGTCTTAAAATATCTACCACAATATAAGAGTTTCTCCTACTCTCACTCTAAAGGTGCAATCTTTTCTCCATGCCCACAAAATTCATCACAATTGAAAGGCTGTCCACTGCAAAGTTACCATTTTTATACAAACTGCGCAGCTTTGAAACCAAATTGCTCTCAATTAAGAAGAAATTTATACCTCTGCGCTCCCCGAATCGGACCGAGGAAACCTCGACGAGGAGCAGCGGAACCCTAACCGCCTCCTCGGAGAAGGAGAGGGCTTTGGTGGCAAAACATAGGTGCGGCAATGGCAGGAGATGAGAGAAGAAGCCATTGGAGAGGGGAAATTTTAGGGTTAGGTTTAGGGTTAGGGTTAGGGATTTTATTTTAATTTTTAGGGTTTTGGGGGATAAGGAGATTGGGTATGATAGGTTGTGATATAGATTTTTGGGTAGATAAGGTTTTGTGGAGGGAGGATTGGGTTTCTCTTTTGTGCTCCTCTTGAAGTGTTTAGGTTAACCTGGTCCTTGCAATAGGACAAACCAAGTGTGAAGGGGAGTCTAGTTTCGAAGTCAGGAAGTGGTTCACTTCCATGCACTTCACTTCAACTTCACTTTCGGTAGTTGTAAGTGGAGTCGGGTGTGATCAATCTTTTCCTCTACATTCAACTCGGATTCGGATTCGGATTCGGATTCGGATTCGGATTTTGAAACTTATCTTCATATCCGCATACTCTAAATCCATCCATTGTACATATAAATGGGAGGATTAATGTGATGTGTGTGTGTGTGTGTGTGTGTGTGTGGAGATTGGAGAGGGGGGAGGGGATTGGTGGTTACAAGTTCTCTTTTGGAAACATGTTAGTTTGTATTCACTCTTTTAGAAAGAATAAGAACGAACGTCGTCCTCCTCCTCCTCCTCCTTATTTAGGAATTCATTGCGGAGATCGTTGGTTCGAAAAAAGAAGAGTGACGAAGAAGTTTAAAGTCTAACTGTCAATTTGTTGAGATTTTTACATAAATTTGAATCATGGATGGTGTCCTAGCCGCATACAGTGCTACACAACCACTTCTTTCTCTCTCTCTTTTCGCGCGCTAGCGCTGTCACCGCTGCACGCGGAGAGAGGGGGAGGGGTACAGCCGCAGGGGTGGGGGTAGGGGTGGTAGAGGGTGGGGGCAACCGAGAGGGGTTGTTGGCGGCCGGGGGAAGGGGGGTCGGCGGAGGGGGGTGGGAAAAGAGAGACAATTTTATCATTTTTTTTATTTGTAGGTATGAAGTTAAAAATATTAGTTGATAGAGGAGATTAAGTTAGTATCTATCAAAATTGAGGGTATTAAGTTGAAAAACTCGAATAATTGAGGGTATCAAATTACAATTTAGCCAAAAATATATATATTTAAGTTTCAACCCTCATCACGACTTTAGAGTTCTAGTGTAGTCGCAGAAACTTTAACACCGGTATCTTAATTTTTTGCTTGTTATTACTTTTCTTGTCACATTGAAATACCTTAAGAATTTACTACCTAAGAAAATCTCAAGGTGACAGCAAGTCTAGGACTATCTTGGTTTGCCTTTTAGAGTTTATAAGATATGATGGTTATGATGGCAATTAGGTCATACATCTCAGCTGTAAAGATGAACAAATAAAGTTGAGGATATTTTTGTTTTTTTCATGAAAGAATTTGTGGGTTGAATGCTTACTTTTGTTATTGTCCTGGTTCATAGATGAAGAAAAATAATTTTCACAATCCGCAAGAAACTCTTAATTACTAGTTTAAAGATGCTAATACTTTCCTTATGTGTGCTTCACCTATCGTTTTTGCATCACACGTATATTTTTTTTTCTTATTGCATATGTTTGCTTTTGATATAGGAGCTAAATCTAAGCAAAGAAAAAGTACGTTCCCTTTAATTACTACTGTTTGTTGTGTATTTTGTTTGGTGTTCTTAGCTGAAATTCATTAGTGGACGAGAAAATGAGGAAAGAACTACCTGAGAAGATCAAATTGAAGGTATACAGCCAACAGTCTAAGTTACCAACAAAAGGACATAAGGGTTAGGACTGTTCTGAGGTAAGTCGGACAAGCCATCGGGTTTGGACAACTCTCTGGTCAGGACAACTCCCAGACCCTTAAGTCTCCATCTGTATGTCAATAAAGTCTCCGCGGTCCACCCCAACTACTCTCTGTCAGTTGAACTAGCAATCCACAAGGTCCATATTTTTGAGTTCCCACTGGAAAGACCTCGAGTAGCTCAAGGAGAGAAACTCGGAATCCGAGCTCTACAACATTGTCAGAATCGGAGACTTCAACGTCACTGCCAACCCCACTCGACATCAATTTTTTTGATATCTTCTTTTGCAATCAATGACAAAGGACAACAAACTTTAGCTTCGGCTAGGACAACCCAACCTCCTGGACCATGAGGTTCATGTCCCTTTGTTTTTATATAGATCAAGGAAAAGATAAATATTGAACTAATTGAAGACATCAGAGCTGAGGTATTTAACCAGCTTCTGTTTTCTTACTGGATTTAAATGAGATAGCAGACGGCTTCCTTTGCTAATTCTGTTCATCCTATTTCTGCAATATTTAGAAGGTTCCCCCCAACTATTCTGAGACTGCAACTGACGCATCAGTACCTCATTCAACTAGTACCAGCAATACCAATAGGAAGCACACACTGAGAAACAGAAGTAGCTTGACTCATATCCTGATTCCAAATATCAATCACTTAAATGACCGTGTTTTGTTCTCTTTGCATCCTGAAGGTAAAGTTGTTGAATAAATTTAACACAAAAGTTTTGAAAAAGTTTTTTTATAGAGTTCTTGAGAGCAGGAGAGAAGTGTTGAGAGAGCTATTGTGATTCATTTTCTTCTTCATAGTGGAACTGAATCGTCCTTGTCCGTAGAAGCAGGCATGTTGGCCGAACCACGTAAATTTTTGTCTTTGCGGTTGTAAATTTTTTCTAAGGTGTTCTCTGTTTTTCTGGATTTATTTCCGTTGTGTCCCAACACATTCATATCTAATTTCTTTTCCTGGTATAGGCTCCACTATCTTGGCACATCAAGTACAAGGGAAGGAGAAGAATTAATAGCCTGAGTAGGATTAGAGCTGAGGTACTAATCCAAACACTAGCAAATTTGGTAGTAGAATTATGTAAGCCATGAGGATGGTCTTATCTTCGTTTTTCTTATATAGAAGCACATTATATCAAGTACAAGGGAAGGAGAAGAATGAATTGCCTGAGAAAATGGTCTATTCACTTTTGATGGAGAAGGTTTCCAGAGATGTTGAGATTGCATTCAGTTAAGACAATGACACCCATAAACCTGGTAGGAACTCAGAATTGCATCAATGGTTTTGGTCACATTATATAGTGTTATGTATGACTGGCTTAATGGAAAAAGGATTAGATTGCCTAAAAATTGGGAGAATCCATCACAAGTAAATGCCAAGTAAATTGGGGAGAATATGATGATGTGATTTCCTTCTATTCTTAAGCAACCTAGCCTTTCTAATCTTTAATTAATTTAAATAGTAAGGTTATTCTTTTTCTTTCTTTCTTTTTCTCTTTGGCTTGTTATCGCTAGGGAAAGGAGAAATTGAACAGAGATCTCTGTGAGCAGATCACTCTTGAGGTATTATACAAAGATCTTTGGATTATTATTTTTACCCCTGAATAAACGTTTCCTTCTTTTTCGCTAACCTTCTTTGTTTTAACTTCTAAAATTTAAGGAGCAACCTAAGAGCATGGAAGTTGCTACTTCTGATTCAGAAGCTCATTCAGTTTATACCAACATGGTCAGCAAACCAAATAAGAAACAGTTACATAGGTAATTTTGACTGTTTGGAATTTATAGAACAAAACCAGTATGGAATTTTTCTTGATATTATCTCTTTAGCATTGTTTATAATATTCTCTCTCTTAAGACCGTCTTGCAGCTTCAGGCACTACTAACCTGACCCATCGAGTTGAAGAAAAAGAGAAGTGTGTTAGGGTAAGGTAATTCATAAATCGAATTTTTTTTTTTTTTTAAAGAAAATAAAATTTATACAGAAACCACGATGATTATTGTTAAAGACATAATCCTACAGCAATTCTCACATAGAATCCTACAGCTATTCACAGCTATTCTAGCCATTGTACACACACCATCGTAAGAGTTTTTTCTTATTTATTAGCATTATAACGTTGTACACTTTCTATATTTATCATCCATTGTAAACTATATAAAGGTTTACCTCTAATGAATTAAATGATCAGAAAATCATTCAAACATTTCATTCTCTTTTCTTGACATGGTATCAGAGCTTTGACTCTAATTGCTCTGTTAATAACTTTACTACGAGAATCTTTACTCCACTCGGCCACCTCTGCCACTACGCCTCAACTCCGGCGCCTGCTTCCACCACCCATTTGTGGCCTCCGTACGACCGCCTACTGCCTGCTTCCGCGACTGCTATCCGAACCTGCTGGTGGCCATGTGTAATGCCCCGTTCCTAACGGGTTTCTTATGGAACACTTATTACTTTGACTCGGTTGAGAATCGAGTCTCGACAAAAATTTACCGTCAAATCAACATGGACGAAATACAATGAACCCTTCAAATTGATGGAACGGTTTCTATTGAAATAAATCCAAGAGTTTTCGTTGGTTGTTTTGCTGCTTGGTTTTGTGTTGCTTTGTGTTTTGTCTTGCTTTCGATGACTTGATTTTCATGATTCGCTTTTCTCGCTTGCGCATTCTTTTCGAATCGTAAGGGAAAGAGATTGAAGAATGCTAACCAAGTATTGTTGCAATTTTAGAACGCATAACCAAGGAGTGACCGTTGCATAAGGCTTCCCCATCCTCTCGTTCGATTCAATCTGTGAGTGGCTTAGGCCCTTCGATGAATCTTTTAGTCTGCACGTCTTAATAAAGAATCTCTAGTTCACTTATAAATGTTGCCTCACTAACAAGATAAGCTAAAAAGAAATATTTTTGCATGCTTCAAGTATAGAACTGGTACCTTACTAGTTACATATTGAATGCTTATCTGTCCCTCGTATGCTGCACATTGAGTGATACTGCTGGAAACCTCTTGACTTGATCTAGAAATGAGAAAAAAAGATAGTCTTGTTTGTTCATTGTTCATCAGTTGCATGATAGCATATTTATCTGATAGGAACTTGCATTCATGCATTTGGTCAGGACAACTTGTGCACAAGGTTTATCTCTCGAGCGGTTCCTGGGGCATTGTGATCGTTCAGCTTGGAGAGATCTAGATACCCTGAGGCTTGAAGTCCTTACTTATGGGAGGGTATAGGTCTATTAGTAAGATGGGCTTGTATGTCCCAAGTGCTAATTTCGTGGAGGAGACCATCATGTAGTTAGGACGCATGCTAGGTTTACCTTCTTGCATACCTAACACCTGATGCCAAGATTGATTCATAAGTTTATTCATATATGCAAATTATGGCTAACTTGTGTATCTGCTGCAGGGACAACCGCTCGACCATGGGTAATAATTGTCATATGCATGGTTCAATTTATTGTCTATGTTTTCTTGCAAATTGTTAAAAAAAAAATTAGACAACTAGAAAGATCACCTAATAGTGCTAGCTTCACATGCTTACTTAGTGTGAATTTCTAGGTGAGTTTGACCACGGTCGCTCACCAGTATATGTTGTAGTACTGACTCATGTTTGTGGACAAATCTTCAAGTTCTGGTAGCGAGAGCTTGGCGGACATTTTAAACCAGTGTTAGCGCATCCTTCCAGAGGGACCGTGCTCGTGCTGCTTCCTTAGCTTCCCTCTCCTGTGTGCAAGTTCTGTTTCTGCTAGGTGTTTTATTTTGGTCATACTAAAAGGATATGATGTGTGGGTATTGTGGCTAGTTTTGGTTTTGTAAAAAGAGTTGTAAGTCTTTTATGGCATATTTTGTAACTCAGCCAAGCAAGTACTTTGTAATCAAATCTTCAAGTATTCAATAAAAAAAGTATTTTGTGTTCCTATCAAATGTGTTCAACTTTGACTCTCTGAGCCATGTGGCGGCCGTCCATTGGAGGAGGAGAGAGAAGTGAAATCCGATGGCTATCCGGGTGACCACCACGTGGCAAAAATTTTACATGGTAAAAATTTTACGTGACAGTCTTTTATTAGAGGGAGAGATGGGCTGGATGTGGTCTATATAACAGGAAGAAGAGACGGTTGTAAGAAGTTGGTAAGCATTTGGTAGTAAACTTAGCATTATTTTTTTCAAAAGCCAGTGGGTTTCTCTGGTAAGTGGAGACCCACTTGAAGCTTTCAAAAGACTTGTCCTTTCACTAGTTCCACAAACTTTTACACTTGGAATAAACAATACACATAGGCCTTTTGTTTTTCTCAATGCCTTTCCAGACCCCTCGCCCCATGTGAACGTTTGCATTCACCTGAACGTTTGTCACTTTCATTACACTTAGAGACTTGACAATCCCGTTGCTCAGTCCATTTAATATTTGTTAATGGAGATTTTTCTTTTCGATATTCTCTGTGTTTAATTGTTATTATTCTTTTATATATATATATATATATATATATATATATATATATATATATATACACGAGACTTAATCAAAGATGAAAAAATGCGTGATCGAGATCAGAGATTTACAAAAAAAAATTCACTCTGACTATTCTCGATTTCCACGATGAACTATAAAAGGATTATGATTACAACTTGCTCTCAAGATTACAAAAGAATCAGAATTAACCGAACTTTTCGTTCGTTCTTGCAATCGCAGTTGCAGACGGACAGAACAGAGTTACAATAAAACGAAAACTACATTCGTTCTTCCTTGCAAAACGCAGTTGCAATCAGATAGAACGAACCAAGAAGAAAAAGGAGAAGAAGACAGAATAAAAAATTATTCTTGCTGGGGCGGTGAAGACCACAGTTGTTCGAAGTAAAATTCGTCCTCTATCGACGATCTGCTCGTATGAGCCAGCAAGTTCAGAAGAGAACTTCTGGAATGCTCGTAGTCACATCTTTGTATGACTCAAACGGACTCATTTGGACTCCCCTTTCTCAACTTTTGGTGGGTCTCAAAAGTAGGCTAGAGGGCTCTTTATATAGGGAAGGATGGAAGCACATCCTCCTCTTCTTTCCGATGTGGGACTAAAAGCCAATATACAAAATTGATATCTCAAAATCGCAGCCCAATGCATAGCCCGCTCAGCGCCCGTTCAGCACCCGCTCAGCGTCCGCTCATGAAACACGTGCATGCAACCCGAGCACAAAATTCGAGCATAAAATGAGCGCACGAGCGCAACAACAGCGCATAAGCATCTTGCGATGATGTTGACGTGCTAAGTGTAACGTACGCCAACAAAGCGCTACTTTGAGCCAATGTCGCTAAGCCCCTTTGGGGCTTAGCTCCTATGGAAATAATTTCAAGAGCATGACAAAAAGCATAAATGCTTTCATGAGGAGTTAATCATTTTTTTCTCCTAGGAAAATATCTCTCACATGGCACCCATGTGCCCCACCACACCCCATGTGCACACCTCAACTCATACAAAGTATTATATTGAGATACCCACTTGGTGGTGTAGCCAATGTGGGACTATCTTTACTAGTCCAAAGGCAAAAACACCAACAATCCCCCACATATCTCAATATATATGGGTTGAGCGTTCCCCGCAGTGACTATCCATCATGCATTATGATAGATGTCGCTTCGACTTGAATCTTCCCACATGGGTCGAACAACAGTATGATACAAGAATGGACTAAGCCTTGAATTCTGCACCATAGCTGCAATTATTTTTACTCATATAATGACATCAGCTGTGCTTCCGGTTGCACATTAAAGGCCCTGTGCACGCCTGGTTTCGATGTATGTATTTTGGGCGTCTACAAGTTTTTCCTCTAGAGACGGCCTATATCTCTTTTCCTACACTCTAGGTGAGTTCTTTTAAAGAGTCCTTGGCATAAAGCCTCGAGCTTCCTTGCGGTGCTACTCCGCTATGACATGACCCAGAGCCGAGGCTACACCTCATGGTGGTGTCATGCCACTATAGCATGAGGTCCCAGCCTCTTTGTAGTGCCAAACTACCCAGCATGAAGCCTTGCGCTTCCTTGTGGTGTTACGTCGATGTGACATGGCTCATGTAGTCAAGGATTTACATCTTTTACCTCTGTAGTGTCACACAACTATAATATAAGGACACCAGCCTCTTTGTAGTGTTGCCTACACTCTTCATCCTATAGCATTAGACTACCGGCCTATGTGCGGTGCTACGCCGCTGTGACATGGCCCACAAAGCCGAGACATTAATCTTACCAAGGAACCTCTTGGTGGTGTCACCCACTATAGCATGGAGACCTTACGTTCCTTTGTAGTGTTACGCTACCATGTTTCCTGTTAAGCACACCAGACATTCAAAATGCCTGAGAACTCATTAAGGCATCTAAGCCATCGTCCCACAGGACTTGTTCTACACAAAAGAATAATTAGTAGACAACAGTGGTTCTGCGTTCGTAATCCCTCAATGTCTCAAAGGACTATCCATTGTTCATGATATTCTCCCAGTCAATGATCCTCCCTTGAACCAATAACTAGATGTCTAGTAGATTTCTCTTTGAACTAATAGCATAAAACTAAATGGTAGGATTACAAAGACACAATATCAGAATGTCTTCAAGTCCATCTTGATTGTTGTATCCTCGACCCACTGGAGCTTAAGACCTTTGGTGAACGGATCGGCCAGATTTTCCTGGCTCAGAACATCAATCACGATAATGACTCATGTCTTTATAAGATCATTCACTGCCCTATGCCTCAGTCGCACAGTCCCATTTTTACTATTGAAGAGATTATTTGATGCCACCGTCGTAGTCGCTTGATTATCGCAGTCGCTTGATTATCGCAGTAAATTGGTACCGTCGAAATCTGCACACCCACCAATAGAAGATCATACATGAGATTTTGAAGCCACTCTGCTTTATCTGCTGCATCCGTCATTGCATAGAACTCAGATTACATCGAGAAATGAGAGAGCATTGTCTGTTTCTTCGACTTCCACGATATAGCTGCTCCACCCATAGAGAAGACGTATCCTCCTGTGGACCTTTCGCTCTTTACTTCTGAATACCAACTTGCATCACTGAAGTCTTCTACCACTATCGGATAACCGCTATAGTGTAGTGCATACTTCTGAGTCCCCTTCGACTCAGCATCCCCACGGTGAAAGCCATGTCAGGCCTTGTGGCAATTATTGCATACATCAGACTCCCGATGACGCTTGAGTACTCCAGCTGCCTGACACTTTTTCTTAGATTTGGCTTCAGCTTCTTGTCACACATGTACGGAGTATCGATCCCTGGAAGATCCTGAAATCCATAATATGTGAGCATCTTCTCAATATAATGAGACCGTGACAGTGCCACTCCAGTGTATGTCCGGATGATCTTTATCAGGATAGCATCAGCTTCCCCTAAGTCCTTCATACTGAACTTAGATGAGAGAAACATTTTTGTCTCAGTGACATGTGCTAGATCCGTACCCAGGATTAGCATGTCGTCCACGTATAGAAAAATGATAACTCCTCTCTCGTCAGCGAACTTAGTATAAACGTACTTGTCCGTTTCACTGACCCTGTAGCCGTTTGATCTTATGACTTTATCAAACTTCTTGTTCCATATCTTGGGAGCTTGCTTCAGACCGTATAATGATTTCACCAACTTGCAGACTTTGTCTTCAAGTCCTTTGATGACAAATCCTTCTGGTTGTTGCATATAAATCTCTTCGGTCAATTCTCCATTCAGGAATGATATCTTAACATCCATCTGATGAATGACTAGCTTATAAATTACACTTAAAGCAATCAATATCCTGATGGTCGTCATCCGCGCTACTGGAGCATATGTGTCAAAGTAGTCGATCCCCTACTTCTGAGAAAATCCCTTGGCTACCAGTCTTGCCTTGAACTATCAACGGTTCTATCGGCCTTCATCTTCTTCTTGAAGATCCACTTGCATCCAATCGGTTTTGCTCCTTCAGATAGATCGACCAACTCCCAAGTGTTGTTGGAAGTTATTGAATCATACTCATCATTAATAACCTCTTCCACAAGACAGCATATCTGGTTTTTATCACCTCATCATAGGTAAGCGGATGTGCTTCCACATGATAGGTGACGAAATCATCACTGAAGTCCTTGTGTCTCCTTACTCGCTTAAATACCGGCTCTGTGAGATCTGGTTCGAACATTGTCTCTGGAAAAAAAATCTTATTAGAATACATCTTTATTGGAAGTGTTGCCCTCCTGTGCACTCACACTATTCTCCGGAATGTCTGCAATAACAATGTTCTTGTGCCTTGCAAACTTATCTTCAAACAATTCTACGTCTTGAGATTCGTTGATATAATTTGACTCAATATCAAGAAACCTCCGAGCATCACTTTTTTCAGCATATCCCAGGAAGATGGTTTTGGTAGTCCTCGTATCCAGCTTTTGAATTTTCAAGTCCATAAGCTTCACATACGCCAGGCACCCCCACACTCGAATGATATTCAAGTTGGGTCTGACTTTGAACCAGAGTTTATGAGGAGTAACATCGAAAGTTGCGTACAACACTCTGTTTAGAATGAACGTAGACGTAAGCGCAGCTTCTCCCCAGAAGCAGTTTGGAAGACCTGCAGTTAACAACATTGAGTTTATCATCTCTGTCAATGTCTTATTCTAACTTTCAGCTACTCCATTTGATTGAATACAATACAGAGCAGTTGTCTCATTGATAATTTTATTTTCTTTGCAGAATGATGTGAATTCAATAGACCTATACTCTCCGCCTCGATCACTTATGAGTCTCTTGTGTTGTTGCCATGTTTGACGTTCAGCCTCAGCCATGAACTACTTGAACTTCTCGAACGCTTCGTCTTTTGACTTGAGCAGATAGACGAATGCATACTTCGAGTAGTCATCGATAAATATAATAAAATACTTTATCCTGGCCTTTGTGGAGAACTGTTTGAAGTCACAGATATATGAGTGCACCAACTCCAGAAGATCTGTGCTTCGGTTAACCCGTTTGAACACTTTTTTTGTGATCTTTGTCTGCGCACAAACCTCACACTTCTCCACCTCTTTACCCCCATATTTGGAGATAAGTCTTAGACTAGACATCTTGTTTATCTTTTTATAGTGAACATATCCTAATCTAGTATGCCATAACTCAATAGAGTAACCAGAAGAAGAGACTGTATTAATATTGTTTGCAGGAGTTACAAGCTGAAGTTTGAATATTCGTTCGGTACAAAATACTTTTTCGAAGTATGTTCCTTTGTACGATATTACCATATGTCCAGCATTGATTTCTATCCTCAAGCCTGCGTTACAGAGCAGACTTTTCGAGACCAAATTTTTGGCTATTATTGGTACGTGCTTCACATCCTGAAGTGTTAGTAACTTTTCCGAAGTCATATTTAGTACCACCATTTCGGTCCCAAGTACTTTAACTTGTGCCTAGTTTGCCACCATAACCTTCTCAGATGTAGGCTTGTAGATAGTAAACAACTCCTTCTTTGAGCAAATATGGAAGGATGCGCCAGTGTCCACCCACCAGTCAGTGTTAACACCAGCCATCGTAACTTGCGCAATCATAGCAACCTTGTTAGGCTCACCTTGCTCTGTCTGTTTGGGCTTGGATCTGCAGTCCCTCTGATAGTGGCCCTTGTTGCCACAGTTAAAGGAAGTCACATCTGACTTGGGCTTTGGCTTCAACTTGAACAAAGCCGACTTCACCTTGAGATGGTTGAAGTCCTTCTTCTTGTAGTGAGAAGACTTATGCATCCCCTTGGAGTCGCCCGCATGCACCAAGTTGGCTTTTGCCAACTGCTTGGACAACGTGTCCACTTTGTTTTGAGCCCTCAACTCATATTCAACATGGATGTTGTGCAGTAGTTGATCAAGGCTAACTTGCATCTTCTTCCAGTGCATGTCTGAGATAAAATTGCTCCATCCTGGCGGAAGCTTGGCCACAATACCCCCTATGACAAAGGCGTCGATTAAGGGCATGCCATCATCCTCAAGTTTTTGACATAACTTGGAAAACTTCTTGACTTGAGACAACATAGTCTTGTCACCCTCAAATCGCATGTTCCAGACCTTTTTCTGTCATATGAATCTTGTTGCGGTTCTCATCTGCCTTATAATGCATGTCTATAGACTCCCAGATGACCTTAATATGGTATGTCTTGTTGTATGACTCTGCCAGAGTATCCTCCATGGAGTTCAGAATCAGCAGCTTGCAAAGGTTGTTGTCTCTTCTCTACTTATTCTGCTTAGCAGTTGTAGTATAAACTTCCTGAACAGTAGCATCATCACCGTTTGGAACAACCGGCTCCGGTTCTGTCAGAATGTAGTCCACCTCTGCGAGTTAAAGATTAAGCCAGACCTTCCTCTTCCAAGCGTTGTAATTATAGTGCCCCGCTCCGCGTTGGCACTATGTACAAGAGATATCGGTTTGCTGACTCAAAAAAGGAAACCTTCTTGAAGAACTCCTTGTTGAACCAGAAGATGACTGATCTAGATGAGTGGACAGAAATTCATTCTCTGATTCTTGCACACCTTAATAATGAATCTGAGTTTTTGTAATGCTTGTTTGCTTAATAAGATAACGATCATATGAGAATGATAAAACGAGAACCTACTTGCTTAACTAGAGAACTTCTATGCTTGTCTAAAAGAGATAGAACCATTGCCATGATAAGTTAAAGAATAGAATACATGTAAGTTAAAGAATATAATATTGCATGCTTAGTTACACGAACATCGCTATCGACCGAACCGCTGCCATGCTAATAAATAAGAGTAAAAGAATGTTCATATGTTTCCATCATATGCTAAACAAGAGTAGAACTGCATGCTTAGCTAAAAGAGAGAGAAGAATTGTGCCATATTTTGCTTGTCATTGATGCTTCAAAGATTAAACTGCTTGAAATGCTTGAACGGTATCAGAGAGAGGGCGGCCAGTCCGCATAGAGATAGAGATAGTGACCTGTCTGCACAGAGAAGAGAAGAGATTGATTATATGCTTGTTTATTGAACTGTTGCATCCATATAGAGTTTATCTGATAGAGTTGCATTCATGCATTGGTCTTTAGACAACTTGTGCACAAGGATAATCCCACGACCAGTTCCTGGGGCACTAGGGACCGTTTGCCCTAGGGGGATCAGAGAGAATACCCTGAGGCAAAAAAGTCCTCGCGATCAGGGAGGATATTCATGTCTATTAGATAGTTGGTTCACGTGTCAAAGCAGTTCATATATGAGCGAGTATATTAGAATAGTGCTGGGCTGTGATAACACCGCTTCTAATCATGAGAAAGTAGACTCATGGGCTATCATATAGTTAGGTCGCATGCTAGGATTCAGCCTTCTTGCTTACCTAACTGTTTGATGCAGATACGAACAGAGAAAGAGAACCTTGTTTATATATGCATATGTTGCTAACTTGTATGTCTGCTGTAGGGATAACCGTTCGCCAATAGGGTAGGAATCGCTGAATAAGGGATATTCATGCTATCGAACATGCTCTCCTGTATTAAATGCTTTTATAAAGAAGTCTTATTTTTCGTATATGCTTCTATCTCGTTTACACGATAAGATTTTATTTGTTAATAAGAGAAAGAGAGCGATGATAAGAAGATAGTCTACTAAATGCATGCTAAAGTCTTTAAAGAAATGAATATGGCTCACGAGACACGCTGCACACCAGAGTTATTAAATGAACTTACTTGTCGTACATGAACTGCTTGCCTTGCCTGTTTGCTTGTATATCGAACATAAACTCTAATTTTAAAGATATTTCCAAAAGAAGTAATATGACTCCATTTATGTACTGCATGTAACGAACCTAGGTAAAAACTAGAAAGATTACTAGTAATAAAATATTTTATAACATAATTACTTAGTGTTGGTTTTAGTGAATGTTGCTTCTGTTCGTTGATTTTATACTCACCGGTAATTTCTCCAAAGTGCTGACCCACCAACAATTTTCTTATTCACAGGTGCCGGATCGTCCGAGGAAGCGATAGCCGTGCCTCATCCCCGGGACCTGGAAATCTGGTGTCAATGCCTTGAGCCGTATCGAGATATTTTCAGTTGCTTTTGTATAGAGGAACATAAGGTATGGAACGATGCCATTGTATTCAGAGAATCTCGTACCTTAATCTTTGTCCCGTATACTCAGATGGATTATTGCTTGCTTGTAACACTGTCCCACCACTGCGTACTCGATCAGTTCGATGATAGTCACAACTTTAACGATGTTGCCTTGTGCGAGCGCAACCCCAGGCTCGCACGGCATCACGCCTCGATGGAAAATGACTTACGCCCCGTGGGAGCGCCAGGGCGCGGTGATTCTCGCTCAGTGGGGGCATTGTCGGGACCTTAAGGACCGGGGTATGACCATAATGATCCCCGTCAAACTTCTCAAGTTTGTTAAAACTAGTGTCGAAAAATTTTGCACGGTTGTTCTCCATCTTTCTCGGATTTTGCTTTGAGATTGTTAGTCCCGAGGCTTAAACAAAGATGGAAGAATGCGTGGTCGATATCAGAGGTTCACACAAAAGTTTTCACTCTGACTATTCTTGATTTCCAGAAAGAACTATAAAAGGATTCTGATTACAACTTGCTCTCAATATTACAAAAGAATAAGAATTAACCAAACTTCTTGTTCTTCCTTACAATCGCGGATGTAGACAAACAGAATAGAGTTACAATAAAATAAAAACTATATTTGTTCTTCCTTAAAAAACACAGTTGCAATCAGATAGAACAAATCAAGAAAAAAAAGGAGAAGAAGAAAGAATAAAAAAGTATTCCTGCTGGGGAGGTGAAGACCAATGTTGCTCAAAGCAAGATTTGTCCTCTATCGACGATCTGCTCCCAGGAGCCAGCAAGTTCATAAGAGAACTTCTTGAACGCTCATAGTTACCTCTTTGTGTGACTCGAATGGACTCCTTTGGACTCTTCTTTCTCAACTTTTGGTGTGTCTCAAAAAGGGGCTAGAGAGTTCTTTATAAAGGGAATGATGGAAGTCCATCCTCCTCTTTTTTTTTGATGTGGGACTAAAAAGATAATATACAAAATTGATATCCCACAATCGCAGCCCAATGCATAGCCTGCTCAGCGCCCGTTCAGCACCCGCTCAGTACCCGTCCAGCGCACGTTCAGCACAAGCGCCTTGTGACGATGCTGACGTGCTAAGTGTAAAGTGTGCCAACAAAGCGCCACTTTGCGCCCTTGAGCCCTAGCCCGAGCCTGAGTCTGAGTCGTTTGGGACTTAGCTCCTATAAAAATAATTTCAAGAGCATGACAAAAAGCATAAATACTTTCATGAGGAGTTAATCATTTTTCCACCTAGGAAAATACCCCCACATGGCACCCATGTGCCCCATCACACCCCATGTGCACACCTCAACTCATACAAAGTATTATATTGAGATACCCACTTGGTGGTGTAGCCAATGTGAGACTATCTTTACTAGTCCAAAGGCAAAACACTAATATATATATATATATATATATATATATATATATATATATATATATTAGTACTTTTATGGCAGTTCCTACCTCACCATCTGTTGAACATAGTACTCTATTTATTGCTGATATTCAGAAAATAATCAAACATGCTCTTTCTATTGGTAAAAACTCCATTACCGCCTCTGCATTATCAGCCTCTTCAGGTATATACTCTACTAGCTGGTTTCTTGACTCTGGTGCATCAAACCATATGACTAATAATTCAAAAAAAATTGAGAATTTAACTCATCTTTTATCGTCTCCTATGATTTATACTGTTGATGGTACCACTATTAATGAAAGTCATATTAGCTCCATTAAAATATCTAGTAACCTGACTATTTCAGATGTTTATCTTATACCAAAACTATCAATGAATCTTATATCTGTTGGAAAATTATCTGATCAAGGATTTGATACTAACTTCTCCTCTTCTGGTTGTGTCATTCAGGACCGCTCGACGGGAAAGCAAGTTGGGACATTCCGTAAAGTTAGTCATTTTTTTTCTAGACACACTTCACATCCCGTCTGGTATTGGTACCTCATTTATTGCTCCAACAATTTCTTCATCTCCTTTCATGTTTTGGCACTGGAAATTGGGTCTTATTTTTTTCTCGACTTCGGTTTATGATGAATAAAGGACTGTTGAGCTCTGTCCATTTAGATAAAGAACCTTATTGTGTTGTTTGTAAATTAGCTAAACAACCAGCTCTTCCTTTTAATAATAGTATAACTTCTTCTTCATCTCTTTTTGATATTATGCATTCTGATGTTTGAAAAAAATCTCCAATAAAGTCCATGGGCGATGCCTAATATTATGTACTTTTTGTTGATGACTATTCTCGCTATACATGGACATATTTATTACATTCTCGTTCAAATTTCTTTAAAGTATAAATTGAATTTTACACAATGATCAAAACTCACTTTTCAAAAACCATCAAATTTTTTAGGTCGGGATCTAGAGGCAAGTATATATCCAAACATTTTCTCGATTTTTTAAAATCTCAAGGAAACCTTCCTCAACTATCATGCACTAAAACCCCTGAACAAAACGGTATAACAAAACGCAAACACCGTCATATTGTAGAAACTGCTCGCACTTTACTTCTTTCATTTTTAGTTCCTTGTACTTTTTGGAGAGAATATGTTCACACTGCTACTTATATCATAAATTGCATCCCTTCTTTAGTTACTAACGGGATATCTCCCTTTGAACGACTTTATCAGACCCCTCCTGATTACTCAGAACTTTGAGTCTTTGGCTCCACGTATTTTGTCATTCTTCCCAAAAGAGAACGAGATAAACTCAGCAAGGAGATGACCATATGCTTTGTTTAGGCTATGGTATTCAACAAAAATGTTATAGATGTTATGATCCCTCTTCTCAAAAACTTTATGTATCTAGACATGTACATTTTGGGAGAAGATACCCTTTTACTCACTCCCAAAATATCAAACATATATCTCTGATTCACTTCAATTTCATGATCATTTTATTGATTCAACACCTGATAGTTCTGAAAAAACACCCCCACAAAATTACCCTACAGAATGTACTGAGCCAGCAACAACAACACCAACAGACCATCATACACAATGTTATGACATATCTTTAGAGAATAATCCAACAATTGTTGAGCTAGTCTCTCCAGAAACAGATCCAGTTCCCTCAATTCCAACTAGACCTGTTCGTAACAAACACCAACCGGCTTATCTGACAGATTATCACTGTTACCATTCTGCTCTTTTATCCCTTCATGAACCGACAACCTATAGTGAAGTCTCTTCTGACTGGCAATAAGCCATGATAGAAGAGTTAACTGCCCTACAAGATACTAATACATGGGATCTTGTGGATCTTCCTCCTGGTTAATCTTTTGTACGGTGCAAATGGATTTACAAGATAAAAAATAAGTCTGATGGTTCTGTTGACCGATACAAGGCTCATCTATTTGCAAAAGATTGTACTCAATAATATGGTATTGACTATGAAGAAACTTTTGCCCCAGTTGCTCGTATGACTACTATACGAACCTTGATTGCAGTTGCTTCTATTCGTCAATGGAAATTACATCAAATAGATGTAAAAAATGCATTTTTTCATGGAGACCTACAGTAGAAAGTTTATACATGGAGACCTACAGAAGGTAGTTTATATAAAACCATCCCCTGGTCTCCCACACTCTCTTCATCAGGTTTGTAAACTTCGACGTGCTTTATACGGTCTCAAGCATGCCCCTCGATCTTGGTTTGAAAAGTTTTGCACTACCATCATTAATTATGGTTTCACCCAAAGTCCACTTGATTCTGCTATGTTCTTTTGCTCATCTAATGAAAGAATTATTATTATTGTCATATACGTAGATAATATGGTCATTACAGGTAATGATTTAAAAGATATTCATGCTTTAAAGTTACACTTGAGCACTTGTTTTGAGATGAAAGATCTAGGTACTCTCCGTTACTTTCTTGGGTTTGAGGTTAATCATTCTTCCAATGGTTATTTTCTTTCTCAAGTAAAGTATGCATCTGAAATACTTATTCGTGAAGGTTTAACTGATACTAAGACTGCAGATACTTCTCTTGAATTAAATGTCAAGCTTCATGCATCTGACGGCACCTTACTTTCTGATCCTACTATGTACTGCTAGGTTGTAGATAGTCTTAATTATCTCACTATCACTAGACCTGATATCAGTCATGTACTTCATATAGTAAGTTAATTTATGTCTTCACCTTGCTCTGTTCATTATGCAGCTGTTCTTCGAATCTTGTGCCACTTGAAGGGAACTCTGTATCAAGGACTACACTTCTCCTCTACCTCCGTACTTACTCTTCGTGCTTATTTTAATTCTGATTGGGCAGACGATGTTACAGACCGTCGCTCTACCACTGAATTTTGCATATTTCTTGGTGATTCGCTCATTTCCTGGAAAAGAAACAAACAAACAATAGTTGTCAGTTCAAGTGCTGAAGCTGAATATAGATCTCTTGCCCACACTACGTCTGAGATTATTTGGTTACGCTGGCTTCTTCGAGACATAAGCGTTGATCTTCTACCGTATACTCCATTTTTGTGACAGCAAGAGCGATATTCAAATAGCTCATAATGATGTCTTCCATGAGCGCACCAAACACATTGAAGTTGACTGCCATTTTATCAGAAATCATTTTACAAAAAGAACAATCAACCAACCCTATATTTCTTTAGAAGCTCAAATTGTAGACTTTTTTACAAAGTCATATCCCTTAGCTCGGTTTAATTTTCTAGTATCCAAACTCCATATGTTTTCTAACCCATCTTGAATTTGAGGGGGGGGTGTTAAAGACAGAATCCTACAGAAATTCCTATGGAGAATCCTATAGCTATTCACAACTATTCTAGCCGTTGTACACTTACCATCATAAGAGTTTTTCCTTATTTATTAGAATCCTAATGATGTACTCTTTCTATATTTATCATCCATTGTAAACTATATAAAGGCTTACCTCTGATGAATAAGATGATCAGAAAATCATTCAAACATTTTAATCCCTTTTCTTGACAACTACAACTATGACCCCGGCCAGATTACAAAATGAGTTATTTGGGGTCTAGGATTTCTATGTCAGCATCAATGCTTCTTTGTACAGCAAAAATACTAAGGTAACGAACCTCAAAGATACAGCAATTTCTTTTCCTCCACATATGATATACCATCGCTTCAAAAATTAATCTGAATTATATGTATTCTCTAGCTCCATTTCCTTTCTGAGCGTTAACTTTATTTAAGACTGAAGTAAGACCTCTATTATGAGCGTCAGGAAGGACAAACTTGGCCCTCTGTGCACTCCAACTATCTCAAACGAAGTCACAAGCAAAGAACAGGTGATCCCTAGACTCCTCATATTTCTTGTATAAGCAGCATTTCATATACTCGCAAGGGATACCAAACACAGAGAGCATATCCTAAGTAAGAAGTCTGTTTCTGATCATTTTGTATAGGAACAAGGATATCTTGACTTCCCCCTTTGGTCCACACCATCTCCGCCCAATCTACCTCATCATGGTAGGCCCTTATCTGGTTTAAGGTTGTACTGAACTTGAAAGTACCTCTCTCCATATCTTCCCAAACCTAATAGTCGTTCCTCCCCTGCATATCAATCTCCATCGCACGAATGTCTTCAGCATGTGCTGTCTCAATCAAACGGCCCTGCAACTTCCATTCTCCTTCCTGGATAAGATTACTCATTGATTCAGTAGAACCCATAATCAAATATTTATTATTAACTGATACATATATGAGCTCAAACTGTAGAAGAAAGTCTTCATGAAGGAGATCTAGTAATCTGAAACATGATCAATGTGAATCCAGAGATTACTTGCTCGAGATAGTAGATGTTGTTAGTCCCGAAGCTAAATCAAAGTAGAGGAGATCCACAAAGTAGAGACTCACACAAAAGTTCGTCTCTACAAAAGTTGGTGCATTGAGATCCATACAAGAGTTTCCCTATAGTAACACACAACTCCACAGAAGTACTAAACCAGGAATATGTTACAAACTGACGACCCAAAGAAAATGCAAATACAAAAAGAATCAGAAAATCGTTCTTCGCTTTACGTTCGCAGATACTACAACGAGAAGGAATGGAAACAAGAAAAAATACAAATAAGGGAAATCCTTGCTGGGGTAATCAAAACCAACAGAGCTCAAGGCAAGATTCGCGGTATACGACGAACTGCCCCCAGGATCCAGCAAGTTCACACAAGAACTTCTGGAACACTCCTGGTCATCTTCGGATAACTCAAAAAATACTTTGTGGAAGGGTGCTGACTGCGGCCGCATATAGCTCTGGTGCTCTCTATTTTTTTCTCTCAGAGAAAGAGAAGCTCCTCTATATAGAGAGAAAAGCAACACCTATGCGGACTGAGAAAGCTCAAGGTCGTATATGCACTATCCGACACTAGACAGCATGTGTAGCCGTAGTAGCATGCGTCGCCGGAGTCGCATGCCGTCGTCGGTCATGCTGCACAGGACAACGCGTCAAACGCTGCTAAGTGCCGAAAGTAGCAGCCACTGTGCAAAGACTCCCTCGTGCCGTAAATGCTGCATAAATTGGATGGCATAGATAACCATGCGCCGCATGCGCCGCCAACTGCTGATCCATTCCCTCTACATGCGACTCGTTCATATAAGCTCGCTGGCCACATCGCTTCAAGCTGTATAGCCTTATAATGCATAGCTCCTGGCCGCATAGCTCTAGGTCGCATAGCCCCTAGTCGCATAACACTTGGCCGCATAACACCTCGGTCGCATACCGCCACGAAGCATGCTCCCGAGCAAGCAACCGTGCATGCAACTTGTGCATAAAATAAGCGCACGAGCGCCATGAGATGATGCTGACGTGCTAAGTACAAAGTGTGCCAACAAAGCACCACTTTGCGCCCTTGAGTCAGAGCCTGAGTTCGAGTCTGAGTCTGAGTCGCTAAGCCCCTTTGTGGCTTAGCTCCTAAGAAAAAATTTCCAAATGTGGTGACAAAATAAAGATTGTCATAATGGGGTTCACACTTAATCCCTCTAGGAAAATTATCCCACAATGTGCATATACCAATACTAAGCAAAGCTATATATTGAGATATACACATTGTTGGTTTTCCAATGTAGAACTAAAACTCCCAAAGCAAAGTAGAAAATACCAACAATCCCCCATATATATCACAATATATGGTCGAGCGTTACTCATAGTGACTGTCCATCATGCATTAGGATAGATGTCGCCCACGACTTGAATCTTCTCACATGGGTCAAACAACAGTACGATTTAAGAATGGACTATGCCTTAAATTCTGAACCATAGCTGTTATTCTTTCTACTCGCACAATGATATCAGTTGTGCCTCCGGTAGCATATTAAAGGTCCTGTGCCAACCTGGTTTTGGTGTATGTATCTTAGGTGTATACAAGTTTACCCTAAAGAGATGGCATATATCTCGGTTCACATACTTAGGTGAGTTCTTTTAAGAGAGTTTAATATTTTTCAACATGAAGTCTTACGCTTCTGTGCGGTGCTACGTCGCTGTGACATGGCTCGCATCTAAGGTTAACTACCTCATATGGTGTCACCACTGTAGCATGAGGTCACCGGCCTCTTAGTAGTGTTGTGCTACTACTCTCTATCTTTTCAGCATTAGGCTACATGTCTATGTGCGATGCTACTGCCGCTGTAACATCGCCCAAAGCTGAGACTTTATATCTTTTACCTCATCGTGGTATCACGCCACTATAGCATGGGATACAAGTCCCTTATAGTGCTGAGCTACTCGTGCTTCCTGTAAAGCATGCCGAACATACATCACTGCTTGAGGCCTTTTGTGAACGGATCCGCCAGGTTCTCCTGACTCCGAATATCTACCACTGCAATGACGCCAGACTTGATAAGATTATTCACTGCTCTGTGACAAAGTCGCACAGTCCTCTTCTTACCATTGAAGATATTATTAGATGCTACTGTTGCAGTTGTCTAGTTGTCACAGTATATTGGTATGGCCGAAATCTATGTACCAACTATTGAAAGATCATACATGAGCTCTCGAAGCCACTATGGTTCATATGCTACATCTGCAAGTGCATAGAACTCAGACTCCATTAATGAGTGTGAGAGCATAGTCTGCTTCTTTTACTTCCACGATATAGCAGCTCCATCCATTGAAAAATATATCCTCCTGTGGATCTCTCGCTCTCTTCTTCTGAGCACCAACTAGCATCACTGAAGCTTTATACCACTGCTGGATCACCGCTGTAGTAAAGTACAAATTTTTGAGTCTTCTTGAGGTATCTCATCACCCTCTTCACAACTTTTCAGTATTCAACACCTGGGTTACTCATGAATATACCCAGCATCCCCACAACAAAAGCGATGTCAGGCCTAGTGGCATTTGTACCATACATCAAGCTCCCGATGATGCTAGAGTACTCCAACTATCTGACATTTTTTCTAGGATTAGGCTTCAGTTTCTTTTCACACCTATATGGAGTATCAATCCCTGGAAGATTCTGATATTCATAGCGTGTGAGCATCTTCTCCATATAGTGAGCTTGTGATAGAGCAAGCCCAACTTTCGTCCAGATAATCTTAATCCCAAGGATGACATCTGCATCTTCCATGTCCTTCATACTGAATTTAGACGAGAGGAACATCTTTGTTCTAGTGACAAATTCTTCAAACGAACCTAGGATTAGCATATCGTCCACAAAAAGACAAACGATAATACCTCTATCACCAGCAAACTTCGTATACACACACTTATCAGTTTTGTTGACCTTGTAGCCATTTGATCTGATAACTTTGTCAAACTTTTCGTGCCATAATTTGGGAGCTTGCTTCAAACCATACAGAGATTTTACCATTTTTTATACTTTATCTTCAAGACCTTTGACGACAAACCGTTCTGGCTGCTGCATATAAATCTCCTAAGTTAGTTCACCATTCAGAAATGATATCTTGACGTCCATCTGATGAATCACCATACTGTGAATAGCACCTATAGCAATCAACATCCTGATAGTAGTCATCTGTACAACGGGATCATAGTTGTCAAAGTAATCAATCCCTTGCATCTGAGAAAATCCATTGGCAACTAGCCTAGCCTTGAACTCATCAACAGTTCTGTCTGCTTTTATCTTCTTCTTAAAGATCCACTTACATCTGATGGGTTTGGCTCCTTCAGGTAGATTGACTAACTTTCATGTATTATTAGAAGTTATCGAGTCAAACTCGTCATTGACAGCCTCCTTCCAGAAAATAGCATCTCAGATCTTCATTGCCTTATCATAGCTAAGCGGATCAGCTTCCACATGATAGGTAACAATGTCTTCTCTGAAGTCCTTCGGCCTCCTCAATTGATTTATCTTCGGCTCAGTGGGTTCTGGTTCAAATAATGTCTCATCAATGACAACTTCTTCTTGGACTACTTCTCTCTGAGAGGTACTTGCCTCGTCTATGCTAGCAACATTATCCGAGACATCCGCGAGAACAATATTCTTGTGCCTAGCAAACTTGTCTTCAAATAATTCTACGTCGCGAGATTCTATGATATGATTAGATTCGATATCACAAAATATTCGAGCATCACTCTTATCAGCATAACCCAGAATATAGTCTTCGTAGTCCTCGTTTCCAGCTTCTGTATCTTAAGGTCTAGAAGCTTCACATGTGCTAGACAACCCCACACTCGAATGACATTCAAGTTGGGTCTGAACTTGAACCAGAGTTCATGAGGAGTAATGCCAGATGTCACAAACGGCACTCTATTTAGAATAAACGTATCCGTAAGCGTTGTTTCTCCCCAGAAGCACTTTAGAATTCCTGCTATCAACAACATGGAGTTCATCATCTCTGTCAGCGTCATGTTCTTCTATTATGCTATACCATTACATTGGGGAGAATACGGAGCTGTCGTTTCGTTGATAATTTTGTGTTCTTTGCAAATGATATGAATTTCAAGGAACGATACTCTCCGCCTCGAGTACTTCTGAGTCGTTTGAGTTATTGACCAGTTTGATGTTCTGCTTCAGCCTTGAAGTCCTTGAACTTCTCGAACGCTTCATCTTTCGACTTGAGAAGATAAACGAACGCATACTTCGAGAAATCGTCAATGAAAGTGATGAAATACTTCATTTCGGCCTTTGTGGAGAATGTTTTGAAGTCACAGATATCTGAGTGTACCAACTCCAGAAGATCTGTGCTTCGGTTCACCCTTTTGAATGGCTTCCTGGCGATCTTCGTCTGTGCACAGACTTCATATTTCTCTACCTTCTTACCCCCACATTTGGAGATAAGGCCTAGACTAGACATCTTGTAATTATGTTTACAATGCACATGTCCTAGTCTATTATGCCACAATTCAAGAGAATAACCAAAAGTAGAAACTGTATTGCTACAAACAGAAGGAGTTACAAGTTGTAGTTTAAATATCCCTTCAGTACAGAAAGTTTTTTCAAAGTATGTTCCCTTGTAGGACATCACCATCTGATAGGCATTGATATCCATCATCAGGCCCGTCTTGCACATTAGACTCCCAGAAACCAGATTCTTGGCGATCATTGGTATGTGCTTCACATTCTCCAGTGTAAGTGACTTTCCAGAGGTTAGCTTCAGCAATACCGTCCCGATCCCCAGTACTGCAACTTGAGACTTATCAGCCATCGAAACTTTCTCAGAGGTAAGCTCGTACTTGTCGAACAGCTCCTTCTTAGAGCACACATGGTAAGATGCACCAGTGTCTACCCATCAGCCAGTGTCCATGCCATGTGACTCAACCTGCACAATTATAGCAACTAGGTTAAGCTCACCGTGCTCTTTCGGTTTAGGCTTTAACCTGCAGTCACTTTTGTAGTGACCCTTCTTGCCATAGTTGTAGCATATCATATCAGTCTTCGGTTTTGGCTTGAATTGAGGCGACTTTACCTTTAGCTGGCTGAAGTCCTTCTTTTTCATCTTGTAGGAAAAATTTTGCTTCCCTTTAGAGTTACTAGCATGTACCATGTTGGCCTTAGCCAGCTACTTGGATAAGGAGTCCAACTTCAGTTGTCCCCTGGCTTCATCTTCAATGTGAATCCAGTGAAGAAGATCTTTGAGCTAGATCTCCATCTTCTTACGGTACATGTCAATCTTGAACTTGATCCAGCCTGGAGGAAGCTTGGTGACGATAGCCCCCACCATGAACTTGTCTTCCTGCTTCATGCCCTCTTCCTCCAGTTTTTGCTGCATCTTCAGAAGTTCCTTGACTTGTGGTAACATCACCTTCTCGTTCTCAAATTATAGAGTGAAGAATTTCTCGACGAGATAAATTTTAGACATTTTCTCGTCAGTTTTGTAGTGCTTCTCAAGAGATTCTCAGACATCTTTTGCCTTCTCCTTCTTGTTGTAGGACTCCGCCATCGAGTCGTCCATAGCATTGAGAATCAACAACCTGCAGAGGTCGTTGTCTTTCTTCCACTTGGAATGCGCATCCTGCGCCATGACAACGTCAATCTCTCCTCCATCTTCGGGAATGGTAGGTTCAGGATCAACCAACACATAAGCAACATTGACAAGTTGAATATTCAATGAATTCTTCCTCTTCCAAATGTAGCGTTCGCCATCAAACTTCTCAAGCTTGTGAAAGCTAGTATCGAGAAGGTTTGAGCGATTGTCCATTCTAACTCGAATCTTGCCTTGAGATTGTTAGTCCCGAAGCCAAATCAAAGTAAAGGAAGTCCACAAAGTAGAGACTCACAAAAGATTTCGTCTCTACAAAAGTTGGTTCACTGAGATCCACACAAGAGTTTCTCTACAGTGACCATAACTCTACAGAAGCACTAAACCAGGAACATGTTACAAACTGACAACCCAAAGAAAATACAAATACAACAAGAATCAAAAAATTGTTCCTCTCTTTATGTTCGCAGATACTACAACAAGAAGGAACTGGAATAAGAAAAGAAATATAAAGAAGAAAAATCCTTGCTGGGGTGATCAAAACCACTGAAGCTCAAGACAAGATTCGCGGTATACGACGAACTGCCCCTAGGATCTAGCAAGTTCACACGAGAACTTCTGGAGCGCTCTTGGTCACCTTTGGATCACTTGAAAAATACTTTGTGGAAGGGTGCTGACTGCGGCCGCATATAGCTCTAGTGCTTTCTGGTTTTTTTCTCTCAAAGAAAAAGAAGCTCCTCTATATATAAAGGAAAGCAGCTCCTATGCGGCCTGGGAAATCTCAAGACCGCATATGCGCTATCCGACACCAGGTCGCATTCGTAGTCGTAGCAGCATGTATCACCGAAGTCGCGTGCGTCACCACCGCCGCCGGTCATGCTGCATAGGACAATGCCGTCAAACTCCGTCAAGCGCCGAAAGCAGCAACCACTGTGCACAGACACCCTCGCGCCGCATAAACCGGATGGCACGGATAACCATGCGCCGCATGCGCCGCCAACTGCTGACCCTGTCCCTTCCACATGCGACTCACTCATACAAGCTCGCTGGACACATATTACCATGCGACGATGCTGATGTGCTAAGTGCAAAGTCCGCCAACAAAGTGCCACTTTGCGCCCTTGAGCCCGAGTCCGAGTCTGATTCCGAGTCGCGGGACTTAGCTCCTAAGGAAAACTTTCCAAAGGTGATGACAAAATAAATATTGTCATAATGGGATTCACATTTAATCCCTCTAGGAAAATCAACCCACATGGGCCACCACCCCATATGCATATACCAATACTAAGTAAAGCTATATATTAAGATATACACATTGATGGTTTTCCAACGTGGACTAAAACTCCCAAAGCAAAGTGGAAAACACCAACATATGCCTATATTCCAGGTTGAACAATTGAATTGCTGAATGAGGAAAAAACCTATTGAGCTAGAATCTACAGCTCCTAGTTTACATGACTCTTCTAAGCATGAGGATGATGAAGCCCAAAAGGAACAGACAGAGTGCTTCCTCTCAGTGCCAAACTCGAGAGGAGTGGAGAACATCGGTTGGAAGGTTTTTCGCTAAAGGCTGCTGGAAAAAGTCGGTTCTGATAAGGAAATGCCAACCAAGATCAAAATGCAAAGACAAGAGTAAGTGCCCAGATGTTTGTTGTGATTACTAGAGTTCCCAATTTTTCTATCGATTTTTTATTTTTTTTTAGAGAGAGACGTCCCTCTGATATTTTTCTGACAATGAATGAGAATGTTTGATGATTTTCTTACAAACAATACAATGTTGGCAAATTTGTTTCTCAACTTGTATATCTATGCATAAGTATTCATTTGACATCGTAGCAGCATATATTGCAATTTTCGATCGTTATAGTTCTATACCCTGAAATGAAGACTTCACAACAGGTGGTGTTATGTAACATTTAAATTATGTGATCAGGTCTCTCTGTATCTGCTCTTAAGTTATGAAGCAAGGTTGATAATGAATGCTTTTCTGAGAGTCCTTCGATGATTTCAAATGTTGTGCGACGTAAATAAAATCTTAGGGCAGCTATGATCATAGGTTCAAAATTGTCAATCTTCGTATCATTGACCGGTTGAAATAATCTGGATGAAGGAAAATGTAAGTTGTGTATATTTCTTTACTGACCTTAAGTTTGATTGAAGCACATAGTGACCATAGTTTCTGATTGGGAGAGTTTTGCGGGTTAGGTTAGGTGTAAGAGATTGAGAAAGACGATTTCCAACTTCAGAAAGAAAAAATCACGGATAACATTCTGTACAGAGATATTATTAGAACTCATGATTCTTCTGACCCCATTATTCTCATATATACATAATATTAACTCCACTATATACTAAAGGGGTCATGATCCAGTACACAAACTCACACTTCCACCGCCTCCAGCGCTTCAGACACATCGGTGCGAGTTATTATCCCTGCAAATATCCATGGTAGAGTAAAAGTTTAATGTAAAGAACATTTCTGGTTAAGGAAAACCTTTGTTTCTGATACTCACCTATGACTTGGTTTCTTTTGTCGACTATCGGAATCCTGTGGATCTTCATCTTGAGCATCAAAGCAGCAGCATCTGCACAATATAACAGTACCAATAACATCATCTTTTCTCGAAATATTCCAGTATCATTTAAAATTAAAGCTCATACTCTGTTCAAGTGATCATCTGCTCAAATGATCTCACTCACCTTGGACTGTTTTGTTGGATGGCAGTGTGATGGGAGGAGACGACATGACTTCGCCAACCGTGGATTTTTGCTGCACAACAGAAACAACATAAGTAACTCAGTTGATACTCGATCGATCCAGGAAACTGTTACCTCCCCTATGTTTTATGTTTATTACACAAGATACTCCTATTTTAAAAATAATTGACGCCAGATACTCTTATTGGGGGAAAAACAAAGGTGGTTAGTGTAATAATCCATTTACATTATTTTCAAAAAAGGGTACTCCGTGTCATTATTTTGAAAATAGGGGAGATAGGAGATGTTAGTGTAAATAACCCAATGCATGCATAGCTGAGGATATGTTATGTAAAGAGTGAACCAACCCCAAGTGAGGCTCCTCTCGCCCTGGCTCTGTCGCTCTTCGAAATGATCCCGATGCATCTGAGGTCATCGTCGACCACCGGCAGCCCTGAGATGTACTCGAAGTGGTGCTCGACCTCCTCCAAGGTCTGGTCTGCTGTCGCGGTGATGATCGCGGTTGACATCACCTCTCCCAACGATGAGGTCGGATGCGGCTGCATGCCAACAACAAACACAGTATAAATATCGGTAAAGATATTAGGCTAAATTACCTAGTCGCACCCCAACTATATATAGCGCTCGGACGTTTTTGGCACCTTAATTTTTCACTGCTCGATCTTGGCACCACAATTTCATAAGCATGTTTCGTCACTTTTTAAGCACCACATACCACTTCAAAAACATATCTTGTAGTATAAAAGCACAAATTAAATACTTGACAGATATTCTTTTGAAGTGGTCCCGATATGCTGTAAAATAAAGAACAATTTATAAAATTGGGATACCAAGATCGAGCAGTAAAAAGTTAAGATGCAAAAAATATTACGATGTAATTAGTATAGTTTAGCCAAGATATTATTCTGATTGAAAGGAAGCATGTAGAAAAATCCAAGGTTAGAAGTGAATGAAAGAAATTTAGTATGTACATATTTTAGTTTTTAGCTATTTCTACAAAGCTATATATGTTTCAATTTTTGCAACCAGGCAAGTTGTTAGATCTTGATTTCAAGAGTTGATAGTATACATAGGCTTAGTTTGAACTTGATACCCTCAGCTATTCAAGTTTTTTAATTTGATATCTTAAACTTTAATATCATGCCGATCACTACTATCAATTATTGAATATTTTTAAGTCGATATCTACTCAGTCAGTCGATATCCCCCATCCTTCCCACTTGGGAGTATTTGAGATGATCACGAATGAGAGGAATATTTTTATCATTTTGGATTTTCTGTTAACATTTGTAGTTGAAATATTAAGTTGTCTAATATTAAAACTTATGATATCAAGTTGAAAAAACTTGAATAGTATAGTTACCTTATTGGTCTTGGCGTTCTCTTCGAGATAGAAGCGGAGATCGTCGAAGGTAAGTAGGGAGAAATTGTCGGGCCACTCGCCGGAAATGATCCCCTCCGGGTTCTCGTCTAGCTCCGGCCGGAGGTCGGTGCCGACCGACGAAAAGAAGGCCGGGACTCTGCTGCCCTTTGCAGAGGCTCTGGAGGGAGGAGTGACCGGAGGGGAATTCTTTGATCTGGGGAGTGTTCTGCTGACACCGGAGGGGAACTGGAGTGACAAATGAGCACAAGCCATTATTTTTCTATTTCTTTTCCTCTCTTTTTTGCATTGGATCATGAACTGATACATCACTGGTTAAATAGATTCGGAGCCTACCAATCGTATTCCTTGGGCCCCTAGACCTCGTGCTTCCACGTGTAAGTGGGACCCACTTTGATCTATCGGGTCGGGTATGGATCGTACGACCGGGTTCGCTTTCTTATAGCGTCCATGTGTGCTTTCTGGTAATCTACTACTAGTAGAATGGAAATATGTTTCGTACAATAACATAGGGGTGAGCATACCGAACTCAGAGTGGTCCTTGTGGTTACTAGAGAGATATAAGATTCTAATTGGGTGACAGAAGATTGGTGAATCGAGCCACGTATCATTTACAAAGTCCCGAGCATTACGTCGGACATCTCAAAAAAAAAAAAATAATAACGGTGAGCATTATTCAGTTTTGGACTGAAAACATAACAGAATCGAATAAGATATTCTGATTTTGGTTCAGTCTCGGTTTTAAAAATATTAAACAAATATTCAATTTCCGTTTCGATTTCGATTTTGGGTTTAGATTTCATGGTGTATATTGGGTCGGGCGGCCTGAAAACCGTCTAATGCCCGGCCCGGTCAACGATGGTCTAGGCCGGCCTAGACCCGGTCAACAGACCGGCCCGACTTGGCCCACCATGTATGCGGGTCCGGGTTGGGTCGGAGAATCCGACCTGCAAGCCCGGCCCGGCCCGATTGCAGCAACGTTCGGGCACGGTTTCGACCGTTGAGGCCTGCTAGGTCCGGTCTGGTAGTAGACCCGGTCAGGTCCGATTTGACCAGGGAGGTTTTTTTTTCATATATGACCGTTTGGGGGAGGGGATATTTTTACCAAAATACTTCCGATTTTATGGCAGTTTTTTGAACATTAAAGGGGTATTTTGGTCATTTTTTGCTGAAAATGACCAATATATCTAATAACAACTATATTTTGAGGGCATAGGGGGTCATTTTGGCTCCAAAAAATTTATAAAAAGGCCTAACTTCATAAAAATTAACCACACCAAAATTTATTTTCTCTCTATTATAAAATTTAGAAGCAATATAGTGTGAAGAGACTATATACTATCATGAAAAATGTTCAACCACCACAACAATTGGAAGATCAGCAACTTCAACCCACACCGCAACCTCAACCAGCACAGCAATCTCAACATGCACTGCAACTAAAGTTTGAATCAAAAATTTGACATCATTTTAGCAGAGTTTACAATGAGCGTGATACGAAAAGAAGATACTCGAATAGAGTTCTTGTTGAATGTTTACATTGTAGAAAATGACTCAAATGAGACCATAACTGTGGTACAAGGAAGCTACACATGCATCTGTGTCACGACCCGCACCCGAAAATCGGGCATGAGCCGTGGGTACGTCCAGCCTACGCCGCAGAATCGGAGGTAGAACGCTGTAAAGGTCCATTCTAGGTCAACCATATCTATCTATATCTCACAGAAAAATTCGGCATGACCTCTCCAAAAGGAGGGCAACCACGCAATATATATATCAAAATCCTCTCCAAAAGGAGGGCAACCACGCAATATATATATCAATAATCTCAATCACAAAATCTAGAGGAAGAATATAAGCACGATATGATATAAACAAAGAAACAGAACCAAGAGAGCAAGACAATCCAAAATAATACAGTCCAAGGCCATAATAGCTACAACATCTCACAGCCACAAAAGAATAAGTACAATCATCCAAAATAAAACACTGGGACCAACCCAGGAAACCCACCTAGCTAACTAGGGTGCTATAGGCGTCTCCTCGACGCACTCCTCCTCGGTCACGGGGCCACAACAGTCGTCAACACCCGGCCCGTAGAACGTCGGGCAATAGTCCTCAGGATCCTCTGGAAAAAATATGCCCAATCAGGACTGGAGCGAAGTACATAACTCTGAAAGCAACTCCAAATGCATGGTAAGGTGTATATGACGAGCAATAGAAAAGTATACAAGATGCACAGGAAATAAATATATGCTGGAGCACAATAAGTAGCTGCAAAGTAAACTGGAGAACAATACAAGTACTGGAAAAGTAACTGCAGGTGAGAAACATGAATACTAGCTAAGTGCCTTGAGCACAAGTTCGTTATGTGATCGGCTTAGGTTGCACATGAAAAATACTACGATAACTCCGTTATGCGTGAGTTGCATAACCGACATACACATGAATACTGTTTGGCTTTGATCACATAACCAACTCCTACTCCCCTCCCCCACTAATACCATTGGATCCAACCACAACACGCTACGTACATGATAATAGCTCGCGCACACGAAGGCGAGAGCACAAGAAGCACATGATAGCACATGAGAATCAATACCCGAAGCACATGATGAAATACACGTGATAGAGTACCCGCTGAACACGGTAAGGGGGATAGCATCTCATGACGGGATCCACTAGTACCAGCTCGTGTAATAATGTGTCAGAATCAAGTATTACAGTTCTAGAACAGGTGATATAAACGCTATCATGAAATGGAAACTATCAGAGGTAGGTACTCGCCTGATGTCCTGAGCAACTGATGAGGATCGAGATCCGGACCGGTGTCGCAAGGACCTAATGCGAAAAGCAGAATTAAACAGGGTTCTAAGCATTTAAACTGATATAAAATAATTAAAAACAGGCTTCTAGGGCTATTCTAGGTCGAACGGGTCAAACCAGTGAAATTCGGGTCAAAAAGTCAACCCGGGGTCCAAAAAGTCAACTCTAGGTCAAAACTAGGTCAAACGTTGACTTTTACAGTCAACGAGGACAATTATGGTCAAAGCTAGGTCAAACTAGGGTGCCCCTGAAATTCTAGGTCAAACCGAGCTCATTAAGCTACTAAACTCACAAACTCGCCTAATCGAGATACCGGGATACCCTCGGTATCCGATACCTCGCCCTAGGCCAAGCACCCCGCCTAAACCCGCTAAAACCTACGCTAGCACGCGTAAATATATAAATATAAGCATACAAAAATTACTTCAAAGAATTTCCTAGGCTAATGCTCAAATATCCCGCTCGAAACTCAATACCTTGAATATCTCAAGGTATTGAGATACCTCGGTATCTCAATGTATTGAGATACCGCTCTCAAACCCCTCTAACTAGCCATCTAACTAATAATTATATACCTAGTTATTTATCTAGGCTAGGTAATATATATATCTATCACATATCTATATATCTAAGTAGGTATATACCTATGTATATAGATATCCACACACATATACCCAAATACCCATTACCTTACCCTACGCATAAATATATATGACTATACTATCTAGATATCTCTAGGTATGCATATGACTATATGTATATAGATATATATATATCTTAGATAGATAACTACCTATCTACCTATGTATCTATCCATAGATAGATCTATCTATAATACTATCTATCTATCTATCTATTCTAGTAACTATCTACTTATCTAATTATCTACATATCTTTCTAACTATCTAATCTATCTAATCTATCTATAAACTATCTATCTAACAATCTATATAACCACCTATCTATACCTAAACCTCGCTGCATAAGCTAACCCTGCTGCTGCTCGCTGTTGTACCTGCTGATGCTGCTGCCCATGCTGCTGCTACTGCTCTTGGCTGCTGCTGCTGCAGCTATTCCTGCTGCTGTGCTGCTGCTGCAGGCAGCAGCAGTTGCTGCCCTTGCTGGCAGTGGCTGGACCCCCCCCCCTCCTACTCACAAACACACACACACACTCCTAATCATATATATATATAGCATCCTATATATATATATATATACACACACATATAACCATATATATACTACTAGATACCTATATATATATACACTTATATCTATTCTAACACACTCACTAACACACACACCCACACACTCACAAACACACTAATACACACACTCACACACAAATATATACATATATATATATATATATATAAACACACATATTAATATATATATACACATATACAAATATATATATATATATATATATATATATATATATATATATATATATATATATATATATATATATATATATATATATATCAATACACACACACTCTAAGATACATATATATACACATACACATTCAAATATATATATACATATGCACACACAAGCACACTTACACATACATATATATATATATATATATATATATATATATATATATATATATATATATATATATATATATATACACATAGACATATACACACACAAGCACATAGATCTAAATACACACACACACACACACACATATATATATATATATATATATATATATATATATATATATATATATATATATATATATATATATATATATATATATATATATACATAAACACACATACAAATATATATAAATAGACACATATAAATATATATATATAAAGAGACACAACACCACTCAACTACAACACACAACAACACGCCCCACTCACGCCCAACGACCCCGACACTCACCAACACCCTAAAATATATAAAATATAACTCGAAAACTCTAGCACACACTCCTCGATACTAACCCAACGCGCGCACAAGCCCGAAACGAGAAAACCACGCCGAAATGGCCGTTCGGTTATTTCAACGAACACGTGGTGCGCGGCTCGGAAAACCTCCTGAAACGCACACCAAACGAACTCAGAATCGGCCCAAAATTTACCCATGCGCTCTAAACGATGCCTAGATCCTAGAAAATTTGCTCCCGCGTCGATTCTAGGTCCGTGGCGGAAACGCACACGCACTTAGAATCGGCGACGACGAAAAGCCCCAATTTTGCCCGAAACGCTCGTTTCTCCGCGACACGACTTTTCGTGTCCAAACGGAGACACGCACTCACTCTCTAGACACGCGACAACGTCTACCTAGGTCCGTCTAACCTAGGGCATCACCCAAAATTGGGCCAAATTTGGATTCCACCCGAATTTGACACAAAACCTAGTGTCAAAGTCTCTAAACTCAACCAAACTAGTTCCAACTTCCTCCTACGGGTAGGCTTAGGGTCTAGGAAGGTTCTACAACACTAATTACACTACACAAAAATAATTAGGAAGGGGAAAGTTATGTTTTACCTCTTGGGAGTTAAAATCCTAAGGCCAAAGTCTCACAACCCCTAGAAATCACCTCCCTCAAGCTCCAAGCCACCAAATCTAGCTTTCACACTAGATCTAAACTCCTTACACCTAGGTTAGGGAAAAAGCAAGGTTAGGGCTAGCATAAGGAGAAGGAATGGAAGAAGAAAGAAGAAAAATGGAAGAGGAAACTCACCTTGGAGAAGAAGGAAGAAGGAAGAAGAAGTGGAGAAGAAGAAGAATGAAGAAGTGAAGAATAAAGAGAGGGGGCTGCTGGAATTCTCACGGGTGGGTTAGGTAGGGGCCGGCCAAAGCAAATATAAAAGGGTTACACAAGCTCCAAATGCCCAAAATACCCTCACCTAAATTGGTTTTGGGTTTCGGGTTCCAAAAATACTCAAACTAACTCCAAATCTCTCCAACTAACCTCCTAAAAATAAAATAAATATTTTTAAGCCCCAAAATAATTCTCACAAGGGTGTGGGCTGGGTCGGACATGGGTCCACTAGGGTCTGACATGGGTCCAGGCTAGCCAAAACCCTAAAACAATCATTAAAAATAATAATACAAGCACTAAATAATTATAAATATAATTAATTAAATACAATCCACTATTTATCAAATAAAAATAAAAAAATACCCTATTTTCTAGAATTAGGTAGTGACAAGTCTACCCTCCTTAAAATAATTTCGTCCTCGAAATTAAAAGACGAAACTAGGACAGGAATGCAAGAAAAGAACCATACCTCAGGGCTCGAAGAGATAGGGGTATCGCTCGCGCATTTCATCCTCCCTCTCCCAGGTCGACTCACTTGGAGAGTGATGCCTCCACGCGACACGAACCAAGGGAATAGTCTGGTTCCTCAACACCTTCTCCCGCCGATCCAGAATCTCCACCGGCTGCTCTGGATAGCTAAGAGTAGGGCCCACCTCGATCTCTGAGTGATCCAATACGTGACTGGGATCCGCCACGTACCGTCTCAACTGTGACACGTAGAACACATCATGAACTCCCTCCAGCATAGGCGGTAACTCAAGCCTATACGCCACGGCGCCGACCCTCTCAAGGATACGGAAGGGTCCGACGAAACGTGGGCTAAGCTTCCCGCCTCCACCGAAGCGAATAGTGCCCCGCGTCGGAGAAATTCTCAGGAACACCAGATCTCCAACCTAGCATAAACAAGGTCTCAGCACTTAGTCTAAAACAAGCAATCACAAGCAAACACAAGAACAAAATCTAGATTCTAAGCTATACCTCGAACTCCAAAGGTCTCCGGTGGCTATCGGCCCAATGCCGCTGCCTGTCCTGCGCCACCCGAAGTCTATCTCTAATGAGCTTGACCTTCTCTGCCGCATAAACCACCATCTCCGGACCAAGCAAAGCTCTCTCACCTACATCATCCCATGACAACGGAGTGCGACACCTCCGTCCATACAACGCCTCGAAAGGTGACATCTCGATACTGGCTTGGTAGCTGTTGTTGTAAGCAAACTCTACCAAGTGCAAGTGATCCTCCCAAGAGCCTCTGAAATCTAAAACACAAGTCCGAAGCATGTCCTCAAGTGTCTGAATGGTCCTCTCTGACTGACCATCTGTCTGCGGGTGATATGCACTACTAAACTTGAGCTGGGTGCCCAAACTAGCCTGCAGACTCCTCCAAAAATACGAAGTGAAGCGACTGTCCCGATCTGATACTATGCTCACTGGAACTCCATGCAGTCTGACTATCTGGCGCACATACATCTCTGCTAGTCTCTCTGTAGATGTACCCACTTTGAATGGTAGAAAGTGGGCCGATTTGGTCAACCTGTCAACGATGACCCAAATCGCATCCTTCCCGCCTGGAGAGCGGGGAAGTCCAGAAACAAAATCTATGGTCACATGCTCCCATTTCCACTCCGAAATTGGTAACGGCTGGAGTAATCCTCCCGGCCTCTGCCTCTCCGCCTTCACCTGCTGGCACACTAAGCATCGAGATACGAAGCGTGCTACCTCCCGCTTCATCCCGTACCACCATACATGCTCTCTCAGATCTCTATACATCTTATTGGCACCTAGATGCATAGAATACTGGGATCGATGCGCCTCCTGAAGAACCTCCTCGCACAATGACCCACTCGGCACACACAACCTAGTACCGTGCCGCAAAGAACCATCATCAGCAATGGTGAAGTCATCTGACAATCCCATCTGAACCTGCGCCCTGATGCTCCTCAGGGACTCATCCTCAAACTGTGTAGCCCTGATCCGGTCTACCAACTCTGACTGAATCTGCAGTCCCCACATCTGCATCTCAACTCCAGGCACTATCACCTCAATGCCCAAGCACTCTAGATCTGCCAGAAGATAACGATCTGTAGTCAGGCACATAGCTATCGGATACCTGCTCAACGTATCCGCAACTACGTTTGCCTTCCCTGGATGGTACTGTAACGATATGTCAAAGTCTTTCATCAACTCCAACCATCTCCTCTGCCTCATGTTCAGCTCTTTTTGGGTAAACACATACTTCAAGCTCTTGTGGTCTGTGAAGATCTCCACACGCTCTCCGTATAAATAGTGTTTCCACAACTTTAGAGCAAAGATGACCGCTGCCAACTCCAAATCGTGGGTAGGGTAGTTCTTCTCATGAGGACGTAATTGCCTGAAAGCATAGGCAATCACCCTCCCATTCTGCTGCAACACACAACCCAGTCCCTTCCCCGATGCATCACTATAGATAGTGAATCCTCCAGAACCTGATGGCAACGTCAACACTGGAGCTGTCGTCAACCTCCTCTTCAGCTCATCAAAGGCGATCTGGCACTCCACTGACCAAACAAACTCCACGTCCTTCCGGGTCAGCCTGGACAACGGCTCTGTAATCCAGGAAAAATCCTGAACAAATCTCCTGTAATAACCTGCCAGTCCCAGGAAACTCCTGACCTCGGCTACTGAACTCGGAGCACTCCATGCCTCAACTACCATGATCTTCCTCGGATCCACCGAGATACCCTCTCCAGTCACCACATAACCAAGGAATTCAACCTTGTCAAGGAAGAACTCACACTTCGAGAGCTTTCCATAAAGCTTCTCCTTCCTGAGAGTCTCCAGCACTATCCTCAGATGCTCCTCGTGCTTCTCTGGGGTCTTCGAATACACCAAGATATCATCTATAAACACCACCACAAACCTGTCCAGATGCTGATGGAACACCTTGTTCATCAGATTCATGAACACTGCCGGGGCATTAGTCAACCCAAACGGCATCACCAAGAACTCATACTGTCCATATCTGGTTCGAAAAGTTGTTTTCGGAATATCCTCCTTCCTGACCTTCATATGGTGGTAGCCTGTCCTCAGATCAATCCTGGAAAACACCCTCGCTCCGCTCAACTGGTCAAATAGATCATCAATACGCGGCAGCGAATACTTGTTCTTGATTGTGAGGCTGTTCAGAGCCCTGTAGTCGATACACATCCGTATCGACCCATCCTTCTTCGGCACAAAAAGTACCGAAGCACCCCACGGAGAAGAACTAGATCTGATAAATCCCTTGTCCTGAAGCTCATCCACCTACTTCTTCAACTCTACCAGCTCACTGTTGCTAACTCTATAGACGTGCTGGGATATCGGCTCCGCGCCTGGCACCAAGTCTATAGAGAACTTCACATCTCTGTCCGGAGGTAACCCTGGCAACTCCTCCGAAAAGACATCCATGTACTCCTCTATCAGTGGATGTAGCGACCTCGGCTTTACCACCAGGGCTCCGCAGAAGACTCCCTCGGTTTGCTCCGCTGCTCCTCTGGCAAACTGAAACTCTGGCTCACCCGGCAGACTAAACAAAACTCTGCCTCCACGATAATCTATACTAGCACAATGCGTACTCAACCAATCCATCCCGAGTACAATATCATATCTCGAAAGTGGCATTACGAGTAGGCACACACTCAACTGCCGGCCTCCCAAGGTAACTCTCCGGTCTCTGCAGACATCACAGACTAGGATGATACCACCCCCGGTCGTGATCTTGCAGAGTCTAGCTAAAGGTTCAGCAACAAGATGGTGTCTAATAGCAAAAGATACAGACATAAAGCTATGGGAAGCACCAGAATCAAATAAAGCAAGAGCTGGAATGGAATCAAGAAGAACAGAACCTGAGATAACGTCACCAACTGGCTCGACCTCGTCCACTGTCAGGGCAAAAGCTCGCCCCTGCTGTCCTCCTCGGTGCTGCTGCTGGTGCTGGGCGAACCTCTGCTGCTGAGTCTGCAAAGGCTGACCTCTCTGCTGCGCTGCAGGTGCTCTGGCTGGTGCCCTCTGAGCGGCTCCTCTGCCCTGAGCTATACGGGCAAGCGCTGAAGGACAATCTTTCAGCTGGTGATCTGCGGTGCCACACAATAAACATCTGCCCAGCCTCTTTCTGCAGATGTCCCATCCGTGCCCTGGCTTCCTACAGAAAGGGCAAACGATGGGCTGCCTCTGGCCCTGCTGCTGACCCTGCCTCTGTTGCTAGGGCGCCTGCCGGAATGGCGCACGACCCTGACCCTGGTGCTGCTGGGTCTGCTGGAATGGCCTCTTGGCTGGGCCTGCACTGCTACCTGCTCCTGAAGCATCTCTGCTCCTCTTCGTCTTCAGCTCTAGGTCATCCTCAGCTCTCTGTGCGTTGCTGACAATCTGCTCGAAGGTTGCCTCACGGTCGCTCCTGGTCAAGGACTTGACCGCCATGACCAAGCCCTTGCGAAACTTCCGCGCCTTCGCTGCCTCAGACAACCCCTCAACAAATTTTTCCAGACGGCAGAACTCCGCTGCATACTCATCCACTAGCATACTCCCCTGGACGAGCGTCTCGAACTGACTCTCCAATGCACTAAAAGCCACGTCCGGGAAGAACTTCTCCTTGAAAAGCTTCTTGAAAGCCTCCCAAGTCAATCCCGGAACTGCTATCCGCGTATCCGTGCGGAACCAAGTGAGGGCAAGGTCGAACATCTGGCTGCCCGCTGCCTCTATCTGCATGCTAGCTGCGCCAGCCTGAAAATGCCCTTTATATGCTCAATCCAGTCGTCGGCGTACAGGATCCCCTCTGTGCCGCGAAACTCCTTAGGCCGCATCCTCTGAAAATCGATAATAGTACCCGGCCTAGGATACTGAGCCTGCTCTGGCTGTGGCTGGATCTGAGCCACTCTGTCGACCGCTGTCATAGCCACCTGATGAGCATTCTCAATGCCCATCCTCATAATATCTGCCTGACGGTGCTGCGCATCCATCATCTCTCGGAAGAATGCGAACAACTGCGTAGCATCCACTGGCGCAGGCGATGGTGGAGGAGGTACCACCGGGACAACTGGGGTGACTCTCGGATCAATGGGAGTAAGGGGATCTCCGAGAGAAACTGACGCTCCCTCAACCGCAGGAGTGGCGAGTGGAGAGGTAGCGGCTGTCGAAAGTCGAGCAGGTCGAGAGGTGGCAGACCTCTCGGTGGCAGCTGCTGGGACGGTGCGCTGAGATCTGGTCTTTGGAGGCATCCTGAACACAGATCAAAAGAAGTCAATACAGTGCAAGAAACGACATCATCAAAGAAGGACAGTAATATTGCAAAAGAAAACAATTTCAGGAAAATTAAAGATACCAAAAGGAAGCAGGAAGGGTCCTAGTTGTGATTGAGCACACTCTCTCAGCCTATATCCTATATCCTATTGCAGGTAAACCTAAAAACTAGACCTGCATGGGCCACCACCAAAAATGTATCACGACCCGCACCCGAAAATCGGGCATGAGCCGTGGGTACGTCCAGCCTACGCCGCAGAATCGGCGGTAGAACGCTGTAAAGGTCCGTTCTAGGTCAACCATATCTATCTATATCTCACAGAAAAATCTGGCATGACCTCTCCGAAAGGAGGGCAAGCACGCAATATATATATCAAAATCCTCTCCAAAAGGAGGGCAACCACGCAATATATATATCAATAATCTCAATCACAAAATCTAGAGGAAGAATATAAGCACGATATGATATAAACAAAGAAACAGAACCAAGAGAGCAAGACAATCCAAAATAATACAGTCCAAGGCCATAATAGCTACAACATCTCACAGCCACAAAAGAATAAGTACAATCATCCAAAATAAAACACTGGGACCAACCCAGGAAACCCACCTAGCTAACTAGGGTGCTATAGGCGTCTCCTCGGCGCACTCCTCCTCGGTCACGGGGTCACAACAGTCGTCAACACCCGGCCCGTAGAACGTCGGGCAATAGTCCTCAGGATCCTCTGGAAAAAATATGCCCAGTCAGGACTGGAGCGAAGTACATAACTCTGAAAGCAACTCCAAATGCATGGTAAGGTGTATATGACGAGCAATAGAAAAGTATACAAGATGCACAGGAAATAAATATATGCTGGAGCACAATAAGTAGCTGCAAAGTAAACTGGAGAACAATACAAGTACTGGAAAAGTAACTGCAGGTGAGAAACATGAATACTAGCTAAGTGCCTTGAGCACAAGTTCGTTATGTGATCGGCTTAGGTTGCACATGAAAAATACTACGATAACTCCGTTATGCGTGAGTTGCATAACCGACATACACATGAATACTGTTTGGCTTTGATCACATAACCAACTCCTACTCCCCTCCCCCACTAATACCATTGGATCCAACCACAACACGCTACGTACATGATAATAGCTCGCGCACACGAAGGCGAGAGCACAAGAAGCACATGATAGCACATGAGAATCAATACCCGAAGCACATGATGAAATACACGTGATAGAGTACCCGCTGAACACGGTAAGGGGGATAGCATCTCATGACGGGATCCACTAGTACCAGCTCGTGTAATAATGTGTCAGAATCAAGTATTACAGTTCTAGAACAGGTGATATAAACGCTATCATGAAATGAAAACTATCAGAGGTAGGTACTCGCCTGATGTCCTGAGCAACTGATGAGGATCGAGATCCGGACCGGTGTCGCAAGGACCTAATGCGAAAAGCAGAATTAAACAGGGTTCTAAGCATTTAAACTGATATAAAATAATTAAAAACAGGCTTCTAGGGCTATTCTAGGTCGAACGGGTCAAATCGATAAAATTCGGGTCAAAAAGTCAACCCAGGGTCCAAAAAGTCAACTCTAGGTCAAAACTAGGTCAAACGTTGACTTTTACAGTCAACGAGGACAATTATGGTCAAAGCTAGGTCAAACTAGGGTGCCCCTAAAATTCTAGGTCAAACCGAGCTCATTAAGCTACTAAACTCACAAACTCGCCTAATCGAGATACCGGGATACCCTCGGTATCCGATACCTCGCCCTAGGCCACGCACCCCGCCTAAACCCGCTAAAACCTACGCTAGCACGCGTAAATATATATATATAAACATACAAAAATCACTCTAAAGTATTTCCTAGGCTAATGCTCAAATACCCCGCTCGAAACTCAATACCTTGAATATCTCAAGGTATTGAGATACCTCGGTATCTCAAGGTATTGAGATACCGCTCTCAAACCCCTCTAACTAGCCATCTAACTAATAATTATATACCTATTTATTTATCTAGGCTAGGTAATATATATATATCTATCACATATCTATATATCTAAGTAGGTATATACCTATGTATATAGATATCCACACACATATACCCAAATACCCATTACCTTACCCTACGCATAAATATATATGACTATACTATCTAGATATCGCTAGGTATGCATATAACTATATGTATATAGATATATATATATCTTAGATAGATAACTACCTATCTACCTATGTATCTATCCATAGATAGATCTATCTATAATACTATCTATCTATCTATCTATTCTAGTAACTATCTACTTAGCTAATTATCTACATATCTTTCTAACTATCTAATCTATCTAATCTATCTATAAACTATCTATCTAACAATCTATATAACCACCTATCTATACCTAAACCTCGCTGCATAAGCTAACCCTGCTGCTGCTCGCTGCTGTACCTGCTGATGCTGCTGCCCATGCTGCTGCTACTGCTCTTGGCTGCTGCTGCTGCGGCTATTCCTGCTGCTGTGCTGCTGCTGCAGGCAGCAGCAGCTGCTGCCCTTGCTGGCAGTGGCTGGACCCCCCCCCCCCCCCTCCTACTCACAAACACACACACACACACTCCTAATCATATATATATATATATCATCCTATATATATATACACACCTACACACTCACAAACACACTAATACACACACTCACACACAAATATATACATAGCTATATATATATATATATATATATATATATATATATATATATATATATATATATATTTGTATATGTGTATATATATATATATATATATATATATATATATATATATATATAAACACATATTAATATATATATACACATATACAAATATATATATATATATATATATATATATATATATATATAAACACATATTAATATATATATACACATATACAAATATATATATATATATATATATATATATATCAATATACACACACTCTAAGATACATATATATACACATACACATTCAAATATATATATACATATGCACACACAAGCACACTTACACATGCATATATATATATATACACATAGACATATACACACACAAGCACATAGATCTAAATACACACATATATATAAATATATATATACATAAACACACATACAAATATATATAAATAGACACATATAAATATATATATAAAGAGACACAACACCACTCAACCACAACACACAACAACACGTCCCACTCACGCCCAACGACCCCGACACTCACCAACACCCTAAAATATATAAAATATAACTCAAAAACTCTAGCACACACTCTCCGATACTAACCTAACGCACGCACAAGCCCGAAACGAGGAAACAACGCCGAAATGGCCGTTCGGTCATTTCGACGAACACGTGGTGCGCGGCTCGGAAAATCTCCTGAAACGCACACCAAACGAACTCGAAATCGGCCCAAAATTTACCCACGCGCTCTAAACGATGCCTAGATCCTAGAAAATTTGCTCCCGCGTCAATTCTAGGTCCATGGCGGAAACGCGCACGCACTTAGAATCGACGACGACGAAAAGCCCCAATTTTGCCCGAAACGCCCGTTTCTCTGCGACATGACTTTTCGTGTCCAAACGGAGACACGTACTCACTCTCTAGACACCCAAAAACGTTTACCTAAGTCCGTCTAACCTAGGGCATCACCCAAAATTGGGCCAAATTCAGATTCCACCCGAATTTGACACAAAACCTAGTGTCAAAGTCTCTAAACTCAACCAAACTAGTTCCAACTTCCTCCTACGGGTAGGCTTAGGATCTAGGAAGGTTCTACAACACTAATTATACTACACAAAAATAATTAGAAAGGGGAAAGTTAGGTTTTACCTCTTGGGAGTTGAAATCCCAAGGCCAAAGTCTCACAACCCCTAGAAATCACCTCCCTCAAGCTCCAAGCCACCAAATCTAGCTTCCACACTAGATCTAAGCTCCTCACACCTAGGTTAGGGAAAAAGCAAGGTTAGGTATAGCATAAGGAGAAGGAATGGAAGAAGAAAGAAGAAAAATGGAAGAGGGAACTCACCTTGGAGAAGAAGGAAGAAGGAAGAAGAAGTGGAGAAGAAGAAGAATGAAGAAGTGAAGAATAAAGAGAGGGGGCTGCTGGAATTCTCACGGGTGGGTTAGGTAGGGGCCGGCCAAAGCAAATATAAAAGGGTTACACAGGCTCCAAATGCCCAAAATACCCTTCCCTAAATTGGTTTTGGGTTTCGGGTTCCAAAAATACTCAAACTAACTCCAAATCTCTCCAACTAACCTCCTAAAAATAAAATAAATATTTTTAAGCCCCAAAATAATTCTCACAAGGGTGTGGGCTGGGTCGGACATGGGTCCACTAGGGTCTGACATGGGTCCAGGCTAGCCAAAACCCTAAAACAATCATTAAAAAAAATAATACAAACACTAAATAAATATAAATATAATTAATTAAATATAATCCACTATTTATCAAATATAAAAAAAATACCCTATTTTCTAGAATTGGGTAGTGACAATCTGAAAATGTGTATGGATATCTAGTAATCTTGTATTTTCTTCAAAAAAATGTATAAATTTTAATATATTTTATTATTGTTACATAAGTCATAGGTATATTTAAATCTAATTGAAACTTATGTTTGAGTTTCAGCTTTCAATCTCTCTACAAACTTTATTTGCAGTATTAAAAATAAAATTTAAAGAGAGGCTGAGAAGCTGAAACACAAATTTAGATTGCATTACTTATGCAACAAAAATAATATATATTAAAAATTATTTTGAATAAAAAAATTCGGTAAGTGTTTTTCTTAGTTAGTGTTGTTCACATTTAAAAATTTTAATTATTGAAAGAATAATTTTCTATGTAAATTTATATAACTAATAACTCATACAAAAAATATATAAAAATATTATAATTATAACAAACTACAAAGTATACATAAATTATAGGAAATTATATATAAATTATGTAAAAAAAATTGTAACAAATAACTTATAATTAAAATATATATATAGAGAAAAATATTATAATTAACAAATAACTTATAATTTTTATAAAAAAAAGATAACTTATAAAATTCTAGTTATAAATTATATAGTTTAATAGTTAGTATTATATATATTAATATTATGAATTAATGTATATACTACATTTTAGAAAAAGACGGGCCCGACCCGCCCGTGAACCGGCCCGGACCTAGACCTGTTCGACCCAGTCCACTACTGACCGAGTCATGGTGTCACGTTCCAGAACCAGGATATTGGAGACCATGGGCAGACAAAGCCAGCTACGCATACCAAGAGTATACCAATACCCTGATAATACGGTCACGGCTGTCAAAGACATGTGAGGGTTCACTCTACAAACCACCATGCAATCTCAGGTCATGACAATCCTAGGTGTCTCAATCACAGGTAAGCAACATGTTACAAGATTTATCATCATCACACATATAATAGTAAAGCGTCCCAAACTATACATACACAGATGATAATGAAGCTAGTTATATAAAAGAGGAGAACTAGCAAGAGTAAAATTATACATGATCAACTCTAGCTATAGTATAGAATATGTCAATCATGTCCTGCCCTTTAGACTAGATAATAATTTCATAAGAACACGAGCTAGACACGTTCTCGGTGGCTAAACGCCTTAAAAGAATAATTCATAATGCTAAGTGGGCGAATGAAGAAGAAATCCACTCAATTCCTCTGGTGACCCGAGTGTTCACCATTTGGAAAAAGGTACAAGAGATCCTTGGGTCCTGCTCCAAAATCTGGCCATACAAAACCAGTAGGGTCAGACCCAAACAGCAAAGTACCACAAGAAAGCCCAACTTAGGAACTAAACCAGCGTGCAAAACAAGCATAAGGTACTAAAGCAGTTTAAACATGAATGAAGTGAGCATAAATAACTTGCAAGTTAAATAAACCGGAAAGTGCATGGACAGGACAAGACCAGCAATCCACCAATCACGGCTAAGCATGTCTTACAGCATGCTTATCATTAACTAACTAGGGTTATCATAATCATAATTACTATCACATGGAATTTAGAAATTTTATACAACCACATGCCCTACAGTCCCTTCGGATCATCCAAGTCGTACGGGATACATAATATAACTAATATATATATATATATATATATATATATATATATATATATATATATATATATATATATATATATATATATATATATATACTTATAATGTAACACTCGATGGTGTACTTGAAGTGTGCCCCTCAAGATGGAGAGTTCCAAATCCATATGAACGCTAGGATGTTGGGATTGCATGTAGCCAGGAATTTTTCTAGATGATTCTAGGTATCAAATCTAGTTCATTAACTTGTAAAGTCCCTAATTTTAGTATTTTTATTAAATTATTGGATTTCTTTTGGCTATTTTGTTGGTAATTAGAAAATAACTTCTTTGATTTAATTAATTATATAAATACCTAGAATTATTTTTAGGCTATTTTAGAATTTTTTGGATATTCTAGAATTTTTGGAAAATTAAAACCTAGGAAACGTAATTTTTTAGGACTTTCACAATTTACCGTGAGACCATACTTGTATGTTGTTCCTATAAAATATTTATTTTAGGGTTAAAATAATTAAATATATTTTATGTAATTTATTTAGAATTTTTAAAAATTTATTTGGATTGATTTAATTTTAAAATAGGCTAATAACTAATTTTCTATGACTTTTGAAATTTTCTGTAGAAGCATATGATCATAAAATGGCCTCAAGTATTTTTTAGGATTTATAATGGTATTTTATATTTTCTAGATTTTTTCTGAATTTTTTGATATTTTTACATATTTATTTTGAGTTATTTAGGTTAAAAACTGATTAATAAATTATTTCTGAAATTAAAAATTATATTACCCAGTCAGCAGCTTAGTCATCGTACAGTCAGCGCCTGCAGTCTCCAGCCATCAGCCTTTGCCTATAAATAGGGTATTAAAACCCTAGGTTATTATGTCGTCGAAGTAATATTAGGAGAGAGAGAGAGAGGCTTGAGAGAGATTGCTTTCTAGGATTTTTCAACTTCGCGTAGCCATATCTCCTAGCTCCGGACTCCAAATATATCTCCGTTTCTCGCGTTTGAACCGTCTCGAGATATAGTTTCTGAATACCTAATTTATTTTTATAAATTCTAAATCTAAATTTCTAAAAAATTCGTGGATTGTCAATTGTCCAAAATCTGACATGTTTATGTGTTTTCGAGATTCTGGGAGATTTCGAACTCGGAATCACGTTCCGTTTAAAGTTTTGGAAAGATGAAATGACAAAATATATGATATATTTTTCTAATAATAAAATATTCTAGTTTAAAATTCTAAAAAATTTATACGACATAAACGTAACCAGAAAACTATCGAAAACTGTCATCTGTGCGCTATATTGACGATAATTTTTACCGGTCCGAGATTTGGTAAAACCGTCGATTCAAAAATTCATGTAGCGTTAAAATCTATGATATTTTACATACAAATTTTAGTTTTGTGTCGATTAACTTTTTGGTCAACATAATGCCTCGATTTGTGTGTCATGGATCCCAAATTCGTAAAATTAATTTTTCTTAAACTAAAATCTAGGATTAGCCTTAAAATCAAAAAATAATTAAATTAAATTATTATTTTAGGTTATTTTATTTAGAATTAAAATAGATTAGAATATAAAATATATTCACCCACTTTTGTAGATCTAACTTGTTTTAATTTATGTGACGTGGTAGATTGGACGATGTCTTGAGTTGCGACTTCATCCTTTTTCAGAGCAGGCAAGTATACCTTGCCAAGTTTTTAAATTTATATAGCATGTTTAAATTAATTTATTTATATTATGTGACTTATACTTGTTTCTATTATATCTAAATGATGTTAGTCTTATAATTTATTGTGTAGACATTGTTAAGTATTTCTTGATTAGAAATACTTGTCGTAGACCATGTATTAGTCTGAATAACGATGGATTATATGTACCCACGTGAGTGTTAGACGCGCGAGAACAATTATAAACATATGGACTATTTTTTTCTCTATTTTTGTTATTCGTGACCCTATGGCCTCTGAGTCAGATTATTTGTTTTGTGACCATGTGGCCTCTAAGGTCGGGTTATGGTTATCTATTTGTGACCCTGTGGCTTCTAAGGTCGGGTTATTTGATCACCATGTTCCCTCTAAGGTCGGGTGAGTGTTCTCTTATCCGTGGTTTACTTGCGAGCTATGGTATTTGTGTTCCTTCGTATCTGCAGTTCATGCGTAGTTAGTTGTTCTCTTTCGTATGTGACTATTGTATAGGTTATGCCTTAGTTATTTTCTGCCTGCACCTGTCTATTTTAGATGCTATATTTTGATATACTTGGGATACTTTTATTGTATCTTGTTACGTCCATCTGAGGACCTGGATTCAGATTTTGTCCCTAGGTATAGACGATCATGACTATTCGCAGGAGTAAGACCCGTGACTTGCTACTTCATTCTCTTCCGAGGAGCTATTTCCTTCGAGTCTATTTGGTTCATAGTTGAGTTGCTACTTTTTTTTCTTCTATTTGTTTTAGTAAATGGATTATGTTTTCCTATCTTAGTTTGGTAGTGGATTTGTCTCCACCCAACTGTAATTTTAGATTATTCAGACTTGATCACTTTGATCTATTTGATCTAGTTTATTTATTGACTTGTATTGTGGATGAGATTAGTTGTCTGTGACTGTGACATATATATATATATATATATATATATATATATATATATATATATATATATATATATATATATATATATATATACCACTTGTGAATTGTTATTCATAATACATCGTACATATGTTTTATGGTTTTCATATATTGGAGTTGCCATATACATACGGCTGGCATACTCGCGTATACCTGGTCCTACGTATTTGGGACTGGGGCATGACAAACCTGAACAGTTTAATCAAAATTCTCTATCGTGGTGCTCGAGAATCTGCCTTAGGCATGATGCAAGGCTGGACAATAGCTTGACAAGTACAATCAAAATTAACCACGGAATAACAGGTCACGCATTACAGGTGCTACTAAATCCTTGATCAGGACAGTACAATAGTCTCGAGTCATGAGTGCGTTGCGTCGAGCCACTATCCAGAATATCAGTATAGTATTTACATAAACATGGGCTTAAAATCCCAAAATTTATTATAAGAACTAACACTGGTTAAAGACAGAAAAATATCATGTACACTATCCCAAGGTTAAGTTAAGATAGCCAAACAGTTGAAGAATATAGAAATAATGGACAAAATAATCAAACATGCAAGATTGCACAAAACTAAATTTTAACACATTTAGAAAACTAGCCATAACTCACTCATCCGAACTCCAAATGAGGTGATTCAAAAAGATTTAAAAAGGTAAGACAAAGATCTACAACTTTCATATTTTGAGTTTTACTATATTCTTGCTACAAAATAGCTAATTAGGTAAAAAATAGTTTATGCGTACAAAACAGTCAAAATGGCTAAAAATAGGCTTCGCGCATATTTTTGGCTCATAAATAGCTCATTCGCGTATTTTTTTGGCTAAAAAATGGTTCATTGGCGTACTTTTTATGCAAAAATAGGATTATGTGCAAAAAGTATGCAAGGGGAGGACTCTTGCATAATTTTTACGTCCGAAATTGAATTATGCGTAAAAATACGCAAAAGAGAAGGAGTTCTGTTAATTTTTACGTCCAGAATTGAATTCTGCTTAAAATATGCAAAAGAGAAGGGGTTCTGCATAATTTTTACGTCCAGAATTGAATTATGCGTAAATTACGCAAAAGAGAAGGGGTTTTGCACAATTTACGGTAGGGAGTTCTGTGCAGTTTTACGCCACGACTTCTGCATAATTTTATGTCATCACTGTTCTTCTTTCTCAGCCGACATAAAAATTCTATAAACTTGTTTTGGCCATAAAAACTTCATTTCAACTCAAAATTCAATGTTTCAAAAATTAAAATTGCATAAAATTGAATTCCCCACAATATGGGATAATTAGTTTTCGGAAATTCCAAGTTTTAAGATATCAAATCCATGAAATCGTAAAACCCTAACTTAAAAATGTAGATATACTCCATTCAAGCCGTCAAAACCAAACATGCCAAGAAGTAAATATGTAGAGATACTCATAGAGCACAACATAGACCAATAAAATGCAAGAAAAGTAAATATATGCAAAAGTGCAAGTTCTTCATGGTTGGCAAGATGTACTTGTCTAAACCCACTACTACCACTACTACCAATGTCCAAAACCTACGGTCAAGTCTTAGCTCTATCTCTCGGTTTGGGAGAGGAGAGGAAAGAAGAAAATGAAAAAAGTGGAAGAATGAAGAAGAGAGAGAAAGTAAATGTGTTATAAATATGAGTTTGGGTTAAGGGTGGCCATTGGATGCTAGCCAATCCATGCCAAAACTCTAAGCCAATCTAGACCACACAAACAAAACTAAGAACACAATAGTCAATAGAAGGGTAAAGTGCAAAAAAATCCTCCTTAGATTTGTATTTTTGCAATTAAAGATCCCTGGATTTTAAAAAATTATCTTATTTTATATTTGGTGCATTTTGCACCCAATTTTATTTTTTGCCCTTAACGGACGTCAAATTCAACGTCAAATGACTAATATACCCCTCACTAACTCTAATCATAATCCAATCCTAATCATAATTATAATCCTAACCCTAACCCTCTCTTCCCCTCCTTCTTCGGTGGTGGGGGAGGCGGCGGTGGTGGGGACGGCGGCTCTGGGAGGAGAGGGGGTGAGGCGCGGGGTGGAGGGGGGCACGGGCCGAAGGAGGGCGACGCGGGGGAGCAGCGCGGGGTCCGGCACGGGGGAACTGTGCGCGGAGGAGGGCGGAGGAGCTGCGTGCGGGGGCGGATGCCGGGGAGCTGAGCGCGGGTGGGGGAGGCCGCAGGGGTGCTGTGGTGGGCGGCTGCGGGGAGCGCGGTGGAGGAAGGGGGGTTGATGGTGCGGTTGATGGTGGTGGTGATGGTGAAGGTGGTGGTGGGGGAGGGGGACCGAGCACGGCGGGGAGGAGGGGAGGTGCTCGGGGAGGAGAGCTGGATGAGGGAGGAGGAGGAGGGGGTTAGGGGGGAGGGGAAGGGTAGTTTAGGGTTTTTATTTTTTTTTACGATTTTTTTAACAAAAAATGAACGAGATAGGCTATTTTGATCAAAAAAATTAGGAGGTCTTAATTTGCTAACGAGGCAAATTACGGAAGGAGTTTTTTTTTTGTACTTTATCCGTCAATAGAATGCCTCTAAACAATATTCATGAAAACATCTAATAGAGAAGTAGGAAAGGCAAGAAATTACCATAACAAAAATATACACGTATCTTGAATAAGAATACAAAAATAGTGAGACGAGTTTCACACATGGGCCCGGACTGGGTCAAAATAAAATACGACAGGCCGTTCTCTCTCCCGAGTTCAACCCGGCCCGGACCAAACCCGGTCAAACCAGGTCAGCGCGGGCCGCAGGCCGGTCCGGACTGGGCCCATTAACACGATTTAGATTTTAGTCCAAAATTGAAAATCGAACAAAACTTATGCAATTATATAAATATGCTCAATTCTATGCATGTTTTGTGATTAAAAATGCATATATTTTGAAAACAATAGTTTTATGTATGTATATTGATGTTCAACATTGATAATTTAATAATTAGTCCAACTTTTGGCACAACTTTGAAATACAATAAATGTGTGTATAAAAATTATAAGTTTAAATATAATCTAACCAATGTGCCAATTTTGGGTCTGATCCATTAAACAATAATAACAGCCAAACCGAATAAATCGAATAGATTATTCGGTTCGATTCAGTTTCAGTTTTGGCTAATTTTGGTTCGAATTTAAATTTTTTAAATTTTGATTTATTCGATTTAGACTATTTTGGTTCAGTTTAAACCAAATAAACTGAATTCTCACCCCTACAATAACACGACATGAATCTAACCTAACACTATAAACACCCAAAATTTTTAAAATTTAAAAATGAATTCATGGAATTTTTTTATGATTTTTAATTATTTAAAATAAATGTTCTTCAAAGGATTAATATTTTTGTGTATTATATTAAGTTTTAAAATATTGCAAAAATTATGTTTTTGAGTGTATAATTAATAATATGATGTTGTGTAATTTTTCTGGAATTTATTGGGCTAAAAAAAACTATTTTTAATAGCTAAAATATCGTTCTTAATTAAACCAGACAAAACCAAACCAAACCCAACTGAACCTACCCCAACCCTAATGGATCAGACTCTACTCGACCCGACCCGCTCCCACACACCCACGACCCCCGTTCCCGCAGTTCTCGCGACCACCCCCTCTTTCCTTCAAAACCAACCCCATACCTTACTTGTATATACCTCACGACCACCCCCGCAGCTTCCCACGACTCTGACGACCTCCGCCGACCACCGCCGACCGCGAACACCGCCGCGGACACGCCCTAATTCACGAACAATAGCGAGGTATGTCTCTTCCCACTCGCGTATCTCCCTGTATATTGATCCAAATTTCGTTCTGTCAAATCCTATGTGAATACCACGTGACCCTCTCGAACCTTGTATAATTATTTCAGGGTATCGCGTCCTGTATCGGTCGCAAATTGTGACGCAAAACAAGAAAAAAAAATATTTTTTGGTTCTTCAAACTGTCCCGAATCCCTATGTTCATGGCCGATTTACTCCCAACCTGGTTAATATTTTTAAATTTTACTTAAATAGTAAATTAGACAACCTAACCGAGATTAAAACCCTATAATTAGTTTATTTTAATTTGTTGTATGTTGTGTTTTATTCGTGGATAAAGTCGACCAAAAACTTGGTTTTCAAAACCCAAAATTTTCTAAAACTGGGTGCATTCCGCTAAACGAGGCAACTTTGTCGTGTGTGAGTGCACCGAAAGGTGCGTACGTCAATGCGGACGTGTGAGATTTCGCAGAAGTTGATTTGGATGTGCGTGCACACCGGAATCAACGCGTATCCGTCGAAAAGTTCCGTATCGGGCTGATTCTGACACTCATTGTAACTTCGTGTGTGCTTGTCGTTTCGTAATAAAACTTATGCCATTGGATTCGTAGTATTACGCTGGTCATGTGACCCAAGTTTGGTTCAATTCTGAGAACGTTGACGAAACTCCGTATCGTGGGCCCCACGGCTCTACTTGACGGGCAATTTTATGACCAGCTCATCGGAATCTAGTTCTGGACATTTTATTGGGTTTGTATCATCATTTTAGACTCATAGACACTAAGTTTGACAAATTTGGAGAACTTTATGTCTGGCACATTTTTTGGTACGAAGTGGGCCACATGTGGACCCTGCTTTGACCAGAAACTGTCAGTTCTGTCTCCTGTATCCAAATTAGACTTATAGGTAGTCAATCATAGTTATTCCATATCTTTTGAGTGATGGTAATATTTGTTTCAGCATCCGGAGGCATTCCTAGAGATTTTGCTGTTACCGGAGCAACTAAAGGAGTTCAAACCCCATGCAAGTGTACCTTGCCAACTTGCAGTAGTTCCTGTTATATTATTTGCTTGAGTTCTTTCTATATATATATATATATACACTTGAGATATACATATTCAACCTAGGACCGTGAGACGTTGCTTAGCGTCCGAACAAGATTCGGGTGTCGATGTCGTACGCGGAGTCGTGTAACGTCACTCATAGAGTTGATAACCCGATCCTATATTTTTCGTGCTTGATTTATCAAGTACGTCATACCATAAGACACTTGATACTATTCATAAGATAGAATCTTTCTTGTGTATTTATGGTGATTCTGTATAGGCTTACAGGATTCGTGACATAGATCTTGCATATACATAGATATTATATTAACTTGTTATACTAGCTAAAGGTCTTGATCTTGCGTGTTATGGACATGAGACGTGTGATTACATTGGGTGTGGAGAGACCCATAGGCTACAGGCTGATTACATACATATATATTTATTATTACGGTACTTTAGCCTCTGTTCCAGAGCTTGGCCCACTACGTGATATTGCTGCTACTAGCTCTCCGACCAGAGCTTGTAGTGGTCTCAGCCTGAGTACCAGTGATGCTCTCACTTGCTGCATATCACATAGCCGGTTACATAGTTTGCCCTTCTGATTTATTTTTATATATACTACATTTATTTGGCTTGAGTTATTCTTGTACCTTGCTATGTCTCATGAGGACCTGGATCTGGAATATGTCCCCAGGTATAGCAGAGGAGATCTACCCCGAGGTATACGAGACAAGGGCAGACACTGGAGCAGTATCAGGACCATAGGACGAGGTGTTGCCAGCGGATTTCTTCTGAGTATTTTCTTTATATACTCAGTTATTTCTGTTTCTAGTTTCTCTATTTCCTGTCTCTTGGATTACTGTACTAAACTTATTATCGGGTTATTCTCCGAGACATGTTATTGAGACTTGTTGGATTATATTTTTTTTTGATTAGTCTGACATTTGAACTGTGATTACCTTCTGTGGATGAGATTAGAATTAGACTGTGATATGTATCGTAGACCATTATAATTGTTTTACAGCTTAAGTACACTCTAACGGGTCCATTAAATTGGGTTTGCCCATTAGAGTATGCTGCTGGCCATTGCCACGTGGCTAGTCCCTTGGTATTTTGGGGACTGGGGTATGACATAGATTTTGTGGTAGCCCATGCAGGTCTATGACTATATTGCTTCTGTTTTAACTAAGGAATCGAGCAAGCCTATGATTAGGATAAATTATAGGATCTCATCCACTTGATTGATTCGTTCTTGACCTCTATATCAACTTCAAAATAATTTCTTGACTTGCATCATGCCTTGATTTCTCTGTGCGCCTCTCATAGTTTACTTTGTATGGAGAGTAATGGATCCATAAGCTAGTGACAAAACTCCTGCAGGAATACCACAAGTTGTAGTTGTCACCTACGATGATGGAGTGACACCAGTGGGTGGAGGTCAATCAACTCAACAAAGCAATCAAGCAGATCAGCTTGTCTTGAGATTCCAGCGAGACGATATTCCACCACCGTCGTAGTTTACTCCATCGATGCCTATTTTTCCACCAGGACAGCCTATGGACGGACATCAGATGTTCTAAATGTTCTACACAATAATGCAAGCCCAACAACAGGTTCATCAAGAGGCCTAACAAAGCCAAGCGGAGAAGTTCTTTGACCGACTTAGCTCTGAGCTATATAAATTAATCAGCTCTATTGCAACTACTTCATACACGTACGTCCTTACTGTAGCATGACCCATGGAGCGCGTCACCAGGAGAGAGTCCAGCCAGAAGCGGCCACATGCATTAATACTAGACCGATCACAGCAGGGAGCTGCAAAGAGACCACAGATGAATCCACCACAGAGAGCATTTACACCACTAGCACTGTGGCAAGGTAGGCCATCTCGCCAAGGAATACCGACGCAGATTGGGATTATGTTTAGCTTGCGGATCCAGTCAGCATTCAGTAAGGGATTTCCCTGAGCGTCGAGAAGGAGCATCAATAGTAAACCGACAATGTAAACCCCCTGAATTTTTAAATTATTAAATCTTGGATTTTTCCCAATTTTCTGGAATTTTCTGAGAATTTTCTGAAATTAAAATCAAGATTTTAATTAATAAATAATTTTTAATTGGTAATAAATAATATTAAAATATCATGAAAATAACATTTTTGGGTGTAAAATGGAAAACTGGACTTAGGATAATTTTTCTGGATTTTTCTAGACCTCAGACCTATTTTTAAATGCCTAAAAACTATTTTAATTAATTAATTAATTAACTATTTATTTATTTAATTATTATTATTATTATTATTTTTATATCCCGGCCCAGCCCGCACCCTGGCCCATTGGGCCGCGGCCCAGCCCGCTAAATCCGGCCCAGACCCAAACCCTAACGGGTCGGGTCGGGTTCACCCGAACCCGACCCGCCGCCAGCCCGACCCGCACGACCCCAGCCCCACGTCGCCCCGACTCCTCCGGCGCCCTCCGCGCGCAGCGCCGCGCCCCACGGCCACGTCCCCTCACCCTCCGCCATGCTCGGCCTCCCCCAACCACCTCCTCTCCTACTTAAACCCCCCCTCTTCTTCTTCCTCCTCCCTCTCCAAACCCTAACCCTAGCCGGCGCCGCCCCTCTCCACCGTGCCGCCCTGCCTCGCCGCTGCCAGCCACCGCCTAGCACTGCCGCCTTGCCCCGACCTCGCCGCTGCCCAGCCACCCTGCCACCGCCGTCACCTCCAGCCGCGTCCCCCTCTTCTTCCCCGTCGGCAGCAGCCGCAGCGCCGCCCTGGGCCACCCCCGCGCCGCCGCCTCCGCCCGGACGCTGCGCCGCCCTCCGCCGCAGCACCCTCTGCCTCCCCGTCGCGGTGCCGACCATCGGCCACCGCCGCAGCAAGCCGAAACCCTAACCCTAGGATCTTGTGTCCGACACGAGTCGGACACGTGTCGGACTCGGTTCGACCCTGCTTTTCGGGTCCCCTTCAGGTGCGTGTAACTTTTTGTTCGTAGCTCCGTTTTCAATTCCGCAAATTGCGTTGGGAAGTCTGTATAACCCTCTCGGTGTCCGGACAAACTGTTCGGGGCATCGCGTCCTGTGATGATCGCACACCGCGATCCAAAAATAGAAAAAACCAGACCCTGTTTTACCCCGAAACTGAGTGCGTCCCGCCAAACGGGATGACTTGGTCGCGTGCGGTCTTCGCAGATACATGCGCGTCATCGATACGGACGTGTGAGATTTCGTGGAAGCTGATTCGGGTGTGCGTGCACACCGAAATCAACGCGTATCCGCGGACATCGTCCCGTATCTGACTTTTCTGCAATTTGCCCTAACTTCTTGTACACTCGTCAGATCGAGACAAAACTTGTGCCATCGGACTCGTAGCGATACGCTGGTCCTGTGGGTCAAGTTTGGTTCAATTCTGAGAACGTTGACGAAATCGCGTGTCGTGGGCCCCACAGGCCCCGCTCGACGGGCGATTTTGTGTTCGGCTCATCGGAATCCAAATCTGGAAGTTCCGTTGGGTTCGTATTAGCGTTCCTGACCTGTTGACACTAAGTTTGGTGAATTTGGAGACCTTTGACCCGGACACATTTTTCGGTGCAAAGCGGGCCCACCGGCGGACCCCGTTTTGACCCGAAACTGCCGTTTTTGCCCTTGTCTCCAAATTGGACCCAAGGACAGGCATTTCTAGCTATTTGACATCTTATGAGCGTGATGATAATGTCTATTTCAGCTTTTAGACTCATCTCTGGAATTTTCCCCAAGAACCAAATTAATCAGATCCAAACAACAGGCAAGTACCTGCACTTCAAGTTAAATCTTTATATTACGATAATTAATTCCCTGCTTTATTAGTACCCTTGATGATTACACCTAGTGTTAGAAATGCTGGATTTTATGTCTTGAATATTGGAGTTCATGTCTTGTTTTCATGTCGGGTGGGAGAATACTAGAAGGCATGTAGTTTACCCTTTCTCCTGCCATGTTTAATAGCTGCTGGTACGCGACTGTACCTCAGCCGGATCTCGATTTCCCCTGTTTAATAGCCGTTTATGACGGCCGGATTAGCCTTATAAACCCCTACATGCCAACTACGTATTCTAAAAACAAACACAAGTTCACACAGATAGTTTCTGGTCTTGTTATATTTCTTGCTGACTGTTGTAGTTTCATTTCCTGTCTCATTTATTTCTGCTTCTTATATTCCTGCTTACAGCTTTAACTCTGAGATAATGATGTTCTGTTATGTAGCTTCTTAACATGTTATTCAATAGTTAATTGTCATAAATATTTAGTTTAATCTTGTTGTGCACTGTGTACTTTGCTCCTTTCCTGACTGGATCTGTTGATTTAGGCGATGATGAGGACCTTGCCCCTACTTATTATGGTCCCTATGAGGGGACAGATGATACCTATGAGGAGCCAGAACCCACCCAGGAGACCCCTGCTGCCGAGTAGCTAGCAGTAGCTATCTTTTATTTTTGTTTCTTATCTTATTAATCGGGTTTGTCCCCGATTTCATTCTGAATTTCTGTACTAAAATATTTGAATCTGTTGTCGTATTTATTTCAGTTGCAATCTTAAGTTTCTGTTCTCATTTTTATCTTGCCTATGTTAATTGTGAATGAGCTAGTTTAGTAGATATGGATTTGACCTAGACAGCGTACTACCGCCGACTCTGCGGCGTAGGCTGGACGTACCCACGCACTCGTGTCCGAATTTTTGGGTGCGGGTCATGACACATTTTTATGGTGGCCCATGCAGGTCCTATCCTTAAATAGGGTAATACCCTATGACAGGGTATGGAATAAGATTGAGGATTCTAGGAAAAGCTCATTCACAGTATAGGGTCCTTATTTCAATTCTTGATATCTTTGCTGCTCAATTTTTCTATCGCCTTTGATTTCCAAGTATTCTATTCTGATCTTCCCTATCCCTTAATCTTTCAGAATGGTCCAGACAAGGAACACAGTAGGAGGCACATCAGAACCAGCTGAGCAGAATGTGCCCGAGACTCTTGCACTCCCGCCGCCTCCATCTGTTCTGGCAGTTACTCTGGATGGGGCACAGCTACTTGGAGTGTTCCGGGGATTGGTGGAATCCCAGAAAGAACAGACTGCACTTCTGCGGACCAGTCTCTCAGAAGCTCTTAGGTCCCAGGAGTCGCCACTCAAGAGGCCAGGGAGTGCCAAAGACTTCAAGAACCTTAGACCCCTGGAATTCTACGGAACTGAGGGCATTCTCTATGCCGATGAGTGGATAGAGAATGTCGAGAGACTCCTGAAGACTGCTCGGGTCCCTGATGACCTCAAAGTGGAGTCCGCAAGCCTGCAACTGTTCGACATTGCTCGAACCAGGTTCAGAGATGAACTCCAACTATCTGCTCCTGACATCACCTGGGAGGACTTCAAGAGACTATTCAAGGAGAAATTCTACCCCGAAGTGGCTCGGGAAGCTCTCGAAAGCCAATTCGAGAGACTGGAACAAGGTAACCTGTCTGTTGATGAATATACTGCTGAATTTAGCAGGTTAAGCCACTTTGCGGAGTACATGGTTCGTACCCCGGAGGACAGAGCCCGTAGATTCAAGAAGGGGCTATCTCCGGATATTCGCCATGCTGTCACCACCAGCCGAGCTCGCACCTATGAAGAAATCCTGAGCGTGGCACAAGGCGTTGAGAGAGATATGGGGCATAAACTGAAACGAGAGAGAGATACCGGAAATGCGGGACCCAATAAACGCCCTTTTCAACAACAACAACAACAACAGCAGAGGGCCCCGCAGCAAACTCAGCGTCCTCTCCCTCGAGCTCCAGCACCCCAACACCAGGCTCAAGGACAGAACCAACAAGCTGCTGCTTGTAACTTTTGCCAAAAACTAGGTCATACTTGGCAAGTCTGCAGGAAGAGGCTAGGTGCCTGCCTCTACTGCGGCTCAGCAGCGCACCAAATGAGGGACTGTCCAGCTGCTCAAGGACGCACCGCTGCACCAAAGGCTCCAGCCCAGGCCAGGGCCCCAGCAGTACAACAGAGGGGACCCCCGCTTCCAACACAACAATAACGCTTTGCTCAGCACCAACAGCAGCAACAGAGGGGTGCACCGCAGCAAGGCCGTGCTTACGCAATAACTCTGGAAGAAGCTGAAGCCACAGCAGACGTGATCACAGGTTCTATGCTTATAAATTTAATACCAGCTATTACTTTATTTGACTCTGGAGCTTCACATTCATTCATGTCAGTAGATTTCCTTATGAAGCATAGCTTAATCACTAAACCCCTTAGGAATTGTTATAAGATCATTACCGGTGGAGGAATCATCCCGGTTAGTGATGCCTGTAACAATTGTCCTATTATATTGTGTGGAAGAGAACTGTATGCTAGGCTACTTGTAATGCAAGTTCCTAGTTTTGATATTATACTGGGTATGGATTGGTTAAGTCAACATCATGCCACTATAGACTGCCACAGAGGTAGTGTAATCTTCAGGCCCCCTGACAAGCCAGAATTTGAATTTGCTAGAGGTTCTAGAGAAATGGGTAATAACAAAATTTGTGGAGCCCTAGTAACAGAAGAAGTGCCACTACCTATCATCTCTGAATACCTTGATGTCTTCCCTGAGGATCTCCCAGGCTTACCCCCAGACCGAGAAGTTGAATTCTATTGACTTAGTGCCAGGAGCAGCACCAGTATCTCAAAATCCCTACAGAATCAACAAGAAGGAGATAATAGAACTAAATGAGCAAATCAAAGAACTAGAAGATAAATGCTTCATTAGGTCTAGTGTCTCACCCTGGGGAGCTCCAGTATTATTTGTGCCCAAGAAGGACGAAACATCCCAAATGTGTATTGACTATAGGGCCTTGAATGCCTTAACAATTAAGAATAAGTATCCCCTGCCCAGGATAGATGACCTATTTGATCAGTTGAGTGGAGCTCGGGTATTTTCAAAGATTGATTTGAGGTCTGGTTACCACCAAGTAAGGGTGAGAAAGGAAGACATCCCTAAAACTGCTTTCAATACCCGGAACGGACACTACGAATTCTTAGTAATGTCGTTCGGGTTGACGAATGCTCCAGCAGTTTTTATGAACTTAATGAACAGAGTTTTCCAGTCATACCTAGACAAATTTGTAGTGGTCTTCATTGATGATATTTTGATCTACTCCAAGACCCCCGAAGAACATGAAGAACATTTGAGGTTAGCATTGGAGACTTTGAGGAAGGAAAAACTTTATGGAAAGTTATCTAAATGTGCTTTCTTCCTAGACAAAGTAGAATTCTTGGGACATGTTATGACTGGAGATGGAATAGCAGTAGATCCTAAGAAGATAGCTGCAGTAGAATTATGGTCCACTCCAGACTCGGTAGCAGAGATTAGAAGCTTCCTGGGACTAGCTGGCTACTATCGGAAGTTTGTGAAGGACTTTGCAAGAATTGCGGAGCCCATGACAAAATTAACAAGGAAGGATGAAGAGTTCACCTGGACTGATGAATGTCAGCATGCTTTTGAGGAATTGAAGAAAAGGCTGACTACTGCCCCTATTCTGACCTTACCTTCTGGAACCGGAGGTTTCGCTATTTATAGTGATGCTTCTGGAAAAGGTCTAGGTTGTGTATTGGAGCAGAACAAGAAAGTAATAGCATATGCCTCTAGACAGCTTCGACCCCATGAAAAGAACTATCCAACTCATGATTTAGAATTGGCAGCTGTCATTTTTGCTCTTAAGCTATGGAAGCATTATCTTTATGGAGAAAGGGTAGAAATATTTACGGACCATAAAAGTCTAAAATATATCTTCACTCAGAAAGAGCTGAACATGAGGCAAAGAAGATGGCTGGAACTAATGAAAGACTTTGATATCACCCTTCAATATCATCCTGGGAAGGCCAATGTAGTTGCTGATGCTCTAAGCAGATATCCTATGGCGATGTACTTGACTATGGATAGACACCTGCTAGAGGACTTGGAAAGTTTAGGTATTGAAGTAATTATTCCAGGAAAAGAAGGCCAAATGATGAACTTGCAGATTCAGTCTACTTTAATAGACAAGATCAAGGAGACTCAGTTTCAAGACGAAGGCCTGCGAAGCCTTCGAGGACAAGTGCAAGCTGGATTAGTGGAAGATTTCAGAATTCATGAAGATGGATCACTGAGGCATGGCGATAGATTATATGTACCTCAAGGAGACATAAGAGAAGAAATTATGCAAGAGGTGCATCGATCGCAATACTCTATACATCCAGGAGCCAACAAGATGTACAAGGACCTGAGGACGCATGTTTGGTGGCATGGCATGAAAAGAGAAGTAGCCAGGTTCGTATCTCGTTGTTTAGTGTGCCAGCAAGTCAAGGCAGAAAGACAAAGACCTGGAGGATTGCTTCAACCACTACCCATTCCGGAGTGGAAGTGGGAACATATCACAATGGATTTTGTTTCCGGACTTCCAAGGACACCTAGTGGAAAGGATGCAATCTGGGTGATAGTAGATAGACTAACCAAGTCTGCACATTTTCTACCCTTCAAAGTAGGGCTATCTACAGAAAAGCTGGCAGATTTATATATCCGACACATTGTCAGGCTGCATGGAGTTCCAGTAAGTATTGTCTCCGACCGAGATTCAAGATTCACCTCTCACTTCTGAAAGAGTTTACAAGCCAGCTTGGGGACGCAACTCAAATTCAGCACAGCTTATCATCCCCAAACCGATGGACAATCGGAACGTACAATCCAGACACTTGAAGATATGCTCCGTACATATGTTCTAGATTTTGGAGGATCCTGGGAAAACTACCTACACCTTGTGGAGTTCTCTTATAATAACAGTTACCAAGCAAGTATTGAGATGACTCCATTTGAAGCTCTGTATGGACGAAGATGTCGTACCCCGCTATCATGGGACGATGTTGGAGAAAGAGCCCTGTTAGGACCAGAGATGGTGATCGATTCAACTGAGAAGGTAAAGCAAATAAGGGACAGACTTCGAGTGGCTCAAGACAGGCAACGACATTGGACAAATAGCCACCAAAGGCCCTTGGAATTTGAGGTAATTAAATTTATGAAATTTAAGTCAATTTAAATATTTTGATTATGGAACTAAGACTTGATTATGACTTTGTTAAAGGTTGGAGAACTGGTATTCTTGAAGATTTCTCCGACACGTGGCACCATTAGGTTCGGAAGGAGTGGAAAACTCAGCCCAAGATTTATTGGACCTTTTGGCATTCAGGAGAAAATCGGAGAAGTGGCATACCGACTGGCATTGCCACCCTCTCTGGATGGAGTCCATAACATCTTCCACGTGTCGCAGCTGAGAAAGTATGTGTCAGATCCCAGCCACATTTTGGATCACTTAGAGCTCGAAGTAGGCCCAAGTCTGACTTACCAAGAGCAACCCGTGGAGATACTGGATCGATCGGAGAAAGTTCTACGGAACCAGGTTATCTCCCTGGTTCGTGTAGCTTGGAAGCACCATTCTCCCGGCGAATCCACCTGGGAGCGAGAAGACGAGATTAGAGAGCGATACCCCTATCTTTTTGAACCCTGAGGTATATTTTAATTCTCGGCCTTTTCCTTTCGTGCCTTTGTTATTCTTAAATTTCGAGGACGAAATTTTTGTAAGTTGGGTAGGTTGTAAACCCCCTGAATTTTCAAATTATTAAATCTTGGAATTTTTCCAATTTTTTGGGAATTTTCTGAAATTAAAATCAAGGTTTTAATTAATAAATAATTTTTAATTGGCAATAAATAATATTAAAAAATTATGAAAATAACATTTTTGGGTGTAAAATGGAAAACTGGACTTAGGGTAATTTTTCTGGATTTTTCTGGACCTCAGACCTATTTTTAAATGCCTAAAAACTATTTTAATTAATTAATTAATTAATTAACTATTTATTTATTTATTTAATTATTATTATTATTTTATTACTATTATTTTTATATTCCGGCCCAGCCCGCACCCTGGCCCATTGGGCCGCGGCCCAGCCCGCTAAATCCGGCCCAGACCCAAACCCTACCGGGTCGGGTTCATCCGAACCCGACCCGCCGCCAGCCCGACCCGCACGACCCCAGCCCCACGTCGCCCCGACTCCTCCGGCGCCCTCCGCGCGCAGTGCCGCCCTCCGCGCGCAGCGCCGCTCCCCGCGGCCACGTCCCCTCACCCTCGGCCGTGCTCGGCCTCCCCCAACCACCTCCTCTCCTACTTAAACCCCCCCTCTTCTTCTTCCTCCTCCCTCTCCAAACCCTAACCCTAGCCGGCGCCGCCCCTCTCCGCCGTGCCGCCCTGCCTCGCCGCTGCCAGCCACCGCCTAGCACCGTCGCCTTGCCCCGACCTCGCCGCTGCCCAGCCACCCTGCCACCGCCGTCACCTCCAGCCGCGTCCCCCTCTTCTTCCCCGTCGACAGCAGCCGCAGCGCCGCCCTGGGCCGCCCCCGCGCCGTCGCCTCCGCCCGGACGCTGCGCCGCCCTCCGCCGCAGCACCCTCTGCCTCCCCGCCGCCGTGCCGACCACCGGCCACCGCCGCAGCAAGCCGAAACCCTAACCCTAGGATCTTGTGTCCGACACGAGTCGGACACGTGTCGGACTCGGTTCGACCCTGCTTTTCGGGTCTCCTTCAGGTGCGTGTAACTTTTTGTTCGTAGCTCCGTTTTCAATTCCGTAAATTGCGTTGGGAAGCCTGTATGACCCTCTCGGTGTCCGGATAAACTGTTCGGGGCATCGCGTCCTGTGGTGATCGCACACCGCGATCCAAAAAAGGAAAAACCAGACCCTGTTTCACCCCGGAACTGAGTGTGCCCCGCCAAACGGGACGACTTGGTCGCGTGCGGTCTTCACAGATACGTGCGCGTCGTCGATACGGACGTGTGAGATTTCGTGGAAGCTGATTCGGGTGTGCGTGCACACCGGAATCAACGCGTATCCGCGGACATCGCCCCGTATCCGACTTTTCTATAATTTGCCCTAACTTCTTGTACACTCGTCAGATCGAGACGAAACTTGCGCCATCGGACTCGTAGCAATACGTTGGTCCTGTGGGTCAAGTTTGGTTCGATTCTGAGAACGTTGACGAAATCGCGTGTCGTGGGCCCCATAGGCCCTGCTCGACGGGCGATTTTGTGTTCGGCTCATCGGAATCCAAATCTGGAAGTTTCGTTGGGTTCGTATCAGCGTTCCTGACCTGTTGACACTAAGTTTGGTGAATTTGGAGACCTTTAACCCGGACACATTTTTCGGTGCAAAGCGGGCCCACCGGCGGACCCCGTTTTGACCCGAAACTGCCGTTTTTGCCTTTGTCTCCAAATTGGACCCAAGGACAGGCGTTTCTAGCTATTTGACATCTTCTGAGCATGATGATAATGTCTATTTCAGCTTTTGGACTCATCTCTGGAATTTTCTCCAAGAACCAAATTAATTAGATCCAAACAACAGGCAAGTACCTGCACTTCAAGTTAAATCTTTATATTGCGATAATTAATTCCCTGCTTTATTAGTACCCTTGATGATTATACCTAGTGTTAGAAATGCTGGATTTTATGTCTTGAATATTGGAGTTCATGTCTTATTTTCATGTCGGGTGGGAGAATACTAGAAGGCATGTAGTTTACCCTTTCCCCTGCCATGTTTAATAGCTGCTGGTACGCGACTGTACCTCAGCCGGATCTCGATTTCCCCTGTTTAATAGCCATTATGACGGCCGGATTAGCCTTATAAACCCCTACATGCCAACTACGTATTCTAAAAACAAATACAAGTTCACACAGATAGTTTCTGGTCTTGTTATATTTCTTGCTGACTGTTGTAGTTTCATTTTCTGTCTCATTTATTTCTGCTTCTTATATTCTTGCTTACAGCTTTAACTCTGAGATAATGATGTTCTGTTATGTAGCTTCTTAACATGCTATTCAATAGTTAATTGTCATAAATATTTAGTTTAATCTTGTTGTGCACTGTGTACTTTGCTCCTTTCCTGACTGGATTTGTTAATTTAGGCGATGATGAGGACCTTGCCCCTACTTATTATGGTCCCTATGAGGGGACAGATGATACCTATGAGGAGCCAGAACCCACCCAGGAGACCCCTGCTGCCGAGTAGCTAGCAGTAGCTATCTTTTATTTTTGTTTCTTATCTTATTAATCGGGTTTGTCCCCGATTTCATTCTGAATTTCTGTACTAAAATATTTGAATCTGTTGTCGTATTTATTTCAGTTGCAATCTTAAGTTTCTGTTCTTATTTTTATCTTGCCTATGTTAATTGTGAATGTCACGACCCGCACCCGGTTATTCGGGCACGAGTGCGTGGGCACGTCCAGCCTACGCCGCAGTGTCGGCGGTAGTACGCTGTCTAGGTCATTTTTTGGGATCAATAACTATCTATCTCATCCACAAATAAAGTAAATAGACAAGGAAATTATCAGGAAATAGGAATGCTGATTTATAAAACAGATTGTGATAACAGATCCATAGTTTATACATGAACAGAAGATAAATCGGGGACAAACCCGATTACTGAGCTGAAAATGGAAAAACTAGCTAACTGGCTACTACCCCTCGGAGGTAATCTCCTGAGTGGGAACCTGCCTCTCAACTGTGTCACCTGCTACGCCATAGGGATCATAATAGGTAGGGCAAAGTCCTCATCATCGCCTAAACAACAGATCCAGTCAGGAAAGGAGCAAAGTACACAATGCACAACAAGATTAAGCTAAATATTTATGACAATTAAGTATTGAATATCATATTGAGAAAATTGCATAGAGGGACATCATTATCTCATAGTTAATGCTGTAAACAGGAATATGAGAAAAGCAGGAAATAAATGAGACAGGAATGAAACTACAACAATCAACAAGAGCCATAACTAGACAAGAAGCTATGTGTGTGAACTTGTGTTTTTAGAATACCTAGTTGGCATGCAGGGGTCTATAAAGTTAAACCGGCCGCCATGGACGGCTATTATTCACGAATAATCGAGATTCGGCTGATGGACAGTCGTGTACCAACAGCTATTATTCACGACACGGGTCAGGGTAAACTGCATGCCTTTCAGTATTCTCCCTCCCGACACGAAAAACAAGACATAAATTCCAATATTCAAGACATGAGATACATTATTCTGACATTACGTGTAATCAGCAAGGGTACTAGTAGAGCAGGGAATTAATTATCATAATATAAAGATTAACTTGAGGTGCAGGTACTTGCCTTTGTTTGGATCCGATTAATAGGTCTTCGGGGAAATATCCAGAGATGAGTCCAAATGCTGAAATAAACATCACCATCACGCTCAGAAGATGTCAAATAGCAAGAAACGCCTGTCCTTGGGTCCAATTTGGAGACAAGGGCAAAAATGGCAGTTTCGGGTCAAAACGGGGTCCGCCGGTGGGCCCGCTTTGCACCAAAAAACGTGTCCGGGTCAACGGTCTCCAAATTCACCAAACTTAGTGTCAACAGGTCAGGAACGCTGATACGAACCCCACGGAACTTCCAGAATTGGATTCCGATGAGCCGAACACGAAATCGCCCGTCGAGCGGGGCCTGTGGGGCCCACGACACGCGATTTCGTCAACGTTCTCAGAATCGAACCAAACTTGACCCACAGGACCAGCGTATCGCTACGAGTCCGATGGCGCAAGTTTCGTCTCGATCTGACGAGTGTACACGAAGTTAGGGCGAATTACAGAAATTGCGGATACGGGGCGATGTCCGCGGATACGCGTTGATTCCGGTGTGCACGCACACCCGAATCAGCTTCCGCGAAATCTCACACGTCCGTATCGACGCTGCGCACGTATCTGTGAAGACCGCGCGCGATCAAGTCGTCCCGTTTGGCGGGGCGGACTCAGTTCCGGGGTGAAACAGGGTCTGGTTTTTCCTGTTTTTGGATCGCGGTGTGCGATCACCACAGGACGCGGTGCCACGAACAGTTTATCCGGACACCGAGAGGGTCATATAGGCTTCCCAACGCAATTTGCGGAATCGAAAACGGAGTTACGAGCGAAAAGTTACACGCACCTGAAGGGGACCCAAAAACCGGGGTCTGACGCGTGTCCGACACGACACAGGATACTGTGTCCTGTGTCGGACACGGGGGGGGGGGGAAATAGGAATTAGGGTTCGGGTCTGGGATCTACGGCCGGCGGCGGGGACGGCGCTGAGGCGGCCGGGCTCGGGGGCAAACGGCGGAGGGCGGCGCGGCGTGGCTGGGGATGCGTCGGCGGCGGCTCAGGGCGGCCGGAAGCGGCGCGGGGAGCCGCTCGAGTCGCTGCTGCTGCTGCTGTTGGCGTCGGGGGCGGCGGAGCGGGGCGCCGGAGGGGAGGAGACGGCGGGGCGAGGGAGCAGCGGTGCACGGCGCGGTGGTCGACGGCGTCTCCGGCGGTGGACGGCGAGGCGAGTGGTGGGGAGAGGTTGCTACGGCGGAGGGCCACCGCGGGGAGGGGTTTATCTAGGCTGAGGAGAGCGGAGGAGAGGGGGAGGTCGGCCGGCGGTTGCGGGGTCGTGGCGGCCAAGGCGCGGCGCTCGCAGCGGCGTGCGGAGCGGCGGGCGGCGCGGCCGGCGGGAGCGGAGCGGGGAGCGGGTCAGTCGGGGGAGAGGGCTGGGGAGCGGGTCGGGGTCCGGGCGGGTCGGGTTCAAACGGACCCGACCCGACCCGTTAGGGGTGACGGGCCGTGGGGACTGGGCCGGGCCGGCCCAATGGGCCGCGGGCCAAAATAATAATAATAATAATAATAATAATAATAATAATAATAATAATAATAATAATAAATCAATAAATATATTAATAAATAATTAATTAATTAAATAAATAGTTTTTAGGCATTTAAAAATAGGTCCGGGGTCCGATAAATTCCAGAAAAATTGCCCTAAGTCCAGTTTTCCATTTTACACCCAAAAATATTATTTTCATAATATTTTAACATTATTTATTAACAATTAAAAATCATTTGATAATTGAAAACCTTGATTTTAATTGCAGAAAATTCTCAGAAAATTCCAGAAAATTGCAAAAAATCCCAATTTAATATTTTTGCAAAATCTGGGGGTTTACAATCTACCCAACTTATAAAAATTTCGTCCTCGAAATTTAAAATTAAGCCATAATCTGTTAAGTCTTCGTGTACATCAATCGCAATCTCCTTGCGGTAATTAAAATCCGAATCATGTCCGCTGCAATCACTTCATGGTTAAGATGACTACTATTCCAATCAAGATTCAACCTAGGGTTATTACTTCTTACTTCCTCAATTTACCTACAGATGAAGTTTAAGTCCATATAACATCTTCAAGGATTGCACATGCTTATGACCTTGCCTCACGATTCTGATTATCATAATTCCTCTAGAAGTGATTCGAGTCCAACAGTATTTCCATTCACAATGGTATGCTTTAAATTTTTAAATTCTATTCACATTCTCAATATTCTAACTAGGTAGTCCAACCATCCAATTTCAATTCTTAAGTCAAATCAAATTAAAAATAAATTAAATGTAATTCACCATGTTCAAGTCTGAATCATAATACCCTCTAAATTCATATTGACAATTTAACCCTCATTATTTCAAGATTTAAATCATGTACTTGAGATATAACTATTGATATCAATTTATTAATCGCCTTAGTCACTCCTCTAAATTTTCAAAATGAGAATGGCTTGAACCTCTTCCAATCTAATCTTCTCGGTCACAATTTTAAAGAATTTATCTTGAGTTGACAATTGCACTGCTACCCAACTTAGAATTTGCCCATACATCACAGTAGACTATATACCTTAAGAAAATAGTCCTTAATATGGTTACTCATGTCATTCAGTCCTTGAAACTTCAACGCCGATCATGTCACATGTCCTCATTTACGAAAGGTTAATCCTCAAGTATGTGATCGGCCTATGTGGCATATCTAGTATTCTCTGTGTATCAGCCTTATACCAAGCACGAGGTTTTCGTCTTTCCGAAATAAGGGAAGACGAGGATCAATAATAAAGAGTTCAAAGGTGGGGTGATAGAACAGAAGTATCGGGATCAAGGCGTTAAAAGAAATTAAGTGGAAATTGTTAAGCGGTTGTGGATTGAATCCTATTTTGGTAATTCCTATTCACATGCTCGTATTAATACAGTTATACTCAGACATGTCTAGGGCAGGTATACTAGTCATCTGTATATCTCAATCCACGTAAAGTAGTGCGAAGAGCGAATCAAAATGTACTAAGGCTGATCAGACCGTAATACACTGATTCTGAATAGACAATTGTATTAGTGTGTCGACCCACTAATACATATGTCGTGAACAAGCTCGATAAAGAGTAAGCTTGCAAAACTAGGCTATAGAATAGCAGCATAAGTCGAGTACATCAAAATTAAGTGCGCTAGATGATGATGAAAAGAAGGTACAAATTATTTAAGTTCACAAAATAACCTACAATAAGCACAAAAGATTCTAAAAAAACTCTACAGTTATCAGATATAAAAGTATTCCAGGTTATTAGCAAGTTTAAAATTACTAGGTTGGGGCTGAGGTCACGAACCAATAGGCACGAGCTAAACAATAATAGAAAGGCAGCTAAAAGAAATCACTTACGCGCATTAGCTGCTCCAAGAGTCTGCACGTTCTCCACGGTCATGCTGGTAGAGCAATCTCGCGGTGATCTTGTAGGAACCTCGTCGCTTGCTGGTAGATCCTTCACTCTGCATCCAAAATAAACGATAAAGGCACACAGGAATCAAGGCAGAATGCAAGTCAATAAAATGATTCGAAGCCGACGTGAATATCAAGAACGATTTAATCAAGTGGATGAGCTTTTCCTAAAATCCTCAATCTTATTGCAGGCCTGTTCGGTCCCTAAGTTGAAACCGAATAATTTAGTCGAATGACCTGCATGGGCCACCACAAAAACGTGTCACGACCCGCACCCGGTTATTCGGGCACGAGTGCGTGGGCACGTCCAGCCTACGCCGCAGTGTCGGCGGTAGTACGCTGTCTAGGTCATTTTTTGGGATCAATAACTATCTATCTCATCCACAAATAAAGTAAATAGACAAGGAAATTATCAGGAAATAGGAATGCTGATTTATAAAACAGATTGTGATAACAGATCCATAGTTTATACATGAACAGAAGATAAATCGGGGACAAACCCGATTACTGAGCTGAAAATGGAAAAACTAGCTAACTGGCTACTACCCCTCGGAGGTAATCTCCTGAGTGGGAACCTGCCTCTCAACTGTGTCACCTGCTACGCCATAGGGATCATAATAGGTAGGGCAAAGTCCTCATCATCGCCTAAACAACAGATCCAGTCAGGAAAGGAGCAAAGTACACAATGCACAACAAGATTAAGCTAAATATTTATGACAATTAAGTATTGAATATCATATTGAGAAAATTGCATAGAGGGACATCATTATCTCATAGTTAATGCTGTAAACAGGAATATGAGAAAAGCAGGAAATAAATGAGACAGGAATGAAACTACAACAATCAACAAGAGCCATAACTAGACAAGAAGCTATGTGTGTGAACTTGTGTTTTTAGAATACCTAGTTGGCATGCAGGGGTCTATAAAGTTAAACCGGCCGCCATGGACGGCTATTATTCACGAATAATCGAGATCCGGCTGATGGACAGTCGTGTACCAACAGCTATTATTCACGACACGGGTCAGGGTAAACTGCATGCCTTTCAGTATTCTCCCTCCCGACACGAAAAACAAGACATGAATTCCAATATTCAAGACATGAGATACATTATTCTGACATTACGTGTAATCAGCAAGGGTACTAGTAGAGCAGGGAATTAATTATCACAATATAAAGATTAACTTGAGGTGCAGGTACTTGCCTTTGTTTGGATCCGATTAATAGGTCTTCGGGGAAATATCCAGAGATGAGTCCAAATACTGAAATAAACATCACCATCACGCTCAGAAGATGTCAAATAGCTAGAAACGCCTGTCCTTGGGTCCAATTTGGAGACAAGGGCAAAAACGGCAGTTTCGGGTCAAAACGGGGTCCGCCGGTGGGCCCGCTTTGCACCGAAAAACGTGTCCGGGTCAACGGTCTCCAAATTCACCAAACTTAGTGTCAACAGGTCAGGAACGCTGATACGAACCCCACGGAACTTCCAGAATTGGATTCCGATAAGCCGAACACGAAATCGCCCGTCGAGCGGGGTCTGTGGGGCCCACGACACGCGATTTCGTCAACGTTCTCAGAATCGAACCAAACTTGACCCACAGGACCAGCGTATTGCTACGAGTCCGATGGCGTAAGTTTCGTCTCGATCTGACGAGTGTACACGAAGTTAGGGCGAATTACAGAAATTGCGGATACGGGGCGATGTCCGCGGATACGCGTTGATTCCGGTGTGCACGCACACCCGAATCAGCTTCCGCGAAATCTCACACGTCCGTATCGACGCTGCGCACGTATCTGTGAAGACCGCGCGCGACCAAGTCGTCCCGTTTGGCGGGGCGGACTCAGTTCCGGGGTGAAACAGGGTCTGGTTTTTCCTGTTTTTAGATCGCGGTGTGCGATCACCACAGGACGCGGTGCCACGAACAGTTTGTCCGGACACCGAGAGGGTCATATAGGCTTCCCAACGCAATTTGCGGAATCGAAAACGGAGTTACGAGCGAAAAGTTACACGCACCTGAAGGGGACCCGAAAACCGGGGTCTGACGCGTGTCCGACACGACACAGGACACTGTGTCCTGTGTCGGACACGGGGGGGGGGGAAATAGGAATTAGGGTTAGGGTCTGGGATCTACGGCCGGCGGCGGGGACGGCGCTGAGGCGGCCGGGCTCGGGGGCAAACGGCGGAGGGCTGCGCGGCGTGGCTGGGGATGCGTCGGCGGCGGCTCAGGGCGGCCGGAGGCGGCGCGGGGAGCCGCTCGAGTCGCTGCTGCTGCTGCTGTTGGCGTCGGGGACGGCGGAGCGGGGCGCCGGAGGGGAGGAGACGGCGGGGCGAGGGAGCAGCGGTGCACGGCGCGGTGGTCGACGGCGTCTCCGGCGGTGGACGGCGAGGCGAGTGGTGGGGAGAGGTTGCTACGGCGGAGGGCCACCGCGGGGAGGGGTTTATCTAGGCTGAGGAGAGCGGAGGAGAGGGGGAGTCGGCCGGCGGTTGCGGGGTCGTGGCGGCCAAGGCGCGGCGCTCGCAGCGGCGTGCGGAGCGGCGGGCGGCGCGGCCGGCGGGAGCGGAGCGGGGAGCGGGTCAGTCGGGGGAGAGGGCTGGGGAGCGGGTCGGGGTCCGGGCGGGTCGGGTTCAAACGGACCCGACCCGACCCGTTAGGGGTGACGGGCCATGGGGACTGGGCCGGGCCGGCCCAATGGGCCGCGGGCCAAAAAAATAATAATAATAATAATAATAATAATAATAATAATAATAATAATAATAATAATAATAATAATAATAATAATAATAATAATAAATCAATAAATATATTAATAAATAATTAATTAATTAAATAAATAGTTTTTAGGCATTTAAAAATAGGTCCGGGGTCCGATAAATTCCAGAAAAATTGCCCTAAGTCCAGTTTTCCATTTTACACCCAAAAATATTATTTTCATAATATTTTAACATTATTTATTAACAATTAAAAATCATTTGATAATTGAAAACCTTGATTTTAATTGCAAAAAATTCTCAGAAAATTCCAGAAAATTGCGAAAAATCCCAATTTAATATTTTTGCAAAATCTGGGGGTTTACAGTGAATGAGCTAGTTTAGTAGATATGGATTTGACCTAGACAGCGTACTACCGCCGACTCTGCGGCGTAGGCTGGACGTACCCACGCACTCGTGCCCGAATTTCCGGGTGCGGGTCGTGACAGACAAGCTTTACCAGCATCGGGAGGATATCAGCTGAGGCCAACCTTGGCACCCCAGGCAGCACTCATCCAACAAGCCCAGCAACAGCAGAGGGCACAATCACAAGGACGTGGACAGGCTTTTGCGATGACAGTGGAGGAGGCACAGACTCGTGGAGTAGTAAATATGAGTAAGATTTAAGTTTAATCATAGCTATCTATTCCTAGTAATGCTTTAGCACGTGCCTGTTAGATCATTTTTCTAGCCTAAGACTAGTATTATACTAGCATGAACATAGTCTAGATTAGTAATATGTCACTAGTACCCAAGTTTTCACAAGCTGTAATTGATCATTGCTCTAACCATGCTCCTTTACTCTTGAGTTACTTATCTCTCATTGCCTAGGAAAATATTTTATTCATTCCCTACGTGTTCTGCTTGAACAAATTTTTCACCCTTCCTCTCAATTTTTCCTTGTTCATGACTCCTTATTCTTTGTGTCGTGCTTCAACAAACATGTCTTGCAACCGCTCATCTCTTCTGACCGGTTATGTTCGTTTTTTTAATTGCGAGGACGTAATTCTTTTAAGGTGGATAGATTGTAAACACCCAGATTTTTTAAAAATTTAAAAATAAATTTTGGGGATTTTTTTGTCATTTTTAATTATTAAAATAAATATTCTTCAAAGGATTAATATTTTTATGTATTATATTAAGTATTAAAATATTACCAAAATTATATTTTTGAGTGTATAATTAATAATATGATGATGTGTAATTTTTTTGGAATTTATTGGGTTAAAAAAACTATTTTTTAATAGCTAAAATATCGTTCTTAATTAAACCAGACCGAAGCAGACCAAACCAAACCAAACCCAACTGAACCCAACCCAACCCTAATGGATCGGACTCTACCCGACCCGACCCGACTCGACCCGCTCCCACACACCCACGACCCCCGTTCCCGCAGCTCTCGCGACCACCCCATCTTCCCTTCAAAACCAACCCCATACCTTGTATACACCTCACGACCACCCCCGCAACTCCCCAAGACTCCACCGACCTTCGCCGACCACCGCCGACCGCAAAAACTGCAGCGGACATGCCCCAGTTCACGAACAACAGCGAGGTATGCCTCTTCCCACTCGCGTATATCCCTGTATATTGATCCAAATTTTGTTCTGTCGAATCCTATGCGAAGACCACATGACCCTCTCGTACCCTGTATAATTAGTTCGGGGTATCGTGTCCTGTGTCGATCATAAATGGTGACGCAAAACAGAAAAAAAATAACATTTTCTGGTTCTAGAAACTGTCCTGAACCCCTATGTTCATGGCCGATTTACTCCCAACCTGGTTAATATTTTTAATTTCCACTTAAACAGTAAATTAGACAACCTAACCGAGATTAAAACCCTGTAATTAGTTTATTTTAATTTGTTGTATGTTGTATTTTATTTGTGGGTAAAGTCGACCAAAAACTTGGTTTTTAAAATCTAATTTTTTTTCAAAACTGGGTGCGTTCCGCTAAATGCGATGACTTCATCGTGTGCGTAGTACATCAAAAGATGTATATCTTCAATGCGGACGTGTAGGATTTCACGAAAGTTGATTTGGATGTGCATGCACATTGGAATCAACGCGTGTCCGTCGAAAAGTTCCATATCTAGCTCATTCTACCACTCGTTGTAACTTCGTGTGTGCTTGTCGTTTCATAAAAAAACTTATGGCATTAGATTTGTAGCGTTATGCTGGTCCTGTGACCCAAGTTTGGTTCGATTCTGAGAATGTTGACGAAACTCCATATCGTGGGCCCTACGGCTCCACTTGACGGACGATTTTGTGACCGGCTTATTGAAATCCAGTTCTGGATATTCTATTGGATTCGTATCATCGTTCTGGACTTGTAGATACTAAGTTTAATGAATTTAGAGAACTTTGTCTCTGGTACATTTTTCGGTGCGATGTGGGCCATATGTGGACCCTACTTTGACCAGAAACTGTCAGTTCTGTCCCCTGTGTCCAAATTGAACTTATGGGTAGTCAATCCTAGCTATTCTATATCTTTTGAGAGTGATGGTAATGTTTGTTTTAGCATCCGGAGGCATTCATGGAGATTTTGCTGTTACCGGAGCAACTAAAGGAGTTCAAACCCCAAGCAAGTGTACCTTGCCAACTTGCAGTAGTTCATGTTATATTATTTGCTTGAGTTCTTTCTATATATATATATACTCTTGAGATGTACATATTCAACCTAGGACAGTGAGACGTTGCTTAGCGTCCGAACAAGATTCGGGTGTCGACGCCGTACGCGAAGTCGTGTAACGTCACTTAGAGAGTTGATAACCCGATCCTATATTTTTCGTGCTTGTTTTATCAAGTACGTCATACCATAGGACACTTGACACTATTCATGAGACATAATATTTTATGAGTATTTATGGTGATTCTGTATAGACTTACAGGATTCGTGACATAGATCTTGCATATACATAGATATTATATTGACTCGATGTACTAGCTAAAGGTCTTGATCTTGGGTGTTATGGACATGAGACGTCGTGGACATGAGACATGTGATTACATTGGGTGGAGAGAGACACACAAGCTACAGGCTGATTACATACATATATATTTATTATTGTGGTGCTTTAGTCATTGTTGCAGAGCTTGGCCCACTACGTGATATTGTTGCTACCGGCTCCCCGACACAGAGCTTGTAGTGGTCTCAGCCTGAGTACTAGTGATGCTCTCACTTGCATATCACATAGCTGGTTACATAGTTTGCCCTGTTAATTTATTTTTATATAAACTGCATTTATTTGGCTTGAGTTATTCTTGTACCTTGCTATGTCCCATGAGGACCTGGATCCGGATTATGTCCCCAGGTATTGCAGAGGAGATCTACCTCGAGGTATACGGGACATGAGCAGATACTGGAGCAGTACCAACACCAGAGGACGAGGTGGTGCCAGAGGATTTTCCCTGAGTATTTGCTTTATATACTTAGTTATTTATATTTCTAGTTTCTCTATTTCCTGTCTCTTGGATTACTGTACTAAACTTATTATCGGGTTGTTCCCCGAGACATGTTATTGAGACTTGTTGGATTATATTTCTTTTTGATTAATATGACATTTGAACTGTGATTACCTTCTGTGGATGAGATTAGAATTAGACTGTGACATGTATCGTAGACCATTATAATTATTTTACAGCTTAAGTACACTCTAACGGGTCCATTAAATTGGGTTTGTCCTTTGGAGTGTGCTGCTGGCCATTGCCACGTGGCTAGTCCCTTGGTATTTTGGGGACTGGGGCGTGACAAACACAATATGAACATCGCGACATTGTATCGAATTTGTATGTCAAGCTATAATTTTGAGTGTATGAATGTAATAATAATGAATCCATCGATTGGGGGGTGAGCATTATTCGATTTTGGAACAAAAATCAAACTAAACCAAATATATTCGGTTCGGTATAAAAAAAAATCGGTTCAATTTCAATTTTGAAAATACTAAAATTCTTTATTCATCTTCGGATTAGATTTTGAGTTTCAGTTTCAATCCAAAATCGAACAAGATTTATACAATTATGTAAATACCCTCAACTGTATACATATTTTATGATTAAAACCGTGTAGTCGTTTACATTTTGGAAACACCAATTCTATATATGCGTTTTGAAGTCCAATTTTGATAATTTAACAAGTAATCCAACTTAGAGTCAACTTTGAAATACAACAATGCATAAAAGTTATAATTTTTAATATAATTTAATTACGATTTTAACTTTAGGACCGACCTATTAAACAATAGAAACAGTTCAATCGAACAAACCAAATAAACGAAATTGATTCAGTTTAAAATTTTTAATATTTTGGTTTATTCGATTTTGACTAATTTGATCCTGCTAAAACCGAATAAACAGAACATTTATTCCCACAATCGATAATCGATCGCAAGACGGATACGGATGTGAATTTTAAGTTTCTTAGTGGTTAACCCGAAACCTGATAATATAAGTGGGTCCACTATGTAGGCTCTCGTTTGCCACATAGGTATTGAATGTCGAAGAGTAGTAGATCTTTGTTGTTCTACAATTCATAGTCCAACAAAGACTTTGACGTGGCTAACGTTTACTGGTTGGGCTGATTCTTGGTGGGGCCCACATTTGAAGCGGGAGGATAACGTTTCAACGTACCTTGTAGTTTGTTCATGAACTTGGACTTTTGTGGGATTTGTTTGTTCTTGCTCACACACTCTTATCTTCAAATAATTGAACGCTCACTACCAATACCATAGAGGTGGCATCCGGATGTTGACGAGCCGAAACTATTGACAAGCCTGCCGAGTCCGAATTCGAGTTTGAGTCCGACCGATTTCAAATCTACCACCTTAAGGTTTTAAAATCTATAAAAAGCTCTCTAAATTTTACAAAAATTCTAAAATTTTACGAAGGTTTCCTAAAATTTACAAAGATCGTAAATTTTATGAAGACGTCCTAGAATTTATGAATGCCCTATATTTTATAATCCCTATAAAGTTTCAAAGAATTACAAAGATTTTCTAAATTTTTACAAAAGTTTCTAGATTTATCGTACCAAGACCCCATAAAATTTAGAAACGTCGCTAAATTTTCACATTGGGATCCTTATTTTCAAGATTGTATAGGGTCCATTTCTGCTAGAGATGACCTGAGTCCCAATTCGAGTTCAAATCAAGCTTAAAATATTCAACAAGTCCACTCATATATATATATATATATATATATATATATATATATATATATATATATATATATATAATGTGGCTTGGAAACAGTTTAAAATTGAGCCGTAAAGGCCGTTTGTAAATCATCTAATATTTATTAAAAAATTAATATTACGTAACAAAAATTGTTGATTTTTTTTAAATTTGTTATAAATAACATCATGGAAAATCAAATCTAAGCAATCAAGGATAATGCCACCCACCTTAACCACATGAGTTAGAAGTTGTATTTGGTTATAGTTAGATAATATTACATAATTTAACAATTAGTTAATTTTTTTATTTATAATTATGTGGTGATATACATATTGCTTAAACTGCTATCCGTTTTCAAAACTCTTTTTAAAGATTAGAGCTATATCCATAACAACTTATAATTAAAATACAATCAAATCTATAATAAATTCTGATTAAAATATAAACATATATATAACAAATCTTAATTTAAATATAGTTAAATATTTAAACTATTTTACAATAATATCATGAAAAAATATTTTACGTGTTATACACGTGAATTTACTTGTATATATATGTGTGTATTACACTCGGTAAATATTTTTAATTTGTTACAAAGTTTATATAAACAATTTTAGTTTGATGTTAAGGTTAATGAGGTACTTCTTTTGTTTGAACAGAGCTTGTGACACAAACAAATCCAATCTAGAAAGTAGGGAATCTCAAGTCCCACAGGAATTCCCCAAAAAATGGACAAGTATAGATTTCTTTTCAATTTTACCAATTGTTATATATAGATATGTCCCCTACTTCATGTTATTGTTAGAGTATAATTCGGTTGGTAACTAATTAAGACCATACTTTGTGAGGCATAAATTGGTAGAATTTTTTTTTTTCTCTCAATCCTTCACTCGTTTATTTTTTCTAGATCCCCGCTCACTTAGTTTTCTGAATTCGGACACACACTTGACCTCGTAAACAAGTTCAATTTAAACTTATATATAATTTTAGCTCGCCAAGTTTTTTATTTTAAAGGAGAGTCTCGTTAGCTCGAGCTCATGAATATTTTAGGAAGCGAACTTAGTTCAATTTAGGTTATAGTTATTATTTATAGGGTTAAGTTTCGGTACAATTTTAGGTGGGTTCTAATTTTTTTCTTAGAGAATCATGTCCGATCGAGCAAGGAAGTACTCACTAAAAAAATCGACTAATTAGCACACTAGATAGCAATGGCCAATTTGTTCCGGTTCGGTTCGATTTATTTCGATTCGGTTCGGTTCGTTTTGGTTCGATTCGGTTCACTCGTTGATCATACGTCAAAGTATAAGGCCAAAAAACAAACATAAACAGGTCGTTTAATTGGCTTGTGTTTATAGGCCGAGTCTTGTTCGACCCATTTGATCTGTCATGAAAAAAATAAATATATAAACCAATAAAAAATATGTAAAAAAAAAGATGCATATGCAATATAATTATCAATTTCTTAACCAGTCACATTTGGTATATTAAATATTTGAAAGATTTCATGAGCCAAATCAACCATAAATACATCTACTCAACCATAAATACATCTACTCTGACTTTGCAATGAAATAAGTAACAGCACATGAGATTACAACAGCCAAAATCAAGTTACAACCACTTAGCTGTGTTTGATTAAACTTTTTTTTTAATAGAAAATATTTTTATCATAAATTTTCCAACAGGTATAGTATTTAATAGTTTATATTTTTCATATAATTATTTTTCAAAAAATTATTATATTCTATATTTTTTTCTAAAATGATGAAAAATAAAACTTGTCCAGCCAGGTGAAAAATATCTTCTTTTTTTTTTTTGAAATCTTTTCTAAAAAGTCTCTCTCTCTCTCGCTCTCTCCTCCTGATCAAATAGATGCAGGCTACTTCTAGAACGCTTCCAAATCGTAGTTGTTGTCATGTTCGTTCCGTCATCCACCCTACGTAACTCAATCAATTGGAGGACCCGTACCGACGACATAGACTTGCACGTGTCGGCAAATCATGTAAGTAGGTTATATCAAATTTGTGACCTTCGATGGATGCCAGTGAACATGTTTGATATTGTAGAGCCCATATTTGGTGGGTTGTTATATCAAGTTTCTTTGTTGGATTAGCCCTTTACTCTCCAACGGCAATGGAACACTTGACAAGTACATCGGAGATGAATTAGAAATTTTATTTCACAGTTAGCTTAAAGAAAATTGTTACTTTTATTATGTGTTGTGTACTTACATGTCTCTTTTTACATTGTCAGTTGTGCATGTATCTTATTATTCTATTACTTGTACACAATAGTTCGTCTTGATTTCGTATTCTAGTTCATGTTCGCAATTTTCATGCTTATTTACCATGTTTACCTCGTTTCTTAAAGCAGAAATTCAACACAGGTACGACCGCCCCAAAGTAAAAAAAAAAAATCTAAAGAAAATATTATAAAAATCATAGTAAATCTTCATTTAGGTTTTGATAAACGCATAGCCAAAATTAAGTATCAAATCGAATAATAAAATTGTATCTAATTTTTTTTGTATTTCCCTTGGGATTCGAAAACAAATCTATACGGAGATCCGACCGGTCAATTCCCTTCAAAATTTACCCACACCCTCTCACATAGGCTAGGAAACTATGTGTTAATTTCAGGACCATCGATATTTGGATCAATATGAAAACAAATCGACGAAGATCAGAAAAAAAAATGGGAAAAAAAAATCAACCCCTACTGCACTGATAGCATAACGGACAATATACTGTTATAGGACATAGAGCATTATATATAAAATTGTACATTGATAGTATATTGTCCAGTATATTGTTTAGGAAAGAGAGCAGTTATATATAAAATTATCGTGCATGCAATATACTAGGCAGTATAGCATCGTGCACAATCAGTTTTGGGCAAAAACCAGTATCGATTCGTGCAAAATCACTCGTCGGTCGACAAATTCTTATCCAAAATCAATTCCGAAAAGTGTGACATGCTCGTTATCACGCGGTTGTATAGAAGAATCAAAACTATATGTTGCAATAAAATGGGTTGTCAAAAAAATCAAATATTTTAATAAAATGATCAAAACTCGTTCGATACTCGATCGATTCGAGTTTCGTCAAGGACAACAGGCTACGTATATCGAGTACTCCCGACTACGTGCAATGGCAATTAAAATCAAGGAAAAAAATTTAAGTGTTTACATAAAAACCATATCAAAACCCAACCAAAATCAATTTTTTAAGCCATAAGAAAGGTATACTTGCTACGGGTGGACGATGTGATCGATACGGTGCCTAGGATGTGTGCTCGTGCCAATGTCCTCCACCAAGCATGCTCAAAAGTACAAGCCTTGCTCCCTTTACACTCGTGAGCTCGCGGAAAGTGCAGAAAATAGTTTGTGAAAGAGAGGAGAAGGAAAGTGCTCTTCCTTGATTTCCAAGAGAAAACTAAGAGAGAAAATAAATAAAGAATAAAGAAGATTCATTATAATATCCCGCTTCGCGTGGTGCATTGGGCTTGTATGTTGGCTTGAAGAGCCTGGTTGGACTTGGATTCATGTAGAGAAATCATACAGGGATCTTTGTAATCGGGAAGAATATTAGTTCATAAAATGGTGGGTGGTTTTGATATTTCTTTCCTTTATCTTCTCACTTAAATACAAAAAAAGTTTTCTTGGCCTTTGTTTCTATATTCCATATGATTGTAATATTTAAGTAAAAGAATCAAATAAAATAGAGTAATCTGATAGTGTAAACCCCCTAATTTGAAATTATATTTTTTAAGTATTTTTTTATTTTACTTAATTGTTGAATTTTTTTAGCTTATTTTCTTAGTTAATTAGAAAATAAATTCTTGATTTATTTACTTGTATAAATATTTATTTATTTGAAAAAAGTATTTCACAAAACTAATTTTTATTTAAAAATTATTTGTCAAGTAATATAATTTTTCTAAGAATTTATTATATACAAAATATATTCTTATATATATATATATATATATATATATATATATATATATATATACAAACTCTTGAACGAGTTAGCTAATATGCCGATCGGCTTACAAAAGAGATGACTCAAAATGAGATAGCAGTCCTGTACATTACATCCCTTTATAACTTCAAGAGATAAAGAGAACTTTTTCATGTTTCAAATCTGTGTTTCAATTTATCTGCGTACTCTGAATATGTGCTTGCTATGCAAATCATTAAAGCCTTGTGCGGGCGCAACTCCAGGCCCGCACGACGGTCACGATTCGGGGGACGCCTCAAACGATTCTACGGAATCGGGTCGTGACATAGTGCTCTGATACCACTATGTCACGACCCGATTCCGTAGAATCGTTTGAGGCGTCCCCCGAATCGTGACCGCCGTGCGGACCTGGAGTTAAATATTCATATATATATATATATATATATATATATATATATATATATATATATATATATATATATATATATATATATATATATTTGGGTGTAGAAATTTTATTAAAGCTTAACAATTTTTTCTAGAATTTATTTTAAGCTATTTTTGGTTTTACCATTTATATAGTTAAACATATAATAGTGTTAATAAAAGAAAAGAGAAAATCTTAAACCCTAAACTAAAGTTTAACTAACCAATTCTCCTCAGTTTTTCCAAACCTGAAACAAACCCCTTTCATGACTCATGTTTCTATATCTCTCTATATATATCAATGTATAACCCAAATCCTAACCCCTACACATGCCTCCACCGTACCCCCCAACCGGCCACCGCCGCCAGGCCGCGAGCACAGCCGCGCCAGCAGCCACGCGGTCAACAACAGCAGTAGCAACAGCCCTGACCCACTGGTCGTGTGGAGAATTCTTCCTCCACGAACGACCAATCGACGAGCCATCTTATCTGGTACGTTCACAACATAACCCTCCTTGTCCCCCTTCAAGTAGAATATTTTACTTTGCGTTGTGGGAATTTTAAATCGAGTTCCATAATAATAAAAAATATAATTTTTCTGGAACCAAAAAATAGTCCACGATACCTACTTTAGGAACCCATATCTTTCTCCATAGTTGGAGAAACGTCGAACAATTTCACCTATGTGCCGACCACCTGACCGACAACCAAACCCATAAAATTGTTTAATTTAATTGGTAATTTTTAGCTACTAAAAATCAGGAAGAAAACCAAGAAAAATATTTTCCAGAAAGCCAAATTTTGCGATACCGAGTGCGCCCCACCAAACTGGACCACCTCGTCGCGTACCAGTTACACCGAAAGACGCGTATAGTATTTTTTGACGTATGGATTTTTGCGAAAATTGATTCGGACGTGTGCGCACGCCGAAATTAACCCGTATCCATAAAAAGTTTCTCGTATCAGTATTTTATAACACTTTATTAATGAGGCAATAGGACTATGTGTTACTAGGTTATGAGACATACTATCCAACTTACAATAATTTAACTAATAGTGTTATTGAATACTATAGGGTATATACCTAGTACAAGTCATCTTCCTAACCTTATCAAGCACGAGAGAAGATTAACGTTGAGATGGGATCAAGCAAGATGCAATGCAAGCAATCAAATGAGAATGCAAAATAAAATCAAGGAAGGTGATAAATAAGTGGATGAGATCCTATATTCTAATCCTATGCGCAGGCTTGCTCGGTACAGTGACATAACCGAGACAATATGCTCTCGACCTGCATGTTCAATTTAAATCTTTTTCCCTTGTTTCGTCCGCTCTCACTTGTTGTTATTGAATTTGATTCTTGTTGATCGGTTGTTAAATTTAATTTTTGGTGTCGTTGAGTTTGATTTTATATCGAGATAAATTTTACGGACTAAATTACGGTATCATCTGATGACATACGTTGATGAGGACAGTGAGAAAGGTAAAATGTTTGCTTTGGTTATGGAACCATATGCCTGCCTTTCAGAGTAAAGTAAAACATGTGTATTATAGAAAGTGCAAGTGATCATGAGTTCTAGTGAGTGTGATGAGGTGATCTAATAAGGAAGTCATGTATCTTCTTCTTCTTCTTCTCTTATTACCAATGTATTATTGTCAACCAATTCAAACAGGGAGAAGGTTTACCTAAGGTTGTTGGTATTTCCACTCGGCAATAGGATGGTAAAAGTGTCGGGTTGTATGACCCGTCGGCTTCGGCACAGTGTTGGTGATTCAATGTTTGACGAGGCCGGTCGGGTCTGCGCTCGGAGTGGAGGAGTTGTGCCGACGTACGCAACATGTTAGACGGATATACTTGCCCTCTAGACTGGTCAGAGCATATCGTGTCAGGTACATAACTATTCTGATGTGAACATGCGAATAAAAATTTACCAAAATAAGGTTTCAATCCAGAACTGCCTTGGCAACTCCCTTTCGAATTCTCTAATCCCTTCGAATTCCGTACTTGTATTATATCACCTCCTCCTTAAACTCTTTATTGTTGTTTTCTGTCTTTCCCTATTTCGGAAAGACGAACGTTCGTGCTTAGTATAAGTTTGATACACGGATAGTACTAGATATACCCGTTAGGCCAAGCACTCAAGATGACAAACAAGAGAGTGCGACCACAGGAAGCCGTAGATACAGGTACAACCTTAGTTATATGTGTCATTGTATACTCATGAATCCCTTTATGACACGAGATCTTAGGTGCATAGTAGACGTAGAATTATATAAGAACTTGTAGAGAAGCTTAGTGGATTCAATTCCCCACCCAAACCCATGCCAATAGTGGCCGGTCACATAGTGAAGGGAGGAGAGAGAAAGTAGATCTCATTTTATTTGTCATTTTCCTCCAATTTCTCTTCTTCTTCCTCAAGCAACCCATTCTCTATCAATTCCCACCACATCTATATTCAATTCCTCTCATCTTCACCATTGAAGGAGCACAAGGTGTCACGCCCCGATCTCCCGCAGGCTATTTCGGCCGCCCCCGCTAGGCGGGAATCACCCTCGCCAGCGCTCCCGCGGGACGATCGCTTTGACCCATCCGGGCGTGATGCCGCACGAGCGTGAGCCACGCCCGTGCAAGGCCATGGTTCATTGGCTGGCGGTAAGAGTTCTAAGCCACAGAGTCACACAGATTGTCCGAGTGCAGCGGAGTCATGAACGCATAGGCGATCGATAACAGGTTCACTGAGTCGACAAATATAGCGGAAGCATTGAAACACAAGTTTGAAGTAAAGCAACTCTTTTATTGATATGAACATGTGTTACAGGCGGCGTATAGCCGAGATTACAAGTCGCTCAAGCCTCTCTCTCTGAAACAGTAAAAGCGTGCCAAGTGGCTACAACTGTGGAATGATTGTACAGGCGATGTTCAGGCGACGCTCCAACATTATGTCTTGTATATGTGCTTCTGTTTCGGACGCACCGTTGCAAGGCTTCAGAGGAAACTCCTGGCCTTAGCACGTACGAAGGAGGCATCCGCACCGAACGAGGTTCTTTCGCACCCTGTATACAAACTGGTGGATTATCAGTACATTGAATGCACTGGTGGGGAAGCTACTCGCCCGCTTGACAAATCCAAACACGTAATATAAGTTCCGTGCACCAACTATTAAGTTGTCTTTCTAGTTGCCTTAGGATCAGTTTCATGCAAATATTGAATAGCCTAACGTGTCGGGCAGTGCGTCGTGCAACATGAGAGAAAATATGGCGAGACTTACCAACTTACCATCTCTTTCCCTGTCCAAGGCAAACATTAAGGCAAACATTATTAATTTAAGCACGGCAAGTATAAGCATTCAGGGGCATAGCATATGCAAACACGAGGATCGTTTTAACATGATCGTTCAGGTGTTCAGTTTGTTCATTGATGCGATGCAGTGACTCGTACGCGGATAGCCGCTAAACGAGGATGACTTATCTATATGAACGTTAGTCGCTGGCATAGCCATAAAGGACCAGTTGTAGTCTCAAGGTCGAGGATGAAGTGCAAGCAATAGAAACGATGGGCCTTGCACTTATCCCGCCGATACAGACGACTACCGTTTGTAGTCTCAAGGTCGAGGATGAAGTGCAAGCAATAAACACGATGGGCCTTGCACTTATCCCGCCGATACAGACGACTACCAGAAGTTCCGTCTAGACCGGGTCGGCCCCAGTGCCCCGGCGATCGCCCGCGGAACGAGATCCGAAGATCACCTTTTTACAAGTTGTCCGCGACATGCAGGTCAGAGTCTCGGTCAAGTACAAAAACAAGTTCGAGGTAGAATATATATATATATATATATATATATATATATATATATATATATATATATATATATATATATATATATATATATATATATATATATATATATATATAAGAACAGGTCCGGTATGGAACGAGTTCGAAACAGAATATATATATAGAACTTGTTGAGGCGGATTCAGTAGTTTGCTCCTCGAGTTATGATTCAGGAATTCATTCATTCAGGGTGCAGATTTCCTGGTTCGGGAATTGCCTTGGTGACCTAACGGTCCCGGATACTTGCAGGTTCATTCAGGCACGGAACGACTACGTAGTAGTCTTCCGGGGTTTGGATGAAAACATGGCAACATTACAAGCAGAAAAGTATGCGTTTCTAAGGAGCATAATCAACACGTTTGCTCAGGCCCGAAGGTAAGCCGAGAGATGAAACTGTTAGGGACTTAGCATGCGAGGGTCTGAATACGAGCAGTATTTTCAATTTCCATGTTCTAGCATAACAATACAAGTTGGAATTATTCCCTTAGCTAGGTGCGTTGGGTTCTTATTAGCATGCAGGGGGTGAATCACCTAGCGACTAGCATGAACATTCCAGATTTTATGTGTGCTGGCTAAGCAAAGACAAGTTCACCGTAGCCACCCACCTTAGCGATGATTCGCCTCGGTAGAGCGATACGTCAAGCGAGCCTCTGAAATCCTGAGCCGGATTCCTGTAGGGACAAGTCTGGATATCCTTTGCTTCTTGATCGAGGCAAAGCGGGTCGGGACAGTTGTACTTTTTGTCGTTTGAGTCGGCAGTCCGCTTGAGTGGAACGGGGTGTTACATCCTACCCAACTTAGAAAAAGTCTCATCCTCGAGACTTACTAAGGACAAGCAGTAATCTAGGGTTGAGGCAATCCTAGACAAGTCGTTGTACTTGTTTCATTTGGATATTCACTTGCACAAGCGTCGAAATCAGCATATCGCTTAGACTGGATCGTGCGCACTTTCGAAGTGCACTTCTAGCGTGAACACGTCAACCAACTTAGTGATAGCGAAGTCTTAGCACTCGAGTTTTACCTTTTCCTAAGTCTTGGATGGTGCACTAGTTCAAGGCGTCCCTCGAATAGATACATTCAACCAAACTTAGAGTTAGTGAAAATCGGACAAACTACTAGCGATACTCTCAAGGGTTCGCACAGGTTGGCACAAAGGCCACTCGCAGCATACAACCAGACAAGCAATCATATCATTCAAAACGCATTTTGAAAGTATTTAGACTTATTATTGGAACATCCCATCGAGGCATTGAGAGAGAGCGTGCACATAACCTACGAACGAGTTTTCAAAACAGAGATATTGGATTGAAGGCCAAAGGCGTAGAAGCCAGGCATTGATACCAACATGTCACGCCCCGATCTCCCGCAGGCTATTTCGGCCGCCCCCGCTAGGCGGGAATCACCCTCGCCAGCGCTCCCGCGGGACGATCGCTTTGACCCATCCGGACGTGATACGCACGAGCGTGAGCCACGCCCGTGCAAGGCCATGGTTCATTGGCTGGCCGGTAAGAGTTCTAAGCCACAGAGTCGCACAGATTGTCCGAGTGCAGCGGAGTCATGAACGCATAGGCGATCGATAACAGGTTCACTGAGTCGACAAATATAGCGGAAGCATTGAAACACAAGTTTGAAGTAAAGCAACTCTTTTATTTGATATGAACATGTGTTACAGGCGGCGTATAGCCGAGATTACAAGTCGCTCAAGCCTCTCTCTCTGAAACAGTAAAAGCATGGCCAAGTGGCTACAACTGTGGAATGATTGTACAGACGATGTTCAGACGACGCTCCCAACATTATGTCTTGTATATGTGCTTCTGTTTCGGACGCACCGTTGCAAGGCTTCAGAGGAAACTCCTGGCCTTAGCACGTACGAAGGAGGCATCCGCACCGAACGAGGTTCTCCCGCACCCTGTATACAAACTGGTGGATTATCAGTACATTGAATGCACTGGTGGGGAAGCTACTTGCCCGCTACTCGACAAATCCAAACACGTAATATAAGTTCCGTGCACCAACTATTAAGTTGTCTTTCTAGTTGCCTTAGGATCAGTTTCATGCAAATATTGAATAGCCTAACGTGTCGGACAGTGCGCCGTGCAACATGAGAGAAAACACGCGAGACTTACCAACTTACCATCTCCTTCCTGTCCAAGGCAAACATTGAGGCAAACATTATTAATTTAAGCACGGCAAGTATAAGCATTCAGGGGCATAGCATATGCAAACACGAGGGTCGTTTTAACATGATCGTTCAGAGTGTTCAGTTTGTTCATTGATGCGATACGGTGACTCGCACGCGGATAGCCGCTAAGTGAGGATGACTTATCTATATGAACGTTAGTCGCTGGCATAGCCATAAAGGACCAGTTGTAGTCTCAAGGTCGAGGATGAAGTGCAAACAATAGAAACGATGGGCCTTGCACTTATCTCGCCGATACAGACGACTACCGTTTGTAGTCTCAAGGTCGAGGATGAAGTGTAAGCAATAAACACGATGGGCCTTACACTTATCCCGCCGATACAGACGACTACCAGAAGTTCCGTCTAGACCGGGTCGGCCCCAGTGCCCCGGCGACCGCCCCGCGGAACGAGATCCGAAGATCACCTTTTTACAAGTTGTCCGCGACATACAGGTCAGAGTCTCGGTCAAGTACAAAAACAAGTTCGAGGTAGAATATATATATATATATAAGAACATGTCCGGTATGAAACGAGTTCGAAACTAGAATATATATATAGAACTTGTTGATGCGGATTCAGTAGTTTGCTCCTCGAGCTGTGATTCAGGGATTCATTCATTCAGGGTGCAGATTCTCTGGTTCAGGAATTGCCTTGGTGACCTAACGGTCCCGGATACTTGCAGGTTCATTCAGGCACGGAACGACTACGTAGTAGTCTTCCGGGGTTTGGATGAAAACATGGCAACATTACAAGCAGAAAAGCATGCGTTTCTAAGGAGCATAATCAGCACGTTTGCTCGGGCCCGAAGGTAAGCCGAGAGATGAAACTGTTAGGGACTTAGCATGCGAGGGTCTGAATACGAGCAGTATTTTCAATTTCCATGTTCTAGCATAACAATACAAGTTGGGATTATTCCCTTAGCTAGGTGCGTTGGGTTCTTATTAGCATGCAGGGGTGAATCACCTAGCGACTAGCATGAACATTCCAGATTTTATGTGTGCTGGCTAAGCAAAGACAAGTTCACCGTAGCCACCCACCTTAGCGATGATTGCGCCTCGGTAGAGCGATACGTCAAGCGAGCCTCTGAAACCTGAGCCGGATTCCTGTAGGGACAAGTCTGGATATCCTTTGCTTCTTGATCGAGGCAAAGCGGGTCGGGACAGTTGCACTTTTGTCGTTTGAGTCGGCAGTCCGCTTGAGTGGAACGGGGTGTTACATCCTACCCAACTTAGAAAAAGTCTCGTCCTCGAGACTTACTAAGGACAAGCAGTAATCTAGGGTTGAGGCAATCCTAGATAAGTCGTTGTACTTGTTTCATTTGGATATTCACTTGCACAAGCGTCGAAATCAGCATATCGCTTAGACTGGATCGTGCGCACTTTCGAAGTGCACTTCTAGCGTGAACACGTCACCCAGCTTAGTGATAGCGAAGTCTTAGCACTCGAGTTTCACCTTTTCCTAAGTCTTGGATGGTGCACTAGTTCAAGGCGTCCCTCGAATAGATACATTCAACCAAACTTAGAGTTAGTGAAAATCGGACAAGCTACTAGCGATACTCTCAAGGGTTCGCACAGGTTGGCACAAAGGCCACTCGCAGCATACAACCAGACAAGCAATCATATCATTCAAACGCATTTTGAAAGTATTTAGACTTATTGTTGGAACATCCCATCGAGGCATTGAGAGAGAGCGTGCACATAACCCACGAACGAGTTTTCAAAACAGAGATATTGGATTGAAGGCCAAAGGCGTAGAAGCCAGGCTCTGATCCCAACATGTCACGCCCCAATCTCCCGCAGGCTACTTCGGCCGCCCCCCGCTAGGCGGGAATCACCCTCGCCAGCGCTCCCGCGGGACGATCGCTTTGACCCATCCGGGCGTGATGTCGCACGAGCGTGAGCCACGCCCGTGCAAGGCCATGGTTCATTGGCTGGCGGTAAGAGTTCTAAGCCACAGAGTCGCACAGATTGTCCGAGTACAGCGGAGTCATGAACGCATAGGCGATCGGTAACAGGTTCACTGAGTCGACAAATATAGCAGAAGCATTGAAACACAAGTTTGAAGTAAAACAACTCTTTTATTGATATGAACATGTGTTACAGGCGGCGTATAGCCGAGATTACAAGTCGCTCAAGCCTCTCTCTCTGAAACAGTAAAAGCGTGCCAAGTGGCTACAACCGTGGAATGATTGTACAGGCGATGTTCAGAGCGACGCTCCAACATTATGTCTTGTATATGTGCTTCTGTTTCGGACAGCACCGTTGCAAGGCTTCAGAGGGAACTCCTGGCCTTAGCACGTACGAAGGAGGCATCCGCACCGAACGAGGTTCTCCCGCACCCTGTATACAAACTGGTGGATTATCAGTACATTGAATGCACTGGTTGGGAAGCTACTCGCCCGCTCGACAAATCCAAACACGTAATATAAGTTCCGTGCACCAACTATTAAGTTGTCTTTCTAGTTGCCTTAGGATCAGTTTCATGCAAATATTGAATAGCCTAACGTGTCGGGCAGTGCGCCGTGCAACATGAGAGAAAACACCGGCAAGACTTACCAACTTACCATCTCCTTCCCTGTCTAAGGCAAACATTGAGGCAAACATTATTAATTTAAGCACGGCAAGTATAAGCATTCAGGGGCATAGCATATGCAAACACGAGGGTCGTTTTTAACATGATCGTTCAGGTGTTCAGTTTGTTCATTGATGCGATACAGTGACTCGCACGCGGATAGCCGCTAAGCGAGGATGACTTATCTATATGAACGTTAGTCGCTGGGCATAGCCATAAAGGACCAGTTGTAGTCTCAAGGTCGAGGATGAAGTGCAAGCAATAGAAACGATGGGCCTTGCACTTATCCCGCCGATACAGACGACTACCGTTTGTAGTCTCAAGGTCGAGGATGAAGTGCAAGCAATAAACACGATGGGCCTTGCACTTATCCCGCCGATACAGACGACTACCAGAAGTTCCGTCTAGACCGGGTCGGCCCCAGTGCCCCGGCGACCGCCCGCGGAACGAGATCCGAAGATCACCTTTTTACAAGTTGTCCGCGACATACAGGTCATAGTCTCGGTCAAGTACAAAAACAAGTTCGAGGTAGAATATATATATATATATAAGAACAGGTCCGGATATATACACGAGTTCGACAACAGAATATATATATAGAACTTGTTGTAGGCGGATTCAGTAGTTTGCTCCTCGAGCTGTGATTCAGGGATTCATTCATTCAGGGTGCAGATTCCTGGTTCAGGAATTGCCTTGGTGACCTAACGGTCCCGGATACTTGCAGGTTCATTCAGGCACGGAACGACTACGTAGTAGTCTTCCGGGGTTTGGATGAAAACATGGCAACATTACAAGCAGAAAAGCATGCGTTTCTAAGGAGCATAATCAGCACGTTTTGCTCGGACACCTGAAGGTAAGCCGAGAGATGAAACCGTTAGGGACTTAGCATGCGAGGGTCCTGAATACGAGCAGTATTTTCAATTTCCATGTTCTAGCATAACAATACAAGTTGGGATTATTCCCTTAGCTAGGTGCGTTGGATCTCTTATTAGCATGCAGGGGGTGAATCACCTAGCGACTAGCATGAATATTCCAGATTTTATGTGTGCTGGCTAAGCAAAGACAAGTTTACCGTAGCCACCCACCTTAGCGATGATTCGCCTCGGTAGAGCGATACGTCAAGCGAGCCTCTGAAAGCCTGACCGGATTCCTGTAGGGACAAGTCTGGATATTCTTTGCTTCTTGATCGAGGCAAAGCGGGTCGGGACAATTGCACTTTTTGTCGTTTGAGTCGGCAGTTCGCTTGAGCGGAACGGGGTGTTACACAAGGAAGCTCGTATTGCTAGGATCTTTGAGAAGAAAGAGTTTAGCGACGGAGATCGTGTCCACATCATGTCCAATTGGCTTTATATTGGAAATCCATCTCCCAATTGGTAAATTCTAAATTTTTTTTCTTCTAATTTGAGTTCTAAATCATGCATTTGACTCTTAGAAATACCCCAATAGCATAGGGCCACCTATATGATTAAGTTCTAGGCCTAATTATTGTGTTTGGACACTTCTACGATAGGTTTTGTGTGCATTTTGGGGGAACTACGAGATTGACACATCAAGTATGTGTCATGAGACTAATCTAGCCTAATTAGACTTAGATCGGGATTGAAAGACTAGCTATGTGCTCTATAATTGGGCACGAGTAGGCCGTATCGCGATACAGTGTGATACGAGACTCCAATTTGGGGATTTTGTGCATTTGAGTTCTAATTCTTTGGTAGCAAGTTCTAATAGTAATTATTAACTATAATTGATATGTATATTTGGTTATATTTGGTATTGTGGGTTTTGACACTTGAGTTGGGGGTGTATCAATAGTTGCTCATCTAGTGTTTGTGGTTTTGACACTTGCATTGGTTAGGTGGATGTGTTAGAATGATGTGATATATATATATATATATAGTTGTGTAGATTTATATTATGTATGGATACCCGTGGGGGTGTTTGTGCACATGCAAGTGTATGAGGAGTATGGTGACTGTGACATGGTGGTGTGGGAGTAGTTGACTGATACATAGTATCAGTTAGAGTCTTGTGAGTGTATATTGCAGTTGGGTATAATTGTGGAGGAGGCAGTGACTGATTGCTTTGTCATTAATGTTCAGCTGTCGAGTTCTTAGGAACTTGTTCACTGTGCATACTTGTGACACAGTGAAGAGTTAACAGTCAGGTTTGTGATATTAATAGGGATTTGTTATATACTTATTATTATGGAGAGGATGTATTAGAGTGTGTTGTCGACTGAAATATAATAGAGAATGTGAGATGGTTCACTGTGAATGGGGAGATGTTAACTGTCAATGAGATACGCTGTCAGTTATATGTATGTGTGTGAGAGTTGAGCACTTGTTCTCAGGAACTGTCAAGAGGGGGGGATGATGTTGTCACGCCCCAGTCCCAAAATACCGTGGGACTAGACACGTGGCAATGGCCAGTAGTACGCACCGATGGACCAACTCAACATAATGGATCCATCAGGGCATACTTAAGCTGTAAAACAAGTCTACGACAATCATGGCACAACTAATCTCATCCACACAAGATATAAAATATGATCCACGAGAATAAATAAGGAATGTAAATCATCAGCAAGTCTCACAAAGTACTTCGGGGAACAACCCGATAAACATCTAGTACAATGGTTCATCAGACCAGAATATGAAAGACTGAAATAAATAATAAAAGCTGAGCATAAACATGGATGCTCAAGAAAAGTCTGCAGCTAAGACCTCGTCCTGGGATAGGGGGTACAGCTCCTGGATCAGCTCCTGCTCCGGTCCCGTAAACCTCGGGATAAACCTCGTCTGCAAAATCTGGGGACAAAAATCCGGATCCAGGTCCTCAGGGGACATAGCAAGGTACAAGAAAGCTCATGCCAAAATAAATAATGCAGTGCAGCAGATAATGAAATAAATAGGGTAAGTATGTAACCATCTATGTGAAAATGCAAGTGAGAGCATCACGGGTACTCAGGCTGAGACCACTACAAGCTCTGTGTCTGGGAGCCGGTAGCAGCAATAACTATGTGTTTACTATGTTTTTATATATATATAATCAGCCTGTAGCCTGTGTGTCTCTCCCCACCCAATGTAACCACGCATATCATGTCCATAACGTCTCATGTTCATGTCAAGCGCGATCATAGCTAAATGCAACAAGTCATAATGTATCTAAGAGTATAATGTCCATGTCCTGTATCCTATACAGAATCACCACGAATATCTCGGGAAAATCCTGTCTCATGAATAGTGTCAAGTGTCCTGGGTCATATGGTACTTGATAAGACAAGTACGAAAATAAGGGTGTCACGAATGTCCATCTCTAGATGACCGTAGCTACCCAACACTGCGTACAGTGTCGGCACCCGACTGATAAATCGGACGCTAAGTACGTCACACGGTCCTAGGTTGAGCATGCACAGTAATATATATATAACAAGGAAAAGTAAATAACTAAGCTGCAGAGTTTGGCAAGGTACACTTGCCTGATGTTGGAATATCAACAATAGTCCCCTGGATCAGTGGAACCGGTAGCGACTACTCCAAAAGCTGTCATAAACATCACCAATAGTCTCAGAAGATATCAAACTGCTAGAAATGCCTGTCCTTACGTCCAATTTGGACACAGGGGCAAAAAGGTCATTTTCGGATTAAAAGCGGGTTACATATGTGGGCCCACTTTGCACCAAAAAGCGTGCCGAGGGTAACAGTCTCTAATTGGGACAAACTATGGGTCAGAACAACTCTAAATGTCAATACGATCCCAACGGTATGTCCAAATTTGGATTCCGATGAGTCCGAACATAATTTGGTCCAAAAAAGTCAACTGTGGGGCCCGCCAATTGGCGATCTGGTCAAACCGTCTCCGAAATGCGTGAAAATTGGGTCACAGGACCAGCGTGTTACCACGAGTCCAGTGGCGCAAGTTTCGTCAAAATCTGACAAGCGTAAACAAAATACTCGCGAGTTCCACAAAAGTGGCGACACGGAATGTGTTCGCGAGATACGGCCTGATTCCGGCGCGCACACGCGTCCAACATATTGTCATCTCGATTCGTTCGAGCCACAGAACCAAGCTGACACATTCATCCACACCATTATTGTGTGCCAACCACAATGTCTTTCTCTCACCTTGGACCCGCCAAACACACCTTGGAGGCCAATTCGTGTAGTTTCTTCTAACCTTAGGTTCGATCCACCTTCAGACCACCTTATAAAGAATGCTCATAACTCCATATTGAGAAGAGAGCCCGTATAATCGTCCCGATTATATACTTGAACGTTCAACCACATCTGTCTCGAACTAATTAGAGCCGTCCAAACCAGTCCTGTAACCATCGGGCTTTGATACCACTTGTTGAGAGACGCGGTGTGACCCGAACCGGAGTTGGTAATTTAGTCCCACATCGGGTAAGACTAAATTACCAACTCCATTGTCACCATCCTTGAGAGCTCAACCAAAAACGAGATACAATCCAACACCTCCTCCTTCTCCTCCTCGTGAGCGCCCTCCTCCTCCGTCCTCCCGCCTCCTCCTCCAGCGGTTGAGGTTAGGGATTAGGATTAGGATTAGGGTTTGGGGTGAAAGAGTCGGGGGGGGGGGGGGCGTGGGTCAGCCCATAGTAAATTTTGGGTTGTCGGGAGTAACAATTACTTCAGTCTGGACTAGCACCAAATAATGTCCTGTTTTTGGCAACTTTTGATGTGCATTTAGAAATAACCTAAAAAAAAATTAACTATTTTTGGTAAAACTTTTACACCACTTTTTCCTATGCTTTTTTGTTATGTGGGTCCCCAAAACCCCTATTTCCATCAACACGATATAAATACAAACATATTCCTCGTCTTTTTCTTCCTCCTCCTCTTCATCTCCTCTTTCGGAGTGGATGAGATCAGCAATGGCGAACCAACCCCTGAAGCTGGACTGGGACGACCTTCTCCCTCAGAGCAACGAACCGAGCCCTCCGCCGGAGGTGGAGGTGGTGGGCGGATCGCAGTGGAGTGGACTCCCCGAAAGCGACCTGCGCGGAGAAGATCCAGCGCAGTTCTGGATCTCATCAACAGCGGCTTGACCAACAAGCTCCGCGACCGGGGCGCGAAGCTGAAGTCCAACCTCCGCCAGCTCCAGACCGAGCTCGACTCCCGGAAGCTCGTCGGGAAAAGGAAGGTAGCGGCTAACGTTTGGCGTATTCTTTGGAGTTTGGGACGGAAAGCACCCCCCCCCCCCCCTCCCCCCCCCCCCCCCCCCCCCTCTTTGATTGTTGGGAGGAGGGTCGGATGATGTTAGGGAATTGATCTTTTGGCGTGGGGATTGTTGTTTAGATCATGGGGGTTTTGTGGGTTTTGTTTGTTTTGGAGTTTCGGAAGGAAAATTCGTCTTCTTGTTTGAAGTTAGGGTCTTTGGGACTTGGGATTGCTGTTTGGATGGTGGAGTTTGGAGTTTGGGATGGAAAACCCCCTTTGATTGTTAGGAGGATTGTCGGATGGAAAACCCCCATTGATGGGTTTTTTTTTATGGGTTTTGTTTCTTTTGGAGTTTCGGAAGGAAAAGTCGTCTGCTTGTTTGAAGCTATATGGAGTTTGGGATGGAAAGCAGCCCCCCTTTGGTTGTTAGGAAGAGCGTCGGACCAATCTTTTGACGCTGGATTGTTGTTTGGATCATGGGGGTTATGTGGACTATCTTTGTTTTGGAGTTTCGAGTCATCTGCTTGTTTGAAGTAATGTACTTGGGGAGGGGATTTTGTAGAATTTTGGATGGGTTTTGTAAGGGATTGATACGAGCATGGGATGAAGTTAGGGTTTTTCTTTTGGCGTGGGATTGTTGGTTTGATGAGATCATGGGGTTTTTGTGGGTTTTGCTTGTTTTGGAGTTTTAGAAGGAGAAGTCGTCTGCTTGTTTGAAGTTATGGACTAGGGGAAGGGTTTGTTAAATTTTGGATGCGGGTTTTGTTGGGATTTTGAGATTTGGACGAGGGAACTCGGCCAAACATCTGAATGTATATGATTTTTTTTTCTTTATGTTGGCATGTTATTTAGGTCATGGGTTTTGAAGTTTAGAAGGCAAAGACCTTTGCTTGGGATTTCGTTGAATTTGGGATGTGGGGTTGGTTGGACTTGAGATTTGAATTAGACTACTAGTCAAATATCGGAAGGGAGCGGATGAAGTTAGGGCTTATCTTTACATGGGATTGGTGTTTACATAGTGGGTTTTGGGGATTTGAGATGGAAAAGCCCTTTGCTTGTTGGAAGTTATGGACTCGGGATGATATCTTATTGAATTTGGTATGGTGGGTTTTTGTTGGGATTTGAGTTCTGAATAAGAGAACTTGTCAAATTTTTTTTCTTTCTAAACTAAGGTTTTTTTGATGTAATAAGATTGTTGTTTGGTTCATGGGTTTTGTGGGTTTTGGTGTTTTAGAAGGAAAATCTGTGCTTGTTGGAGGTAATGAATTTGAGTGGGATTTTGTTGAATTTTGGATATGGGCTTCGTTGGATTTATGATTTGAACAAGTTTGAATGAATGTTTTCTATGAATTGCAATCAAGTTCGAAATTAGTCGCAATCTATTGCTACTTGGGGTTTTTGGAGAAGGGAACAAATACCCCTCTACATTAGGGTTACCATTGGCATATTTTGTCTTTGTTTGTAAGTTTCCACATCACGGTTTTCTATTGGAGTTCGGTTATGGCTTTTGAGATATGATAAGATTTATATATGGATGTAGATGGGCATACTGAGGAGTAGAAATTTTGATGGTGATTTAATGCCTAATTGCTATGGTGAAGAGATATTTTATGTTTATCAGACAGAAAGAAGGATGGTTATATTGGTGTTGAACCAGGCTGCAAGAAAGGTGCAATGGTGAAGCAGTGCCCAATTACAACGGAGAAGAAACAAGGCAATCTTTTGGGTGATTTGAGTTTGTTATTTGGAACGAAGACCTAAGTGAAGAAATATAATGGAGAGATGATGGACGTAGATGGTTCATGTCTGGTAATAATTGCGATGAAGAATGAGGAAGGTGGCAATGTGTACTTTTAGGAGTAGTGATTATACTTGTAGGGTTCAAGTAGAAACCAAATGAAGAAATGTGTAAAGGGTGACTAAGTAAGTAATATGGTAAAGTAAGGCCATTTTAAAGTAAAAATGATTAAGCATGAGAAATGTGATTGTGGGAAAGAGTGATGAATATTTTTTTTTTTGGGTAGGATGAGAGAAGTATGATGGGGAAGCAAGAAAATTATTTTGGCAACTTATATTAGTTGTGGTGGCTGAAATATCTTGCTTCGGAAGAAGAGAAATAGAAACCAAAAAGGAATTTTTTTTTTTTTATATAAGGATTATGGAAGTAGGCAGAGTCACGTCTGGTTTCATAGAAGAGCAACTGCATAAGGTTGAAGAAGAAAGTTGCGATGAGGTTGAAGTGATATCGTAACTGGATCATATGAAAGGATAAGGATACAAGAGGTTCATTAATTATAGTGAAAGACTGAAAACGAAATAATGATATTGAAACTTAAACATATGTGTTTGCAGGAAGATTCTACTTAGGTTTTGAGTGGAGAGTGTCCCAAATTAAACCAAAATTAAATTGCCTATTGTTATGGAGAACAGCTCTGCCTTATGAATGGAAGGACTGATTGAGGGAGGGAGTGGAGGAGAAAGAAAGGAAACTAATGGCGATATAAACTGACTGAAGAAAAAAATATTGGACAACAAACTTTGTGTGAAGGACAGAGAAAAAAAGACGGAAGACTATAATGACGGATCAAACAGGCTACAGTTACTATGGTGTGAGGTCAGGTAGGTGGGAGGGATTAGAAAATGTGAGACAAATGACAAAAGATTTAAGAAACAAGGATCGTCAGACTAAATGTTGAGTAGAAGAATTATCACAGATCTTAAAGACTAGAATGATCATGAAATAAAAATCTTTTTCCCAGTGAGATCATTTTGGGTTGTTTAGTAGTTAAGAAGAGAGGAAACTTGTCTCTAATAGGCACAAAGGAAGCTGTACCATAAAATGGAACATAACAAATTAGTTTATCATCATAATTTTAGTGCAATATAGAGGAAACAATTATCAATCTCTGTTATAGATGTTTCATGCACTTTGTTTCACCATTTGATTTACCTCAACATATGTTGCAGAATGCTGGTGAAAATGGGATGGCTAGACAATCTAGAACTACAGAATCATCTGGTGAGATCATGATTTCTTTAAGAATTTGGATTAGTTGATTTTGCATTATATTATGTGTCTTTATTTGATGATTTACACAATGTGTTTAACTAGCATATGCTCAATCATCATGCCTTCATCAGTATATCTTTTTCCTTAATGCTGATGTGTTGTAGACTTTCAGGCACATTTTGTGATTCCAGCCCCAGTTGTACGCCAACAGAAGCTAACATGGAGCCTAACTTTGCGTCTTTATTTTCTGCGAAGATGGAACAGAGGGTAAGTAGATAGTAGAGACTATCTTTGCCTGAAGCTTTTATGTTATCTTTAGTTTTCCTTTTGAATACTTTCTAATTATCTTGTTCACAGGCAGATCCTTCATGTAATGGGGCATGGAGATCTACCAATAGAGTTAACAGTGAAACTTTAAAGAATAATGGAAAACTACATGAGAGAAGAGAACGAGCCAGAGCGCCTTCTCCGCCTGCTAGAATTTCTTGCAGATCATCACCTTTCCTGTGTGTTAGCAGCCTTTCCAAGAAAGATAAACACGACTCTTCTGCTAATGTTTGCAAGATTACTGAATCTTCCAACAGCCTTTCTGAACAAAGAAGCTTTCTTATTAGCTCTTCGAAGAGGTGTACTTCACTTTCTAATTTGCTATTTGTTTTTGAGTCTTGTGTCCTAACTGCATTAGGTGTGATGCCATGCAAGCGTAAGTTATGCTTGCACAAATTATGATACCTGCACAATAACAAAATAGACCAAATGGATACAGAAGCAGCGGAACTTAAATGCAGAAAGCCAAATATTTCACATTGAGATAGGAACAAAATAGCTTTCTTTATTGATAACTTAAAACATGATTACAATATACTCTTGTTGGCTGATACAAATATGTCATACTTGGCTTACATATCTTTGAAACTTGAAAATAGCCACAATGTCCATACATCATATCCCTTTACTAGAACAAAGATAAAACACCTTGAAAAGAAACTACTGAACTAAAATGGAAATCTACTGGACGTCGAACACGGTTCCACGATTGGAAGAGCTTCTAGCGCCTCAGAGTATCCTCTTGTCTCCCGCTACCTGGAGATGCCCACTAAAGACTTGGTTCACTTCAGTGGCTTATGTTATGTTTATCCTTTTAGTTATTTCTACTTAAATCTCAAGAACTTCCAAAACTTCCAAATATATGTTGGCCTATTTTATTTCGACATAATGTAAACTAGCTAATTTGGGAATGGTAAACACGGTGGTGAACATTTAAATACATTAATTGATTTCATGATGGCGCTGTACCGATCTAGTATCATTTTACAAACTATGTTTGACCCCATTCACCTCATATCTGTCAAATGTGAATGAAAATTTCCATTTTGGGTCTTTGACTTGTTCGAGTTGAGTATTGGAAACTCTTATAGAACACAAATCATTATTAGGTTCTAATGTTGAATATATTAACTGAGAGGATGTGGCTTGTCTTGAAAATTTATTCACATCAGAATTTTCTTACTAGGTCTGTAGTGTTCCACTTTTGGTTCATATTATGCGTCTTTAATCTTCCAAATGGCATGCAATTATTTCAGGGCATTGTCCTTCCTTCCTATGGGAGATTACACCTTTTTTTTTCTCAGGACAGAGTAGACTTTTCCTTTGTTTGATAACACAAAACTGAGTTCAACCTTACCAAATAATTCAGATTTAGATCTTAGTATAGTATATTAGCTGGCAGCATGTTTACAATTTGGACGATTTTGGCTAGGAATTTGATAGATTTGAAACCGGCAGCTCCTGTCTAGCGAGAGATTTGATCTTTCTTATCCTTGGTTGATCTTGTGTTGGTGGTGTTGGCCTTCCGAATCTTTATTATTTTGGGTAGTTTTGGTGCTCATTTCTGCTGCTGCTGTAACTGAGTTATTGCTGTTGGAAAATTCATTATTTGGTGCTGAACATTAATCATAAAGTACTGAAATCCTCGATAGTTGCTTGAATTTTAAAAGCACTTGCAGGATTTGAGCTCTAGGATAATAAGTTGGGTGGTTAGGCCAAACTTTCCTGATTGTGTACGTAAATTTATTTCCCCCCTCAATACGTTGGTTTTGCAGAAACCCTATTACATTAACCGTATCTTTTTACTTGAGTGTAAGTTCATATTCTCTGCCTATTGTTTTGTAGCCCTAATATTACATAGTAGATTAATAATTTGGATAAATTAATAGTTCTCTATTGGTCGTAGCAATTTGGTGGAAATGTTTATTTTCTTATATACTGGATCTGATGCTATATCCACCCTAACCTCCCCTCCCCACAACACACACAAACACTCTCTCCCTCTCTCACATTAACACACACACAAAACATAGCCTGCATGCTTGTTCTTTGGCACACTTCTCCTTTGTTCCTTTCATCTTCTTTGTCTTCTCTTTTTTTTGTTTATTTTTAAACTAGAAGTCGCGCACGTGCGTTGCATGTGTCATTTGTCTCTTTTTTTTCCTCACTTTTTAAATGTATACTTGATGACAACCCCATTTGAAAACCATATAAAATATTTTGAAGTAAATTTATTTTTGAGATAGTGAACATTTATTGTAGTTGGAAGTGTGTAATTATTAGTGGTTAGTAATTATGCTAGTGGGGAGATGTGTAAATTACATGTTTTATCCCTAGTTTATATATATATATATAAGGGCACTTTTTGAACATGAAAGTTCTATGGTGAAGCCTACAACATTTCATATTATATATAGAGGATTTGTAAACTCCTGCTTCTATCAATTGTGGAGTAGACTCATATTCTGGTGATGGTTACGAGGAATGTTGCTTATAGGAGCTTGACACTTGGTGAGAAAATTAGATGGGATTGTTACAATTGTATGAGTAATGTTGCCTTTGCAAAGAAGCACTGAAATGACAGAATGCATATTGAAACTTGCCCACCGTTGTCACAGATATACTGCATTAAGAGTCTGTAGTATGCACCATCGCCTATAGATATCATAAATGACCTCCAGAAGAAAGTTTATGCAATGTACACAATGCTGGTTACTTTAGATTGACTTTATGATATATTGGGATATCGAGACATTTCAGTTATTTCCGTAACTCGTGTTCTTTTAATTACTTTTACCATGTCAAATTATATCATATTTCACGTCCATCTAATACGCTTTGCTGTATTTGGCTTCCCTTTTAATGTGACAAAAATGATTATTTGACATTTCCGCTACACTTTTGCTAGGAAGAGAGCTTCTGATAATAGGCATGGATTGGATTCAAGGTCAAAGAAGGTGATCATTTTTTTTTTTTTTGTACCTTCTTTTTGATAGTAGGTTTTGTGCGTTATTGATCAGACAGATGCTCAACTTGTTAGTTCTCATTTCTTGTGTAAAATGTTGTTATCAAACTTAAATAATATGAGAATTAGTTACCAGATTTGATCTGCATTATTGCGTTAGAATCTATTTCTATTGACGGGAAATTTTTGTTCTGTATTCATTTATGCACATTGGCTTTGTTTCTGTCATGAAAAAAAAAAGGTCTTTCATGTCTGGTGTATTTTATTCTCTTCAAGGCACATCCCTAGTGTTCTCAAGGTCTTCTTTCTACGAATCTACCGATGAACCTAGACATCTTTGTTGCTTCATGTAGCATGGAATATGTAGTATTTATGCTTCATCATTGCTGCAATTAAGCTTGCATACTGTCACCTTAGTCATAGTATAGTCAACACAAGTGCAGATACAAGATACTTATGATGATATGATATGGGGATATCTCATACATGATGATAATTTAACAAACAAGTTGCCAATCATTACTCAACCAAGTATCCGGGTGTGTACACATGTATCTCATATCTTGCTGTATCCTTCAAGTTTAAGGTCATTATTATTGTTGCTATCGTCATTCGTTATTTATATTCAATATTCTTACTCTGTCATGTAAATGCAATTTCATTTGGCATTTTTGCTTGTTATGCTATACATGAACTAGGCATCATGTCCAAAAGCATCCAATTTGGACTCGTAGCTTGGTTATCATCATCATCCAATCATTTTCCATCAGAACAGGGTTGGCAATGGAACAAAGAGAGCTCAATAAATGATCGTCTTTCAAGCTTGCATCAATATTCTGTGGTGTTGCCAACTTCCCGGTCAAGGTATCTATGAGCAATAGAGAGGCTTGCCTAGAAACCTGAGTGGCTAGTTAGCTGGGTGATTTTCTATGTTGCAAGAATACGGATACATACACGATACATATACGGGATACAAGCATTTTTCAAAAAGGTACATACTTACCTATGTTGTATGGGTACGAATATGGGCATGGGTACGACTTGATATGGACACGGGCATCATTTTTCCATGTCCATGTAACATGGTGAATTTTATAATTTATCTTCAAAAAAGATTTTGACCATTTCCATTGATTAGAGTGCACTAGTTCGATTGTTACCCCGGCCAAAAGATCAATTATCTTTTGTTCCAATAGTTCAGACTGTCCTTGGAAACGTTACATTACCTAGTAAAAGTGTCAGTCTTTTAATGTGCGACTAGCAAAAATATCCGTGTACTGCACGACATTATATTTTTTAAATTTTAGATAAGCTTAATACTTTAGAAATCTAAATTTAAAATATTGATAAGATTAAAGTTGTGCAGAATATACTACAAAGTTATTAAATTTAGAAAGTTAGATTTGGATGAACTTGAATTTGAAAAAAATCTTGTTGATTTGTAATTTAAAATTTCCATATTTCAAATAAAATATAATTTAAAATTCTCATAACTTAAATGACACAACATCCGATGTGAAATAACTTAATAACATGACACATAATGAGCTGGTGCAAACCATACAAAAGTCTCTCAAAATTGCTCTAAATTCAAGAAAATTCCAAAAAAATTGGAGGAGCTTCATGACTACTTTTCCTTATATTATATAATTTTCTAGATAGATGCATGTTATGCATATAGATGTAAATTAGTTATAGAAATTTAAAAGTATCGAGCGAAATTATCCTATTTGTTCAGAGCTATGTTAACTAATATATTATCGCTTCTCATTATAGGAGCATCTATTGGTATGCGTTGCACATGTCCAAATTATCTAAGTCAATTTTTTCTCATCTTGTCCTTAATTGGCACCACTTCTAACTTTCCACCGATATACTCATTTTTTATCATATCCTTTAATGTGTTGCCATTCATCTATTTTAGCTTTCTCATTTCGGCTACACTAACTTTTGGACATGTTTCTTAATTGTTCAACACTATCATCCATAAAGCATGAATGTTCTTATAGCTATCTTGTAAAAAATTTCTTTCAACTTCAAAGATATCTTGCGGTCACAAAGTACTCTAGAAGTACTCTTCTATTTCGTCTATGTTGTTTTAATTCTATGCATGACATCCTTCTCAATATCTTGATTGTGATGAATGAGTGGCTATAAATACCGCAAACTACCACTCTTGGGTATCACTTGCACAACTATTTGGACTCCTCCCTCATTTCTCTTTGACTTCTGATTAAAATTATATTTCAACTACTCTATTCGTTCTACTAGTTCTAAATCCCTTACAAACCAAGGTTTGTCTCCACACTAGTATTCTAGCATGTAACACTTCTCAACTCTCATCAACTAAAACATAATATCATCAACAAACATCATATAGCATGAAACTTCCTCTTGGATATGCCTAATAATTTCATCCATAACTACCGTAAAAAGGTAAGAACTTGACGTTGATCCTTGATGTAAGCCAATGGAACAAAGAATAGCTATAAATGCACTTATTTATAGTAACAAAAATAACTATAATCAAGAAATTTGAGTGTATTTATTTAGAATGAAAAGGATCTATAAAAAGGGTTTGGGAATTTTTAGGTTCTTGGTTCAGGAAGAAAAAGAGGGACACAGGAACGATTTATCTAAATAAAGACGAGTATCATTTTCCCTGACCAGTAGCCATGACCCTGGAAGCGCCATGTTCTAGGTCGTTGTGTTTTAAATTATTGGCCAGAACCGATATTTATCTACCACCCATTTGGTTTATATGCACAGGCCGTATGCCTAAAGTGGGCCGAGATATTGCTCTTGCCCTAAAAGGTTGGGAATTTTTAGGAAAACCCATCGACAAACTGTCAAACACGAAGATCCTACAATACATAGGGAGGAAGGTAGGGTGATGAGGCTGAAACTCGCAAGCCATAGTGATATTTACTTCCGACTTACTTTAGGCAACTATAATGTGTTACATGTACTAATTGGTTCTGGTATTGGTATTCTGCAGGACGTAAGGTAGTTATGACTATAATGTGATTTGGTTTTCTATTTGGTAGTTATGACTTCTGCTAAGACATGCTTCCTTGGATTTCTCTCTCTATATTGTACCTAGTAGTATGTCTTCCTTTGTTAGCAAGGTTCGCAGGATCTATATCGGAATCAATTTTGGACCCTTCTTATGAGTATTAGTATCGGCAATTTCGGCAGTTACGGATCGGATTTCCGGAGTTCTTGGTTTCAGAAACTAGAAGATAATAAAATATTATTTAATAAACCTAGATTTTTTTATTCATTTAGGCATATTCTTATGCATTATTTGTTGTTTCCTTTAGTTTCGAATGGAATAATATTCCACATTATTGAATTATTTATCCACAATAGACATTGTTTTCTATTGTATTCGCTTTTAGACAAAGTACCCCTATGATAGATAATTTTGAATGGAAAAATATTAAGCTATTTGAACATTGTAAATTTATAGTCTACAAGCATAGACAAATGGTAGTAATTACATTGTGTCCATATGAATTTTATCGGCACACTCTAGCATGTTGTTCTTCGACACGATTAAATCATACTGTCGATTAGCACGATTTTCTTAATTTTTCTTTGCTAAGTTGACCGTAGATAGTTTTTCTTTGCTAAATTGATCGTAAAAAGCGAGCGACAATTTTGTTATTGGCCGATTTCGGTATCAGATTGGAAATTAAAAAAAAATGATACGATACGACTGATACGTATTGGTTTCGGTATCAGTCGATAATGTGAACCTTTTTTGTTAGTCCAGTGTAAGGAATTTGGTCATAGATTATTGGAACGATAGGTATGGACAATGCTAGTTTTGACTGGACTGTGATACGACTCTTATCTGATACAGGTTCAGGTTGTTCTTTTGGATGAAGAAGAACCGGAAACAAAACAACAAATACTATTAGATGCCCATGATGATCGGTGATTTAACTTTTCAAAGCAATACCATTTTATCTATATATTAGTTATTGCTTCTATTTCACGTTTAACTTTGTTATCGAGATTGGACTACTAATGATATATGCTGTTTCTCAGGAAGGAGACTAAGGTTTATTATCCTTCGAGGTGCACTGCTCAAACTGATAGAATGTAAAATAATATCTACGAGTAACTAGAATATATATCCAACTTTAACATATATTTCCATGTTTTGGGCAGGGATGATCCAGAAAGCATTGAACTTTCTACCTCGGACATAGAATGCTTAGAACCTGAACGATATATAACATCACCTATAATGAATTTCTATATTCGGTGAGTACTAAAGTGCTATTGAGCCCTGATGCCTTTTTGTCTATATATGTTGGAGTTGCTCTTGTTGAAGAACATTTTATATGTTACTAAATCTTTTTGGACCTTCAAAAATCACGTACACTGTAGGTGATAGAAATTAGTATTACCAAAGTTAGGTTTACCTGACAGTATGTCACAAAGTCGAAGCAAGAGCAACAGAAGACCATGAGGTCTGCATATTGTTCACCCCCTTTTTTTTATTTTCTTTTTGGTTAGAAGTAGAACATGCCTATGACACTGGGACCTTTCAGTAAAAAAAAAAACTTTGCCAAGGTAATCTAGCACTGTCATATCCACAATTGGCATTGACACACTCGAGCCTCCCAACCTGGCCATCATATCAAAGGTCTATGTTTCATCTTTCAGGAGACACTTGGAGCTTTAAGCTGCTTAATGATTCTATTTCCTTGATTTGCTTGTGCAGTTGGTGGAGCAAAATGGCTAATGTCCTCAGCTTTGGTTATCTTAGATCTGACTCTAGCTGATTGCCAACAATAGTCAGCAAAACTGGAGAACATGCACACTTGCATGCTCCTGTTGTCCAGCTTGGATTGAGATACCTTTGAGCTTATAGATCTTAGGTTTAATAGGTGAGGTGGACACATGATTATCTTTGAAGGTGACCAACTATTTTGTAGTGCTGTAATCTGAGAGGTGAAGGACTGTGTGGGGGTTACTCAGTATACTGTACACAACAACAAAATTCTTATCCCAAGCTTGTAACTTTGCATGATTTATCACTCCTAACTCGTGCATCTATTGGGAATGGTTCTTGAATTTTGCATCTGATTCATGAGTCCTTATCCACCACACAATCCAATACCTTTCACGCAGTCCTCCCACTCAGGCTGCAGTTTTATGATCTTCTAACCTGCCAGACTGCTCCTCTAGGTCCAACTCTCAAGCATCGCTACTTGAATATCTTTGTTCATCCTCCTTCAAATACTTAAGTGTATAGCAGGCCTAGAGAGATTCGAACCTCTGACATGGTTTCATGTCTGTGTTACCATTAGAGCCAATGCTCTTTGACAAGGTTCTTGGCCTCCTGGATCTGCCCCTTTTGGCTTTACTTGTCCAAGTTTTTTGTTGGAGTATTGTTGCACGTTAATATTAATTGCATTACCTGGCACCTGCATTTGCATTACCTGGCACCTGCATTTGCATTACTTTCCACTAGAGAGATTCGAACCCCTGACATGGTTTCCATGGTCTTGTCTTCAAGAGTTGACCACTTAGAGCCAATGCTCTTTGACAAGGTGCTTGGCCTCCTGGATGTGCCCCTTTTTATCCGAGTTTTTTGTTGGAGTATTGTTGCACGTTAATATTAATTGCATTACCTGGCACCTGCATTTGCATTACTTTCCACTATGGTTGTATGATTTGGAAAGTATGCTGATTTCTTGGGCTTAGGTGCAGAATGAAGTCAGTATATTGATCCTTTCAGGATTTTCTTTTCATATTGTTACAGTTGGAGACCATTTATGTCTTGTGTACGTTGGGGATCATTTTGGAATGGTTGTGATCAAAACTGCTTGCTTTCTGTAATGTATTGCTAGGTATAGTTGAATGCTGGCTTGTACTCTGTTAGGCACAGAAGTATTATTGTGCCAGGTGAGATTGTGCAGATGCAATGAGAACACTTTTGTTTACTGCCGCCGATAGCATTTTTTACAAAACAAATACCTGCCATATACCTTTGGAGATCTTCTTATTGTGTATTACCATTGGAAGTTCGGGGTAGATCTGAAGTTGTTACTCTGCTCTGACCATGAATGCTTCTTGGGCAGGTATCTGCGTAGGCCATTATCTCCAATAGGCAAGCCAAGAGGGGAGTATCATTTTTTTAACACGTATTTCTTCAGTAAGCTTGAGGAAGCTGTATCATCATGCAAGGTATGCATATGATTACTCAATCAAGACAATCATCTTGCTGAATGAGTTTGTTGTGTCAAAAGTAATTTTTATGGTAGGTATGCTGGTGGATATTGAATCTATATCTCATGTAAATGACATCTTTTATCGGGATTATTCGATTCAAATTTGATTGAATAATGAATTTGTGTATACAGTGATCTCTGCTGTTGACGGGTGGTTCTAATGTTTAGATTCCTTGAATTGTTCTTAGTAGTATTTAAAATAAAGGGATGAATATCTAATATTATGAACATATCAGGCATGCTGTGTCGCTAATGTTATTAAGCTATTTAATTGTAATTATTTTTAGCATTGAAATCCTTTCTTATGTCAGAGTCTTTCACAGCTTCTGGACTTCTCCAGTTTCAAATTAATTATTTCTGTTTCCTCTTAGCATCCAACATTTCTTTTCTAGATTCACGAATAGTCATCTTGTTTAAACTTTGTCAGATTTCTTCTGGCTTTATTAATTCCTTCAATCACCATTAAGTATTTTTTTGTCTTTCTAACAATACATGAAGACAAGGTGTTTGAAAAGACATTATTATATTAAGGAGTATGAAGTTCAAAATTTATACATTTGAGTTAATGTCTATGGAAAAGTGCATTTATGTCTATGACAAAACCAAAGAGCACAAAAGAATTGCATTGCCAATACTTCACTCTTTTAATCCTTTTGTAGAAGTTACCTTCTTGAACCTGTGACAGATGGCAAGGTGGAGTGCTTTTATTTGATTGTTAGCTAGTTCAGAAATAGTAACCTGTTGCTTAGGTGCACTAACCTGCCCTTAAAGTTGCAGGTAAATGGTGTATTAAGAAATTTTCTACAAGGTCCTTTTGTCAGAAGTTCATTTGAGTATTATCTAGCCTACCGTCTATCATTTTGTTGGATTCTTTTGTTGTTCAGTTAGATTAAACAATGTTCTATCACCTTATTATTCATAATAATGCTTCTGTGCTTCTTCTGAGTCTGCTATAATTTTGTAGTCTTGTTCCTGGGTAGTTTTCCATGTCATCATCCGTAAAACTACCTGATTGAAGACTTTACTTCTACTTATTCTCTTTGAAGATTATTATTACCATTTTATTTATTTTACAGGGTGATAGGGATGAACGTTTCATGAAATTGAGGCGTTGGTTTAAAGGTGTCAATATTTTTCAGAAGGCATACATCTTCTTACCAATCCATGGAGAGTAAGTGGCATTTGTTTATGCTAGTGGTTTGTTGGAAACAGTTGCAGTACTTTCTTGTAGATGTTCATAGTTCAGACTGTGACATCTAGTGAGTTTATTTGGTATTTCTAGAGGAAATTAGGTGGAATTAGGTAGACCAGAGTCAATTACGACAATTTATCATCTTCCCACAGTATCTGGAGCTTTATATAATTGTTATGTTTTTCATTTTAAAGAATATGATGCGGGTCATACAGAAGTAAGCTGACATATCAGGTGGAGTTAGCTATATTTTAATGACATTTAACTTATTTCCTTCTGACCTCTCATTATCTTCTGGATTAATTAACTTCTCTGAGGAACTTTTGAGATAATGACAAATACTCGAATGCTTTGTCAATTTGACATTATTGGCTGTAAGATTTCTTTGGTCTTCATATTTTTTTTTTTCCTGTTATGATTGCCATTATCTTGATCTTGGGGTTGGGAGCAAATGTGTTTTACGCTATTTGGATAAAGATGAAGCCTGCTGTCTTCAAGCCATATTCACTTCTTCTTTTCTTTTTCACTTTATGTGAAACATCCTTCTCTAGTTGATATGTGGATATGCAATTTCACGGCTTTGGTTAATCTTACTTGAATCTGATTGTTGTGTTAATATTCTCAAAAGGAATAACATTACCTGAACTTCATCAAGCTTCTTCCAACTATTTGGGGTTGGACTTTCTGAAAATGAACAAACTGTTATTATGTCCTTGTCAGATGTAGTCTTTCTATTCCTATAACGTTTAGGCTTCTTATGTGATCAGTTTGCATTGGAGCTTGGTGATTATTTGTGTCCCAGCGAAGGAAGATGAATCAGGTCCTATTGTACTTCATTTGGATTCATTGGGGTTTCATGCTAGTACTTCAATTCTTGATATGGTAATATGGTAAGGCACCTATGGTCATTTCTGGTTTCCAGTTTCTGTAATTATATGCTAAATTATGAACCATATTCTATTTACTTGTGTTAATTATCAGAAGAGCAATGATACGGAAGATAAAGTAGCTTGTACAGACAGCAAAAGATGTGGCATAGGCCTGGTAACTTGTGTACCTGATAACTGAAAACCATATTCACTATAATTAGGTGTGCAGTTTCTTCGAGTCAAATCACTTAGGCATTGAGAATCTTTGCTCTTCTGATAATTAAGAAGGGATTGGCATTAAAACAGTTTGCAGTTTCTTGGAGCCAATTCAATTTAGTTGTTGTCCTATTTGTTCTGTGCTTTTGTTTTGCTCCTACTACTCAAACGCCAGAATGCAAGGTTCCTTAAGAATGCAGGGTTCCTTATATCGGATCTCAGTTCCATACCTGTTGGGGGTTCACCATAACGAAAACCGGAAACCGGGCGATATTTCGGTTATATCAGAAGATATGGATCCGTAGTGGTATAAGATAATAAATCACTTCATATATGACATATATGACAAGAATTTAAGCATGAATATAAAATGTGGCAAGTATGCTTAAATATATGACATGTATGCCAATAATTAAAGCATTAATATAATATGTGACAGTGACAAGTATCCTTAAATAATTCCAATAATAGACAACTCAAAAACTATCCTTCAAAAATAACTAAAAGGACATCTATATAACTGAGACAACTACAAAACAACTAGAGAGAGAGAGAGAGAGAGAGAGAGAGAGAGAGAGAGAGAGAGAGAATAAGAGAAGCAATGACAAAAAAAGAAGAAGCAAAAGCAGAAATGTATGCATATGCATCCTTCACACTGAAAGTGACGGTTGTAATTTATCCAAGGCTTGCTTACATTTAGGGATCCAAATACTTGCTAAGAGTTAAGTGTTTGTCAAGCTATTGTCAAGCTAGTTTATGGGGGTATAATCCATTGGATACCTTTGGACAGTATCAAATTATATTTAGCATTATTTCCTGTTAACAGGAGGGTCATACTGTCATTGTCAAGCTAATAGTTTGGTTGGGTCCTCCAGCTTATAGTGTGCCTTGGAGAAGAGAGTTCTCTGTACTACCATTTGTCTTGTTCCAGACCATAGTTGCCTAATTTGCCAACCCCCCCTATGTCCCACGAATTGGGACGAACGACCCAGAACATGGTGCGTTCGCGACCCGTTTGCCAAATTTAGCGACTCGAATTTTGATGGCTTTGGTTATGAACTTATGATATTTTGTTTAGTTACAAGAATATTGTCTATGCTTTCCTTCACTTGGATTTTGATGGCTTTGGTTCTGAACTTATGATATTTGGTGTATACTACTATATAATTGTATATGGTACAAAAGACGACCCAGATAAAAACGAACAACGACCCCAAATAGCGTACCGAATAAGCCTATCCCTACCGCACCGCGTACCGACTAAGGTACCGTACTGCGTACCCGTACCACGTACCAAAGCGACCCATGATCCTGGCAACATTGTTCCAGACTGACTTTCAGATTGTAAATCTTGGAGGCCTTTTCCCTGGTTGTCTGATTTTAAATAGTATAAAGAAGGTAGTTATCTTACCTTCCAACTAAACCTGCTAGGTTTTATGTTGAACCCTGTAATAACGAGTGTTGTTAAAGGTCCGCCTAGGCGTGCCTAAAAGGTGAGAGACGATGTTTCACCACCTAATCCAAAGACATGGGAGGTATGTTCTCTAGGCCTAGGTGAGAAAGGTGCCAAAGGCAATATTAGGTGAATGGTAGTAAGGCGAGCCTAGGTTCACGCCTAGTTGTGCTGGGTGTTTTGTGGTGTTTTGTGCATTTTTTTTTAATGTTTTATGCAGCTTTTTTTTTATTGGATATTTTATGCAGCTTTTTTGGACTTTGTTTTTTATTAAGTTTTATGAGCTTGTTTGGTTTTATTGGTTTCTAAAGTTGCAGGCTTAAGTTTTAAAGGTCCAAATACAATATTTTTTTAAGTTTTATTACTATAAGTTACTAACTAAATAGACATGAATAAAAAGAGTGAGAATATTAATGAACAAAATCTATCAATCAATGAGGACGATGATTTCATTTCCAATGATCATATTGATGATAATGTTCATGATGATCTCTTAGACTGAGATAATGAAGATGAATGACAGATGAAAGAAGGATTCGTCAAGTCATTTAGGAATATGGAACATTGACTCATTGATTATCTTTTGTTTGCTTTTTCATTTGAACCATTTGTCTTCTGTGATAATAACTTGCGTGATGTTATTGTTTTCAACTTAATGTTGTTTTTCATGGACTATTTGTATTTTTTTTTAAGTTACTTTGTTGTTTTTGTTGGGTTTTTTTTTTTTTTTTTTACTCCTTTTCTTTTGTTTATTGTGTAAAAACTCATTTGATGTGTTTTTAGGGATATAGGGCATATTTGGATAATCTAACATGAGCTACAAAAGTGGCAAAATGTGGTATGAAAAGGGAATTTGAAAAGTTGTCTAGGTGGTGCTTATCTTTTCCGCTGATGCTATGCGCTCCCAGGCGATGAGACATGGCAGATCGCCTAGAGCTTCTTCTTTTTTAAAGACTGATAATAGCACTATTCCTTCTCATAGAATCTTGAGGTTGATCTCATTTGGGATAATAGTGAAAATGTTGGTCAATCTGTTTTCAAGGGTTTCTTGACTTAGGAAGTTGAGCTGCATATCTGATCCAACTTGATGGGATAAAGCTTGGATGATGATGATGATGATTAGAAGGCTTAAGGCAAAGTGATAGTTCATGTTCGTACTTCATTCAAAGGTTATTCTATGTACTATCAAATTTTGTGCTACTTTGGTTTTATTTGAATATAAGAGACCACTTCTGCAATAAAACGAAAGGCACATAGCCTCTTGGTGAATGCCAAAATTTAACCTAATTGACAGTCAATTTTCATAATAGAGAATTTTGAGTGCCAAGAAAAAAACTTCTCTTGGTACTTGAGGAACATGAATATAGATTGTTAGAAACATCAGAACTGAACAGATGAGTAACATCGTGATTTGGTTGAAAGCAATTCAGGGAGTAAAAAATGCAAATAATATTCTTCAGCATATGTCCTATTCGTATATCGTATATAGTATTCTTACATTTTCTTCAAATGTTGGTTTAATATATCTTGGTCTAGTTTAATCTGACTGCTTGCATAATTGTTCTTTGATGCATGTTGGTACTTTGTCTTGTAGCTACTTAAAAGAAGAATGGAATAACCTAAACCAAAATGGTCCTCCTCCAGATCTTCCTATTTCTGAAAGGATATGGGCTAACCTACCTCGTAGGATTGAGAAGAAAAAATTAATGGTAAGTTCTTCATTCCAAGGCTGGGTATTCGGATCATTTTAGGCTTAGCTCTGTCTGCCAGAACTGTGCTTAATCCTGTATTGCGGTTCTTGCTGTGCCATATACCCTGGACATCCGTATTGTTAGCTATTTTAGTAATACCGTTCCAATAATACTATAGGAAATTTTGTCTCCATAAATCAATTATTTTTCGAGGTTCGAAATCTTGGTTTCGATTCCCTGTGTGCTGTGTGTTAAGACTATTGTGAAGCCAGAAGTTCTTAAACTAGATTATATACTTCTTTACCTTGAAATATAGCTTAGTTTCCGATTTATTCTTACTGAATTTAAAGCTCGGTTTTTAGTAGACAGATCACTACAATTTCTTTTTCTTGACGTCGTCTACCATTGCACTAAATCACTTTCATAGGTAATTTACCTGCTTCTTCCATCAGGTTCCCCAGCAGAAGAATGAATATGATTGTGGCCTCTTTGTTCTTTACTTCATGGAAAGGTTTATTGAAGAGGCTCCAGAGAGGCTCAAAAAGAAAGATCTTGACATGGTTAGTCAATCAAGATAATATCAAATACACATTAGTTACATTCTTTTTTTCAAATTTCACGAGCTATATAACTATACCCTGATATTATATGCTTTTGACAGTTTGGTAGTAAGTGGTTTCAGCCTGAGGAAGCTTCTGGTCTGAGGAAGAGAATAAAAGATCTTCTCGTGGAAGAATTCGAGAATGCCAAGTTGGAGAATGGCAGAGAACTTGAATCACCAACATCCTCTAGTAACTCTCCTGAAAATGTAGAGCAGTGTATAGAGCTCGATACAAAATCTGAGTTGTAGAAATGGCCTTCTTCTGGTCCTTTTTCTAGGGAAGTTTGTTGCAACCGTCGGTGCACCACCACCTGTCTTGGATTTTTGGCTTGGTGAACATGGTGCGGCAAGGTCAGCAATGCCAAAGTATTCGGAAGCTGAATTATTTGTGTGTCATTTCAGGCAGAAGGTGAAACGGAGACGGCTCCTGTTGCTGCTGCTTGAAACTAGTATAGGGTTGACCCATTTTTTTGAATTTTGGTTGCAGACTTCTTTGTATGAAACTAACTAATCGTAATAGAAAGCTGCCAAGGTTCAAGTGTAGATGGCTTTGGAAGCCTTGGAAGTTTGTTCTTACTCTTACTAAATCACTACATTAGTTTCATGATCACTACATTAGTTTCATGATCATTTTATCAAAGATTTTCATTATGGGGGTACACTTATGACTTGAATGTTTTTAAGTACAGGTTCAACGTTTCAAGTGTAACCAACATGCATAGCTGGGAATGATGAACCTTATATGAACTGCAAAAGATACATTTCAAAGATTGTACAGGTCAAATGGCTTTTGGTGAGGACTATGGCACCAAGGCCTGCTATTTTGCTGAAAAAGCATAAAATTATAGGCTTATTTGATTCTAAATGTGTGAACTCGTATGCAATATACTATTGTTTTAGGGACTATTGGCAGCTTTGATTTAGACATATTTATGAACAATTTCTGAACTTACGTGTCGAGCCTTTGCCACTCCAAAGTTATTATTCATAACATGCGAGCTAGAGCATCTCCAGCCCTATTGTCTTATTATGTATTGTGATTCCTATGTAGCACGAGATACAAGACAATGTCTTTCCTATTTTTTTTTTTTTTCTTTTTTTTTGAGCTTCCGACATAACGTTTGCTGTCTGGTGTAACACTGAACACTGCATTGTATATTTTTGGGTCCACTGTTTTCAACTTCCACTATTTATAAATGGAAGGAATAATACGCTCCCGTGGCTCGATCCACTGATCTTCTGCCACCCAGCGTGGATCTTCTGTCATCCAGTAAGGGCCTTATATTTCTCCTCAGTAAGCACAAGAGCCACACGAGTTCGGTATGTCTTTCCTAGGTTGCAAGATTATATTCATACAAAACAATGAGATAGAAAAATGTTCTCCAATGCAAAAGTATTGAGAAAATAAAAAAATACGTTTTCCAACTTGCAAGTCAACTTTTTCTTTTCTTCCTTTTTTATAAATATGTTTATTCATAATTGGTGATGTAGAGATAAAGCCATTGTGAAGTGCATTGTTTAGAACAAGACAACCAATTTCATAATATTTTTGTCATGTCATGTCACTTTTACAATTTATTTCACATTTGCATTGGAGGAATTTTTTTTTCAATAAAAAATGATATCCCTGTGTGGCAACATCTTTTTTCCAAACTCACATTAGCGTTGGGCCACCCACATCTTGTCAACAATTTGTTGAAATTTCTGCAAACAATTAGGGATAGCTTTTGCCTAAGTTGCTCCTTGTTCATCTTCCTGCAGTTTCAGCATAAGCACCTAGAATGGGTCCATAACATGAACTCGGTAAGCAGTGTTTAACTACTATTCAAGCTTCAAGGACTGTATATACTTTTTTTTATCTATCCAGCACGCCACGGACTCAGTTTGATAGGAGTCCCCACCCCCATCTATGCCGGTCGTCATTGGGAAATCAGACTCGTCGTATGCGTTGCACACTGGCATTTTCATCATCGCTCGTAAAGCACACCTCGTGCACTCCGCACGCTCCAGAGCTCCACGAGACGGCCATGACGCCTTTCGACGCCCGCAACTCAACGCCTCGCTTTGCCCACGGCGCCGACGTGGCACCCCCGACGTCTGAACGACGCCTACGACAGCCGAGCGTCCAGCCACCCGTTTTCGCACGACGTCCGTACGACATCTTCACGACACCCTTACGGCGCCGAACGAACGACGAGCCGCGTGGTCGGCCGTCGTTTATACCCGTGGTAGGATGGTGCGGGACCCCGCCCGCACGATTCCCTTGCCGTTGAGTTTTACATGCACGGTCGTCCCATCCTATCTGTATATACAAATCAGAAGTTTGATTTGTCAATGCATTTTCAGAAAGTGGGTATCTAGCCGGGGCCGGTTCAGATGAGCTGGACAACCGCTCTAGGTCCCTCAATAGACAAGACTTCCAAAGATGATCTAAACTAGTCCAGCTAGTCCTTGCAATGGAAAGGTCCAAACAAACTCTAAACTCACCTAAGTAATACTATGCAGTAATAACTTCAGTAGGAATGTGGTCCAAAAATGGTCTATCCCTACTTATCTAAACACAATGAATGACGATAATATGGTTCGAACCATTTATCAAGAAATGCACTGAGAGAGTTATTACCCGAAGACAAACTAAATTAATTATTATTTTTCCTAAATATCTTTTATTATTATAACAGTTAGAATTATTTTGTTTTTATTGTCTTATTTGACTGTTAGAAAAAAAAATATCACTAGGTTAATGTACTCACCTAGCTATTTTTTTAATCATAATTTATTTTTTTTAAGAATATTTTATTTGTTAAATTGATAGATTTAATTGGTATTGCTAAACAAATCCATAATTAGAAAAAAAAAACGAAGTGTTTTCCATTTACTCGCTTAAGAGGCCCCTGTAAACTCGGACCGGCCCAGTATCTAGCTAGAAGTGTGGGTGAAAAAAATGAAGTCATGGCATATGGGCATCGGAGAGAGGAAAGAAAGGGAACATTTGGTTTTCTTAGAATCGGTTCCAACTTAAACCTATATTTTTTCAATAGAAATGAAGGACAATCAAAATTAGTTCAGCTAAGATAACCCAACTCTCTGGACCGACTCTGATAAGGAGGCTATCAAGAGAGTTCTTGAGTGTCCATTAAGAAAATCTATAGAGAGAGAGATTAAAGGAGAGCTCGTTGGAGATCTCATAAGGATCTCATAGGACTAGTTTGACTAAACCACCTTAAATATTGTTTGCGTTCCGGTTGCTACTTGTTCCATTTGTGTCGCTTTCGCATGTGCACGACTCACAACACCACCTTCCTAATGCAACCCATAACACTCCAACTGCCCCTACAATGATCAGTTGGTAATTCCATTTGAGTTATATTCTGCATTGAGCTAAGCTTGCCACTCACTTGGTTGAAGCCACTTGACTTCCCTTGATGTAGAACCCGTGCTTCGGGTAGAGGTCCTTCTCGTAGGGGACTATATCTGTGACGTTGGTGGAGGGCACTCCGGTGTAGGGGTGAGGGAGCATTATTCAGTTTTGGACCAAAAATCGAATCAATCCGATAAGAGATTCGATTCGATTTGGAAAAAAAAATTAGTTCGATTTCGGTTTTTAAAATACTAAATTTTTTTATTCGGATTGGTTCAAAACCGAAAATCGAATAAAATTTATACAATTATGTAAATATTCTAATTCTATACATATTTTGTGATTAAAAATGTGTATATTTTGAACTAAGTAAACCGAATGCTCACAGTGAAAGTGTATAAAGAATTTCGGTTTTTGTTTACATCCTGTTCAACTACAGAAACTCAAATAAGAACTCGAACTAAGAAATCGCAAAAGATATGACATGTAAATTTTACTAACATTGAAAGTGTACTTACTTTCCTATTTAGACCTTCAAAATATCAAGTGATAAAATACACGTAATCCAACGATTTTTCATGACCAAGTTCTAAAATTTTAGAGCTCATGAGTCCCTCTAGGATTTTTGTGAGACAGACTATTATTATTATTATTATTATTATTATTATAGAATTAATTTAATGACGGGAATGCAAAGAAGGTTGTGGATATATTAATTTCCAGAGAACCAACTTGTTAATTTTCAGCTAATTTTTTCTTTCTTTATCCAGTAATTCAGTTCATATGTTTTTAGTAAGATTACTAAGCAGCCAATATTTCCTAGCTTGCATAAATTGCTAGAGCAATACTCTGGTTATCCAGGTCACGTAGTTACCAAATTAATAAAAAAAAAGAATAAATTGCTAGAGCAATTCCAACTCAAAAGTTGGTAGCAACTTCTGATTCCCATTTAAATTATCATTTCTCTCAACTTCGAATATAATATGTTGACAAAACCCCCAAATCCGTCCCATTGGAAGAAAAAGAAAAAGAAAAAAAAGGTGTCCCAGTCAAATTCGGACAAAATTGCCATCCCTAATCATACTTGCTGTCAGAAGCATGGACATGTTCAATAAACCAATCGATGACATTCATTGGAAGGAAGAGAACAAATTGTAATAGATCATGCATAACTTTCCAACATGAGCAAAAAGAGAAGGGGATAAATAGTGTACAACAATGCAGATGATACCTTCCTAACAAATATTGGCAGTAAATAATGTTCCATTTCCCTAGTGGGAAACTGGGAATTTATGAGATTATTGGAAACATTAGTTTCTAAATAGAATCTATTGTAGAATCATGTGAGGTTGGGATTCTGCTAATGGTGCCTTGACTAGTGAGAGTGGAGCTACAAATGTTCCATAGAAAATTCAGCCACACAACAGCTGGCTATTAACCAACTCACAATTCTTATCTAGTAAACTTCAACATGCCACTGCTTGTTCTTCTTAAGCTGAGAGAGCTTCACATCCCAATTCTCCCCCCTCTGCTCTGCAACCCTCTTCAACGTCTCCTGGATTCCAGGCATCATCCCCCTCAACCCACAGAAGTATATGTGTGCTCCTTCATCCAAGAGCTTGAAGATTTCATCGCTATATTCCTCAATCTTGTCTTGAACATACATCTTTCCTCCGTTCCTGTTCTTCTGTTCTCTGCTGAGGGCCCTGTCATACCTGGCAACATTTTCCATGTGAGGTTCAGTAACTTTAGCTAATATCGAGTTCAGTGCAACAAAACACGAGTTGGAGATTGGGATAAAATTTCCATAAACCTGAAGTTGTCAGGGTATTTGTCAAGGTAACTAGAGAACTCATCATCATAAAGAAGGCTATCCGTGTTCGCCACCCCAAGAAATAGCCAAGCAAGGCCATTAAAGTGGTAGGTGGGGACAGCTTCCATGAACATGCGACGGAGGTAGCCACGGAAAGGAGCAACCCCTGTCCCTGTGGCAATCATGATATGAGTGGCTTTTGGGTCATCCTCCGGTAATAACATAACTTTGCCAGAAGGACCTGCAATTAATTCCATTTGAGATAATGATAGTTAGGTAAAGTTTAATTAAATCATTTTTTTATTTCTTTATCTAAAAGATTCTCTCTAGAATGGTCCAAATGAACTATGATTGTAACAGAAAAAGCCATTAGTACATAACTTTCTTGCATTTTAACTTGGTAAGAGGGGATGACCATCCTATAATAGGTAAGATGTATTATCAGTCAAGAGAAAGCAGTATATGTCTTATCTGCTAGGTTCCTAGATCAAAAGTTGATTAACTCATGAATTGGGTAGTCTCGGAAGCAATAAATATTCTCCAACATCATTTCTTTAACTGAATCCCGTAAAAGTGCCTATTTAAACACCAAACTAATCTCTACTGTGAATTGTGATAGTACAGACTTCAGATTGTCCAGTTTTAGGAAAATCTTGATTCCTCTGAAAGTATTATTTCTTATCTTTTTGCTCTTTCTTTCTTGCAGGCAAGGGATACACATTACAGTAAGCTACCTTGTCTATTTCTAATAAAATACATGATTATATGTGAGACTCTTATGAGCAAACAGCAAGGTGAAAACAGAACAAAGTCTTCAATTTTAGGAACATATATACATTGAAATCTTGTTTAGTTAAATAATATAGTATAGAAAATCAACTATTTACATCAGTACTCACAGGAAGCACTAAAATATACCTAGAGTGATTACTTACACCTTGCATTAGCATTTCAAATTCCAATCATTTAAACGATTTCATTAAGTTTTTCAGATACATTAATTTTACCTGCAACTTGAACCTTATCTCCAGGTTTTGAGTCGCAAAGAAAGTTACTGCATACACCATTCTTTGAGGGATCCTCCTTGCCTGTCTCTGGATCATAATAAACGGCACGACGGACACATAAACTTGCTGTCTTGCCATCAAATGAATCACCATATCTGGTTGATGCAATAGAGTACAATCGGACATTATGAGGGGCCCCTTGTTTTTTTGGATTTTCACCCTGCAATATAAATATGAAAGTAGAGGGCAACATATAGAAGAAAACATAAAAAAGAAATCACATTGTCAAAAGAATCAGTCCATTTCTTTGGGATCCATCAAATAATCTAACAGATATATTATATACAATTAAAAAAATTAATTACACTGTTTGGAAGAACATTCTTAGCCATGACAACAGCAATTGGGAAGTTCTTGATATTTTCAGATGCATACACCAGCATTCCACTTGCACTCACTACTTTCTCCTTAACTTTGTTATAACCAAAAATGTTATGCTGAGAAAATTTACCTCAGCTGAGGTAGTTTACACTATCAGATATTTAGAAGTCTGATAGTCATCATAGTAGTTATAAATACTGTTAGATGCGTAGTTCAGGTAACTGGATGGAAACAAATTAGTAGGACTAATATGATCCTAAATAATCTAGGAAAAAACAATTATCGATTAAATCCTAGGATCAGTTGACAAGGAAACTGGTGTCACACTTTCAAATGGACACTGGATGTTGGTACACCAACTCTACAAATTCTAGACACGAAGACACTGCTACATATATGATCTTTGTAAATATAAACATATTTGAGATGAATGTCTGGACAGGATGGACATGCCAAATTTTAGTAAGGAGAAGTGTCCTCCATATCATATAGATTAAATGACTTTGAGAGTTAAAATATGTTACCCATTGATCAAGTATGTGTTTTCTTCTTTGAATTGGTTAATATGGTAATTGATATGAGGTTACGAATAATACCCCATAGTTAAAATGCATCAAAAGAGGGTTGTGAATCAAACATCATAAGCATGTAAATAGAAACCTGCAAAACATGCCATGCACACGTGCATATGCAATCACATGGTTACATCTCGTGTATGCACACATGTATATACAATGATCTATGTTTTTGTGCATGTGAGCAATTCGCACATGTATAAATGCAATCACATGTCTTTACGTGTGCGCCCATGGCACATATCTATCCAGTCATGTTGGTTTATGTGGTTATTACATAACATACGTAAAAATAAAATGATTCTATATACAAACACATTCATAGCTCCTTGCATATTCCCTTTGAATTTTGTGTTTATACCAAAACTTATCCAAAAACAAAGCCTTTATCCAAGGTTTTTGGTTAGCAAGCCTTTATCCAAGGTTTTTGGTTAGCTGTCTGAATTATTCTCTTCTGTAGATGGTAAATGACGCATAAGGCTATCATCCTTATGTGCTTTTAGGTCCTTTCCTTCTGAAGTTTCAGCTGCAAGAGTATCGAAATAATGTCTCAAGCGCAAGTTCTGTAGTTTTGGTATCGAAATCTGTCCTGGACCATTTCTTAAAGAGTATCAGTTTTGATGGTTTGGACAATTTGGTAGTTTTGAGTTCAGAGTTTTGAAGTTCTTTGTTCAAAGAAAACAAAATTAATATTATTATTATCAAGAAACTAAAAATTTCAATTTTCGTATGTGATGTAAGCATCATTTGATCTAGGTTACACTACAAGGGTTAAAGAGTTAAGATTAGGACTTGTTGCTCCAAAATGTTTGGATGATTAGATTTTACTATTTTGGAATGAAACAATTCCATGTTTGGGAAGGGAATTTCAGAATGGCAAAACAATACAGTTACTACTTTTTTTCGAACTTTGGGACATATAAAAAAATATAGTCGATAAGAAGTGTGTAACTCTACCATTAAGAAAGTCAATTTTAAACTGTAGTCAAAATACTATATGTTACATGATAAAACGATCATCATACACAAAGATGTCCAGAAAAAGGTGAAAACATATACCAAAATATATACTTACTGGAGGAATTATTCCATAGCTCTGTCCTTCCCAATAAGGGACGTTGCCTCCATGGTCAATTACAATATGGCACGTCTCTCCGGGAGCTTTTGGTCCCACAAGCCTCTCTACTGAGACAATAGTTGCTGTGTAAGGTTCCTTGGGCTTGAAGAGGTGGATAGGAGGTTCATTAGCATCTTCCTGTGCTAAGGGATTGACCGCAACTTTATTTCTGCTGACTTGTTGTACAGACATGCATGATATCTTGTATCGGAATTCAGTATGTAGACTCCTGGATTTCAAGTCTGAAGACGTGAAAGGTGCCCATAATTTGTTGTGGAAACATTGATTATTGTGAATCTGGATGTCAGAAAACTGAGGATTATTGAAAGAATCATCTTGTGAAAAAGCTTGAATAATATAGAAAGGGAGGAAGTCATCAAATGCCTGGACAATTGAGATGAGTATCATTTGATATTCAACAGAGGACCCCGTGTTGATCTTAGTAGGACTACTTACTAGAATTAGAGAGCACAAGAGGGCCACTTAAATTGCACAGTATTATTTGATTTTCTTTGTTTTATTGACATTATCATGCACTCAATAACCATCTATAATGGTAGTTGCCATCTTTTAAGTTACTCTTTACCAAAAAATAATTGCCCATCAGGAATACGGAAAAAATTCATGTACAATTTTACATTAAAAGCAGTTTCCGACCGAGACAAGACTCTAGCAAGCCAGGATAAAAGATAGGACAAGAAATGGTCAGTTTTTGTATGATCAGATTTTAAATTTGATCCCTTAATTAAAATGGATAAAACTCAAAATAAAAATGCTTAGCAGCCTTTGTATATGGTTGAAACTGTTGGATATGATACACCGTTTAAAATTGGTTGAGAATCCAACGCATATGACATTCGTGTCATAGTATATAGAACCTTGACACTACATTTAACTTGTTTCCTCCAGGAAGAAAATGATTTAAGATGCTTAAAATTGAATAATTGCTGTTTCACCATTACTTCTATATGACGTTTATTTTTTCTATTAGGTATCCATCTAATAGTGGAGACTGGTCCATCTGTATCATTAAATTAGTTTGGCACCATCCATACCTTTGTTTAACAAATCCAGTTATTCATTTGTATTTATACTCGTCTTAGCATATAGAGATGTTCACAAGCTGGCTGGCCAAAGAGGATCACAGCAAAATCTGCCAAAGGAAGAGAATGGGCAGCTCAGTATATGAAACTCCAAGCTTGGACTTGTTTTTAGGCTCATCAAGGATGGTGGAGATGGCATATCAGACTCAGTAGTCCCTAATATAACTAAGGGAAAACTAGTATGATTTTTTCCTTTAAGAGTTGTCTCTTATTACTATTGCTTATAAGAGGAACTATAAGCCTTAACATTACAACTAGCATCTGTTTGTGAAGGAATCGATACTATGTCACATGGACACAAAAACAACATAATACGACGCGGCAACACGGACAAGGCACCAATTTTGTCCCTTTTGGCTAGTGCAGTTTGGAGTGTTTGTGTCTTGTTGATTATGACGACAACATAATACAGTACTTTTAGAGTGTCTATGCTTCCCAGCTTCGATAGTGTCCACTTTTCAACTCATTTCTAGGAATTTAAAAGACTTACGAATTAAAAGCCTTCACATTACAGTTGGCATCCATCTACTAAGGTTTTAAAACTTTCAACCAAAGTAGGAGGTTAAAAGTTATTTATATCTTATAGTAATCACCTTTGCTATTTGGTAAACAGAAAAAAGGCTGCAGACAGAACATGGGCAAGCATTGCTAAGCTAAAAGACACCTGGATTGAGCTTAAGAAGCAACTTGCCAAATCAGGGCATCCACCTAGTAAGATATTTTCAAAAGGAATTAACCAGTCCTAATGTTCTTGATACGGATGAAATAATGCAATGTAACACTAACGATATAACATAGTTTTTTGTTAACATCTATTAGGTAAATTTTTCCAAAATGTATAGCATGATGTTTATCGTTAATTTTCCTAGTCACCAAGAAGATTCATGGAAAACCTCAGAAACTTTCTATTAATTGTTGAATACATACATTTTGTGACCAACTTGAACAAATAAAGCCAAAACGCTCATCTATTTTCCTTGATACAGCTTCCATCACTTTTCCCACTAAATATACGAACAGACATAAGTAATGACTTTAGCCATTGTGTATATATTTACATATTAGTATACTACTTCAAGCATTTGATAGTTTGTTTCCAAGTTCAAGTCATTATGATTAAAACTAGAACACCAGCAGCTTCTGCAATAAAACCAAAGACTATCACAAACATTTGGACAACTAAGTCTAGGTATGTATCAACTAATTAAGTACAGAAGTTGAGAAGATCTATAATTCAGAAAACTTTAGGGTTATTAATAAGAAAAAGAAAAGTTAAGACCTCTGAGTGTTGACCAGTTTGCATAAACTGTTACTCTACCACTTGAAACTTATAATTTTGATATTTATACCTTATATAAATAGTTTCCACAAATCCAACCCGTATGTTCCCAATCAGACAAGGACCCTCAAAATAACTTCTTTATCATGCATGGCACTCACTAGAATTAAGAGGCATCAACAAGGATAAAGAGTATATATTACAGAGAACTTCTATCTAAGTTCAAAGAACAAATTTGTTTTTCAAATCTTGTTGTTCCATTTGGTTTGTGTCGTGCCACCATTGAGGTTGTATTTGGTTGCTAGAAAGTGAGGAAAAGGAAAAGAAAGGAAAATGAAACTTGATCCTATGTAAATGAGATCCCATTTCTATACGAAACACTTTCATTTTCCTTTCCGTAGCTTTCCACCAGAAACCATAACAAACACAGCCTTAGGGTGGAACTCTAAATTATCATGATAACTAGATCATTATTTACTTTGCAATCTTAGTGTCTATTACTAGTTTCCTACAGTTAGTCCAATACCACCCATGTTCTAAGTCCAGTGTCTGGTTAACCAAATTATACTGGCTGTCATACTATTCTTTGTCCCACTCCAATACCGGAAAACCTGTTATATAGTGGGAAACCCTCTTCATGCATAAGAGTGGAAATCATCTAGTCTACCAGTTTATACATGAGGGTAATGTTTTAAAAGGCGAAGGTGCACGGTGAGGCGTTTAGGCTCCCTCGGGGTGAGGTTCAAGTCCTAAGACGTCGGGCATAAGTTTTTCGGATATTAAAATCTTTTATCTAAAAAAATATAATATATTTAACAAAAAATTGCGTGTATAGCATCATACTTCGATAAAATTGCTCTGAGAGCATAAACTTTGACGAAATTGTGCTAAGAGCCCCAAAAAGCCCTTCGGAAAGGCGTATTCTTTGTTTTGCAAAGAATACACCCTTCTGAAGGACGTTTTCTGTTCATATATGTATTAGCTGTTATTAATTAGTCGTCATTACCCTTACTTAATCCTTCCTGCTCAGTTAAGGAACAGTTAAGGAAAACGCCGTTCAGAAGGGCATATTCTTTACATAATATTTTTAAGTGACGAAATTGGTCTTTTAGTGACAAAATTAGACTTTTATGGACAATTTTTTTTTTACATTATTCATGTTAACGGAAACACTGTTCTTCGGGAAAAAAATAATTTGCACAAAATACGTCCTTCCGAAGGGCGTATTTCTTGATTGCAATTTTTTTGGAAACAATGTTCTTCAGATGGGCGTTTTGGGTATCAAAGTGCAATTTGTTTAAACTTTATGCTCTTAGAGCAATATCAATAAACTTTGATGCTTAATATGCAATTTTCTATATATTTAATAATACTGAAAAATGAGTGAAAATAATCAATAATAAAACATAAGCTAAGAAATTGATCCAAATACTAACGGGTAATTATCAAACGATTGTATACCATTCTTTAAGGGTGACATAAGAATCCAAGACTAAAATATTTTGACAATAACAAAAATAGCAACTTGTTTATCAAAATAAAAAAAAGGTAGCTAATGCACACTCCAAAGTGTCAAAATGATAAAGATTTGTCAGAATCGAAGTATTACTTATAGACAAGGAATTATATCTAATTATATCTAGGAACACAAGATTAAAAAGAATAGAGAAAGAGAAAAAAATAGTTTAAAAACCTAGATTGAGGATGTTGATGCAATTGCGGATCTTGAGGGAGTGCGGCTCGGCTGGAGAGGTAGCGACACCTAGATCTAGTACGACTGAAGTGTGTGTCGATGTCCTAACTAGAGTGGGGGAAGAGGAGCTTTTAGTGTTTATGGCCTCAAATAGGAAGTTGATTTTATTGCGATTTTGGTCCCGAGTGGGTAAGTGAATAATTGGGTCCTTCGTTGTTATAAACATAGAACCAAACTCCCATTGGGCGTAAGTTTTCCACATGGGACGTTAAAAATATTTCCTTCTATGTAATAAGCATATGCCTAAGCATATAGTTCAATTAAACAAATACAGGGACTTCTTTGGAGTGCCCCGCCCCGAAACACCCTATGAATCGAGTCCCATAAGGATTTTTCAAAACACCGCATGAGGGATATCAAAATGCAGGACCGATATCCACAGTATCTCTCTTTTTTATTAGTCATATACTTAATTCACTGATCCGAAATTAGAATGCTAAGATGGATGAATGCCAATATATTAAAAGATGGGATAAGAAATGAATGAAGTTGGAGAGTTAGAGGTGACATCAATTAGGGGTAAGATGAGAAGAAATGTCTAAGACGTTTTTGACATATACAACATAGACTAGTAGATGCGCCAATTATGTGGAGCTTATCGGGTATTAGTAAAATAAGATGCTAGAACTAGGTATATGCCTAAACAAACTTGGATAGAGTATGCAAAAAGGATATATATATATATATATATATATATATATATATATATATATATATATTGTTAATATTATAGAACACGTGGGCCCTTAGCCGAATGGAAAGGTAAGGATTCAAATATCCGACCCCAAAAAACTAGGTAAAAGGCTTCAATATTGTTGTTTATACTTTGTTAAAAGGTTTACTATGTAATGTTGGCATATTCCTATCAGCTCGAGCTTTGTGAAACATTGGTTAGCTAAGACACTTATTTTCTTTCAATTAATTAATATTTAAACAAATGTATAGTTCTAAACTAAACTTAATTTTAATAACTAAAATATTTTATTTTATTTGATAACCACATGGACAATGACAATGACAATGTTTTCCTCCATTTTTTTTCAAAATTATGGTATAATTACAAAATCATATTTATATTGGGGATGATTGACAAATGCTATAAACACCTAATTACACTTCAAAGTAAAATTGCCGCCTCTTTAACTATATACTCGTACAAAATCTCAACAATAACTTCCCATTTCCTCCAAATTTGACCTAAAATAGGGGGTAAAAAAACAAAAGATTCCAACTTTCCATCATTCACAGCTACAAAATCATTAAAGATAAGCAAAGATTCCAACTTTTACGCAGTACCTTCATTCTCGACCTCCTTATCGACGAATCGGACCCAAAGGGAACACACAGAGACGCCTGATCGAAACAAGACCGACCCGAGTCAATACTGATCATAGCAAGAAGCGAATGAAATGAAAATTGGAATGCGAAAGTGAAGAATCGAAGAAGAACCTGAGCTCCGAGCAGGTGCGCCATGAGTGATCGTTTCGAAAGATTGGGGTTGTGAAAGGCTTAGGGTTAGATTTATCCTCGGAAATTTTGGGGGGTAAAAGAACTCTTGTAGTGTTGGAAGGGGCGGTTTCAGGGTCTGCTGTGTAACAAGTTTTGAGACACTAGGCGGCTCAAAAAGGCTCGTGATAAGGGCACTACTAAGAACACTCAGACTGTCCATTTTTTAATTTTTAAAAATTATAAGTTTGTCACTCATAAAATTTGTTTAGGACTGTCCATACCAACTTATATAAGTAAAATTATTTCTTTTCTTTCTTTTTTACCTACAAATGAAGAATCCATCATTCTCTTCAAGTCATAAAACCTAAACCTAATTTTGGAATTTGATTGTTGTGGTCCTAAGTGAAAAAAAATTCTGATTTGGTGATTCTCCAACGAATATTCTTTGTTAAATCGGTATGTTTTCGATAACATACGATAAATAAGTTTTTGAAGCATTCGATTGTCACCAAATTATTTAGTTTTATTCGACTATTGTAGGAGCGATGCATGAAATTCTCTTCGATGAAGAAGTCGGATCATGCAATCCATTAAATATGCACTCCACTCATTCCGAAGAACATGTCGATTGTTCCGAAGCACCTCATGATAACCCTAATTCGATAGTCAACAGTCATCGTGTAAGGACTGTATAAATTACGACAGTCCTATATAAATATAGGACTGTGATAAATTCGGCAATCCTATAGACTATGTGGACTGTCAAAATACTGACAGTCCTGAAGATAAAATGTTGAACAACGTATTTTTTTCAAGATTGTAAAAAATTTGACAGTCTACTCAATACATTAGTCTGTACAAATTGTGACAGTCCTAATTTGGACTGCCAATTATTTGAAGTTATTAATTTTTATATTATTTTATATTGGTTATAGGACCAACCTTGTACAGATGTTGTGGTACATCCTGCTATTGGGGTTGATGTGGAGAATGTATTCTCAACGGATATTCGATTTGCATCCCACGAAGAAACATTAGATTGGTGCAGAGAAGTTGGAAGAGGACATAACATAGTCATTGTCATTGCAAAATCGATCAGATCTCAGCCTGACCGAAAATATTTAGAGCTGGGTTGTGAAAGAGGAGGTGTGTTCAGGAGCATCGGGAAAAAAATTATTGTTGAAAAAAAAGTCCCTAAGAAAAACGTTAGGACGAGAAAATGTGGTTGTCCATTTAAGGTGTTGATTGTAAAAATAGAAGATGTGAAGTGGATAGTCGAAGTTAAGAATAGAATACACAATCATCCTATTCCAGAGACACTTACGGGTCATGCCTACGTGGCACGGTTGAACAAGGATGAGAGAAAGTTGGTTGAAGAATTATTCCTTTCCGGAGTTGCACCCAAACAAATTTATTCTGCCGTGCGACAAAAAGAAGATGAGAACAAGTCAACCATGAGGACGATCTATAATACTTTAACTAGAGCGAAATGTAATAGTATGAAAGGAAGAATGGTGATGCAGCAAGTATTGAAGTTGCTTAGGGAGCATCACTATGTGGAGTACCATATAAGACATCCACAAAATGATGAACTCCTTTAATTGTTTTGGGCTCATCCTGATTGCACACACTTGGCCAGGTCCTTCGCAGACGTATTGGCCCTTTATTGTACATATAAGACTAACAAGTTCAAAATGCACATTTTTCACATTGTTGGGTTTACGTTTACGGGAAAAATATTTTCAGTCGCTTTTTGTTTTATAAATAGTGAGACAGTTGAGGATTACACTTGGGCGTTGAGAAAACTACGATCCCTTTACACATGATACAAAGAGCCCTCTGTTTTTTTTTACCGACAGAGAATATACGCTGATAAATGATATAGATATTTTATTTCCTCGTGTGCATAGATTACTATGCACTTGGCATATAAATCAAAATATCCAAGCTCAATGCAAGAGCAAATTTAAAAATGTGGATGATAAAATCAACAAGCTTCGCTTCGAAGAATTCTACAGTGATTGGAATCTTGTATGACGAGCAAGTACTAAAGACAACTACGACACAGCATGGTACATGTTCAAACAAAAGTGGGAGACGAGTAACCCGACATGCATTTCTTACATCAAAGATACTTGGCTAGAACCACATAAAGAACAATTCGTCTTAGCATGGGCGAACATGGTAAAGCATTATGGCACAATCACTACGAACCGGGTCGAAGGATTACACTCAAGTTTAAAAAGATATCTACGGTCATCGGTCGGTAATTTTGTCTTCGTTTGGCAATCAATTCATTTGATAATTATTTACACGGTGAACGAGATTGTAGCATCATTTGAGATGAGCCTCAATATTGAAAAGCATGAATACAAGCATGAACACCTCTTGGATGATTTAATCCATGTAATATCTCATAAGGCCTTGGGATTATTGTTTGAGGAGATTGGTAGGTCAAAGTTCGTTGGTTATGATCCCGAGGTTTGCGGTTGTTCATATCGACATTCACTCGACCTTCCTTGTGTACATAAGATTAACGAATATCGTCGTCAATCTATATATATTCCAATAGATGTTGTTGATCAACGTTGGAGATAGTTGTCGATCATGCTAACGGTAAAAGTTAATGAAGATTTCTTTTCTTTGCCACAAGTGAAACTCCTTCACGCAAGGTGGTGTGTCGCATCGGAACCGGAGAAAAAAATCTATTGAGGTTAAAATCCAAGAAATTGTAGTCCCGACAACAACTCGATTGCAAGAGCCATTTGTTGTTCGAACTCCTAAGGAAAGACCACACTCAAGAATCATTAGAGCACAAAAAAAGGAGGTTGAGTCAACTAAAAGAGATCCATCCTTGTTTGAACACATTGAACGCATTTTAGAGCAAGTTGAGTCAAAGTCGGTTATCGAAAGTGTGGTAATTTCGAAGAGAAAGAGTAAACTTACTATTCGAAGGGGGAAGAAACAGAAAACGAATGATGCAGTCACGGCCGAGGGTTTAGATAACTTCTCTGATTCATACAATCTATACATTCAAAATTTTCTACCAAAGATACGGGATTTTATTTGGTCTATTGTTGATGTTCCTAAGGATGGCCATTATGGATTTCATGTACTCGCAAGACATCTTAGCTATTCAGTTGAAGCATGATGGAGACAGGTTAGGGAAGAGCTGTACGAGGAGTTGGAGTCTCGTTTACCCTTCTATAGGCAGATACTCGGCAAAAAAATTGTTGGAGATTTATTAGCAAACATACCTTGTACTAACAAAGTTACCGGACCAGACATTACATAGATGTCCCGCCTGTTGCATACGTATTCTCTAATAGGTATAAGATATCTATTGTAATTATCTCAGAAGTTATTAGCAATACTTTCTTTCCAATGTGCGCTCCCCCGGTCGAACACAGACTATCCAATCTATGTTCAATAGGGCTTGTCGGACAACACTTTGTCATCCCAAGGTTGATCGATCATTCTCCTATTCCTCCACCTTCTATGCTTTGGTATAAACACGTACCGGAGGAAGTGATCATATGGACGACACCCTACGTGGATGTAATTGATGGCTATAAGAAGATGATGAAGATGGAGGATCCTAAAATCTTGCCTAAGGACTACTTTGATATTCTAATCGATTGATACATCTTATACTTTTGTATCATTTTGTAATTTTGTATGCAATAGAAATAGAATATAACATCTTATACTTTTGTAGCGTGATAGTGCAATAGATAGTGACTATGAAAGAAATGAAATGAAATAAAGTAATGTATGTTGTGCAATGAGTCATGTATGTTGAGCTTTAGTATCTTTTGCAACTTACTTTTATATATATATATATATATATATATATATATATATATATATATATATATGTTGAAAGTCCAAATTTTTATTTTAAAAAACTAGGACTGTCAAAATCTTGACAGTCCTAGTTTTAATCTCGTCTTTGCACATAACGAGATTAAAACTAGGACTGTCAGGATTTTGACAGTCCCATTAGCTATTATGACTGTTAAAATCTTGACAGTCCTAGATTTAATTCCCTGTCTTTGCACATATATATAAAACTATGACTGTCAAGATTTTTACAGTCCCATTAGTTATTAGGACTGTCAAAATTTTGACAGTCCTAGGTTTATTGCCCTGTTGTCACGCCTCAGTTCCAAAATATCGAGGGACTAGCCACGTGACAATGGCCAGCAGTACAACTCCAATGGGCTTACCCAATTTAATGGACCTGTTAGAGTGTACTTAAGCTGTAAAAATACAGTCTACATCATCTATCACAGAATAAATCTAATCTCATCCACAGAAGAAACATAACTAAATATGATAGAATAATCAAGATAATAGATAATAAAAAATTCATCATTAAGTCAATATATGTATTATCTCGGGGAACAACCCGATAAAATAAGCAAAGAGAATAAGTCAATACATAAGTTCGTGAGTCAAGATATGAAATAACTTGAAGCATAACTAACTGAGTATGTGACAGAATACTCAGGAGAAATCCTCTAGCACAACCTCGTCCTCTGGTGTCAGTACTACTCCAACGTCAACTCATATCCCGTATATCCTGGGGTAAGCCTCATCTGCTGTACCTGGGGACATAATCCGGATCCAGGTCCTCAGGGGACATAGCAAGGTATAATAAACACTCAAGCCAAATGAAATACAGTATATAAAAAAATAGATCCTCAGGACAAGCTATGTAACCAGCTATGTGAAATGCAATTTAAGAGGATCACTAGTACTCAGGCTGAAACCACTACAAGCTCTGTATCGGGGAGCCGGTAGCAGTAATATCACGAAGGGCCAAATACATGTGCCAAAGCTCTGGTACAGAGACTAAGGCACTCTCCAGTAACATAAATAAATAAATAAATAAATAAATATATATATATATATATATATATATATAATCAGCCTGTAGCCAGTGTGTCTCTCCCTACCAAATGTAACCTCACATCTCATGTCCATAACACGCAAGATCATGACCTCTAGCCAGTACAACAAGTCATAATAATATCTATGTATGCAAGTCTTATGTCACGAATCCTGTAAACCTACACAGAATCACCATGAATAACTCAAAAAAGATTCCGTCACATGAATAGTATCAAGTTTCCTATGGTATGACGTACTTGATAAAGCAAGCACGTAAAAATATATAGGATCGTGATATCAATTCTCTAAGTGACGTTACACGACTCCGCGTACAGCGTCGACATCCGAATCTTGTTCGGACGCTAAGCAACGTCTCACGGTCCTAGGTTGAACATGTACAACACAAAAGTATATAGAAAGAATATAAGCAAATAATAGCACATGATCTTCTGCAAGTTGGCAAGGTACACCTGCCTGTGTTCTAAGCTCCATCAGTTGCTCCGATATAAGTAGGATCTCCAGGTATGCTTTCGGGCGCTAAAACAAACATTACCATTGCTCTCAGAAAACTTAAAATAGCTAGGATTGACTATCCATAAGTCAAATTTAGACACAGGGACAAAATTGACAATTTCTGGTCAAAGCGGGGTCCACATGTGGCCCACTTCGCACCAAAAAATGTGCCAGCAATAAAGTTTTCCAAATTTGTCAAACTTGGTGTCTACAAGTCCAAAATGATGATACGAACCCAACGGAATGTCCAGAACTGGATTTTGATGAGCCGGTCACGAAATCGTCCGTTAAATAGAACCGTGGGGACCACGAAATGGTGTTTCGTCAACGTTCTCAGAATCGAACCAAACTTGGGTCACAGGACCAGCGTAACGCTAGAAATCCTATGGTACAAGTTTCGTTGCGAAACGACAAGTACACACGAAATTATGACGAGTGTCAGAATATGTCGATACGGAATTTTTTGACGGATACGCGTTGATTCCGGTGTGCACGCACATCCAAATCAACTTTCATAAAATCCTATACGTCCGCATTGACGATATGCGCCTTTCGGTATAATTTGCACACGATGAAGTTGCCTCGTTTAGCGGGATGCACCCCGTTTCGAGAAAATTCTAGTTTAAAAAATCAAATTTTTGGTCAAATTCAACAGCGAATAAAACACAACATACAACGAACTAAAATAAACTAATTAAAAAGATTAAATCTTGATTATATTGTCTAAATTACTGTTCAAGTATAATTTAAAAATATAAACTAGATTGGAAGAAAATCAGCCATGAACATGGATGTTTAGGACAGTTTCTGAACTATCAAATTGGGTCATTTTTTCTGTTTTGTGTCACAAATTATGACCGACACAGGACACGATAGGCCGAACTAATTATACATGGTTCAAGAGAGTCATGTGGTCTTCGCATAGGATTCGACAGATCGATATTTGGATTAATGTGTAGGGAGATACAAGGGTGGGAAGTAGCATACCTTACGTTACTACTGCTGCTCGAATTGGGCGGCCTGTCTTCGCGGCGGCGGTCCGGCGTCGTCCTCGGCGGTGGCTCGTCGGTATTTGAAGAGGAGATGATGGTGGTGGGGCGGTCTAAGCTAGGATTTATATAGGGTGTCGGGGTGGAAGTTACGGGGAGCTGAAGGGAGAGGGTCAGGCGGTTTTGGAAGAGGAAGGAAGAGGGTTCGGCTGTTACAATAGGTGAGTTAGTGGGTTCTGGGTGAGCGGGTCTGCGGATACGGGTCGGGTTTAGGATCCGAATCCAGTTTGGTTTAGGTTGGTTTGAGTTGAGTTGGTTCAGTTTGGGTTGGTTTGGGTTGGTTTATTTAAAATAATGCATATATGGCCATTAAAAATAGTTTTGGACCTCAATAAATTCCAGAAAAATTACACAATATCCTATTATTAGTTATACACCAAAAAATATAATTTTTTCACTATTTTAATAATTAATTTAATACACAAAAATATAAATCCATGAAGAACATTTATTATAATTAGCTAAAAATTACAAAAAAATCTTCCTTAATCTCAAAAATATATAATTCCAATAATTAAAATTCTAAAATTAAAGTCTAAAAAATCTGGGTGTTTACACTTGTCTTTGCACATATATATAAAACCAGGACTGTCAGGATTTTCACAGTGTCATTAGCTATTAGGACTGTCAAAATCTTGACAGTCCTAGTTTTAATCCCCTGCCTTTGCACATATATATATATATAAAACTAGGACTGTCAGGATTTTGATTGTCCCATTAGCTATTAGGACTGTCGAAATATTGATAGTCCTAGTTTTAATCCTCTGTCTTTGCATATATATATAAAAGTGCCTGAACATACCAACTCAAAACTAGGATTGTCAGGATTTTGACACTCCCATTAGCCATTAGGACTGTCAAAATCTTGACAGTCCTAATTTTATTTCCCTGTCTTTGCACATATATATATAAAAGTGCCTGAACATGCCAACTCAAAACTAGGATTGGCAGAATTTTGACAGTCTCATTAGCTATTAGGACTGTCATAATCTTGACAGTCCTAGTTTTATTTTTATGTCTTTGCACACATATATAAAAGTGCCAAGTTCAAAGTTAAACAAAAATAATCAGTCAAAACTAGGACAGCCAACTTAAACAAAATATAACCAATCAAAAATTGAAAAACAAAGTTACCGCCAACTTCAAAGTTTAACATGTCAAGATTACAACCCAAAAAACTCGAAACACAAAATGTAGCAAAGTTTCATATCAATTAAAATATGGCATAAACTTCATGCCGCCTCTTTGTACGTTGCTCCCTATTTTCCAAGAAAGAAAAAATTTCAGTGTTGTCGATGTGCTGTAGCTTCTCATTGATTTCTATATAATTCGCACCCTGGCAACTGACGAGACTTCTTCCCAACTTTTTCGTTTTCCTAGCCTATTGATAACAATTAATAAATTTTGTTAGGTTATCAACATTTACATATCTTCAAACTGAAAGTTGGTTGCCTCACTATCTTGACCAATGCAGTATACAAGACAGATTTGGCAGGAAGATCTGATAGTACACGCATAATATCACCTCCGTGTTTGAACAACATAGGTAGTCCGATACCAGCATCGTAGGCGATGTAGTTATCGCTATATTCTGTCATATTAACCGCTGCTTGTCATTCAGTTTCTCTAATAACGTGACGTTGCCACTCAGTAAAGAAGTCAGTGACCCAGTTGAATGTCACAGGAATATAGTTTAGGGATTTTGTACCTCTTGGAGCACTTATTATTTTTAATGTGCGCTTCGGGACTGTTTGTATGTAGCCAAATTGACGGAGCACTCTATCAGGCATATAAGGCTCCTCGATTTTATGACAACTTATCAGACCGTGATATAAAGCGACTGGTTGTAATGGACGACTACTCTGTCGCAAATCACGATATAGATTCCAAACTATCTGCAACGCATGTAATTTAGCATAACGTAATTTAGCATAACGTAGTTTAGTAAATTATTACCAAACATAAAAAAAATTAGATCTCAATTCACCTCTTCTATCATCATATCTTCAAGTGCATTCCGTAGGGCGGCCAATATGTGTGGACGTTTGGCATCTTCCTTAGTTGGCTTCCATCTGCACATTATAGGAAGGTGCTCGTCATACCCTCGGTTAAGTTTAGCCCGCTTCAGGGTTGGAAAGTGCTCGTATATCCATGCATTCATGTAACCAAGTTGAAAACAATTAGTCAAAAAATTTACAATAAAATTTTCTATTATGTATACAAGTTGACAAAGATATATCTTTACATGGAGTAGAGTCTGGCGTCCGGATATTATCTCGGAACCAACGCAGGATGCCGCACCAAGTTCACAGTAAAGGTATGCTAGTATACCGCTTCCCCAAGATATTTCTCTCACCGTATCTATGTCGTCAAAATTCAAGAGATATTTAGCATGTATCGACGTTCCAGACTTATCCGGATTATCGACAGCCCCTAAAATGAACTACATATATCCACGAGCCACACTATCGCTATTATCCACTTCGGGGTACGGATCATCGAATGTCTCCTCCAAATATTTCAAAGGAAGTTTGTACGACTTCTTGAAGTCTTGAAGGGTTGTAAAACTCGTCACATCAACTCCCAGACAGCCTGATACATAATCCACGATATGGTCGTAAAAGTTAATGCTCGATTCGTCAAAAGTGTGATTCATCATGACTCAACCATCAACCCTAAGTCCCAATATATGATGGACGTCATCCAGGGTAATCGTCAACTCCCCTTTTGGAAGATGAAAAGTGTTGGTTTCTGGATGCCATCGTTCTACAAATGCTGATATGAGTGCATTGTCCACCGTCGTATATGTGTAGTTATCCAAATTTTGTAAACCGATGGGATTGATTTTGGTCTTGACAATGTCTCCAAAAAATTTAAACCCCCATGTATTGCACTTTTTGCCGTGGTTGATCACCGTTAACATACGAGAACTCTCCTGAAAAGTAAACAATTAGATGAACTTATAACTATATATAAAATATATTATCTATAAATAATTGGATAAACTTAGAACTTAGAACTATATATAAAATTATTATAACGTAATGTCCTAACCGGATTGTTCCATATTTGGTATGCGATATGGTTCTCGATCGACGACAACATAGAGCAACCATTTGGACGAGTCTCGACTAGACTATCTGGCTGCTGAGAATGTCCTGAACCATCAGTAGGCCATTTTTTGAGGGTTGGTGGCCGAGTCTCGACTGGACTATCTGCATGCTGAGAATGTCTTGAACCATCAGTTAGCCAGTTTTGGACGGTTGGTATGTCTTCATCGGAGGAGGGAGAAGAACCAGAAGTACTAGGAGCACGTCTCTTCGAACGAGTTACAGTCTTCTTCAGTCGACGTTTCCTAACTTGAGGGGGTGCCTCGGGGTCGACGATAGTGAGGGCTGTCTCAACAGCATGCTGAACATTGCGTTTCTTACACATCGACGCAGTGGGGCATCTTCTTATGATACCTTCATCCTCAAGACCCTTCCGAGGGTCGTGACTATAAGACAAAAAAGATATATATTTTAACATCCCAAAATTAATTGAACATTCAGGACTGTAGAAATTTCTACAATCCTATATGTATATAGGACTGTTAAAATTTTTACAGTCCTCTATACATAAAGGACTGCAGATATTTTAACATTTCATAATGTATATAGAACTGTAGAAATGTCTACAGTCCGACATGTTTCTGTCCTGAACGTTCGAGGAATTTCGAACTTGTATACCCTAAAATCGGGTTCGAGACTCCAGAAATACGTCGAAACTACATCCAAAACCTATTTTAGCTTATTTTACTATAATTTTAAGCTTCTAACGAAGATTGGAAAGAAAATTTTTGAAATTTTTTTGATATGCAATAAAAATTAAAAAATTGAGAAGGACAAGGAGGAGGAAGAATTGTACCTTGATTTTTTTGAGAGTTTGGGAGCCATCAATTAATGGTTGGAATTTGAGGAGATGAAGATTGTAAAATTTTAGGTTTCAAATGGAAGGAGTGGAGGAGGAGGGCTCCAGTCGGTGGTGGAGGTTTGGGGGATTTGGGAGTGAGGTTGGGCTAGTATGAGTAATATTTGGGCTAGTATGAGTAAACTTTATTCATTAATGGGCTAGCCCCAATACTGGGCTAGCCCCAAGTATTTTTTGTGGTGCCTTTATCACAAGCCGGCTCAAAATTCACCTAAAATTGTTATAATGTAATTTGAGTGTATTTATAAATACATCAAATTGGTGGATTCAGATGGTTATCAATATTTTATTACATTTATATCTTCACCAAAAATATATAATTATAACTACTAATACTGTATATTTTTTTTCATCTATGTTTCTCTTCTACTTCTTCTGACTACTTTTTTCGGTATGTTTTAAAAAAAAAATCTCCTACCTTCGTCTAGACGTTTATATTATTTCATATGTTTTTATTTTTTTGATCAAATATGGACTTCTACTTCTTTCAAACTACGACTACTTTTTTCGGTAAGTTCTTAAAATATTTCTTTCAGATTTTTATCCAAGTATTTCTATTATTTCAGGTATTTATATTATTTCATATATTTTTATTATTTTGTTTATATATATAGACATATAGATAATTTTATTCGTGTAAAAAAACTTTCATAACTGCTCGTTAATGAATTATCAAGCGTGGATTGGACTGGTTTAAAAGTCGCTACTTAAAACCACCAAAAATTGAACCCCCTCATAATCGCTCATAACCGGTACTCTAAAAATATCTCATAACCGCTAACCCTATAATTGCCAAGCAAACCACAGTACTTCCTATCACGTCCCAATTTTCTAGAATCGATAGTCGTCCCCCGGACGTGATGTCGTACAAGCCTAAGTTGCACCCGCACAAGGCAAGAACGTGCAATGATAAAAAAAAATTAAAATACAAGTTAGAAAACACATTCACAGAGAGTTGAACACATAGTATAGGATGAAAACATGCTTTTCATTGATAATTCAAAGTAATTTACATAGTGTTTATATTTGATATACCTCTACGCTACATTGATTGCATTACAAAAGAAAACTCAAAAGGCAAGGTGCTCCAGCAGATAATCTTCGTGGCCCCATGCATTACGCTCTTGTATAGGTTAAAATTCATGCCTCCAAAATGAACTGACTTTAACTATACTTCAAAATAGGAGAGCTTCTAATGCCTCCTCGTCTTTCTGCTAACATTGTGCACCTTGAGTGCCTGAAATGGGTGCCAACAACATGGGTCAGTACTCAGCTGTACTGGTGAGCAGTACGAACCCACTCGCCTAAATTAATACTTGCTTATTAAGGAAGAGCATGCATTAAAATGTTCATGATATTAAGAACTAGAGTGAATTCAGTTCATATCAGTTGCATATTTTTGAGAGAAAAATAACATAGAAACCATATAGCCCATCGGTTGCTTACTCAATCGATGAGCCCCCTATCTTGTACTGAAACACAAGTATACTTACCACCTGCATAAGACAATAAGTTATCATGTGTTCTAGCTATATGCGGTCATTGGTGTGATCGACATTATGGGGACTTATCCAACGACATTGCGGCGTGTCCTATCAGTCCGGGTTGCAAGTCCCGTTGAAGGTCCTGCAATGCATCACTCCAAACATGATCAAATATTTTTTCCTAGGTCGATTTGGTTCCAATGCTCCAGAAACTATTTTGAGTAAATGTCAAACCTTATGCACAAGTTATCCCAGACCATGTCACGCCCCGATCTCCCGCAGGTAATCGGCCATCCCCGCTAGGCGCAAATTACTGTGCCAGCGCTCTCGCGGGACGATCTTTCTCATCTGGACGTGATGCCGTACAAGCACAAGTTGTGCCCGTGCAAGGCCATGATCTGAGTAGACGGTAAAATGACTAAGCTACAGAGTCGCACAGATAGTCCGAGTGCAGCGGAATAAGAAACGAACAGGCGATTGGTAACAAGTTCACGGAGTCGTCAATAGCGAAAGAATTAAATAACACAAGTATGGAAGTAAAAAATCTCTTTATTAATATTGAACAAGTATTACAAGCGGTACTAGGCCGATATTACAAGTCGCTCAAGCTATCTCTCTCTTGAAATAATAAAAGCGTGCCAAGTGTCTACATTTGTGGAATGATACATAGGCGATGTTCCAATATTATGTCTTGTATATGCGCTTCAGCTCCGGAAGCAACACTCCAAGGCTCCAGAGCGAACTTCATGCCTTAGCACGCACGAAGGGGGTGTCCACACCGAACGAGGTTCTTCCGTACTCTGCAAGCAATCTGGTGGGTTATCAGTACATGAATGCACTGGTGGGGAGGCTTCTCGCCCGCTCGGTAAATCCAAACACGTTATAAAGGTTCTGTGCACCATATATTAAGTTATCTTTCTAGTCTTGCCTTAGGATCAGTTTTATGGCATAATGTAAAATCTAACTCGTGTGGCAGTGCATCGTGCGATATAAGAGTAACACGACGAGACTTACCAACTTACCATTCGTCCTTCCATGTCTAAGGCAAACCAAGTTAAACCAAGCGTAAGCATTTATAATGAAATCCAAGGGCAATTGTATAAGCAAACACAAGTATAGTGAGCGAGGTTCTATTTCAAGTGCACGAGTTACACAGATTATCCAGAAGTGTTGCAGAAGATATTCAAGTGTTCAAATATGTACAAGTGTATTATACTCATATTCGTTCAGGTGTTTCCGATTACTGGATCCGATGCAATGACTCGCACACATATTCCGGCTAAGCGAGGATGACTTATCTATATGAACATGAGTCACTGGCATAGCCATAAAGGATGAGTTATAGTCTTTGTTGAGGATGGTATGCAATAAAAGTATATGGTGTGCTACAGCCATCCTGTCCAATACACGAGACTATCAGCCTTTTGAGCAAGGATGGTGCTGCATTAGCGGAGATGCCACCCTGCTCGCACACGAAAGGCTACACGAGTTCCATCTGGATCGGATCGGCCCCGGTGCCCAGGAGACCGTCCGTGGAACGAGATTCGAGAATCCTCCTTGTTTCCAAGTTGTCCGCGACATGCAAGTCTTGGGTCTTCCAGATTCACAACATGACATAAAAATCCTTGACTCTGGTTCTGAACGAGTATTGCTCCACGAGATATGATTCTTGCTTTACTTGACATGATTCTCGTTCAGTGATCAACTTGACTTGATGTATTCCCCTGGTTCGGGGACGGCCTTGGCGACCTAACAGTCCCGGATACTTGCAGTTTCATATTCACAGAAGAACTATTTGATAGTCTTCTGGCTAACTATATGCATGTACGATACGCGTAGTGTTACTTGATTGTGGCATAAATTAATGTGGCAATCATTGGAAAGAGGCAATGAGTACAAGTTATAATGTAAGCAGGCAACCATGCATTTATATTTGAAACATAAGCATCTACGTTACCACGGGTCTAAGGGGTAGTGCGAGGAGTGAAGCCGTATAGGGACATATCGAGTGACATAATCTATGGGACGGACAGTATAAACAAGTGAAGCAGTGCACTACGAAGAGTATAAAATGATCTACTCGAGGCATAGCGGGGTCTACTTGCACGAAGCAAAGGTAGCATGCGAGGGTCCGATTATAAGCCAAGTTTTATTTCTATGTTCTAACACAAGCAATACAAGATATGATTATTCCCTTAGCTAGGTGCGTTGTATTCTTTATTAGCATGCAAGGGGTGATTCACCTAGCAACTAGCATGTATCATCCATATTTTAAGTGTGCTGGCTAAGCAAAGACAAGTTTATCGTAGCCACCAACCTTAGCATTGATTCGCCTCGATCGAGTGATACTCCGAGCGAGCATTTGAAAGTATAAGTCCGAACTCCTGGAGAGACAAGTCTGGAATCCTTTGCCTCAAATGAGTCTTCTCGCTGAGCAAAGCATGTCGGGTCATTGCACTTGCACCGTTTGAATCGGTTGTCCGCTTGAACGGAATGGGTCATTACAGACCATACGAACGCATGAATAGTTAAACTATCAAACAATGCATGAGATAAAATAGAAAAAAGTAACACAACTATATACTTATGCAATTGTTCATATTTTCTCAAAGTCGTATTCCGATTTTAGTGAGCCATGGGTCCAAACTCTCCGAGGCACCATGTCACAACCAATGTTTCAGATGTTGTACTCCATCTAGCAGTTTCTTAGTTTTGAACCATAACTGTACGCTTCTTTGCGAAGCGTGTGTTATAGATAGTGTGCATATATATACTAAGTAGAGTACAATTATCCATGTTCCTTTCTTAGTGGCTGACATGCATTGTGGCTAAGGATTTCCTAGGCGTTCAGTCGAACATTATCGATTGAACGTTTGAAATATTAAGGATTGTTGACATGAAGAAGTAGGAAAGAAGGGTTTAAACCACCCACCGATTAGAGAATGTGCTGGAAGAAGGAGTCTCGCCTAGCGATGATCAAGCGTCAGTTATGCGGTCATACAATAGCACGAGTATCGAGTTATAATCCTTTTGCTATCATCCCTCTTAAAATCCCCAATAAATGAATGCTTAAATTGAGAAAGCCAACAGCGAAAACCAAGAAAATCGAAAGCAACACCAAAACGATATCCCAAAGCAAAATCAAGAAAATCAAGCAACAAAACACAAAAACTATTGGACTTGTTTCAATAGAGGCCTATACATGAGTTGAAAATGATCATCGCACTTTGTCCGTGGCAAGAGGATGCCGAAAGATAACTTGACACTAAGCTATGACTCAGAAGACTAGCCACAAGCCCATTATATAGTGTAACGACCCGTTCCGCTCAAGCGGACTACCGATTCAAATGGCAAAAGTGCAATGTCCTGACCCGCTTTGCTCGACAAGAATACTCGTTTGAGGCAAAAGGATTTTCATACTTGTCCCTTCAGGAGTTCCGGCTTAGGCTTTCAGAGGCTCGATCGGAGTATCGCTCGACCGAGGTGAATCATCGCTAAGGTGGATGGCTACGATGAACTTGTCTTTGCTTAGCCATCACACTTAAAATATGGATGTTTCATGCTATTCGCTAGGTGAATCACCCACTGCATGCTAATAAGAATACAACGCACCTAGCTAAGGAAATTATCCAAACTTGTATTGCTTGTGTTAGAACATGGAAATGAAATATTGCTTATATACAAACCCTCGCATGCTACCTTTGCCTTGTGCAACTAGACCCCGCTATGCCTCGAGTTAAATGATATGTATATACTCTTCAGAGTGCACTGCTTCACTTGCTATATTGTATGACCCTAGATTATGTTGCTCGGTATATCCTGTACGGTGTCACTCCTCGGTCCACCCTTAGGCCCGAGCCAACTTAAATGCTTATGTTCGATATAAAATGCATGCTTGCCTGCTTACTATAGTTTGTACTCGTTGCCTCGATCCAATACTTATGCCACAAATCAAGTAATACTATCGCGTATCGTGCATGCATTCGAGTTAACCAGAAGACTATCAAATAGCTCTTCTGTGCAAAATGAACCTGCAAGTATACGGGACCGTTAGGTCGCCAAGGTAATACCCGAACCATGGGAATGCATCAAGTCAAGTTGAATATCTGAACAAGAATCATGGATTTTCATGTCAAGTTGTGTGAATTTTGTAACAAATGAACTACTGAGTCAGGAACGGCCTGGGATGGCTTGTAGCGAGGATCATGACCTGTGCCTACAACCATTGCCGTTTACTCAGAATAATGAAAGAACAAATAAAAGAACTCATTCAGTCACGGACGCTTGTGCACAAGTTTGATTTTCTCGGACGGGGCACCGGGGCATCGGGACCGATCCGGCCTTGGGGGAGATCCGGTAATCGCGCTAATTTGTTCCTAGCACGGATAAGTTCGGTCAGTTGCCGGGACACCGAAACCACCGTCTTATTGCGACTATGTCCTTAATGGCTATGCCAGCGACTCATGTTCATATAGATAATTATACTCACTTAGCAAAAATCTGCGTGCGAGTCATTGTATTGCATCTAAGAAATTCGAATCCAAGTATCCTGATAAAAGATCAAATAATCTGAGAATCACTCCTAAATCTGAGTAACAAGTATACTTGTGTTCCATAGTTTAAAAGAAGAACTCGTGCACCTGATTTAAAACTCGCTCGTAGCACACTTGTGTTTGCATATGCTATTTGCCCCTGGATTTCAATATATGCATGTGCTTGAATTAACTTGGTTTGCCTTGGATAGGGAAGGACAAATGGTAAGTTGGTAAGGCTCGCCGTGTTTCCTCTTATATCGCACGACGCACTGCCACACGAGTTAGGTTATTCATCATTGCCATGAAACTGATCCTAAGGCAATATTAGAAAAATATCTTAATAGATGGTGCACGAAACCTATATTACGTGTTTGGATTTGTCGGGCGGGCGAGTAGCCTCCCCACCAGTGCATTCATGTACTGATAACCCACCAGATTGTTTGCAGGGTGCAGGAGAACCTCGTTCGGTGCGGATGTCTCCTTCGTGCGTGCTAAGGCGTGGAGTTTACTCTGGATCCTTGGAGCGTTGCGATCCGGAACTGAAGCACATATACAAGATATAATGTTAGAACATCACATATACATCATTCCACAAATGTAGCCACTTGGCACGCTTTTACTATTTCAGAGAGAGAGAGAGAGGCTTGAGCGACTTGTAATCTCGATCTAGCGCCGCTTGTAACACTTATTCAATATCAATAAAGAATTTGCTTTACTTCTATACTTGTGTTATTCAATGCTTCCGCTATTGACGACTCTGTGAACTTGTTACCAATCGTCTATGCGTTTAAAATTCTGCTGTACTCGGACAATCTGTGTGACTATGTGGCTTAGACCTTTTATCGCCAGCATGAACCACGGCCTTGCACGGGCGTGGCTTACGCTTGTGCGGCATCACACCCAGATGGGTCAAGCGATCGTCCCGCGGGAGTGCTGGCACGGTGATTCTCGCATAGCAGGGACGGCCGATTAACCTGCGGGAGATCGGGGCGTGACATATAGTGCGCATCCAGATCGAATCAGAATTTGAGTCACTACACTTCCTCCATCCCCCTCTCTGTATTTGGCCTTTGATTATTTCTTTATTCTTATGTTTAATATATCTTTACTATTACATACATTACAAAACTTTAACAACTGAAAATGAAGAGTATCTATACCCTCACATGTTTTTAGAAAAATCTAAAATTCTTCCGACTACCACACCGTATATATATTATTCGCGTAAAAAGTTCTAAAATTATTCTAACTACATGAACATATATCCAAATTTTAACAAATCTAAATTAAAATATATTCAATATTCAAATCATATTTAAACTAACTATGTGATATTATCTAAACATATATCCAAGATTCTAAAAAAATATCAATAACAAATTTTATTTAAAATATATTAAAATTATATTTAAATGATATTAATATAATTTAAATTCATTTCTAATCATCTATACTCATAATGAGGCTTGAAAACGGCTCAAAATTGAGCAGACTAAGTCGTTTGTAAATACTTCACTAACTTTAAAAAAAACTAATTATTTAACTAACTAATATTATTTATTTACATGTAAACAATTTTAACTCAAGTGATTAAGATGCGAGGTATTTTTCTTGGTTGCTTGAATTGGATATTTGTTCTGTTAGTTAGAAGGATTTTATGATTTTTTTTTTACCTTAGGGATATATATAACGTTGTATTTAGAAGAACCTTAGATTTTTTTTTAATTACGTAAGTATATGCATACGACTTAAGACGGCTCATTTGAAGCCATTTTCAAATCTCTTTATACTGATATAGAGATAGAGGTATACATATATACAATTGATTATTATTAGGATAAAAGACACATGTTGTAATTATTCTAATCTTTATTAAACTCGTCACGTTTAAGTACGTTGTACGTACAAAAAAAACAATTCCTCTAATATTATTAAAAATTAGATAGAAATTTAAGTTGTATTAAAATAGTTTAAATATAATTTAATGAGGATTTGTTATAGATTTTTTTTTTTTGGATATATGTGATTTAAGTATAATTTGAATATTAAATATATTTTAATTAGGATTTTCGTATATAGATATGTTTATAGTCTTTGATATATGTTCATGTAATTAAAAAATATTAGGATTTTTTTTCCTTACTTAGGTGGATATACGCATATGCGATAATTATAAGGATTTTATTACGCGAGGATAAACATACGACTTAGACGGCTCAATTTGAACAATTTTCAAACATTTTTATAATAGTTGAGATTACATAGGAAAGTAAAAAACTGTCTGGGTCCTAGTTTCACAATAGGACCCAGACTATCTCGGACATTTCATTGGTCCAGCCATAGCCCACTATCAACCCCTTTCTATAAATTTGGAAATAAACTCGAGAGAACTTTGGTGGATTTCGAAAATGTGTCGAAGCTCTCGTTCTATTTTCAAATTCTTTGGATATAATTTGATTATGAAGACTATCTTTTCTCTGCATTGGCGATGTACAACTTTTACGTGAGAAAATATGACAACTATTAGCCCAGCAGCTTATTGGTCTACACTGGATTTGAGCCTTGTTAACAATCATCCAAATAAAATTCGTATTATACACACATTTTTTCGTATCTTTCAGAAACATATAATATTTGTGTACTTTTGAAATATTCGAATTAGTATGCGAATACTAAGCATTTGAAGTTTTAAACGTATTCCATATGAATTATTGAAAAATTCGACAAAAAAATGGTGGAACCTATTTAATTAATCAAATTTGACAACTTGTTTAAGCATGTGAAGTTTCCAACCTCAATATTTTTATTTGACGAATATTTGACCGATTCTTTTAACGTATTTTACTTGCACTGCCGATTTATTTTCGTACTTTCTCCGTCTCAAAAAATTTTCGTTTGCCGAATTACTGACAAAGAATTTGAGTTACTAAGAATATCTATAGCACTATATAATATCTATACTACTATATAATAAAAAATCTTATGTTTTTTCCTTCCAAATATATTCTTAACTAATTTTACTAAATAAAATAGTTCATTAAATTTAACAAAGAACAACTAATTAATTTCGTATAAAATAAATAAATAAGATTAATATAGTTTGCTCTCCAGGTAACTTTTGCTATGATGACGAGAGTGTTTTCTGATGTTAGCAAAGAGTTACCAATTAATTGTGTTCAAACTGACCTGTGTGATCTTGGTAATAGTTGTGGATGCATCATAATTTGGATATATATACTAAATTTTATGTTTTCCCCTATGTTGTACGAACAAGAATATGATGTAATTTTTTTTTTTCCGATTAAAGTTAGAATCTAGAATTTAGATGTACACTTTAGATGTCTATTTTTCTCTCTCTCTCTTTTTTATTGTTAAAAAAATAACAGTGTTTGTTGAATATTTATTTAAACAAAAAACTAAGCTCATGATCTTAAAAAACTAGTAACAAAAATAAATAAATTTACTTAATTGAAAAATGTTCAATATATATTATTATCGTCAGATAGATGTTTGTAGATAGATGTTTGTTGATATTATTTATGTTTTGTGTTTGAGATTTCAACCCATTTTCAAACCTTAGTTACGGTACCATAAAGAAAGTTTACAAAGAGGTTGAAAGATTAAACACAATAAATAGGTCATATCAGAAACATAAAATACATATCAAATAATAATAACATATATTGGAACATGATAAATAAGACAAAAAGTACAGAATTATTGTTGCAGCTAATTCTTTGAATTGATACATGATAATTGGGACTAACCTAAATTCCTAACAGTAATAACTAAATAAATGAAAATATACATTTTTTCGAGATACAATATACTAGATACAATTGTCTATATGCAAATGTAGTGTTCCCATGTCATGATTATGGATTCACTTGATTTGTTTTTCACAATGCATGCATTGGACATGAGTCGCATCCGAAATTTTTTTTTTTGGCCGGCAACATTCTCGTTATAAATTTCGCTAAAGTATTTCAAAATTTTGGACAAATTCCAACAACAAGCCCCTCTTCCTCTGTTGCCTTTCCCAAATAAACCTTAATTGCAAGTATTAGAAGATAAGAAAATAATTTGCAGTAGTAAAATTGGATGAATTAATCCCTATTGATAGAAAATTTTTGGGTGTCAAATGGCCACAAGCATCCCTATAACAGTTGTTATAGAAATATTTTAGTCATTTTTTAGTAAAATTACTAAAATAAATGTCTTAGACGTTCATATGTCACAATGTAGACTTGACATCTTTAGCTTAACATGTCCAAATTAATTTATCGCAGTCGTGTTAATTGATTGACAACAGAACATCATCAAGTGTTCATATATAGCAGTAGTGCACAGAAATTGGATCAAGTAATTCTGGAGGAACTGCCCACTGCCTGTTCTGAAGGTCTTTCCTTCCGACTTGAAATAAATGTCTATAAATAGTTGAAATCAAACAGTTGATTGAGAAATTATTCAGTGGGACGTGAGTCTGTCCAATAGTATAATGACATATTGTAGTATTAAAACCAAAAAATAAAACTTATCAAACAATTGCCAAATACCATTAAGATAGGATTACAAAAATTAGTAAGATATTACCATATGTCATTATGCCATTGGACGGACTCACCATTTACCACTGCCACGTGGTGAGTCCGTCCCACTGCATACATGAATGTTAGACACATGCATATAGAGTTAAAAGTATAATTATTGAGCATTACTAAAGAGTTTTCTTACTTCTAATCTCTACTATTATAAAGATGCTTAAAATGAGACATTTAAGTCGTATGTATATCCTCACGTAATTAATAACAAAACAAATATTGGGAACGAAAAGCGAAAACCGTTCTCCCAAATCAAGAGATTGTGAGTGAAATGGAGTGAAGCACAGAAAATCAATTTGCCAAAAATATAAAAAAAAGCTTAACGCAAACAAAATCAATTTTGACGTAAAAAAAAAAAAATCTTTGCTGAAAAAATCACTGGACGATCCGAGACCAACTCTGGAAAAGCATTCGCTAATAAAATAGAAGATTATACCCTCTACAAACTTCTCCACCGATCCAACCGGATCGTAGCAATTACTCAAAGCAATCAAAACGAATTATAAGAGGTTACTAAAAACGGAGACGACGATAACCAATAATCGATGATCTCCCTGAACCAATCTTTCTTCAAAGTAGCCACCAATATCTATATTATCTTTTTTTAAAGTTACAAACTTGATAACTCTCTCCATTTTATCTCTCTTTGGTAGGTGATGAACTTGAGATAATGGATTAAAGTTAGGAAAGACCTATTTAAGGCTTCCTAATTTTGCAAGCATCTGGACCATTAATTTAGACCAAATAGTGTTAATAAAAACCTAATTCTAACTTCATGCCTGACATGGGTATACCGGCGGTATACATGTATCGATATGCCGGTGATATATACCAAAAAATGCCAGAGTAAGAACCTTCTGGAACGAACTGCTTCAAATTAGGTATACAGACGGTACAACGGTAACGGTATGTATACCGTTGATACTGACTGTAGTTTGTCAATATTTAACACGAACTCAAATCGAGCCTCATTTGTCATATTCGATTTTTCAAGATTCTTTGATACACGGATAGCTCTCGTCTTACTCCAGGGTGTTCTCCACATAGGCTAGGAACCCCATCCAATACCAACACATCTTTTATTTTCCAACT